>QXEO01001356.1:1453840-2053840 GCA_007115705.1 Dactylis glomerata
TTGATGTTCCAAAGAAAGATTGGAACAAATATCATGCGCCTTATAAAGATTCTATTAGTCATATACCTGCTGCAGCTACTGAAGTTTGCACTGTTGATAGCATTGTGCCTGAACCTTATTTTGAGAAGACACCTTTCCCTGCTAAGGTAAAGAAGTATTCTACTTTGGTAAGTGTGTCTAATAAAAGTACTAAGAAAGCTGCAGAACCCGATGAGCAAATTACTATTAAGTCTCCTGTAGCTATATTGAAGGATCTTGTTACTAAAGATGTGGGGGATGAATATATTCTTTTTTGTGAAGATGCTTCTAACATTCTCTCACATCCTAAAAAGCATAGGAAAACGAGTGTTCCTGTTATTTCTGTCAGGATTGGAGATCATTGCTATTATGGCTTATGTGATATTGGTGCTAGTGCAAGTGCTATTCCTTTAGAGCTTTACAAAGAAATTATGCATGAGATTGGCGCTTGTGAACTTGAAGATATTGATGTGGTTGTTCAGCTTGCTAACAGAGAGACTGTTTGGCCTCTTGGTATTGTTTGAGATGTGGAAGTTCTTTGCGGTAAGACTAAATACCCTACTGATTTTCTAGTACTTGGTAAGGAGGCTAGTAAAACTTGTCCTATTATTTTTGGTAGACCATTTTTGAACACTTGTGGCGCCATGATAGATTGTAAGAAGGAGAATTTTTTTACTAAGTTTAATGGAGAGTCTTATGAGTTTAATTTTTCCAAGTTTGCTAAGACCTCTTATGAGAATGACACGCCTAATGAAAATTTTCGAATTGAACAGCTTGCTTCTATTGCTCTTGCTCCTAATAATGCCTTGGAGCAATTCATGGAAGATCACGAAAGTGATGTTTTCAGTAAGGAAAGAGAAGAGATTGACGATATTCTTCTTCGTCAACCACCATTAATCAAGCATAATCTACCTGTGGAGGATCTTGGTACCACTTTGCCACCTAAGGAAGATCCTGTGTTTGAATTAAAGCCCTTGCCTGATAATCTAAAATATGCTTACATAGATGATAAGAAAATATATCATGTTATTATTAGCTCTAAACTTTCAGGAAAGGAAGAAGAAAGATTATTGGAGATATTGAGGAAACACCGAGGATCTATGGGATATACTATTGATGATTTAAAAGGGATTTCTCCCACTTTATGTCAGCATGCCATTAATATGGAGAAAGACGCGAAGCCAGTCGTGGAGCATCAACGACGCCTAATTCCCAAGATGAAGGATGTGGTAAGAAATGAGGTATTAAAGCTCCTTGATGCTGGTATTATTTATCCTATTACTGATAGTAGATGGGTTAGTCATGTTCATTGCGTTCCTAAGAAAGGAGGTATGACTGTTGTGCCTAATGAGAATAACGAGCTTATTCCTCAAAGGGTAGTAGTTGGTTATAGGATGTGCATTGATTATAGGAAGGTAAACAAAGTTACTAAGAAAGATCATTATCCTTTACCATTTATAGATCAGATGCTAGAAAGGTTATCTAAGAAAACTCATTTTTGTTTCCTTGATGGTTATTCTGGCTTTTCTCAAATTGCTGTTAAAAAGGAAGATCAAGAGAAAACCACTTTTACTTGTCTTTATGGAACTTATGCTTATAGACGTATGCCGTTTGGTTAATGCAATGCTCCTGCTACTTTTCAAAGATGCATGTCTGCTATTTTTCATGGCTTTTGTGAAGAAATTATGGAGGTTTTCATGGACGATTTCTCCGTCTATGGAACTTCTTTTGATAATTGTTTGCACAACCTTGATAAAGTTTTGCAGAGATGCGAAGAAACTAACCTTGTTCTTAATTGGGAGAAATGCCACTTTATGGTAAATGAAGGAATTGTCCTTGGACATAAAATTTCTGAAAGAGGAATTGAAGTTGACAGAGCAAAAGTGGAGGCAATTGAGAAAATGCCCTGTCCCAGAGATGTTAAAGGTATTCGTAGTATTCTTGGTCATGCTGGCTTCTATAGGAGGTTTATTAAAGATTTCTCTAAGATTTCAAAGCCTCTTACTAATCTTCTTCAAAAAGATGTACCATTTGTCTTTGATGATGATTGTAAGGAAGCTTTTGAAACTCTTAAGAAGGCTTTAACTACTGCTCCTATTGTTCAACCACCTGATTGGAATTTACCTTTTGAAATTATGTGTGATGCTAGTGATTTTGCTGTTGGTGCTGTTCTTGGACAGCGAGTAGATAATAAGTTGAATGTTATTCATTATGCTAGTAAGACTCTTGATGCTGCTCAGAAGAATTATGCTACTACTGAGAAAGAGTTTCTTGCTGTAGTTTTTGCATGTGATAAGTTTAGATCTTACATTATTGATTCTAAAGTTACTATTCATACTGATCACGCTGCTATTAGATATCTTATGACTAAGAAGGATGCTAAGCCTAGGCTTATTAGATGGGTGTTGCTTTTACAAGAATTTATTTGCATATCGTAGATAGGAAAGGTGCTGAAAATCCTGTGGCTAACAACTTGTCTAGATTGGAAAACATTTCTTTTGATCCTATTCCTGTTAATGACAGTTTTCCAAATGAACAGTTAGTCACTATTAATGTAACTTCGCGAGACCTTCCTTGGTATGCTGATTATGCTAACTTTATTGTTTCCAAGTATTTGCCTCCAACCTTTACAGCTCAGCAAAGAAGAAAATTCTTCTATGATTTGAGGCATTACTTTTCGGATGACCCACACTTATATAAAGAAGGAGTTGATGGTATTATGCGAAGATGCGTACCAGAATATGAGCAACAAGAGATATTAAGAAAATGCCATGGTAGTGCTTATGGAGGACATCATGCTGGAGATAGAACCGCACAAAAGGTTCTACAATCAGGTTTTTATTGGCCAACCCTCTTTAAAGATGCCAGAAGGTACGTTTTATCTTGTGATGAATGTCAAAGAGTTGGTAATATTTCTAGACGCAATGAAATGCCTATGAGTTATACTCTTGTTATCGAACCGTTTTATTGTTGGGGATTTGACTTTATGGGTCCTTTTCCTCCTTCAAAAGGCTATACCCACATACTTGTTGCTGTTGATTATGTTACTAAATGGGTAGAAGCCATACCTACAAAGAGCGCCGATGGTGAGACCTCGTTAAAAATGCTTAAGGATGTTATTTTTCCTAGATTTGGTGTGCCTAGATATCTGATGACTGACGGAGGTTCTCATTTTATTCACGGTGGTTTTAGAAAAACTCTTGCTAAATATGATGTTAATCATAGAATTGCTTCTGCTTATCATCCCCAAACTAGTGGGCAGGTAGAGCTTTCAAATAGGGAGATCAAGTCTATCTTGCAGAAAACTGTCAGTAGATCTAGGAAAAACTGGGCTAGTAAGTTAAACGATGCTTTATGGACTTATAGAACTGCTTATAAGAACCCCATGGGCATGTCTCCTTATAAGATGGTTTACAGAAAAGCGTGTCACTTGCCCTTAGAATTAGAACACAAAGCTTTTTGGGCAGTGAGAGAGCTTAATAGAGATTTTAAACTAGCCGGTAAGAAAATGTTATTAGATTTGAGTTCTCTAGACGAGTGGAGAAACGAAGCGTATGAGAATGCCAGGCGTTTCAAAGAGAAAGTCAAGCAATGGCATGATAAGAGAATTCTTAAAAGAGAGTTTCATGTTGGTGAGAAAGTTCTATTGTATAGGTCTCATCTCAGATTTTTTGCAGGGAAATTACTCTCTAAATGGGAAGGACCATATGTTATTGTGGAAGTGTACCGCTCAGGTGCTATTAAGATTGCTTCATTGAAAGATGACTCTACACAAGTGATGAATGGGCAAAGACTCAAACATTATATCGCTGGAGATTCTTATAATGAAGATGTTGATGTAATTGAAACAGTTTCTCCAGAAGAATTCATCCAAGACAAATTGTAGGCACCTACAGAGTTCGTTTTTGAATAGGTAACAGTTCTAGTCAGAAAAGTTTTGGGAAAAACTCTTACTTTATTATTTTTGCTGTTTTTACTAAATAAGAAAAATCACGAGACGAAAATGGGCAGGAAAAGGAGTCCGTGTGCTCCTCACACACAGGGGGCGCGGGCCCACCTCTGGCCGCGCCGCCTGCTACCGGTTGATGGCGCCAGAAAATAAGCTGATGGCATGTGGTTGACGTGGGAGCAGACGGTCCTTGTGCGTGGTGAATAACCAGCCCGTTGGGAACCCTAAGAGGAAGGTATGATGAGTATAGCAGCTAGTTTTCCCTCAGTTAAGAAACCAAGGTTTAATATCGGTCAGGAGAGGAGAGACAATGACGACTGAAGGTGATGCGGACTGGCTTAGTAACACTCCAACAAGGGCGCCGTTTAACGATACTTGTTGACTCGTCTTTGGCCAGTAGCAACGCGGAACCTGCACACAACACAACCAAGTACTTTGTTCCCAACTTGCGATGAGGTTGTCAATCTCACCGGTTTGCTTGAAACAAAGGTTATGAGCGTATCGAGTGGAAAACAATATAGTATGCGAGTAAAGTAAATAGTGCGAGTAAAGTAAACAGTGCGAGTAAAGTAAACAGGTGATAACAATATGATGGAAATAGGACCGGGGTCCACAGTTCACTAGTGGTGTCTCTCCATAGATAAAATAACACATGCTGGGTAAACAAATTACAGTTGGGAAATTGATAGAATAAAGATAAACGTGATATGTCAAGAAGATCACTATGAGATTTACTCTGGGCATTACAACAAAATACATAGACCGCCATCCAACTGCATCTATGACTAATAATCCACTCCCGGGGATATCAATCCGAACACCCCAGTAGTATTAAGTTGCGAACAACAGATAATTGCATTAAGCAAAGTGTGTAATGTAAACAAAGCATATGCCCTTGAGCATATGAATGTTGTTTTCTCCCTAATAGCAACATCACATCTACCACCTTAGAGGTTTCTGTCACTCCCCCAGGTGAAATAGAGGCATGAACCCACTATCGAGCATAAATACCCCCTCTTGGAGTCACTAGCAACTACTCGGCCAAGATAGCTACTAACAACGGAGAGCATGCAAGATCATAAACAACATAGAGATAACAAAAGATATAATTCAGTAAAGCAACTTAATCATAAACACCAATATTCATCGGATCCCAACAAACCAAACATGTAGAATTACATAACGGTGATCTCAATCATGTAGGGCAGCTCATGAGATCTAAACACGAAGCACATGGTGGAGAAGACAACCATCTAGCTACTGCTATGGACCCATAGTCCAAGGTAGACTACTCACTCATCGCTCCGGAGGCAAGCATGGCGATGAAGAAGACCTCTGGTGGCGATTCCCCTCTCCGGCAGGGTGCCGGGAAGAGCTTCTGGACCCTCCCGATCTTCAGGTCGACGGTGGTGGCGGATCGCGATGTGTTCTGGAAATCTGATCGGGTACTTAGGTTTTTTCTGTCGGGGGGTCTTTATAGGCGAAGGGGCGTCGTCAGAGGAGGAGCCAGGTGCCCTCACGAGGGGCCCGCGTGGCCAGGGGCCTGGCCGCGCCGCCCCTGCGTGTGGGTCCCTGGTGGCCCCCCTCCTACTCTCCTTCGGATCTCTGGAAGCTTCCGGGTAAAATAAGACTTCAGGAACTTGTTTCGTCCAATTCCGAGAATATTTCCTGTGTATCACTCTGAAACACAAAAACAGCAGAAAACAGGGAACTGGCACTGTGGCAACTCGTTAATAGGTTAGTTCCGGAAAATGCATAAAAGTGCCATTAAGTGTAACGAAACAATAGGCAAATGGTATAAAAACAAGCATGGAGCATCAAAAATTATAGATACGTTGGAGACGTATCAAGCATCCCCAAGCTTAACTCCTGCTCGTCCTCGAGTAGGTAAGTGATAACAAAAGAATAATTTTTGAGGTGACATGCACCTACACAATCTTGATCATATATGTAAGCATTGGTGAGCTGGGATCATAAGAACTTAAAACATGGGCATGAAGATATAATCATGACAATAAGAACTTAGCAACCATGTTGTAAACATGCAAATGAATACAAACAAAAGATCATGAAAATGAAACAATGAAAGTCAAACGTGTGTTCAAATCATAAGGAAAAACATACAAATGGTTTTCAGCTTGTCCTTCAAAGAGAGCAAAACATAAATGCATAGGACACCTTCAAGTTTAAGAGGGCGACTAGATACAAATAATTTAAGAACAAGTGAAACCAACAATATGAATCAATCAATGAACTTTGGGACAATGCATATCACACTAAGAATGACAACTATGCTCTCTTAATGGTGCATAAAGAAAGAAGGTGGTGACTCAACATAAAAGTAAAAGAAAGGCCCTTCGCAGAGGGAAGCAGTGATTGCAAGTTTTATAACCTTCAAAAATTATGGTACTTACCGGCTTTGAGCTCTCATTGCCCCCATCATAAGCATCTTGAATGGTTAAAGTTAATGCGAGAACAATTATGATGCATATGCTTGACAAATCATAAGTTGAAGAACTCGTGTCCCGTGAATACGAGTACCCAAACCTCATGCTACTTTACTTAGAGTCCCAAGCAAGGCTCTTGTCATTGTAAGTATATGCATATCATTGAGAACCGCCAATGGGGTACCTCCGTGCCCGATGACATGGAACAAGCCCACACCAAAATGACAGGACAAGCAGACAATGAACACCTCGACATCTCTTTTATTTGCCTTTTGTTTAGCTTTTTATTGTGAGATGCGTCGTCGAATGTTCACCATGGGTATGCTGCAAATTTCCACCATGAATTATGCATGGCTTAGATTGGCGGCCCGGCGTTTCCCTAACACATATACAAACTCCATGATCCCCACAAGATTCCCAATTCATTTCACACCGCGGGCATCCATAGACAAAAGATCACGATATCAACTCAAATAAGAAGTGCAATGTTGAAAGCTTGCCCCATGACAGCATGGATGGGCTAGAATCCAACTTACAACTTGCAAGCATAACAACTCAACATAAGAGACCACAATGTCAAATTTTTAAGAACAGGAAAAAGTAAAGTGTGCCTTCCGGTTCGTGAGAGCTTTACTGACCGAATTTCGCATAACACTGGTAAGAGTTTAATTTGAAGAGAAAATAAAAGCAAGTCAAATTTACTTGGAATAGCAAATTTCTAGTAGGTATGTATGGTGGAAACTTTGGAAAACTTTGGCTTTTAGGAGTTGGATGCACGAGTAGAGCTCATACTCAGTACAAGGCGAGGGCTAGCAAAAGACTGGGAGCGACCAACTAAGAGAGCAATAATGGCCATAATCATGCAAAGCGACAAAGCGACATTAAAAGAAGCATAAGATGGCATCAAAAGTCAAAAAATAAATGATCATGAAGGCTATTGGCGACTTTGTAAGAGTCTAACATGTGTGAGCATGCGCCAAGTCAACCCAAATAAAGCATCAAGGAGAAAACCAAAATAATGCTTCCATACAATAAAAACAACGCATGATTTTTTCAAAGGCTCATTAAGCAATCTCAGTTATTTGAGACAAGTCATGCTACAGGAAAACCACTAAGCATACTATCAAAAAGACATCAAGCATGACATGAAAAAGCGTAAGCCACAGTCTACACAAGCTCCTTCTTGTACCACTATTTTGCACAAAGCTTTTTCTCTTTTCCAACACCATTTGAAATTTTTATAAACACCTCTTTTGATGAAAACCAATAAAGATCAGAGGCAAAAATACACCTTGATGAAAAGATATGACAAGGTCTGAATGCAAATCAAGGCGAAAACGAAAACCAAAAGCAGTAGCAGAAAAAGAAGAACACTCGATTTTAATAAGAGTGAAAACTAGAGCGTTCTTTGCAAATGAAAACAAGGCAACTTCTCCAAAGGAAATTTGTTGGGGTCCAACCATTTATTGCAGCAAACAAACAAACTAAACCAACTAAGAAAACTAAAACAACTGACACTCCAAGAAAAACACATAGTGCATGAAGCAATAAAAATATAGTGTTTTGAAAGGTGACCTGATTTTTGCCGATGAAGAAGGGGTGCCTCGGGGGCATCCCCAAGCTTTGACACTCGTACTTCTTGGATATTTCTTGGGGTGATGCATGGGCATCCCCAAGCTTGAGCTTTTGTCCATTCTTCAACTCATCTCATCATTCTCCAATCCCTACACTTGAAAACTTCCTTCATACAAAACTAAACACAAATCTATTAGCAACATTAGTGTAAGCATAACATATAATCAATCCTCTATTTGCTTCAGGTTCAACTCAAAACCACCACATATATAGCAAATACTACTGTAGCAACCTCCCCAAAAGTTCCGTGATCAAAAGAACTCAGAAGAAAGCGATAAAGTGGCAAACACAAATATTGGCAGAAATCTGTCAAAACTGAACAGCTGACAAAGGTCGAATTTTTGAAGGATTTTCTGTTGCTCAAATCAAAAAGTGTTCAACTAACAAAAGTTTGGATATATACCTGGGTCATATGCACAAGAAATTTCAGGTCCAAAAGATATACAGAGAATTTTCACGAATTTTTATGGTGCAGCACCGAAAACAGTTTCAGGACAGCAACATCCCCAAATCTTTACCTCACTCAAATTAGAGGCTTCTCTTGGCACAAAAACGAAATAAACAAGATATGGAGCGGTCATTACAGTAGTAATGACTTCCAAGACTCAAATAAAAGAAAAAGTACTGAAAAGAAAACATTGGGTTATCTCCCAAGAGTGCTTTTCTTTAACGCCTTTGAGCTAGGCGCAGAAAATTGCGAATCAAGTAATATCAAGCGATGAAGCATCAAGCTCATAATTTGCTCTAAGAATAGAGTCAAAAAGTAATTTCTTTCTTTTCCTAGGGAAGTGTTCCATACCTTTCTTTAGTGGGAATTGATATTTGATAGTGCCTTCCCTCATATCAATGATAGCACCTACAGTTCGAAGAAAGGGTCTTCCCAAAATAATAGGACATGAAGCATGGCATTCAACGTCCATAACAAGAAAATCAACGGGAACAAGGTTATTTTTAACCACAATAAGAACATCATTAATCCTTCCCAAAGGTTTCTTCTTAGCAACATCAGCAATAGGAACATCAAAATAACATTTTTCAAGCGGTGGTAAATCAAGCAAGTCATAAATCTTTCTAGGCATGATAGAAATACTAGCACCTAGATCACATAAAGCATGGCAATCATAACCATTAACATGCATATCAATGATGGGTTCCCAATCATCTTCTAACTTCTTGGGAACAGAGGCTTTTTGCTTCAACTTTTCATCCCTAATCTTTATGAGAGCATTGGTAATATGCTTAGTAAAAGCAATATTTAAAGAACTAGCATTGGGAGTCAAAGCAAGCTTTTGCAAGAACAAAATTACTTCAGATATATTGCATCCATCAACATCAAAATCATTAAAAGAAGTAGAGCTATCATCTCCCACACCCCGAAAAATTTCAGCACTCTTTTGAGAAAAAGTTTTGGCAGTTTTAGGCTTTTTAACACAAGGAGTGGGAGTTTTCTCTACACCAATCAAAGTAAGAGGATTGCTAGCATTAGGAGCAACATCATTAGAGGTAGTAATAGTACATACCTTCATCTCTCTAGCCATCTCATCTTCTCTTTCCCACCTGGCATGCAATTCCGCTAACAATCTAATATTTTCGTCAATTCCAACTTGAATAGCATTAGCGGTAGCAAAAACATTGTTCTCTTTCACATCATTAGGAAACACTTTTAATTTCAGAAGTTCAACATCATGAGCAAGGCTATCAACTTTAGAAGCAAGAATATCAATTTTGCCTAACTTTTCCTCAACAGACTTGTTAAAAGCAGTTTGCTTACCGATGAAGTCCTTGAGCATTACCTCAAGCTCGGAGGGCGCGGCCCTAGTGTTGTTGTAGGAATTACCATAAGAGTTACCATAACCATTACCATTGGTAGAAGGATACGGCCTATAATTGTTACTAGCAAAATTGTTCCTATAAGCATTGTTGTTAAAATTATTGTTTCTAATGAAATTCACATCAACATGCTCTTCTTGAGCAACCAGAGAGGCCAAAGGAACATTATTAGGATCAACATGAGTCCTATCATTAGCAAGCATAGCCATAATGGTATCAATCTTATCATTCAAGGAAGAGGTTTCCTCAACATAATTTACCTTCTTACCTTGTGGAGCTCTCTCGGTGTGCCATTCGGAATAATTTACCATCATGTTATCTAGTAGCTTTGATGCGGCGCCCAAGGTAAGGGACATAACAGTGCCTCCAGCAGCTGAATCAAGTAGGTTCCTTGAAGAAAAATTCAGTCCTGCATAAAAAGTTTGGATAATCATCCAAGTAGTCAGTCCATGAGTGGGGCAATTCTTTATTATAGATTTCATTCTTTCCTAAGCTTGAGCAACATGTTCACTATCAAACTGAGTACACTTCATAATATTGCTACGCAAAGATATAATCTTAGCAGGAGGATAGTATCTATCAATAAAAGCATCCTTACACTTAGCCCATGAATCAATACTATTCTTAGTCAAAGACAGCAACCAATCTTTAGCTTTTCCTCTCAAAGAAAAAGGAAACAACTTGAGCTTAATAATATCACTATCAACATACTTATATTTATGCATCTCACATAGCTCAACAAAATTATTGAGATGAGCTGCAGCATCTTCAGCACTAGCACCAGAAAATTGCTCTTTCATAACAAGGTTCAATAAAGCAGGCTTAATCTCATAAAAGTTTGCAGCAGGAGCAGGTGGTGCAATAGGGGTGCAGATAAAATCACTATTGTTTGTGCTAGTAAAATCACACAACTTGGTGTTTTCAGGATTGGCCATTTCAGCAAAACGAAAGTAAACAAGTAAAAACAACTACCAAGGATTCTAATTTTTTTGGGTTTTTGATAAAAAGCAATGCAGGTAAAATAAATAAAGTAAAGCAAAACAATAACAAAGTAAAGGATGTGTGTGCGAAAAACTCCCCTCGCACAAGTCTTCTCTTCCTCCCCGGCAACAGCGCCAGAAAAGAAGCTGCTACCGGTTGATGGCGCTAGAAAATAAGCTGATGGCGTGTGGTTGACGTGGGAGCAGACGGTCCTTGTGCGTGGTGAATAACCAGCCCGTTGGGAACCCCAAGAGGAAGGTATGATGAGTATAGCAGCTAGTTTTCCCTCAGTTCAGAAACCAAGGTTTAATATTGGTCAGGAGAGGGGAGACAATGACGACTGAAGGTGATGCGGACTGGCTTAGTAACACTCCAACAAGGGCGCCGTTTAACGATACTTGTTGACTTGTCTTCGGCCAGTAGCAACGCGGAACCTGCACACAACACAACCAAGTACTTTGTTCCCAACTTGCGATGAGGTTGTCAATCTCACCGGTTTGCTTGAAACAAAGGTTATGAGCGTATCGAGTGAAAAACAATATAGTATGCGAGTAAAGTAAACAGTGCGAGTAAAGTAAACAGTGCGAGTAAAGTAAACAGGTGATAACAATATGATGGAAATAGGACCGGGGTCCACAGTTCACTAGTGGTGTCTCTCCATCCTACATATATAAAAGTTCAAAGCTTTAGGCTTCAATTAGCGATGCCAAATCAGCATCAGGCACTGTAGATGCCATCTACATTAACGCAGATCTACAGTAAACGCGACTAAGTGTTTTTGAATCTCGCACGTCTCTTTGATAGACATCGGACATTTCTAAAGTCCTCCAAACAGAGTCCACCACCGCAGCACCGCTATCTCTTTTTTGTAATTGAGTGGCTTTGTGAGCTGTCCCCGTCCAGAAAATTCCCCCCGTACGCGCGGCGCATGTAAAAGCGGTGGTCAAAACGACCCATAACAATTGAGTTTGCCTGTGGACTGGCGAAAAGGAAGTTGTGCATCCCCGACCTTGAGACACGCGCTCTCTCTCTCCTCCTCCCTAGGAAATCCTCCGTGGCTCCATCGCTGCCCGCCCTGGCCGACCTCCACGGCTCCACGGAGGCCGATGCGGAGACCTATCTCGCCACCTGGTTTGGGCTACGACGTCCAGCAGCAGGACAAGCAGGTTGAGATCGACGAGGTCGCGGCGGCGGCGGAGAGGCCATCGGCGTTGGTTGATGTCGGCGAGGTCGCGGAGTTCTTGAGGCCGGCCATGCCATCGCGCCCGCCGCGCGTCCATGGCGACCCCCTACCGTGGTGGATGATCTGAGCGGAGCATAGGCGGCAACACGGCACCGCTCAGCCCTCCGCCCAAGGTCAACAGCCTCTTTTTCTCTCCATGCCGTCTTACTCCTCCCTGAGGCATCTGTCGATGCAGCTGGCAGCACTCCCGATTCAAGTAATCAAGTGGACATTAATTTGTGTTGGCCTTAATTCTCTGTTTTTTGGATGTGGTGCTGCCGATTGATTTTTTCTTTCCAATTATTTAGTAATTGATTTTTACTGGCCTTTCTCCATCCTGCAGCTGCAACGAGGTGTGCAAACGGAGCAGCGGCATCAGATAAATCATGCCTCGATTCATCAAGTTGCTTCAACAGGATGAACTAGAGAGGACGGTGAGCAAGCCATATATGTAGCTATCTCTATCTGCTTTTAGTTCTGTATAGTATGTATCAAGTTGACAAACTCTGAACTGAAAGCTTGCTTTTCTTTCAAGGGATCCTGATTTAGTTTGTGCAGCAGCTCACTGAAGCTCAAAGTTGCTCAAGCAGCCAAGAGCTCAAGAGGCCATTTTCTTCCGCCCTCTTCCACAAGTTCTGATGAGTCAAGATAGATTTGATGCTGCACGGACACGACTGGGCACAGTTTTCGCTGTTCAGTATGGCGGTAAACATGGTGCTTCCAGTTGAGGTGTTCCTGCATAATGGGTGTATAACGAGTTCAGTTAGAATACTTGCTCTGTGCATAGCAGATGGTCAAGGGGCCAAGGTATGCACTCCCACAAAATTAAGGCAACACATTAATCGAACAATTTCATGTGAATTTCCTACAAACTTCCATATGGAATTCCTTTGTTCCAAACGACCCTGATTAAATTGCTCATTCATCATCTCTATTTTTTCATATAAAATGTAGTTGTACCAGTTGGTAAGCGGTTTAAGCTATAGTTGTCTGCAAGAAAAGGAAAAACTAAAAACGAGTTTGGTGGAAACACCGCATTGACACAGCGACGGTGAGCATAGCCACCACTCCTGCTGGGTGCCGCATCCAGCCAGCGTGTCGTTGCTCCACTTTTCCTACGCTCGCGCTTGGACGGTGGCGTGCGGGTTGGTTGAAGGTCGCCAGTGGCAGGGATCAGTCTACCAGAGTTTACGCCACTAGGCCTAGAGCTGCGACACCAAGTGCATTGGCATTTTGCGGCTGCCTTGCCTAAAGATGAATGAGGTCAACGACCGCGTCCTCTTGACCACGGCCAGCGCCACATACGGACCCTGCTGAACAACCTGTTTTCCTCTGGGTGATGCCGGTGAGTCATATTGGGTTATGCCTGCCAGTACCGGGAATGCCATGATTCAACCTCTACGGTGTATCCTCTTCCTGGTGTTTTGTCTGTGAATGATCTTACTGGTGGATCATCCCAGGTGTGTTGCTTTCATTGGTTATTTTCTATTTGATTTTTTCCAAATTTTTCTGGCTCTTTTATCTGATTTAGATGTCGTGACGTCCTTTTTTGCAGTTGGGTTCAGTTTCAAGCTTATGTGAAAGTGGCACACCTCCAATCTTAAACTTGGATTTCCGAACTTCTAATGGACTTTGTATATCACTATCCATCCCTTGGTCATATGCTAAAAGTTTAGATGCATTCCCTATTTCAACCTGCAGCACTATAGATCCCATTCGATCTATCAGCGTCCTGTATTCGCAGATTTTAACGAATAGAACTTGGCTATCCAATTGATTGATCACTTTGTCATTATGTAATTCTAAGGCAAGTATTGCATATCAACACCACTTCTTATCCTAACCATAGAAATATTTCATATTAGGTTAAAAGTATTCAGCCACCAAGAGCAGAGTGATAAAAAACAATTAGGTACTGAACATCGAGCTCCATCAATAGCATTTTGCATGTGCAGAATGAACAAGACAATGGCAAAACCACTCTTCGTATCTTGCAAAATGTAAAGTGGATTAAGATACAACGAGAAATATTCATGGTTGCTCCAAATGTATTTTGAAAAGTAAATATGAATGTCAACTATATTTTTTGCAAGCATGCTTGAACCATAGCTGTGCTTTTCCTACCCAAATTATGTGCTACCATTCATCCTATCAGAAGTACCTGCTGATGGTAGTATTGATTGTTTATTCTGCACTAGATGTGCATTCCTAGATATACCCCAGGATTCACATGTAATTGACTTCAACACATGAGAGCTCCTGATATGGTTTTTTGTAGATATAGTGGACTGTCTGTATTTTTGTATCGATGATAAATTGTCAATTCTCATTTGAAGGCATGTAGTTTTACTGCTACTATTGATTATCAAAGAATTTTTATTTTGTTAAATCTCGGTAGAAAGGCATATACTATCTACTTGGGAAAATTTCAGATGGAGTTTGTACTTCTCTCTACTTTTGCCGGCTCTGCTACAAATATGCACATGAATAAGTTGTAGAGAAATTTTCAATCTGCTATTTAACCTACTGGTTAGACCTTTCTTGAATTCACACTATACAGCCGCCAAGTTTTCATATTCATATATCCACTAGGCTTATTTCATCGGATGGTGTAGGTGGTGAGAGGGAATTTAACTTCGTCTTTGTTGTAATTGTTATATCGGGGATTTTATTTGTTTTACAAATTGTTATTATGGAGAAAAAGCTAGGGCTATATGATTTCCAAGGTATATTTATAGTAAATGATTGGGAGCATGATTGCATATTTGGTTCGGAAGCCTACACTTCAGTACATATCAAAAGTGAGGTCAACTTGGTTTGTTCATGGACTGCCGTATAGTGGATGCAAGCTTAATAATAATCAGGTGAGTTCTTTCTTTGGTTTATGGGGTTCCTCTTTTATGATCTAAACAAGCATACAGCTTCCGCAGATGATTTACAAATTTAGAGTGAGGTCAGATGCCTATTTTGCCAACTATATGATTGTTGCAATGTTTTCATATTAAAGTGTTCACTGTGTCACCCTCGCAAAATATCATGTTTTGCTTAATGTCCAATCTGGAAAAAATCATGTTTGGAGGACCCTGAGGTTCTCTTACTTTCTGGCAGGTATTTCTGGAGCATACCTGCTAAAATGTGTGATGAGTTCAAGCAACACATTGCACATTTCTTCTGCACCACGACCTGAAGATACGCCACTAGCACATCATATTGTTGTTACCCAGGAAGCCGCAAAAAGGCCAGGGTCGTAAATTTTCTGAGCACAGCTTAGGGATGCAAAACCTGCGAAATCTGTTGATTTGGTTGACTGAGAAAGAGAAGCTATACAACACCTTTGTATGGTAATGTGGAGCATGACAGTTATGTTGTTAAACTGGCCAAAGCTGATAATAGTCCTCCAAACCAGCTCATACTTGCATATTGCAATCTAGCATATTACATGGTTCTCACAGATTTATTTTATTTGTAGATGCATGGATAATTTTTATTATCTCGCGGTTTCAAGAATAGAAATGGTAGCAAAAACTCATAGTTTTGGAGCCCTTGCCTTGCAAAATGTATCACTGAGATTTGCACATGCAACAACCATGCTTTATATGTTATAGTTCTGTATATTTTATTTATTAATAATCACAAAAATTCTAAATGCTGATACATAAGAAAATATAATAGGTACTAACAAAACTAATGAAGTTGGTATATGCAACTGGGCGCGGCGTGTCGCCGCGCTAAGCTTCCTAGTAGATAAAATAACACATGCTAGGTAAACAAATTACAGTTGGGCAATTGATAGAATAAAGATAAACGTGATATGTCAAGAAGATCACTATGAGATTTACTCTGGGCATTACAACAAAATACATAGACCGCCATCCAACTGCATCTATGACTAATAATCCACTCCCGGGGATATCAATCCGAACACCCCAGTAGTATTAAGTTGCGAACAACAGATAATTGCATTAAGCAAAGTGTGTAATGTAAACAAAGCATATGCCCTTGAGCATATGAATGTTGTTTTCTCCCTAGTAGCAACAGCACATCTACCACCTTAGAGGTTTCTGTCACTCCCCCAGGTGAAATAGAGGCATGAACCCACTATCGAGCATAAATACCCCCTCTTGGAGTCACTAGCAACTACTCGGCCAAGATAGCTACTAACAACGGAGAGCATGCAAGATCATAAACAACATAGAGATAACAAAAGATATAATTCAGTACAACAACTTAATCATAAACACCAATATTCATCGGATCCCAACAAACTAAACATGTAGAATTACATAACGGTGATCTCAATCATGTAGGACAGCTCATGAGATCTAAACATGAAGCACATGGTGGAGAAGACAACCATCTAGCTACTGCTATGGACCCATAGTTGATGTCTACGCACTTCTATTCTTGTAGACACTTGTTGGGCCTCCAAGTGCAGAGGTTTGTAGAACAGCAGCAAGTTTCCCTTAAGTGGATCACCCAAGGTTTATCGAACTCAGGGAGGTTAGAGGTCAAAGCTATCCCTCTCAAGCAACCCTGCAATTACGATACAGAAAGTCTCTTGTGTCCCCAACACACCCAATACACTTGTCAGATGTATAGGTGCACTAGTTCGGCGAAGAGATAGTGAAATACAAGTGGTATAGATGATTATAAGTAGTAAACGTGATGTGAAATAAATATCGCTGCGAGCAAACAAGTAACAAAATAGCAAGTAAACGGTGTGCAATGCTTGGAAACAAGGCCTAGGGATCATACTTTCACTAGTGGACACACTCCCAACAAATATAACATGACTGAACAAATAACTTCTCTTTGCTAAGGCACTCTGAATTACTCTGCTATTGAATAACACTAATCATTGTGTAGTGGCTACAGAAGCACCCCTTAAAGTTCATCAAGTACTTGACAAACACCACTCATAGAGATATCCAAATTAGATCACAATTCAAGATAGAAATCATTGCAACTTAAACCAAGTACTAACACGGTGCACACACTGTCAACATTACACCATGAAAGGAGGAATAGATCACTCAAACTATCATAGCAATAATTATTCTCATAATCCACAAGAGATCACAATCATAGCCTAAACCAAGTACCACCATGATGCACGCACTGTCACCGTTACACCATAGCAGGAGGAATAGATTACTTTAATAACATTGCTAGAGTACACAAAATATCTGAATAATAACATGTACTTGTTCAACATGATACAAAGCTCACGATCACATAAAGATCACATCATGGGAGAGAGAGGTGAACCACATAGCTACCAGTAGAGCCCTCAGCCCCGGGGATGAACTACTCCCTCCTCATCATAGGAGACAGCAAGGTTGATGGAGATGGCGGTGAGGTCGATGGAGACGGCGGAGACGGCGATGGAGACCGATGGAGATGGCTCCGGGGGCACTTCCCCGTCCCGGCAGGGTGCCGGAACAGAGACTTCTGTCCCCCGAAATTCGTCGACGGCGGCGGCGGAGCTGCGGAACTGTTTCTGGAAAAATTGCCGAATCCCCTAGGGTTTTCCGTCCCGAGGCTTCTTATAGGCGAAGGGGCGATGTCAGAGGAGGGCCAGGGCCTCCTCACACATGGCTGGCGCGGCCAGGGGCCTGGCCGCGCCACCTGTGTGTGTGGGACCCCTGTGGCCCACCTCCTACTCCTCTTCGGATCTCTGGAAGCTTCTGGGTAAAATAAGACTTCTGGCTTTTGTTTCGTCCAATTCCGAGAATATTTCCTGTGTATCACTTCTGAAACACAAAAACAGCAAAAAACAGGGAACTGGCACTGTGGCAACTCGTTAATAGGTTAGTTCCGGAAAATGCATAAAAGTGCCACGAAGTGTAACGAAACACAAGGCAAATGGTGTAAAAACAAGCATGGAGCATCAAAAATTATAGATACGTTGGAGACGTATCAGCATCCCCAAGCTTAACTCCTGCTCGTCCTCGAGTAGGTAAGTGATAACAAAAGAAATAATTTTTGAGGTGACATGCACCTACACAATCTTGATCATATATGTAAGCATTGTGAGCTAGGATCATAAGAACTTAAAACATGGGCATGAAAGATATAATCTTGACAATATAAACTTAGTAACCATGTTGTAAACATGTAAATGAACACAAACAAAAGATCATGAAAATGAAACAATGAAAGTCAAACGTGTGTTCAAATCATAAGGAAAAACATACAAAAGGTTTTCAGCTTGTCCTTCAAAGAGAGCAAAACATAAATGCATAGGACACCTTCAAGTTTAAGAGGGCGACTAGATACAAATAATTTAAGAACAAGTGAAACCAACAATATGAATCAATCAATGAACTTTGGGACAATGCATATCACACTAAGAATGACAACTATGCTCTCTTAATGGTGCATAAAGAAAGAAGGTATTGACTCAACATAAAAGTAAAAGAAAGGCCCTTCGCAGAGGGAAGCAGTGATTGCAAGTTTTATAACCTTCAAAAATTATGGTACTTACCGGCTTTGAGCTCTCATTGCCCCCATCATAAGCATCTTGAATGGTTAAAGTTAATGCGAGAACAATTATGATGCATATGCTTGACAAATCATAAGTTGAAAACCTCGTGCCCCGTGAATACGAGTACCCAAACCTCATGCTACTTTACTTAGAGTCCCAAGCAAGGCTCTTGTCATTGTAAGTATATGCATATCATTGAGAACCGCCAATGGGGTACCTCCGTGCCCGATGACATGGAACAAGCCCACACCAAAATGACAGGACAAGCAGACAATGAACACCTCGACATCTCTTTTATTTGCTATATTGTTTAGCTTTTTATTGTGAGATGCGTCGTCGAATGTTCACCATGGGTATGCTGCAAATTTCCACCATGAATTATGCATGGCTTAGATTGGCGGCCCGGCGTTTCCCTAACACATATACAAACTCCATGATCCCTACAAGATTCCCAATTCATTTCACACCGCGGGCATCCATAAACAAAAGATCACGATATCAACTCAATTAAGATGTGCAATGTTGAAAGCTTGCCCCATGACAGCATGACTGGGCTAGTCTCCAACTTACAACTTGCAAGCATAACAACTCAACATAAGAGCCCACAATGTCAAATTTTTAAGAACAGGAAAAAGTAAAGTGTGCCTTCCGGTTCGTGAGAGCTTTACTGACCGAATTTCGCATAACACTGGTAAGAGTTTAATTTGAAGAGAAAATAAAAGCAAGTCAAATTTACTTGGAATAGCAAATTGCTAGTAGGTATGTATGGTGGACACAATGGAAAACTTTGGCTTTTAGGAGTTGGATGCACGAGTAGAGCTCATACTCAGTACAAGGCGAGGGCTAGCAAAAGACTGGGAGCGACCAACTAAGAGAGCAATAATGGCCATAATCATGCAAAGCGACAAAGCGACATTAAAAGAAGCATACGATGGCATCAAAAGTCAAAAACTAAATGATCATGAAGGCTAATGGCAACTTTGTAAGAGTCTAACATGTGTGAGCATGCGCCAAGTCAACCCAAATAAAGCATCAAGGAGAAAACCAAAATAATGCTTCCATATAATAAAAACAACGCATGATTTTTTCAAAGGCTCATTAAGCAATCTCAGTTATTTGAGACAAGTCATGCTACAGCAAAACCACTAAGCATACTATCAAAAAGACATCAAGCATGACATGAAAAAGCCTAAGCCGCAGTCTACACAAGCTCCTTCTTGTACCACTATTTTGCACAAAGCTTTTTCTCTTTTCCAACACCATTTGAAATTTTTATAAACACCTCTTTTGATGAAAACCAATAAAGATCAGAGGCAAAAATACACCTTGATGAAAACATATGACAAGGTCTGAACGCAAATCAAGGCGAAAACGAAAACCAAAAGCAGTAGCAGAAAAAGTAGAACACTCGATTTTTAATAAGAGTGAAAACTAGAGCGTTCTTTGCAAATGAAAACGAGTACATCTCCTCCAAAGGAAATTTGATGTGATCTAACCATTTATTGCAGCAAACAAATAAACTAAACCAACTAAGAAAACTAAAACAACTGACGCTCCAAGAAAAACACATAGTGCATGAAGCAATAAAAATATAGTGTCTTGAAAGGTGACCTGATTTTTGCCGATGAAGAAGGGGTGCCTCGGGGGCATCCCCAAGCTTTGACGCTTGTACTTCTTGGATATTTCTTGGGGTGATGCATGGGCATCCCCAAGCTTGAGCTTTTGTCCATTCTTCAACTCATCTCATCATTCTCCAATCCCTACACTTGAAAACTTCCTTCATACAAAACTAAACACAATTCTATTAGCTACATTAGTGTAAGCATAGTAATGAATCAACCCTTTTCAGTTCAGATTTCAACACAAAACCACCACATATATAGCATATACTACTGTAGCAACTTCCCCAAAAGTTCCGTGGTCAAAAGAACTCAAAAGAAAGCGATAAAGCGGCAAACACAAATATTGGCAGAAATCTGTCAAAACAGAACAGCTGACAAAGGTCGAATTTTTGAGGGGTTTTCTGTTACTCAAATCAAAAAGTGTTCAACTAATGAAAGTTTGGATATAACCTGGGGCATACGCACAAGAAATCGCAGGTCCAAAATATATACAGAGAATTTATACGAATTTTTACGGTGCAGCACCGAAAACTGTTTCAGGACAGCAACATCCCCAAATCTTTACCTCACTCAAATTAGAGGCTTCTCTTGGCACAAAAACGAAATAAACAAGATAAGGAGCGGTTATTACAGTAGTAATAACTTCCAAGACTCAAATAAAAGAAAAATTAATGAAAATAAAACAATGGGTTATCTCCCAAGAGTGCTTTTCTTTAACGCCTTTGAGCTAGGCGCAGTAATTTGCAAAGATGCTCATGTGGGCGCCATATAAAAGCTTGAGGCAAAGGTGCCATATAGGAACTTAAAGCAATAGAGAGCATCAAAAAGCAAGTGTGAAAGACATTTATATCTGAACCACTTCCTATGCATAGGAATCTTGTAAGAAAATAAATCAACGAGGCACATAATAGCAAGCATGGATAGATAAAACAAATGCCACTTCAAGATTTGCAACATAAAGAGGGGAAACTCAATATTGTTGAGATCCATCAAACCATGTTTCCCTCTCTCATAGTAACTTTCAGTAGCATCATGAATAGAACTAACAATATAACTATCACATAAAGCATCCCTATCATGAGCCACATGCATAAAAGGATTAATACTCCCTACATGAACAATAGTAGTAGGAGCAGATTCAATAGAATAATTATTCTCATCACCATAATCATCAAAAATAGGAGGCATATTATAATCATACCTAATTTTCTCCTCAAAAGTAGGTGAATTGAAAACATTATACTCATCATCATAAACTAGAGGCTTAGTATCATCACAAGATAG
Organism: Dactylis glomerata; assembly: GCA_007115705.1. Classification (NCBI taxonomy): domain Eukaryota; kingdom Viridiplantae; phylum Streptophyta; class Magnoliopsida; order Poales; family Poaceae; genus Dactylis; species Dactylis glomerata. The sequence goes on from QXEO01001356.1 coordinate 1,475,316, forward strand.
AGAACTACTATGTCGCATAGCATATTCATCAAACATATCATCATAAGAAGGAACATGGATAGCACTAATGGTACAACAATTATTAACCTTAGAATTGGTACCAAAAAGATTTTCAATATCAAAAGTAGAGTGCTTTTCCCAATCATGATCACTAACATAAGTAATAGGCATAGGAACATCATCCCAATCAGAATTATCATAATCTATAGCAGGATCATAACGCTTAGGGGAAGATACCGTGTCCTCTCGCCTCTTACTCCTCTTCTTCTTCTTCTTCTTCTTCTTCTTACTCTCTCCTTTAGGAGGGAGAGACTTGAAGGGCATCTTCTCCACATATTCTCTAGGAGGGAAAGGCATCTTCTCCACATAATCTGGTTTGCTGACAGGAACAACAGAAGAAACTTTGGAGGATTCCTCCTCTCTATTAATAAGATTGAAACATCTATTAGTCCTATCATAGCTTGGCAAAACATCATGTTTAATAAGATCTTGTAAGTAAGTATTTGCGAGGCAATCTTTAGCACAATAGAGATGACAACCACGAAGGGTGCTATTAAGATCAACATCATTCATGTCTACCAAAGCAATCTTTCTAGATATCTCTTCACAATTCAAAAACAAAGTAAGCTCATCATACTGATTGAAAGTAATCTTATCATCACAATACAAATCTGCAGTATTCGTTCGATTAATTGGGCATTGAAAATTAAAGTGCCCCTTTTCACCGCAAAATTCACAAAGAAAAGGATAAAGCTCACAAACCCATTCACCAAGCACATCTAGATCCTTGAGCCACATACTGGTTTCTTCATTTGCGTGGGTGATGCAATAATCTTCCTTGTTGTAACTCTGTTCACAAGGTCTATGTACTCCACAAAAATTAACATGCTTATAAGAAGTAGGACTTTTAGAAGTTTGAGCATGTTTATTGGAATCATCAACAACAATATCATTTTCTACGCGAGTATCCTTAAAAGGTTCATGATACACGTCCCCATTTCCTTTAGGAACATTCATATGGGAAGCAAAGGCTTTAAAGCAATCAACCATAATTTGAGGATCAAGACCATATTTAGCACTAAGCTCTTGAAAATTAGCAGTTTCAGCGAAAGACTTAATGCAATCAAACTCGTAATTCATAGCTGGTCCTTTACCTTTGTCGCTATCCCAACCTTCAATATTGTTTTGAATTGTTTCAAGCAGATCCCACTTGGTGTCAACATCCTTGCTTGTGAAAGACCCATCAAAGCATGCATCTAGATAGTCCTTGTAGTATCCTGAAAGCCTTGCATAAAAATTATTAATAACAATATTACGAGGAAGATCATGAATAGGACATTTATGCATTAGTAACTTCAATCTTCCCCACGCTTGGGCAATGCTTTCTCCCTCATGAGGCCAAAAATTATATATCTGATTACGATCTTTATGAATCTCACTTGGAGGATAGAATTTAGAATAAAAGAGAGGCACAATTTCCTCCCAGCCAACAGATGGACCATCTTTAAGCAGCCGATACCATTCCTCGGCTCTGCCTTTCAGTGATAAAGAAAATAGCTTCTTCTTAACTTGGTTCATCGAAATACCTGCACACTAGAACAACTCGCATAATTCATGTATAAAGAGCAGATGATCACCAGGATGGACAGTTCCATCTCCTAAATATCATCAATCCTCATAGGTATTTTAAAAGGATGGGGAGCACAAGCATCATTAGAAACATCACATATGGGAGATAAAATATCATCAGAGCAAACTTTCTCCACTAAAGCTGGGGGACTAAAAATATCATACTCAACAAAACCAGCTTCCCCAAGCTTAGACTTTTCTATAGCATTAGCAATAACGGTATTCAAAGCATTCGTACTAATAACATTGCTATGCGAAATAAGCTCCAAAGGATTTTCAATTTTCTCTTCAAATCTAAAATCAGGAAAAAGACTAAAGAACTCTTTGTTTTCCATTAAGCCTAACTAGTGAAAATAAAAACAAGAAACAAAAAGATGTAATTGCAGAATCTAAAGGAAATAACTCCGAGCACTCACACAGGAGGATGCGAGTACCTTTTACCTTACCTCCCCGGCAACGGCGCCAGAAAAGAGCTTGATGTCTACGCACTTCTATTCTTGTAGACACTTGTTGGGCCTCCAAGTGCAGAGGTTTGTAGAACAGCAGCAAGTTTCCCTTAACTGGATCACCCAAGGTTTATCGAACTCAGGGAGGTTAGAGGTCAAAGCTATCCCTCTCAAGCAACCCTGCAATTACGATACAGAAAGTCTCTTGTGTCCCCAACACACCCAATACACTTGTCAGATGTATAGGTGCACTAGTTCGGCGAAGAGATAGTGAAATACAAGTGGTATAGATGATTATAAGTAGTAAACGTGATGTGAAATAAATATCGCTGCGAGCAAACAAGTAACAAAATAGCAAGTAAACGGTGTGCAATGCTTGGAAACAAGGCCTAGGGATCATACTTTCACTAGTGGACACACTCCCAACAATATAACATGACTGAACAAATAACTTCTCTTTGCTAAGGCACTCTGAATTACTCTGCTATTGAATAACACTAATCATTGTGTAGTGGCTACAGAAGCACCCCTTAAAGTTCATCAAGTACTTGACAAACACCACTCATAGAGATATCCAAATCAGATCACAATTCAAGATAGAAATCATTGCAACTTAAACCAAGTACTAACACGGTGCACACACTGTCAACATTACACCATGAAAGGAGGAATAGATCACTCAAACTATCATAGCAATAATTATTCTCATAATCCACAAGAGATCACAATCATAGCCTAAACCAAGTACCACCATGATGCACGCACTGTCACCGTTACACCATAGCAGGAGGAATAGATTACTTTAATAACATTGCTAGAGTACACAAAATATCTGAATAATAACATGTACTTGTTCAACATGATACAAAGCTCACGATCACATAAAGATCACATCATGGGAGAGAGAGGTGAACCACATAGCTACCGGTAGAGCCCTCAGCCCCGGGGATGAACTACTCCCTCCTCATCATAGGAGACATCAAGGTTGATGGAGATGGCGGTGAGGTTGATGGAGACGGCGGAGACGGCGATGGAGACCGATGGAGATGGCTCCGGGGGCACTTCCCCGTCCCGGCAGGGTGCCGGAACAGAGACTTCTGTCCCCCGAAATTCGTCGACGGCGGCGGCGGAGCTGCGGAACTGTTTCTGGAAAAATTGCCGAATCCCCTAGGGTTTTCCGTCCCGAGGCTTCTTATAGGCGAAGGGGCGATGTCAGAGGAGGGCCAGGGCCTCCTCACACATGGCTGGCGCGACCAGGGGCCTGGCCGCGCCACCTGTGTGTGTGGGGCCCCTGTGGCCCACCTCCTACTCCTCTTCGGATCTCTGGAAGCTTCCAGGTAAAATAAGACTTCTGGCTTTTGTTTCGTCCAATTCCGAGAATATTTCCTGTGTATCACTTCTGAAACACAAAAACAGCAGAAAACAGGGAACTGGCACTGTGGCAACTCGTTAATAGGTTAGTTCCGGAAAATGCATAAAAGTGCCACGAAGTGTAACGAAACACAAGGCAAATGGTGTAAAAACAAGCATGGAGCATCAAAAATTATAGATACGTTGGAGACGTATCAATAGTCCAAGGTAGACTACTCACTCATCGCTCCGGAGGCAAGCATGGCGATGAAGAAGACCTCCGGTGGCGATTCCCCTCTCCGGCAGGGTGCCGGGAAGAGCTTCTGGACCCTCCCGATCTTCGGGTCGACAGTGGCGGTGGATCGCCATGTGTTCTGGAAATCTGATCGGGTACTTAGGTTTTTTCCGTCGGGGGGTCTTTATAGGCGAAGGGGCGTCGTCAGAGGAGGAGGCAGGCGCCCTCACGCGGGGCCCGTGCAGCCAGGGGCCTGGCCGCGCCGCCCCTGCGTCTGGGGCCCTGGTGGCCCCCCTCCTACTCTCCTTCGGATCTCAGGAAGCTTCCGGGTAAAATAAGACTTCAGGAACTTGTTTCGTCCAATTTCGAGAATATTTCCTGTGTATCACTCTGAAACACAAAAACAGCAGAAAACAGGGAACTGGCACTGTGGCAACTCGTTAATAGGTTAGTTCCGGAAAATGCATAAAAGTGCCACTAAGTGTAACGAAACAATAGGCAAATGGTATAAAAACAAGCATGGTGCATCAAAAATTATAGAAACGTTGGAGACGTATCACCGCCCTGGTGTGAGAGCACACCGGAACTCGTTTCTGTTCTGGTTTCCTCCTGTGATTTCGTTTCGATGTATGATTTTTGCCTATTTAACCCCCCGGAGTACCCGAGGTCTGTATATCGTTTTCTCATCGTGTTTTGTTTCGAGCTGTTTCTGTCAGGAGTTGATCTTAAGCTTGGGGGAGCCATGGCCTCTTCAAGCGATGACAAGGAGAAGACACCTCCGGAAGATGACACCAAAAACTTTCAGCTGAAAGAAGAGGTTGAAAGTGAAGACGAGGAGGAAGATCAAAGTTCAAGGCCAAACACCATGATTGCCAGCATAGGGGTGATGACAGATCATGACAAGTTCAAGAAGAGTGCATGCATAAGGACCGAAGGGGGTGTGCCGCATCACACCTTAGCTCCATGGACATCTCCATCAGGCAACAATCCTTTCCATACTCTAATACATGAACATCAGTTTCAAAGGGTGCCTAGGTCACGATTACCCTCTGGTTGGGATATAGATCGTTCTAACAGTGCAGGAAAAGAAAGCTCCAAGAATGAGAAAGGATGGGGAAATAATTCCAAGAGCTGGGATTCTCTTGGTGATAGGTTCATGAACCGTGTTGAGCACAATTCTGAGATGATTCGTAACCTCAGTCACAAGATTGATGATCTGAAGGATTTGATTGAGAAGCTTATTAAAGATTATCCACCGCCACCGCCAAAGGAATAATTCGTCATCGGTATAGGCATCCCCTTGGCTTGTTTCAAGCTTGGGGGAGTGCCGCGGTATCACATCATTACCTTTTTACTCATTTACTTTTCAAGTAGAGTCATATCATGAATAGAGAAATTATCCTATAGAATAGTTTGCAGTGTGGAAGTATCCTCCTTATTTGGTTATCTATGTATCCCTTGGTGTGAGTTGCGGTAATGAAATATTAATGAGAAGTTCTATTGTTTACTTTCCGCACACTTTATCTTAGTTTGCAAAGTCTTTTATATGATTAGTCTTGTTGATTAGTATTGGTATCACTTTGGGAGCATGAGTAAATTTAGTTGGTTTTGGCAAACTTAGCTTGGTCAGTAGCAGCATTACCTTGAGGTTTGAGTAGAAAAGAATAAAGAAGTGTTTGTGGTTACATCACTTCAGTTTTCCTTATGTTTGGCTTATAAGCATTGTTATTCTCAAAGTTAAAATTATTGTACCTTCAAGGGAGTTTGCATGATTGTTCTTATTATATGTATGTTTGTTTGTTTCATGCAACTCTTATGCTTGCTACCCAGCCTTGCTAGCCAAAGACCTGTGCTGAGAGGAAATACTTCTCGTGCATCCAAATTCCAAAAGTCAAGTCACTTCCAAAGAGTCCACTATAAATTCCTATGCATGGTATTTTAAGCCATTCCAAGTAAATTTTCATGTGCTACCTTTCAAAAACCTTCAAACACTTCTCATTTTGTGCCACTGTTTTTAGCTCATGAGGACGTAGTGGATGAGTTTGTTATCTTCCATACTAAATTAAGTACCCCTCAACTAGGCAGCTTCATCTGCTCGTCATTAATTTTGCAAGGGAGCTGGTCAGACCATTATAATCTCAAAAAGAAAAGAAAAAGAAGCACTCCTCCATGGTATGTGAAAGTTGGTCGGCACCCGATGGAATCGGTTAGCCATGGTTTGAGAAAGGAAAAAGGTGGGGAGGAGTGCAAAGCTATAAAAGAGCACCAAAGTGCCAATTAATCAAACATTTCGGAACCGCTCTCACTTGTTTAGTATGGAAGATATCAAGAACTCCGTTGCTAGTCGTTGACAAAAGCAACCACCTCTCAAAACAATTTTTACCTCTGTTTACAAATGAAAAGCTCTAGCACATGTTTAATCCCTGCTTCCCTCTGCGAAGGGCCTATCTTTTACTTTTATGTTGAGTCAACCTATTCCCCTCTATCTCAAGCAAGCATTTGAGTTGTTATGTTTCACTCATCCATATGTTGATCCATTTAATCATGTTTACTATCTTCCTTGTTTTGTACAATGCTTTTGTCTGAAGGAATATATCTTTGAAAGCTTTCTATGAATGCAAAAATGTTGCTTCGTTGAGCATATGGTTTTTGCTATATTAGCTCTGTTTTAAAAAGGCTCCATTCAAAAGGCTAGTATAGTTGTTCATTGTTCTCTGACCAAGAACTAAGGTTTGCCATCACCAATTATAGTTTACTTTGTGCATCTTTATATGTGATTCCCTTTACTTATTGCAAGTCTATATTATACAAAGGGAAGTTGCTGTCTATTATAACTTGTGCCTTTGGTGAATGTGATGCTTCTTGTCCGTATTTTGATTATCGACACTTCACTTCATAAACCTGTGGTCATGTTTACCGAGTTTAGTTTTCGCTTGGGGACAAGCGAGGTCGAAGCTTGGGGGGTTGATACGTCCATATTGCATCACTATTTTGTATCATAATTTACTGTTATTCATTGATATATTTCATATTGAGATATGATACTTATGTTATTTCCTTTGTTTTCACATGTTTGATGATCATTGGAGGATTTGCTGCCGGAGTCAGGATTCTGCTGGAAAAGGACCGTCAAGACACCATATTTCGGAAGATCAGGAAAATTCCAGAAAAATATCAGAAAATTCTATTTTACCAAAAGACTCCGGAAGCCAGAAGGAGAAGGAGAGAGGAGCCAGGGGGCAGCCTCACGCACAGGGGGCGCGGCCTGACCCCTGGCCGCGCCGGCCCTGTGTGAGGCCACCCTGGCCCACTTTTGGTCTCGCCCCTTCGTGTACTTCATCGTCCCCGAAAACCTAAGTCAAAGGGGGGCTCAGAGTTAGACACAGCTGCCTCTGCGGGGCGGAAAACACCAGAGAGAGAAAAGCTCTCCGGCAGGGAGAAATCTGCCGGGGAAATTCCTTCCCGGAAAGGGAAGATCGTCACCATCGTCATCATCATCGCACCGGACTTCATCGGGATCATCATCATCATCATCATCTCCATCACCAGCACCTTCATCTCCACCATCACCACGCCATCCCGCTGTGACATCTTGAGTTGGATCTTGTTATATTCTTAGGGGAAACTTTCCCGGTGTTGATTACTCTTGTAGTTGATGCTATTGAGTGGAACCATTGAATTAAGGTTTATGTTCAGATTGTTATTTACCATTATTTCACCTCTGATCATGATCCATATGATGTCTTGTGAGTAGTTCGTTTAGTTCTTGAGGACATGGGAGAAGTCAAGATGTTAGTAGTGAATTATTGTTGAGAAATATTTAATGGTTTGATATTGTTGTGGTGCTATTTCACTAGTGGTGTCATGTGAACGTCGACTACATGATACTTCACCGTTTATGGGCCTACTGAGATGCATTGTGTATTTGGCTACCAATTGTGGGGTTGCTGGAGTGATAGAAACCTAAATCTCCGTTGGGAAACCATTGCACTAGGGAGCGTAGGATCTTAGAGTTTAAGGCAGTGGTTAGATTTATCTTAATTACTTTCTTGTATTTGCGGATGCTTGCAAGGGGTATAATCACAAGTGTGTATTTATCCTAGTAAGGGTAGTGCGCTAGCATAGGTTCACCCCCATAACACCTATCAAACCAATAAAGACTATTTAGCAGTATGAAGTGAAAGCTCTTGACAGAAACTCCCGTGTGTCCTCGAGAACGTCTGGTTATTATAAGTTACACAACCGGCTTGTCCTTTGCTGAAGAAAGGATTGGGCCACTTGCTGCAATTATTACTACTGTCTTTTATTTACTCGCACTTTATTTACTTGTATTACCAAATACCCCTGAAAACCTGTTTGCTAGTATTTACAGTGAATCCTTGATCAAAACCACTTATCAACACCTTATGCTCCTCGTTGGGTTCGACACTCTTATTTATCGAAAGTACTAGGATACACCCCCTATACTTGTGGGTCATCAATCATCAGCAAAACCCTTTAGTCATTTGTTATCCTTAAATCTAAGAGTGTCATCTAAACAATAATTCCCCAAAGATTAACCAAATCTTTCATCTAGTGATCAACTACACAAATAGGTATCCAAGTCAGAATCTCAAGCAATTCATTCTTGTGAGTAGTATAAATACTGTTACATTATAAGATAAAGAATCAAGAATATGTAAATACCTTGGAATATTACTTAGGACATTTCAATGGCATTAAGAAATAGGGTGAATAGAAAATCATGTTAAAGGAACCTATATTTGCATGATAAGTCAAACATTAGATAGAATATTCAATAGTAACTATTTGACCCAAAATGCAAATTCCTAAATGTTAATATGGAACTCACCAAGACTTAACAAAATGCTTTGAACACTGTCATAGTAGTATTTCAAACTATTCCTATTTTGAGCCTAGTTAAAACCCTAGTACTAAATAGTTAGTTCTATGTGCATATGCACATATAAGTACTCTTTGATGTATGTTTAAATATACTTGCTATCATATATTTGCTCTAGTAAAGTTCCTAAGATAAAACCTGCAAAACAAATTATCAAATTCCAATTAGAATTCAAATCAGCAAATAGAAAACAGATGAAAAAGAAAAAGAATTAAACAAGAAAAAAAATAGAAGGAGAAGCTTACCTAGCCGCAGCCCGTCAAGCCGGCCCAGCAAGCAAGCCCATCCGGGGCCTGGCCTAGATACTGCTTCGGCATCACGCCGACAGGCAGGACCCACCCATCAGTAGAGGATGTCATCGTCTTCCTCTTCTCCTCTCTAGAGCGGGCGACAGCGCGCCACCGACCTCCACGTCCTCGTCGACGATAAGACCGTCTTGAGCTCTATAAACCCGTCAGGAGCCCTTCTGTGAAACCCTAATACGTCTCCTCCGACTCAATCTCTCTTGTTCTCTTCCTATGCTCCGCAATTCCTGTAGATCGCCGTTGACCATTCTCCGGTTAGCCGGCGATGGAGACCACCCTGGAGCCCATGGGCTAGACGAGGAGAAGCGCCTCGTCGAGGATATCGTTTGGTAGGAGAAGAAGAAGCATAGGAGCTCCATATCAAGCTAATCGACCTGATTCTTGCCGCAGTGATCTGCCGAAATTCGTGACCCTGAGCTTGTCTTCGACCATGATTGGCTTCACCGAGCACATCATCGAACTCAGGGTGAGCTTACGCTTCAAACGAGCCCTTATTTGCATCCTGTAACTGCTTGTAGCATCGAGTCCAAGTTGCCACTGTGCACCGCCGTAGTGAGTGGTCGCTGATGATACTCCGGTGACCATATCTCGGCGGCGCGACCGTAGTTTGGTTCCCCTTGTTCTCCTAAGTCCAATACGTGCATTCAATCAATCCCAGGGACCCTCGATCGTCGTCGCCGTTGTTCCCCAGCACGCCAGCGGTGAGTCAACGAGCCAGTCAACATGTTGACTCAGTCATGCCCTCGTGGCGGCTGATCTGGCCCGTGGCCCATCTGTCAGTGACGCATGGCTAGGGTAGCTCCGGGTATAAAAAGTCCCCTTGTTAGTTATAAATTCCAGAAAATGCTGAAAACATTAGAAAATCATAACTATTGCATTTTAAATCAGAAAAATACAAATGATATATCATAATGATCACAAAAATATGATCTATATTTTTAAATTATAATCTTTCATACTTTTGTGAAATAATTTTGAATTAAATTTTAGAACATGTTTAAGTAAGGATTTCAACTATGCATTTGAACTAAATTTGATTATTAAACATTGTTTTCAAATCTCAAATAGAAGTTTGCACACTGAAACCACTTTATTGTAATTACTATTTCAGAATTTTAGGATGTGAGTTAAACCTTGCTATTAGTACTGTAAAACCCTAAAACTATCTTCCTTAAATAGTAAAATTTAGGAAAAATCTTAAATAGGAATTTATTTGTGGTTAGACTTTATTTTCAACTATACCATTAATTGACCATTGATGTATGAATAGTTACATTTAAATAATAGAAACGTCTACCACAATTGGTAACCATTTAAAAAGTGTGATTCGAACCCTAGCAATCATTATTGAGGGAATTATGCTTTCTTAACTACTCAAATGTTCTGAGAATGTAAATGACTACTAAAATGAGTTCACTTACCAATATCCATTAAAGAATGTGTTCTTCAAAAGTTATTCTTTTGATATACCTTGAAACTAAGCATCAAACCATTTCCCTTCTGTTATAAATTAACACCCTAAGTTATCTTAAGATTGTTGTCAACCCTAGAATTAATTAGGTATTGCTATGTTAATGGGAATTACTTCAACTTTGCATATTCATGATCAACCAATTTATTGCTGATTATGAGTTACAACTTAAAAGTGTTATCTTTATGTCTTCACCACTACCCATCATTCTCTTATAGCAAACAATGATGGCAACCTTAAACCTGGTAATCTTCTTTCAAGCTTTATTCTTTCAATCATAAAGGCTAGTGAATTAACCTAAAACCTGTAACAAAATTGTGTGTGCAATTGAACCTAAAAGTGCAACACATCATCAATAAATCACCATAACGCAATGATAATAAATCATCAAGGTTAGGTTATGCTTAGAGCGATGCATAGCACATCTAATGCATATCATGCTGCAGATATCTAACATCATCCCTACCGGATGATGATTGCTATTTCAGAATTGGGATTTCTATCGTATTGTAGACCTTGACTAGCATAATCTTGCAGTCAAAAAGGCAAGTTCACTCTTGCTCATTCCTCTTGAGTATTTTTGTCAAATTACTTGCAAATATATACCTGTGGTATTACTACTGCATTTAAAATCAAAAGGTTCTATCTTTATAATTAATATGAAGTAGTGGTTTCGACCGGAATGGTTGTTGCCCTAGGATGGTGGGCAGTGGGACCATGGTATGAGTATTGGTGGAGGTCGCACTTTAACTGTAAAGTTCACCTAGGAAGTAATAACCAATGTCACCAGTGATTCTAAGCGCCGTAAATAATGGTCAACCATAAGATCTGGTATGGGACAGAGATGTTAGTTGTACCAACTTTCTTCTGCATATCAACCGATGCGCCGAACCATAGCTGTTGGTCTCCTGCTGGGAGCAACATGAGGGTGGAATCCCCTTAATGATTGCATGGTACTAGTGGTCTATGATGGATTGTAGGCGACCAACGTGGGAGCCCGAGGTCAGAAGCTACCAATGTGTAGGAGACCGGTGTGGGAAATATCTACTGAGGTCAAAAATACCAAATGGTAGAAGACCGACGTGGGTAAGTTAAATCGAGGTCGGAAACTACCTACGGGTAGGCGACCAGCGTGGATTGTGTCAATCGAGGTCGGACCTACCACAATGCGTAGGCGACCGGCGTGGATTGTTTCCGAGGTTGGAACTACAAAAGCATGGGTATGCGAGGTCGCAGAGGAGGACAGTGATTGGCTTGGATCATCGACTGGGCCCCACACTAAGGAAGTGTGGACGATGCCAGCTGCTCGGTTGTGCAACAAGGATTTGATCTCTTATGGGTACAAGTGACCACCTCTGCAGAGTGTAAGAGAGTATCTGGATACTCCTGTTCCGGGAATGAGCTGCGAACGCGGCAGGAAAGGAGCCCATCGAAGCTCTAATCAACCTGTGAAGGCTGCCGGACCTAGTTCTTCTGAATAAAAGCAACCTCTTGAAGAAATTTTTACGAAAACTTGCATTGCCAAACGACTCTTGGGTCTAAGGCTGTAGATAGTGCATAAAACACCTTATTCCTTATATGAACTTGTTGGGTAATGCTCGTTACTCACCCCACTCCCTCGTAACCCTTGCTTAGACTAGAGGCAACACAAAGAGACAACCTTGAGACACTGAAGATGAAGCCCTCTACTAATGTCAAAGCTGCTAGCGGAGTCAGCAACTGCATCAAGCTGGGTGGTTAACTAGAATAGGAATAGAAGGGACCCAATTCCCTACTCCTAGAACCTAAGTAGTTAGGGTAGTTCTGTAGTTTCTGTAGCAAGCCAACTGCATAGTTGTAGCTTTAGTTTAGTCTTCTAGTTGTTCTTTCTCGTTTGTAATCGCCAGAACTAAACCTCTACCTATTGAGGAGGTTCCAAAAATCTTCTGTTTGATGAAAATTGTAATCCTATAGACATACCTTGGACCAGCGATGTTTCTGTTGTACCACTCTGATCGATGTAATACTAGTGAGACGGTGTTTCATTGGTGTTATGTCAATGACTTGCATACTACACATGCAGTGGTATGCTTGGTCACCACAGTGGCTCCATCAGGTTTGAGCTTGCAAACATTAAATGCACTTATTGGGGATGAACTTTATAGTTATTATAGATAGATGTGGATATGTAAGATTTGTGTTCGAGTTGGACATCAGCCTAGGCATTCTATATAATAAGGGGGGCAACCGCTAGAAGAAAACTGTTCATCTACCATGACTGACACTTTCGGTCGTTGCTGAAGACCCCCCACTTCTACCACGATTTTGGTTGGTTTTGTGGTCGATTGAAAAACTTTTTTTACTCATTGCCGAGGCCCTCTACTGCCATAGATTATGGCAAATGGTGGTAGATGGTCGTCTGGCACGTGGTAGATGTCGATTTTTTGATTTCTCTTCCGATTTTGGACTCTGACCTACCTTTTCAGGCTGTGGGACCATGATGTCAGTGTCTCTAGCAGACTTGTTTTTTTGTTCCCTCGACCTAGTTCACGTTGCTCGATGCAACAGTATATGGTCGGCACCGTGGGTCCCTGATGTCAGTCTCTCCGTTCTGTTATCTGTTCCACATAATTGCTGGCTACTTGCTTTTATTTTTCTAAACCGCTCGCTCTGATAATCTTCATGGATGCTGCAGTCTGGTGGAATCTCGATGTCAGCCTCTCTGAACAAGAAACCTCTGCTATGTTCAGAATGTTCATGGACACTGCTGTCGGGTGGGTCCTCGATGTCAGCCTCTCTGAACAACAAACCTGTGCTATATATATAGATAATGTTCATAGTCGCTGCAGTCGGGTGGGTCCTTGATGTCAGCCTTTCTTAACAACAAAAACATATGCTACATATGTTGATAATGTTCGTGGACGCTGCTGTTGTAACGGCCCAGAAAAATCCCCTTTTAGATTTGCTTGTTATTTTCCTTTTCGCATCATCGTTACGTTATGCATCATCATGCATATTTCACCTTGCATGTTTTTGTCAAAGCCAAAATTATTTGGAATAAAAATCTATATGTATTTTACTTGTATGGTTTTATAACAAACCCTCCTCCCCTTTTTCTTCTTTTAATTAGAAATAAAATTACAATATTTCAAAACATTTCAGATCAAAATAAAATTTTAAAGACTATATGTATTTTACTTGTAGCATTTTGCTTCTTCTCGGATAGGACGCTTCGTGGTGTTGTGAGCGACGGCAAGTTCTTCCGGTGTTCTTCGACAATCTTGCCAGGCAAGCTTTCCCGCCCCTTACCTACCTATAGGGGTACTTATTACCTATTTGTGTTTATGCTTTATGCTTTATGCTAGCCTTTCCGATGCTTTGTTCGAGTTACGTATCCTATCCACCTGTTTCCCCAAAGCAAAACTATATTTCCGCTACCTCCCGCCTATTACCTTTTGCTTGTTGTTTGAGTTGGCCTTGCGAGTCGTAGGCATGCTTAGGTTGTTTCAAGTTGTTTTATCTTATTGGGTTGTTGGGAAAGTTATTACATGCTTTACTTTATGGTTATGAGATGGATATGAATTAGAGATAAGTTGGATAATAGATGTTGGAGTTAATCATGATTTAATTATGTTACAACTACACTTGTTAAAGCAGAGGCATCGGAGAGTCATTTTGCCCGTTTTACGACGGCTCACTTATGTCCCTAGGACCCCGAGTTTGCATGAAATGTTCTAAGCTGAGCGCGCTTACCACTCGCGGAAGATTCTATGGGGTCTCCCTTGACTTACTACTTTTTCTCGAGTTAGTTTATCGGGGGCCATAACACCGTATTTACATTTGGATCTGGATTTGGGTGGAGTCACCTTTGATGGTGGCGGAGTCTCTAAGCCCCCCTTCGATGGGTGTGGTTGCGTCACCTCCGATGGTTGACGGGTTTTATTTGCTAGCGGTACGTTTACGCGAAGATGGAAGAGTCTCTCCGATGAGCTCTCTGACAGACTTAGTCGTCGGCGCAAACTTCTGGGTCTGTCTCAAAAGCTCGGCCGACTTCGTTGCGGGTAGCTTAGTAGGGTGGCCCCCCTAAACTCTCGTAGAACTAGCAACGGTCTTGTCATGATATCCTGCTCTTGTCTAGGTTGGATTGATCGAGCGTGTATTGGTACATTGGTGCATCCCTGCAGGGTAAATCTTTTTGAAAAGCCGTGTCCGCGGTTATGGACGACTTGGAGCCATTCTACTCGATCATAGAACAACTTGCACCTAATTGATGATAAAAAGTGGCATAGTAAATAGTTCTACTACAATATTAAATTGTTATAAAATTGTCAACCGTGTGAGCGCCTTTGATATTGCTTCTTTGTGTGGTAACAACGAGGTGATTCATCGGCTAGGTTATGTTTTTTGTAGTATTCTAGTTCTTTACTTTATACGCTCTCTTATCTTATTCTGATTAGATAGAAGAGGTAGAGTATCTCTATAGGTTCTTTAGTGTTTGCTTGCTGCCGCTTAACCCCACCATACAGCTGACATCCTTTTGAGTCTCTCGAGCTTGCCTGCGTACCTCACGTACAAAGGCGGCTTGTTGACTATGCTTTATACGTCTTGAAGTCTTGCTAAGTATTTCGTACTTATTGCTGCTCATCTCGGATTTTCGCCGGAGCAGGTTTGAAGACAGGTACATAGAAGCGACGATGTTAGCAAGGTTACCCTTTCGGCTTGGCCTGGGTAGGGTTATGGACGCCATTGTTTATCTTCAGGCCTCTTAGGCCCATTTGTATTCTTGTCCGTACTCGTATACTATTTTGCTTTATGTATGATTTGGATCTTTGTATGTATATTTGGATTCTGGACTCGTGGAGTCTTCATGGTTATATTATATATCTTTTGTGCGTTCCATCGTGAACTTGTGTAATGTTACTATCTTGATTCCACCCGCATCGCGTGCATGTTGCCTATGCACGAGACACTTGGTGGTGCGTTTCCAAAGCGATATTGTGCGAATTATGGCGTGATTGCTATAATTCGCAAGGTGCCGATTTTGGGGCGTCACAGCTGTCAGGTGGGTCCTCGATGTCAGACCCTCTGAACAAGAAACGTGTGCTACGTTGAGTTATTTTCTTCAGCGTCATTGTTGGCTACTTGGTTGTTCTTTTCGAACCGGCCTATGAAATTTGAATTTCTAAAGGTCGATAACGTTGCTGACAGGTGGGTCCCTAACGTCAGACTCTCTGAACAATGAACAATAAACGTGTGCTATCTGGTGGCTACTAGATTTTATTTTCAAACCCACCCCTGAAATTCGAACTTGATAAGGTTGAGGGACGCTGCTGACAGGTGGGTCCCCGATGTCAGAATCTTTGAATAATAAGTGTGCTATCTGAATTTTATTTTTGTTCCCCGTGAATCCTGGCTACTAGACTGTTATTTTTGAACCCATCCGTGAAATTTGACTTGTTAAAATTGTGGAACTGAAGGGCCCTATGTTTAGAGTAATTCTAACCTCCCTTGTACTACAAGTAACCAAAATTGTTTATGGTTGAGGATTCGGTTGCTGTTGGCACCCTAAAATACAAGCCCATAAAAACAATTACATTTTTGCTATTGGGCACGGGAGTTCCGAGACAATATGTAATGAATTTAATAACTAATTAGTATCCTGTTCAGTAAAGCGGACCCAATGATCAGAGATGTATTACTGGTTGGTACAATGGCGTGCCACCAGACATATATATATCCGCCTTTTTCGCTCCAGCACAAAAGCTATCAACATATGTGCATAGGTCTTTGTTTTTTCCATGAAATTGTGCAAGGGTTTCACTTTTGCCTTAACTAGGTAGTGTGCACGTGCAATGCACGTCTAGATCATTTTGTATGTCTTTGAATTTTCATTTTATCATTGTTTCCTATGATTATTTGCCTAATTATATTACATTTTAAAATGTAAAAATTGGGACTAAAGATACCTCTCATGTTTCATCCATACTAAATAGAAAAAAGTAACTTCCTGATGATTTGGGTTTTCCTAACACTAGTAAATATGCATGTGCAATGCACATCTTTGCAACAACTCCACAATTAAAACACTCGTTTGTAGTGTATAATCGTGAAAACCCAAATGCTAGAAATAGAATTTACTCGTTTCAGCCGACTTTCTTCATGTTTACGCCATAACCTCTTAATTAGCCAAGTGGAATCTATTTCATCAAAAATCAGCTCCAACTTCAACATGATTTCATGTAGCTAGGCTACCTCGCGCCCTGCCGACTTCAAGCTCTCATGTGTACCCCTCAATCAATGAAGAAGCTAACATGTATGTACCTTTTTTTCCTCTACCAAATTGGTGATCTATGAACCAAAAGATTATAAATTAATCCAAATAAATTAATTTGTTTTCCACGTTTTCGGGAACCAGACAAATGCACAGATACAGAAGCTGCGGATAGAATTGAGACATACATGCCGTACGTCAGGGGGAAGGGAAGTCACAGAGATTTCCTAGCTCATGTGAATGCTACAATGAATCGTTCAAATTTCCATCATACTCACACAGGAGGACTTAAGTTCAGCCATAATCTCGGGCATTATCGTCTACCATCATTCCGCTAGGCTTGTGTGAGTATGCAAAGCACTATTAACCAAAAATTGTATATATTCCTGAAACTCAACATACATTCGATATCTTAGGCAGTACTATATGAAAAAAATGGTAATGTAAATAGAAAAGGTAGTCTTACTCCATACCTGTAATGGCTTAGCTTCCACAGGCGCTACAATAATCACACCAGAAACTTGTTCGATTGTTCCCCATAACATTCAAGAGATGTCCATGAGAAATCTCCTCCTGCTGCTGCTGGTAATCGTCCTTGCCTCAATTGCAATGGGAATGGGCATCCTACTGCTCGTTGTCCCCTGATCAGATGTGAGAGGTGTGGGAAATTAGGTCATATTGCTCAAATTTGCCAAGCTGTTCTTCCCTGGGAATGCGTTGCTTCCATGTGTGGATTTCAGAAACCGGGTCAGGGTTTTTTCTTTTTCCCTGATTCCTCATCTGCTAAGCAAGTGAAAGAGAGAGCTTCTAGTCTTGTTATCACTATTCTGGAAGGAAAACCCACTTTTCGTGAGATTGAACAAGAGTTCAATGATTACCTTGGTACTAGTTGGCGGTGCACGGCTCGGCCGATTAATGATTCTCAGTTTGTGATGCGTTTTCCTAATCCGAAAGAAGTTGAGAGAGCTTGTTATTTTGGCAAGCGTATGGAGATGAAGGTCTGTCAAGCTACTTTCAATTTGTCCCCTTGGACAGCTGCTGTTGGTGCTAAAGGTATTATGAACAAGGCTTGGGTCCGAGTCCGTAATATTCCCCCTGAGAAGAGATGTGATGCACATGCTGCTTATGTGGGCTCTTTGGTTGGTGTTACCTTGGAAGTTGATCAAGCTACTTTGCATAAGCCAGAATATTGTCGTATTTTGCTGGGCTGCCGTGATGTTGATGCTATTCCTCCTGTTGCTGAAGGGGTTTTAGGTGATTACTTCTATGATTTTGCTTTTGAGGTGGAGACTGTGGTGGTTCGGGGACCTCCTGCAGATCGATCTGGGCTTCCAGTCAGCTCTGCGCCTGTTCCTCCTTCACCTAAACGTCCTAGAATTGAGCACAGCATAACTGAAACTTCGGCTGCTTCATCTGAAGGGCAGACAGCTCCAGGTAGCTTCTCTGGTACTGGAAACTATGGAAAATCTTGCACTCAGCAACTCCCTACTGTGTCTGAACATGAGTCTGATGAGGAAAGTGAACTTGAATCTGGTCTTCTTATTGATCAAATTGCTCAAGAAAACCTGATTGACACTGCTGGCAATACTTCAATGGATGAAGGTGAGTCCAGTCAGTCTCCTGTGCTTGAAGGTAGTGGTGTGGGAAAATCCATGGTGTTGTATGAGCATGGTGGTTCCTCTGGGTTTGCTCCTTTCAACCCTGTGGTGGAGAAGGAAATGATTTCTCCTGATGTGATGACTAAAAAGAATTTATCCTATGCTGCTGTGGTGTCTGGAACTCCTGGACCTGTGATCGTGGAGCTTGCGGATAATCATCCATCTCCTATGGAATCAGCTTCCTATTTTGTCCAGTCTCCTGTGGATGGTGGGGCTGGGGAAGAATCTGGGGATAAATCATCTTCTGGAGTTGATGGGTGTAGTCGCCGTGAGAAGAATAACAGCTCGCAGACTATTATGGAGCAAGCTGCGACTTTGGCTAAGAAGAAAGATCTGGAAGGTAATGCCTCTGTCAACTCTTCTGGTAATTCTTTTGATGTGTTGTCCAATTCTGAAATTATGCTTAGGGCTTCTATGATGGGTGTTGATTTTCCTAATGATGATTTTGATAAGATTGATTTGTTGCGTGAAATGGATAGATCTCAAAATGATTTAAATTCGAAACACCCTTCTGTTGATAATCTGTTTGTGGATCATGATAATGGTCACGGCACACCTCTATGTTTGACTTGGTTGGAGTCAGACGAGGAAGTTTCCTTTTCTGTTGTTAAATCTAGGAAAAATAAGAAGGTTGGTAGTAAAACCTGTACTCCTATGTGTCCTCCCAATACTAGAGGGCGAAAGGTTAAGGACACGTCTACCCTGGCTCCTGGTAGACCTGTCAGGCAGAGAAATCCACCTGAACGTTTTAAATGATTGTTGATTTATGGAATTTGAGGGGGGCAGAGAAGAAAGGTATTTCTGTCTGCCTCACTGATATCATCCGTGATAATATGGTGGATTTTGTGGGTCTCCAGGAAACGATGAAAAAGTCCTATGATCAAAAGTTTTTCAATAAAATTGATCCTTTTAATGCCTTTTTTTGGAAGTGGATTCCTTCGGTGGGTAAATCTGGGGGTATTTTATGTGGTGCAAGAGTTAATTCCTTGGACGTTCAATCTGTCAAGTTGGGCAGATTTATGATTCTTATGAACTTGTGGGATGTTAAAAAGAAGTGTAGATGGGCTGTTATTGTGGTTTATGGGCCTGCTCATGATGACATGAAGGATGACTTCCTTGCTGAGCTTTCCTTGTTTTGCAATTGTGTGGATTGTCCTTTTATTGTTGGTGGTGATTTTAACATTTTGAGGAGTGTTCTGGATAAGAACAAACCTACTATTTTGTCTCATTGTTCTGGTGTGTTTAACTCTATTATTCATACTTTGAGTCTTAGGGAAATTCAGATGACAGGTGGTAAATATACCTGGTCGAATAAAAGGAAGAACCCTACCTTGGAAAAGTTGGATAGAATTTTGATGTCCCCTGAGTGGGAAATGTTGTTTCCCTTGGTTTCTGTTAGAAAGCTGGTTAAAGACGGTTCTGATCACTATCCCCTGTTACTTGATACTGGTGATAATGTGATTCCTAGGAAAAAGGGCTTCAAATTTGATTTATCCTGGTTGAAAAATATTGAGTTTTTACCTAAGGTTGCTGAAATTTGGGAAAAACCTGTGAGTAGCAATGACCCTATTGATATTTTGAATATCAAGTTGAAAAGGTTCAAAATGTTTTTCAAGGGTTGGGGTTCAAATTTGTTTGGTCACCTGAAGAAAAAGAAACTGGAGCTTCGGCTAGAATTGGAGAATTTAGAAAATATGGAGGAATCGATGGATTTGTCTCCTGCTGATTGGATTAGAAAAACTAATACCCAAGTTGAGTTGTTTGATTTGTATGCTGAGGAAGAAGAATATTGGTATCAACGTTCTCATTCTAGATGGTTGCTCCATGGAGATCAGAATACTTCGTATTTTCATAGAATTGCAAATGGTAGGAAAAGGAAGAAAACCATTCATTCTTTGGATAATGAGGGGAGTGTGGTTGAAGGTACAAAAAACCTGTTACAACATGCTACTGATTATTATAAAAACCTTTTTGGGCCAGCTCCTGGCAACTTGTTTCCTATCTCTCCAAATTTGTGGAATGCAGCTGAGACCTTAACTGTGGAAGATAATGTTGATTTGACTAGGCCTTTCTCTATGGAGGAAGTTAAAAATGCTCTATTTGAAATGGATGTGAATAGAGCTCCGGGGCCGGATGAAATCCCTTCTGAGTTTTACCAGCATTGCTGGGATATTGTTAAATTTGATATTATGAGGTTGTTTGAGCATTTTTATGCGGGTACGCTTGATGTTCAGCGGCTCAATTATGGAATTATCACTCTCCTTCCTAAAGTTAGCGAGGCTAATAAGATTCAGCAATTTCGGCCCATTTGTTTGCTTAGATGTATCTATAAGCTGATTACGAAAACTTTGACACTTAGGGTGGAGCCTTATGTTCATAAATTGATCAGTGTTCAACAAAATGCTTTCATTAAAGGGAGAAATATTATGGATAGTGTGATGTCTTTACATGAAATTATGCATCATGCTCATGTTAAGAAGCAGGTGGGTATTGTGCTGAAACTTGATTTCGAGAAGGCTTACGACAAAGTTAATTGGGATTTCTTGCTTAGTTGTTTTCAGATCAGGGGGTTTAATTCTATTTTTTGTGGTTGGGTCCGGCAAATTCTCCATAATGGGACGGTGAGTGTTAAGTTGAATGATGAAGTTGGATCCTATTTCCAAAGTGCTAAAGGGGTGCGTCAAGGGGACCCTTTTTCTCCTTTTTTGTTTAATATGGCTGGGGAGGTCCTAACTAAAATGATGTTGGAAGCTCAAAAAATGGTTTGTTGACAGGCTTGGCACCTGATTTGGTTGAGAATGGTGTGGGTATCCTTCAGTATGCGGACGATACAATTATTTGTATCTCGCATGAGCCGGATAAGGCAGTTAATTTGAAGTTGTTGCTTCTTTTATTCGA
Organism: Dactylis glomerata; assembly: GCA_007115705.1. Lineage (NCBI taxonomy): Eukaryota > Viridiplantae > Streptophyta > Magnoliopsida > Poales > Poaceae > Dactylis > Dactylis glomerata. The sequence continues at coordinate 1,496,461 of QXEO01001356.1, forward strand.
ACTTATGTCTGGTTTGAAAATTAATTTCTCGAAGAGTGAGATTTTCGTTTTGGGGGGTGACAATTCGGTTGCTCAGTTTTATTCTGAGCTTTTTAATTGTAACATTGGGAACTTACCTATGAAATATCTGGGGGTTCCCGTTACCTTTTCTCAGTTAAAAAATGTTGATTGGGACTTTCTGGATGCGAAAATGATTAAAAAGCTTGATGCCTGGGTGTGCGATGCCGCCACCTCGGGGGGGGGGGGGAGACTTACCTTGTTAGATGCTTGTCTTTCAGGCATTCCTTCGTATTATATGGCTATGTATTTACTTAGTAAATCTTTCATTGAGAGACTGGATAAGCATAGACGTCGTTTCTTTTGGGCTGGTAAAAAGAAAAAGAGGCGGTATCATTTGGTCAAGTGGACCAGAATTTGTAGATCTAGAAATAAAGGTGGTTTGGGGGTTAAAGATCTTCACAAGCAGAATGTGGCTTTACTCTGCAAATGGTGGTGGAGTTAGAAACCCAGGATGGTCTTTGGCAGACAATTGTGAAAGCAAAATATTTTCGCAATAAATCGGTGGCCTCTGTTAAGACAAGAATATCTGATTCTCCCTGTTGGAAAGCAATTATGAAAGTTAAAGATGAATATTTCCTGGGAAGGAAAGTGATTTTACATAAAGGTGATATTGTACGGTTTTGGCTTGACCCCTGGCTTGGCAATTCGTTGTTATGTGAGTCCTATTCTGAGCTTTTTAACATTTCTCAAGGCCAGGATTTTACTTTTGAGAGATATGTAAATTCTGATTTTGAGATTCCTTTCAGAAGGAGATTGTCTCAGGCCTTGTGTATCCAGTGGGAGCATATTAAAGATGAGGCAAGGCGGATTGTGGTTTCTGATTCCTGTGATAGTGTGGTTTGGGGCTTGACTGCCAATAGGGTTTTTACGACAAAGTCGTTGTATCAAAATTTGGAGAGGAATATTTCTGGGGCTAACAACAAGTGGATTTGGAAGTCTAAACTCCCTTTGAAGATAAAAATTTTCATGTGGCAATTGTTCTGGGATGCTATTTTAACAAGGGATAAGCTTAAACGAAGAAATTGGCCAGGGTCTCCTATCTGTTCTTTTTGCCATCAGCAGGAAACTGCTATCCATTTACTGTTTTCTTGCTCTCATGCTAGGGTGGTTTGGGGAGTTGTCGGTTCCATGATCAAAACTAATTCTTGTCCTGGTTCTCTCTGGCAGTGCATGTCTTGGTTTCATGCGTTTTTCCCTCGTGGGAAGAAGTTTCATATGCTGATTTTGTCGGCTGTTTGTTGGGCTATTTGGATTGTCAGAAATCAGATAACTTTTGACAAGAAAGTGGTCAGGTCTCCTATGGTAACGGTTTTTGCGACGTGTGCTTTTCTTCGTTATTGGGCAGGTCTTTACAATGAGGAGGATAAAAGCAAGATCGTGGCTGGAGCTGATCAGATGATGCGCAAAGCCTCAGAGTTGGCGTCCCAGGTGGCAGGGGGGTCAAGGAATGGTCAGGCGAATGCTGTTGGAAGGCTGCTTATCACCAATGGTTAAAGCTTGGTGGTGCTGGTGGTGGTTCTTGTTCGTGGAGGGCTGTTGTGTGTTTGTGGTTGGTCTGAGACTTTGAGATGCTGTGTGTGGTTCTTTTACTGTTATCCTGGACCTGTTGTTGGGTGTAGTGTAGGTGGTAGGTTTTTTGTCCTGTAGTATGATCGTCGAGGCCGAGATCATACAGCAGGTTTTCCTACCGGTGTGCGTTGAACTTTATTTCCTTCTGTTTCCCCTTGTTTTCCTTGCTTTTGTTGTTCTACTCTCTGAATGGTTGTATTTCCGTTGAGAAGTTAATGGAAAGGGGGGTTCCCAGTTGGAAAACATTCAAGAGATGTTTTACGGTACCCCCAAATCAATAATAGCCATCCATTTTCATGCATCTAATGGCCTATAATAATTCATACTAGGGTAAAAAAGATGACTAGTACAATTCATACTAGTCAGAAAAATCAACACATTTCGTAGATAGATCTGGCCCAAAAGCCTCATACAGCCCTCCCCTAACCTGAGATCTTTTGCAGTCCGGATTGCCCATGCCCCCCTGCTAGATCGACCCCTCTCTCCCGGGTGATCGTCGACTAGCTTCCGGTAACATGCGCAGGTACCAAATCAACAGCCGAGACACACGCGCTAGTTAGCTAGCCTGATCGTTTTAGATCGATCAGCTAGTACTACTTGCACAAGCACCTCATACACGTATGACAGCCATCTCTTTCTATTGATTCACGGTGAGTTTACAAGCTAGATCATGCAATATATATGGCAGGACTCAGGAAATGACTACTCATATACACGGGATGCACAAAGCATATGATGTGATTCATTATTCCTAAATAGATCGGCTCTCTCCCAGCTCCTCTGGCCGGATCTTTACGCTGCCGCCGGCGGCTGGCGGTGGAGACAACGCCGTTTTGATCTCTTTTTTTTCAATGAACGATTTGCCGCAATTAAAGGACTATTGTTACGGCTTGAGGATGGGCCTACTGGGCCTTTCATACTGGTCCCTTTTCTATGAGTAGTATGATTTACAAAAATGTACCGTAAAAAAGTTCACATTCAACCATCAGGATCAGATTACATACAAGTGGCCGAGGTCTTCAGGTGGAGTTTACAGGAGGTGGACGACATATGGTCAGTTTTCAATGGCGGTGCCGCGGGATAGGCATGCATGTGGAGTCTTGGAACAAAGTGCTAGCTGCAGGTGGCGGTCCTGCTTGATTCCAGTCCGACCAACTGTCACTGCTGTAACCTCCCTGCAAGGATGTAATCAGATCACTAACAATATATATCATAAATGATTTAATCAAAAGAAGCTTGAGCAAACACGCAAAGTAGTTCCAGCACTCAGGAGTATACAGGAGTGTATTGTTCACTTGCTTTAATCAACAATGGTAAAAGACTACCAGTGAACAACGTACAATGAACATATGGCATGCTTCATACTATCTCATTTCACCCTTTAAGCTGGCTGCAATACACGCATAGAAATTAGGAAAAAGGTCAATATCAGAGGAGATGAGTACTGTCCACTAAAAAACTATAAGTATTATTATGTAGTAGCTCCCAAACGTGGCACACACGCTTAGGCCTTGTTTACTTCTAGGGTATTTGAGGGGATGGAAGGGGATTATCCCGTATCCCGGAATTTTCCCGATGGGTTATTTACTAGGGCGGGTTTAGAGAGGATAATCCCGGAATATTCCAACAAATCTCCTTCACACTAGTGTATTTATGGCTAGATCAAAAACTCTTCATCATAGTAGGCTATTTTAGGGAAAGAGTATTTGAAGGGATTTGAGGGTATTGGATGAACACCAAATCTCCACATATCCCCGCATCTTTCGGGGATGAAAATACCAGAAAGTAAACAAAGCCTTAGGGATGCTGGACTTTCCGGACCAGTATGTGTTAATTCAAGTGAAGTATATTGTACTCAATCATGTCATACGCGTAGGTAGCCACAAGATCGGCACTGGTTGCCGAAACGGAGAACACTTAACCGTTAGATTTATCAAAAAAATGCTCTAGGATCAACATAGATAGGAGTATGGTTTTCTTGCGGTATATATGGAATAACCTCTAGTGCACACTCTGCAAATCCTTGTTTGACTGAGCAAATCAAATGGAGAGATTGTGGATATGAATCAGATTGTCCAATGCTTTTCATGCACGTTGTTATCAGTCTGCTTGTAATCACGGTTTCATGAAAATAATTTAGGTTTCTTCTTAATAAAATTCGGCCTTTGGCCCTTCGAAAATAATTTAGGTTTCTAAGTTAGGTGAACATGAAGATGGTGCCCAAAAGAACGTTTGTTAAGCAGAATTCACCCTACCTAATCAATGCAAGAAAACAACTGAATTCAAGTTCAAACCAAACGACTATATAAGTGACGATACATACTTGCAAGATGCCTTTACCCAGCGGAGAGGCACGACGAGCCGACAAAGTGCATGTACCAAGGCGGGCGAGGCCTTCCGGCGGCGCGGAACAAATACTGTACGCAGGTCCTAGCGCTGGGGATTACACAAGCGTGTGGATGGGCTGCCGTCAGCGAGCTGAGGACGGTTCGCCCTGGCACGGCGCGGGGCGAGTGTGGCCGGCGCAAACGGGCAGGGTAAGGGTAGGGCTACGCATTCGACCACTCCTGGTCCAAACCTATCTCTGTGGATAAAAAAATAGATAAAACAGCTTTCAGCGGAGCTACCTAAACGGACAAACAATCCGCACTCGACCTATTTCGAGACAATATTTGGGGTGAGTTTGGATCGTCCCGGACAACTCGGCCCGTCCGCGCGTCCGGCTGTGTGTCCGATGTGGCCCACTTGTCAGTCAAAAATTCACCCACCTCTCTCTCTCCTTCTTCTCTCTCTCCCCGAGCATCTCACCGGCGCTCCCCGAGCGAACTCGCCGTTGGCGTGCTTCCACCGCCGCCCGCCAGCCCCGCCGGAGCTCCTCCTGCTGCCCCCCCTCCCCCCGCCGGAGCTCCTCCTCCCGCCCCCTCCCCCTCCCCCCCCGCCGAAGCTCCTCCTCCCCCCTCCCCGCCGGAGCTCCTCCTCCCGCCCCCAGTCGAGGTGTACCAGATCTCGTCGCCGTCCGCCGGAGCTGCTCCTCCCGCCGCTGACCGCCCCGCCAGATCTCCTCTTCCCGGCCCCTCGCTTGAACTTGCCCTCTAGATCCCGCCCCCACCTGAGCTCCGCGGCCGCCATCCCGAGCTCTGGCGCCGCCTGTACGAGCTCCGGCGCCGCCCGTAGAGCTCTGCCCCGCCCTCCCGAGATCCGGTGCCGCCCTCCCGAGCTCCGGCGGGACTCCGATGCTGTCACAACGACGAGATAGAGAGAGGAAATCCAGCCAGCTCACGTTTCGGAATTTTTGTTTGGTCGGGATACCCGCTGGGAACACCCTGCACGCAAACGGACATCTGGTATTTTCGTGTCCATAGACCAATCTAAACGGACCGAATCAGACAGATTCGGACACAAAAATAGGTCGGTCCGTTGAAGATACCCTAGCTGCGGGACCGAACCACAGGTACTGGAGGCACGTGCGAGCGCGAACGATTCACAGGCGCAGCTAGGCTGGCCTGCAATGTACGGAGCTGCATGCAAGCGTGAGATTTGGTTTTGAAAAAAAAAAAGAATCTGCACCATGGTGTAGTTTTTTTATTTGCGGGGAAAGAGGACTTTATTAAGTCATAGACATATTACAATCAAGTTCAACGGCTTTCGCAGCTTCTTGGGAACATCTGGATAACCATAATTCCGTTCCAGCACTTAGCAGACTTAATTTGGCTAGCTGATGCGCTGCCCCATGAGCATCACGGCTAATACTAATCAACCTGGTTCCTCTTTCCCTTAATGTTACCATCGGAGGCGCTAAATCGATCATACAAGGACAAACAATTATAGCATGACATCGAGATTTGGTAACACAGTTCAGCGATCAACGCCTACATCTGCGGGGCAATGCTTATAGGCACTCCTCCTCAGGTACTATCATGATACCATCAACGACAAGTCCACCGTGGTGATACAGACACACTAGATCTACAACGCAACGCCAGTTCGGCAGCCCTGCTATGAGCGCCGAACCGTCCCAAAAAATGATCTTGTGTCTAACCTAGCTTTCGTCTAGTCTATTTTGGCTCCTCCTGGTGCCTTTATATATTAGGCCATGTTACAAGTGTTTGACTCCAACAAGTGAACTCTCAGATAATTACAAGTCCAACTGTAGCACTACTCGTACACATTCAATACATATCTCAACAAACTCCACCTTGGCGAATATGACCTTCGCCATCTTGAAGTTGTCATGCACGAACATTTGTATACCTGGACTTGAACCATTAATCATGAGCTCCACTGCTACTTTCTTGACTTCATATAACTCCACCTGCAACTGTAGTCTCTTCCTTGCTTCATCACCGCAACGCTCCCACAAAAATTAAGTTCTTTGCTCCCAACTTTTCAGAGTATCCGTCCAATGCCATCACACGTAGATCATAAAGTCACCATATCCGACAACACCATTGTATCATTATCCTGATAGCTTCTTCTGGTCTATGTGAAAGTGAACAACTCACTATTAGGTATCACATATAAGAGTTATCTGAACTTATCATTCTCGCTATTGTTGATTGCCCATCTGAAAACTTCAAGAAATATCATTGTTGCTTTAAGTCATCTCCAGTCAAATTCGCAGTTTGCTCAACACTTTCGCAAATTCTCCATGGTCAATACTCATCCATCTCCCGGTCTTGATAGATAGTCACCAACATGAACCTGTTACTCGTCAACACAGCTCACCTCCAGACTTGGTTAACCAACATGTCCAACCACCAGTGTCATGGTCCTTCACTGCGTTCATCCATAGTCCTGCCAAGTCTCCTTGGTCGCAAGCCCACACCACCTCAGCCCCACTGCAGAACAACATCGGTCACCCACAACCGATGACGAGTCCACATATCCCTCGAACCACTGTGCACCAGCCAGAACAACGTGTTGCTCGCTTTTTCCCGTTGAACTAGGCTTCGACTCTCTGAGCTCTTACGCTGTCGCCCCTCCATCTGCCGAGTGGAATCTTCTATCGGATTCCAGCTCCACCTTCAACATGACTCAGTGTAGCTAGCTAGGCTACCTCGTGCCCGTTGACTCCAAACTCTCCACTGTTCACTGTCTTGAATTGACCCCGCGCCGCATGTCGAAGCGCGCACCCCTCGGGTATGCGCCATGTGTCTCCACGCCACAGAAAACCAGGACACCATCAGCATCGTGCTCTTATATCGTTGCCGCTGATCTCATCAGTCCTTTTTCTGTTCCAACTGACATCCACATCGATCCGCCAGACTTTCCAGGCCACCGCCTTATATGTCTGACCCCAGCCAAATGCATCCGACTGCAACCATTCTCCACCTCGCACCATATATCAACTTAGTACTTCACCATACATTGATCGATTCCTTTTAGATATATGATCCCTGCATGTCACACTCCAGGATACTACAAGCCTTATGCACATGCCATCGTTCTTGACTACACACTCCAGGATACTACAAGCCTTATGCACATGCCATCGTTCTTGACTACACACTCCAGGATATACCTCATTTAGTTTCATGGTATATACCTCACGCACAATCAGCAAATTTATCTATTTCTTGCAACTCAGTATGCATGAACCATTATTTTGTCTCGCCCTTTTATTCGCCTTTGCTAGTGTCTCCAAGAAACTATTTCGACCATATTTGTCGGTGTAATGGATACCGGGGTATCCCGGTCCACCTGCTCCTGGGCCCCGTCATCGGCCCATCTTCAGCCCAGGAGATAATCAACAATCTTCGCTTCGGAGAAGACCCTCACGAGGAGGCGCCTCGTGAGGAGAACGACGACAGAAACCGCTAAGGACCAGAAGACCTCCTCACGAGCCCCTGCTGGTGAGGAGAGGAGGTACGCCCACGTCAGCCTAGCACGTTTTCGTGCGGAGCAAGAAGGGCAACGGGCAGAAGACCGCGTACCGTCCACGCTACCCCCGACAGGGAGGAGACCAACTTTCTCTGTGCCTGCCCAAAGCGGCACAGTGGCAGTTGGCCACCCCCCTAAATATAGCATGGACGGTGCAGGGCGCCAGAGGAGGACGTCAGCTTCCTCCACCCACTCCTGTGGACCGGCGCCACTACCCTACGAAGACCAAGTCTACAGAAGAGCCTAGTCTACAGCTGTCCTCCCTCCTTGGCCGTGTGTGGCAACCCCTTCCCCAAGAAGATAAGGGGAAGGAGGACCTTGGCGCTATAAAAGGAGGGGAGGCCACCCCTTAGGGGGGATCCGGTCTAATCTGATCTCCGTCGTCTTCAAGCTGCTAGTTGGGCACGCAGGTTCTTCAACCTCTGGCCAGCTAGAGCTTTGTAACCAAGGCCTTGTACTCCTCGCGAGGTGTCGCGTCGTAATACAAGAAGGCAGGAAGTAGGGGTTTTACCTCACCACGAGGGCCCTGAACCTGGGTAAAGCTCGGTCTCCCTCTCTGCAGTGCGTTGCGCGTCCGACAATCGAGGCTTCCGTCACCGTGTTTCGTTGCGATCCAAGATCTCACACGTTCAGCCCCCTGCGTTCGAATCTTCGGGTCCGTCGCGTGGTACCCCGTGTTCTTGCGACACGAAATCCATCGACATTTGGCGTGCCAGGTAGGGGGATGTGGTGTTTTTTCTTCTAGATCTGCTTCGACATGGCCGACGCCAACGCAAGGCTCGAGCGTCTTCGCCGTCGCAACGCTGCTCGGGGGCAAACCGAGCCCATCTTCCATCGTCGTGAAGCTTCGGCAGAGGAGGAAGAGGAGGAAGATCTGGAGTCCTCCTACCTCCCGTCTGAGCGGACAGAGCCTTCGCTCTCCTTCACCGCCACCGCTACTTCTCGCGCTCGTTCTGGGAGTTAGCTGTCTCCTGCGCAGGCACTCGCCATGGCGCAGGAGCTGCTGCGTTATCAACCCACTGATGACGGGCGTGAGGGGTGGCGCGCTCGAATCGCCGAGCTCGTCGCCATCGCCAACGAAGACCCGGCCTTGGGAGGAGCCCAGGGCGCGGGGAGCCCAGATCCGGCGGCGGGGCATCGCGCCCCGGGCGCCAGAGATGGGATGGCCCACAAGGCCAAGAGGGTGGTTTCCCGCGCCGCATCTTCGCCGCGCGGGGAGCCCAGCTGCCAGATCGTCCAACGCGCTCCGGAAGACGCACGCGTCTCCCTCGAGCGCCGCCGCGAAAATCATGATCGCGCCATCGATGACATCGGCGAGGCTGGCAAGAACGTCAGGACCCCCGGCGTCCCGATCTACAACCCCGGGTGTCTCGCCCTCACTCGCCAGCAGCGCTACGTCGTCTGGCCTGACAAGTTCAAGCCCGACATCGCCACGCGCTACGACGGGACCACAAATCCTGTCGAATTCCTCCAACTCTACGTCGTCGCCGTCCAGGCTGCGCGTGGAGATCAGCGCGCCATGGCCAATTGGTTCCCCATGGCCCTCAAGGACGCTCCGCGGACTTGGCTCATGAATCTTCCTCACGAATCCGTGACTTTGTGGAAGGATTTATGTCGTCAGTTCGTTGCCAACTTCATGCCCACGTACGAGCGCCCCGCCACCAAGAACGATCTTAAGGCGGTGCGACAGTACAAGGGCGAGACGCTTCGTCAGTACATCCAGCGCTTCTGTCAGATGAGGAACAAGATTCCCAGGATCTCCAACGAGGAGGTCATCTCCGCATTCTCCACGGGCGTCTCCGACGTCAAGATGTGGGAGAAGCTGTCCGTGAATGATGAGCTGACTTCCATCGTCAGGCTCTTCGAGATCGCCGACCGCTGCGCCAAGGCTGAGGAGGGGAGGCTCTTCGTGCACAATCTGCCGGAGGCGCTTCCCCCAAAGCCGAAGTCCAAGGACCCCAAGCGAAAGGAGGCTGCTGCCCTCGCGGCGGAGGCAGATCATAAGCAACGCCGCGGGGACCGCTCCGATCGCGATAAAGGTCGACGTCACCGCTACTGCCTCATCCACAAGAAGGACACCCACAATACCGAGGATTGTTGGATTGTCCGGAAGTTTCACGAGGAGAACGGTGTCTCCAAGCGTCGTGGGGGTGGCCGCAGCAACGGCAAGAGTGGATCCCGGGGCGATCGCCGCGACGACGACCGCGAGGAAGGTCGCCGCCGTGGGGGTCTGTCTCGAGACGATCCCGAGCCGCTGCCGCTACCCCCACCAGCAAACGATCGTCGGGAGGAGAACCAGGGGGGCTATCAAGAGCCACGAGACTTCGTCGCTTGCCTCCTGGGTGGAGCTCAGGCTCCTCTGTCAAATCGGCACTTCAAGCAGCTGTCGCGAGAAATCGTGGCGGCACAGCCCAACTTCGGCAGTCGCCTGATGAAGTGGTCGACGTGCAAGATTGGCTTCGACGAGGAGGATCATCCGGCTTCCACAAGGGGCGTGGGCACAATCCCTCTCTTGTGCACGCCGACCATCAACAACGTCGCCGTCAATCGCACTCTCATCGACGGAGGGGCGGGCCTCAACATCATCTCCGTCGAGATCTTCGAAAAAATGCAGGTGCCGTACCACCGGCTCATGCCAACTCGGCCGTTCTTCGGGGTAACCGAAGGATCTACGACGCCAATTGGGCAGGTAAGCCTGCCCGTCACCTTCGGCACCCGGGACAACTACAGGACAGAAAGCCTCGACTTCGACGTTGCCTACATCGCCCTGCCATACAATGCCATCCTCGGCTACCCAGCCTTGGCTAGGTTCATGGCGGCAACGCACCATGGCTTCAACGTCCTCAAGATTCCGGGCGCCAACGGCACGATCACCGTGCGCTGCAATGAGAAGGATGCTCTCCGATCGGTTGAGCATGTCTACCGTGAGGCCGCCTCCATGTTCCCCGCCGACGAAGATCTACTGGAACACTCCGGCGACCTCACGAGGAAAAAGCAGCTCGTATCCCAAGAGCGGGCTGCTGCAAAGAAGGCCTCTCTCGAGCCCAACCCTCTGGGTTCGACAGGGAAGAAGTTCGCCGCCTCTGCATCGCCTACTACAAGCGAGGACCTGGACCATCCCATGATGGACTTGAGCATTGGGGAAGCTGCGGTACCCTCAGGGAGGAGGCCCCAGTTTACCCAAGAGCGCTCGGCAACTAACAAGGTCCCGCTGCAGGCTGGGGGCTGCGAAAACTTCGTCACCATCGGGGCAGGGCTTTCCCCCAAATAGGAAAGCGCGCTCGTCACCTTCCTGCGGGCAAATTCTGACATGTTCGCTTGGACTCCATCGGATATGCCCGGTGTTCCCAGGGAGGTGATCGAGCACCACTTAGCCGTGTGCCCTCAGGCACACCCCGTGAAGCAGAAGACCAGAAAGCAAGCGCAAGAGAAGCAAGACTTCATCGTCAAGGAGATAGAGAAGCTGAAGAAGGCCAAGTTGATACGCGAGGTAGCCCACCCCACCTGGATTGCTAATCCGGTGGTCGTCCCAAAGGCTAACGGCAGTGGGCGCCTCTGCGTGGACTTCACGAGTCTCAACAAGGCCTGTCCCAAGGACCCTTATCCTCTCCCGAGGATAGATCAAATCGTCGACTCCACCGCCGGCTGCGACCTCCTTTGCTTCTTGGATGCTTTCTCCGGCTATCATCAGATCAAGATGGCAAAGGAGGACGAGGAGAAGACCGCCTTCATCACGCCCTGTGGGGTGTACTGCTACGTCTGCATGCCTTTCGGCCTGAAGAACGCAGGAGCCACCTTCCAAAGGCTCATGCGTAAGGCCCTGGGGTCTCAGATGGGAAGGAATGCGGAAGCCTACGTCGACGACATCGTCGTCAAGACCCGCGAGGGTCGCACCTTCATCGAGGATCTGGAGGAAACATTCGTCAACCTGAGGAAGGTAAACATCAAGCTCAACCCCGCCAAGTGCGCCTTTGGCGTACCATCGGGAAAGCTGTTGGGGTTCCTCGTGTCCAATCGCGGGATAGAGGCGAACCCCGACAAGGTCAAGGCCATTGAAGAGATGCGTCCTCCGCGCAATCTTAAGGAAATGCAACGCCTCGCGGGGTGCATGGCAGCCCTGGGGCGCTTCATCGCGAGGAGTGGGGAAAAAGCTTTGCCCTTCTTCAAGCTCATGAAGCGCACCGGCAAGTTCGAGTGGACTCCGGAAGCCGACAAGGCCTTCGCCGAGTTAAAAAGGTACCTCACGAGCCCACCGATCATGGTTGCCCCAACGACTCGCGAGCCCTTGCTACTCTACATCGCGGCAACTCCAAGGACTGCAAGTGCCGTTCTCGTCGCGGAGCGGGACGTCAAGGTAATCGCCAAGGAGGCCACTCCTCCAGGCTCGGGGGCTCCTCACGAGGAAGAGGCCGCTTCACCTCCCGCCCCTCGGGAGGAGCCGCCCGAGGGATCTTCGCCGACCGAGCCGCTCTCTCAGAGCAACGCTCAAAAGCCTCCTGAGGGGGAGCCTTCCGAGGGGGTCGTCAAGGTGCAAAAGCCTGTGTACTTCGTCAGCACGGTACTGCGCGACGCGCGGGAACGCTACACAATGCAGCAAAAGCTGCTCTACACCTTGCTCATCGCCTCGCGGAAGCTACGCCACTACTTCCAGGGTCACCCGATTAAGGTGGTAACCGATCGGCCCCTGGAAACCGTCCTGCGCAACCCCAATGTCACCGGGCGGGTGGCTGAGTGGGCTGTGGAGCTTCAGCCTTTCGAGATCTCCTTCAAAACTACAAAGGTAATCAAGAGCAAGGCTTTGGCCGAGTTCACTGCAGAATGGATTGATCCATTCGTAAACGAGCCTCCAGAGGTGGAGTCGACTCTCCCTGGAGAGGAGGCCCCGGGCCTCTGGGCCATGCACTTCGACGGCGCCTTCAACCTTCCGGGCGCGGGAGCAGGCGCTGTCTTAACCTCTCCCTCGGGAGACAAGCTTTTCTACGCTGTGCAGCTCTGCTTTGGGCCGGAACACAAGGTCTCCAACAACATCGCGGAGTACGAAGGACTTCTTGCAGGCTTAAGGGCTGCGAATGCTTTGGGCATCAAGCGCCTCATCGTCAAAGGAGATTCACAGCTGGTTGTGAATTTCTCCAACAAGAGCTACACTCCAAAGGATGAGCACATGGCGGCTTATCTCGAGGAGCATCGAAAGATGGAAAAACGCTTCCAAGGCTTAGAGCTGAAGCACATCCCGAGAGGGGAAAACGTGGAGGCCGACGAGATCGCCAAGCGCGCTTCTCATCGCCTGGCGCAGCCCGCCGGCGTCTTCGAGGAGCGTCTCTTCAAACCGTCTGCTTCTCCGTCGACATCCGAACCACCTCCTCCTTCCGCTTTGCCGCCACCGCCGGAGCAGGGGGCTCCGGATTGCGGGCCTCCTTCGGGTGACCGCGTCCTCCTGGCATTGGCCCGGCAGGAGGGAGTGGATTGGATCATCGAGCTCAAGGCCTACCTCACCAGCAGCAGGCTTCCTGAGGATGAAGAGGAGGCCGAAAGGATTGTGCGGCAAGCTTCGGGCTACTGCGTCAAGGATGGTGACTTGTACCGGCGTCGCCCAAATGGCGTCGCTCTGAAGTGCATATCTACTCACCAAGGCCAAGAGCTTCTAAGGGACATCCATGCCGGCGAATGTGGGCACCACGCTTCAGCCGCGACTCTAGCTGCGAAGGCATATCGAAGCGGCTTCTACTGGCCTTCGGCGCTCGGAGATGCGTCGGAGATGGTCAAGAGGTGCGAGGCGTGCCAATTCCACGCCAAGCAGATACATCAGCCGGCGCAAGAGCTGCGCACCATCCCACTCACTTGGCCCTTTGCAGTTTGGGGGCTAGACATCCTCGGTCCATTTCCCAGAGCGCAAGGGGGCTATTGCTACCTCTACGTCGCCATCGACAAGTTCACCAAGTGGGTGGAGGTGGAACCGATGTGCACAATCCCGGCCAGGTCCGCCGTCAAGTTCGTCCGTGGACTGGTCTGTTGCTTTGGTGTGCCTAACCGCATAATCACCGACAACGGCAGCCAGTTCACCAGCGGCTTGTTCCGGGAATACTGCGCATCGACCGGCATCAAAATCTGCTTCGCCTCCGTCGCTTACCCCAGGAGCAATGGTCAAGCCGAGCGCGCCAACGCTGAAGTGCTCAAAGGGCTCAAGACGAAAAGCTTCAATGCCAAGCTCGAAGCCTGCGGCAAAAAATGGTTAGACAACCTCCAATCCATCTTGTGGTCCATCAGGACTACCGCCACCAAGCCCACCGGAGAAACCCCTTTCTTCCTGGTCTACAGGGCGGAGGCTGTTCTTCCCACCGACGTCAAGTTCGGGTCGCCAAGAGTGCTCGCCTTCGACGAAATTCGCCAAGAGGACCTCATCAAGGACCGCCTCCTTCTGCTCGAAGAAGCTCGGTGCCAAGCCGCGCTCCGCGCCGCGAGGTACCAGCAAGGACTACGCCGCTACCATAGCCGCCATGTTCGAGCAAGAACTCTGGAGGTCGGCGACCTGGTGCTGAGGAGAATACTCTCTCGCGAGGGCCTGCACAAGCTGTCTCCAATGTGGGAAGGACCCTTCAAGGTGACGCATATCGCCAGGCCAGGCTCGGCGCGGCTGGAAACCGCAGAAGGCGTGCCAGTGGGGAACCCGTGGAACATAGCTCATCTGCGAAAGTTCTACCCTTAGGTTCCTCACGAGGAGAAAAAGACCGTTTGCACGGCACTTGTATCAGCTCAATCTGCTCTTAAGCACTGATATTAAGTTAAAGCGCAATATAGCGCCTCTGCTTCGGCATGACATCAAAATGGCATGAAGTCCATTTATTTTCTGTTGTACTCCTCGCGGAAGGGGGCTAGGCACGGTGTCTATGCTGGGGCCTTCGCCCGGAAAATAGCAAGCCCGAAAAACCCGAAGGGAGCGAGCTCTGGTCGGGGGCGACGGCCCCATTAACGATCACCTCTGGATGCCCATGGTGCTTAGTTCCTCGCGAAGTGCTCCAGAAAATAAAAAATCTTCGAGGAAAAGTCCAAGGTGTGCCCATGGCACCCGCTAAGGACCTACCCCTCGTGAGCAACCCTCACGAGGGAGCAAAGACGCGTCGATGCATCAGCATCCGCAGGAAGATTCCCTCTCCCGAGGAAGGCCTAACGTGGCAGGATTATTGAAGACCAAGGCCGCTCCGATAAATCTTGCGAAGGAGACGCAGATCCGGAGGTCCGCGCCAGGCCCTTCACCTCATGAGCAACCCTTGTGAGGTGTCGACGGTCTCTGGGCTCTCTTAAGCGTCGACGTTTTCACGTCCGTGAGGGTCCAGCTTCCCTCAACGACGAGGAAGGCCCCGTGAATCGCTATGCGCGGCAATTTGCTCTTAGCTGCTGGCACAGATAGTGCCGCGCTCCTCCACGACGGAGAAGGTCCCTGTGCCGGTCACAGGGGCATCTTATTCGCCTTCTTTTTTCGTTTGTTTTATCGATTTGTTTTTCCGTTTTCGGGGATTTGGGGTTTTTTGTTTTCCAACCTTTTCTTCAACTTCTTGTCTCAGGAATCGTCCACTGTGTCATCGACGCCGAACCCGTCCCGAGCTCTGAGGTGGAGGGAGGCTTCCCGTCGATACCTGCAGCTCTCCAGGGCTCTCGAGCAAGTAAATGGCCGGGACAGTGAAGGACAGCAAGATTAAGCAACTGGATTTCATTAAAGCGCCCCCAGAGGGGGCAGGAGCAAAGCACGGCGGGGCATTCCCCGCCGGCAAGGACTACACAACGAAAAGGGGAGGAGACTAGCTCCCCTCCCCAGAAGACTACCGCCCAGGACTTCCTCTTCACTGCGCCGGGAGCTGGGGGTAGGTGCGGCGGACGCCGTCGGCAGTGAAGATCCGCACCATCGCCTCCAGGGTCCCCAGCTTGAAGCGGAAGACGAGGCGGTCGCCGATGCGGAGGCGGCAGCCGAGGGCGAAGGGCCTCCAGCGGCCGGAGAGGACAACGTTGCCGGTCGGCCCGAAGAGGATGTCCACAGGCCAGAAGAGATCTGGCCTGCTCTGCTCCCCCAGGGCGATCTCCCCGGCGGCTGGGCCGTGGGCGTGAAGCACCTTCCGGATGGCGTCGGGTAACCGGAGGGAGTTGAACCCCGGGGCGTCGACGACGACGAGGAGCTCCAAGAATCGGGACCCCGGGGCGACGAGGAGTCCCAGCATCGCCGCCGCCAGGTGGCGCGGAGTGGCGATCACTCCGTTCACCGGCGGGGCCGGAAGATCTGCAGCAGGGGGAGGGGGCCCAGGGCGGCCTCCACCTCCCGGAGGGCCCGATCAATGCTCCCCGAGGCGCGGGGAGCAGGCGCCGTCGCCAGCGGCGACGGCGAGTTCAGGGCTCCGCCGCGTGCGGGGCCCCGGAGGGTCAGGGCGCCGGAGGTCCCCGAGGCTGGGCGAATCGCCTCGTTCTGCCTTGGCGCGCCAATGCGCAAGGGGCCCCCGGCGCCGGGGGTCCACTGGGCCGGGACCTTCGCCTTGTTCCCGCTGCCCGGAGGGCGCCCTCGACGCTTCGTTCCGGAGCTTGGACCGGCGGCGGCGGCGGAGTTGGAAGGGTCCATGCTCTCAGGGAAGAAGAAGCAGAAGTGGCACTGGAGGAAGGAGGTGAAGTGCCGACGGTCTCGAGGAGGACCTATTTAAGGGGATCATCCAGCGTCGATGCGTCAAATCCCAGCGCGGGAACCGAAGCGTTGGCGCAGCGCTCTGCAGTCAAGCGACGCCTCATCATGATGGATGACGCCTCGGAGACTGTAGCGTCGCCGCCGCTTCGTCTCACCAGCTGCGGCCACGGCACGTGTCCGCAGCCTCTGCATCTTCACATGGTCCTCTGACCGCGCGGTTGACGCGTGCCGTTGGAGGGCCCAGCAGCTTCGGGGGCCCCCGACCCTTCGCTTCCTCAAGAGGGCGCGTTGTGGGCCGGGCTCCCGGGGGCTACTGTCGGTGTAATGGATACCGGGGTATCCCGGTCCACCTGCTCCTGGGCCCCGTCATCGGCCCATCTTCAGCCCAGGAGATAATCAACAATCTTCGCTTCGGAGAAGACCCTCACGAGGAGGCGCCTCGTGAGGAGAACGACGACAGAAACCGCTAAGGACCAGAAGACCTCCTCACGAGCCCCTGCTGGTGAGGAGAGGAGGTACGCCCACGTCAGCCTAGCACGTTTTCGTGCGGAGCAAGAAGGGCAACGGGCAGAAGACCGCGTACCGTCCACGCTACCCCCGATAGGGAGGAGACCAACTTTCTCTGTGCCTGCCCAAAGCGGCACAGTGGCAGTTGGCCACCCCCCTAAATATAGCATGGACGGTGCAGGGCGCCAGAGGAGGACGTCAGCTTCCTCCACCCACTCCTGTGGACCGGCGCCACTACCCTACGAAGACCAAGTCTACAGAAGAGCCTAGTCTACAGCTGTCCTCCCTCCTTGGCCGTGTGTGGCAACCCCTTCCCCAAGAAGATAAGGGGAAGGAGGACCTTGGCGCTATAAAAGGAGGGGAGGCCACCCCTTAGGGGGGATCCGGTCTAATCTGATCTCCGTCGTCTTCAAGCTGCTAGTTGGGCACGCAGGTTCTTCAACCTCTGGCCAGCTAGAGCTTTGTAACCAAGGCCTTGTACTCCTCGCGAGGTGTCGCGTCGTAATACAAGAAGGCAGGAAGTAGGGGTTTTACCTCACCACGAGGGCCCTGAACCTGGGTAAAGCTCGGTCTCCCGCTCTGCAGTGCGTTGCGCGTCCGACAATCGAGGCTTCCGTCACCGTGTTTCGTTGCGATCCAAGATCTCACACGTTCAGCCCCCTGCGTTCGAACCTTCGGGTCCGTCGCATGGTACCCCGTGTTCTTGCGACACGAAATCCATCGACAATATTGCACATGTGTGTGTCCACCATCAGGACACTTTTCTCGAAGAATCACTAGGCTATGCCTCCGCTTGTGATGATTGTTTTTGAATATATATAAAAAACTTTGCCGACAATGGTAGCATTTTTTGAACCGGCGTCCATTCTAGCGGAGAGAGGTTTTTTCAACTATTTTTAAAACCAGTCCCTCAGTCGGTTTTAAAAAACAGTCGCCTCCAAAGAATGTAATTTTTGAGCCAATACTGTTTTAGTGAGCCTCTGCAAAACCTGGCGCCGATTTTCATTTTTGCCAGCCTCAAATAATTGATTTATCATAACCGGTGCTTTTTTCCGGCTCTCTCCCCCCAAATATGAGATGGTTTATATTTTGTACTGTTGGTGAAACCATTTCTATGGAGCCGGTTATTTTTTAAAAGATGGTTAATTAAGAAAACAGGCTAAGGAGTCGTAACTACGGTCAGCCCAATTTGTTTTGGATGAAACCGCATCCACGTAGGGTCTCTAAAACTAGTTATTCTACAAGTGGATTCTCCACACATTGTTGAAATGACCATGAACAAAGTAAAGTCATAGACCACTAGATTACCTGCAAGAGAGAATATTTTTAATAATTTAATACCTTGTCATGTTTACATAGCCATAGTAACCAAATAATGGCAAGCGCTCCCACCATAATAAGTATTTTAAACCTATGATCCACACCATTTAGTCAATTGTAGAATATATTAGCAACTTATCAGAGTTATAAGGTAGAACCTATTTGAATGATAAAACATCACATTTGGTGGAGAGGAATCCAAAACCTTGGTGACAGTATCTCCTTTGTGACGGACAATGATATACAAAGCTGAATATTGTTCTCGGAGTGTAGTGGTACTTAGCTACTTATCTTCCCAGAACTTAATCTTCAAATTATCCTTAATTATGAAGTAACCATATGGGAATAAGTATTCTTCATTGTCATAAGGCTAGCCCAGAAATGTGAGTCCTCTAGCTTCCAATAAACTTCAAACAAATCCTTCTTCTTCGAATAGTTTACCACCGTCTATCTTTAGTAAGAAGCTTAAAAAGTCATTTAACTAGAAGAGCTCTATTCTTTACCTTGAAATCATGTATACCAAGTTCTCCTTGATCTTTAGGACAGCAAACTACATTCCACTTGGCCAGTTGATATTTTTTCTTATCACTATCCCCTTGCAATTGTTGTAAGACTCATTTAGGTAACTGGAAGAACAAACTCATATACATTACCATATTACTTAGTAGTAAATTAATAAGAACTAATATTCCACTAAGAATAGTGATTTTCCTTTCTAACTAATTTATCTTTTATGTAGCCTCTCCTCGACATGTTTTCATTCAACATTTGTAAGACACCAATAATGTACCAGGATGCCTAAATACATGATGGGAAACTGGACTTCTCCACAACCAAAAAGTCAGCCATGTCTTGAGTCTCACAAAACAGAATCAGTTCACTCTTATGGAAATTTATTTTGAGGCCCGAAAGTTGCTCGAAAGCGGATAAAATCAATTTCAGATTTCTCAAATTTTCAAGATCATGTTTCATAAATGAAATCATGTCATCATTGTATTGAAGGGTAGACATCCCACCATCCAAAAGGTGTGGACTACCCCTTCATTTGGCCATCGTTTTATGCGCGCTCGATTATGATAGCTAAGAGCATCTCCACCGGTGCTCCCCAAATAAGCGCTGGCATGGGCGTCGGTAGGGCCCTATTGGGAGTGACATCACATGCTCCCAGTGTATAGGGAGCCTCCTCCAATATTGGCGCTCCCAATGTGGGGGATAGCCAAATAAAGATGGAATTTAAACTTAACTAGATTGGGTGATTTCCATATTAGGTCAATGACACTTGACATAATTTAAAGTAAAGTAAAAAATGTTAAAAACTAGTGGTAGCGATAGAACACTGAGTAGTTCACGGAGGCACCATCGTCAGAGCTGTTGGGGTCGAAGCAGAAAACAAAAAAAATTCCTAAAAACCCATAACCCATGATCTATTCTACGCAACTGTTAGGTAACGGAGTAGCGGTGGTGTTCATACATTTGAAAACTGAGAGCAGGGATTATGTTCCCGCACAAACATTGACGATGAAGACCGACGAACCTGACCTCAAGGTCATGTGGTCATACAGCTCGATGAAGACCATCACCGCAAGAGAAGCGCCTCCGAGGGATTACACATGTACGGTGTATAGACGCCGTCCGTGCTCCGGTCCAACAGAGTAGCAGAAGAAGAAGGACTGAACCAGAAATCCAGTAGCGCGATGGCGTCTGGCATGTGGAGTTTCCTCTAACTCACGGGCACGGCTCCAAATGTGGGAGCTAAGCCAGGGAGAAGAGAGGATGGGAGATGGATGAATGAGCCAAGGGCGTCTTGGGGAGGTTTATATAGGTGGAGGGTTAGGTGGCCGCCGGCCCTAGAGACACCCTAGGGCGCCACCCGCCCCAAGGGAAACCCTAGGGCGACAGGCGCCTCGGCCTGGCCGCCGCCCCCTAGATGGGCTGCCACATGGTGGCCCATTCAGCGGTTAGCCTTTTCCTTTTATTTTAATTATTAATAAATTCTCTTTTAATATTTAATTTATTTAATTAAATACTAAACCCATTAATTAACAATTCCCTTGGCATAATTCTTTCACCGAAACCTTTCAGATAAAGTCCGAAACCTTTTCGATGTCTCTGGAACCCTTCTGATATTACTCGGGACATTTCCAGTTAACTTCATATGATTTTCGTTAATTTCGAATCGATCCCTAAGCGTCGTATTCCCTTAAGTGTGACACCCTATGGGTCGGGGAATACTCCAGACATGATCGAGACACATGTACGATCAATGATTAACAATCAGCTCAGGAAACCCGTGATGATCTCTGTGCATTCCACGAAACTCTTCGTTGATCCGTAAACATCGTATCCTATTCATTTTGTCTCGTGATACTAGATCTTATCCGAGGTTAGATCACCGATATCTCTATATTGTGTTCACCCTTGTTACCGACAAGTCTTTTACTCATTCATGACAATGCATCCTCCGTGACCTAGTCACACGCTTGCAAGCTTCATAGATGCAATTGTCATCGAGTGGGCCTAGACTATCAATCCATCACGTGGATGGACAAATCCCACTCTTGGTGCACACGTCTCAACATACCCCATCGGCATACCCAAGAGACACCTTTTTAATCAATCCTGTTATGGTAATGACGTTTGAGGCAATCAAAGCAGCCTCCAGATGTAATGATTAAATGTGACCTCACAGTCTAAGGATTAGGTTACTTTGTTTCTTAGTTAATTGCAATTTTGAAACTTATGTGACTGATCTCATCACAATACTAGTGTTTGGGTGCTTGTTCATCATGTCAATACATGACCTCATTGCCATTGATGTAATTGCCCATGATCAGGAAACCTTGATCATCAGATGACATATGAGCTAGTTCAATTAGAGGTAATTAGGGACATGTTTGTTATATGCCACATGTGTACTAATGTTTCCACTTAATACAGTTATAACATGACATATAATATATTATGAACAAATAAGATATGATAATAAAATACACTTTATTATTTGCCTCTAGGGCATATTGGTGGCGCGGTGATGAATGGTGCCAGAAAACTTGTTGGCGTGTAGTTGATGAAGTAAATGACCGGCCAGTTGGAAACCCCAAGAGAAGGTTTGATGAATATAGCAGCAAGTTTTCCCTCAGTTATGAAACCAAGGATTAATCGTCCAGTAGTAAAAAGCCAAACTCCAGAAGGTGATGCTTGCTAGCCTAGTGACACTCTAACAAGGGCGCCGTTAACGATATCTTGTTAGCGCGTCTTCAACTAGTAGCAACGTGGAACCTGCACACAACACAACCAAATACTTTGTTCCCAACTTATGATGAGGTTGTCAATCTCACCGGTTTGCTGTAAACAAAGGAATGAGCGTATCGAGTGGAAAGCAAAAGTAGTATGCGAGAAAGTAAACAGTGCGAGTAAAGTAAACAGGTGATAGCAATATAATGGAAATAGGACCGGGGTCCACAGTTCACTAGTGGTGTCTCTCCATAAGATAAAATAACACATGCTGGGTAAACAAAATACAGTTGGGCAATTGATAGAATAAAGACAACGTGATATGTCGAGAGGATCACTATGAGATTTACTATGGGCATTACAACAAGATACATAGACCACCATCCAACTGCAAATATGACTAATAATCCACTTGTGGCAAATCAATCCGAGAACTCCACAAGTATTAAGTTGCGAACAATAGATAACTGCATTAAGCAAAGTGTGTAATGTAAACAAAGCATATGCCCTTGAGCATAAGAATGTTGTTTTCTCCCTAGTGGCAATAGCACATCTACAACCTTAGAGGTTTTTGTCACTCCCCCAGATTAAATAGAGGCATGAACCCAACTATCGAGCATAAATACCCCCTCTTGGAGTCACTAGTATCTACTTGGCCAAGATAGCTAGTAACAACGGAGAGCATGCAAGATCATAAACAACATAGAGATAACATAAGATAATATTTAGCACATCAACTCAATCATAACACCAATATTCATCTGATCCCAACAAACACGACATGTAGAATTACGTAACAGTGATCTTGATCATGTAAGGCAGCTCACAAGATCTAAACATGAAGCACATGGTGGAGAAGACAACCATCTAGATAGTGCTATGGACCCATAGTCCAAGGTAGACTACTCACTCATCGCGCCGGAGGCAAGCATGGCGATGAAGAAGACCTCCGGTGGCGATTCCCCTATCCGGCAGGGTGCCGGGAAGAGCTTCTGGACCCTCCCGATCTCGGGTCGACGACGGCAGCGGATCACGATGTGTTTCTGGAAAAATAATCGGGGGTTTAGGTTTTTCCCGTCAGGGGGTCTTTATAGGCGAAGGGGCATCGTCAGAAGTGGACCGAGGTGGCTACACACATAGGGGGCGCGGCCAGGCCCTGGGCTGCACCGCCCTATTGTGTGGGCCCCTCGTGGCCCCACTCCGTCTCCTCTTCGGTTCTCTAGAAGCTTTGGTAAATTTCTGGATGTTTGGCTTTTGTTTCGTCCAATTCCGAGAATATTTCCTGTGTAACTTTTCTGAAACACAAAAATAGCAGAAAACAGGGAACTGGCACTGTGGCATCTCGTTAATAGGTTAGTTCCGGAAAATGCATAAAAATGCCACGAAGTGTAACAAAACACTAAGTAAATGGTGTAAAAACAAGCATAGAGCATCAAAAATTATAGATACGTTTGAGACGTATCAGCATCCCCAAGCTTAACTCCTGCTCATCCTCGAGTAGGTAAGTGATAACAAATGAAATAATTTTTGAGGTGACATGCACCTACACAATCTTGATCATCTATGTAAGCGTTGTGCGCTGGGATCAAAAGAACTTAAAACATGGGCATGAAAGATATAATCTTGATAGAAGCAACTTAGCAACCATGTTATAACATGAAAAAGAACACAACCAAAAGATCATGAAAATGAAACATTGAAAGTCAAACGTGTGTTCAAATTATATGGAAAAACATACAAATGGTTTCCAGCTTGTCCTTCATGAGAGAGCAAAACATAAATACATAGGACACCTTCAAGTTTAAGAGGGCGACTAGATACAAATAATTTAAGAACAAGTGAAACCAACATCATGAATCAATCAATGAAAACTTTGGGATAATGCACATTATACTCAGAATGACAACTATGCTCTCATAGACGGTGCATAAAGGTAGAAGGTGGTGACTCAATATAAAAGTAAAAGAAAGGCCCTTCGCGGAGGGAAGCAGTGATTAAACATGTGCTAGAGCTTTTTATTTGTAAAACAGAGATAAAAATTGGGTTATGGGAGGTGGTTGTTTCATGTCAACGACTGGCAATGGAGTCTTACTATCTTCCATAATAAACAAGTGAGAGCGGTTCCGAGTTCTTTGAAAATTTGGCACATTGGTGCTCTTTTATAAAGCTTTGGCACTCCTCCCCACCTTTTTTCCTTTCTCAAACCATGGCTAACCGATTCCATCGGGTGCCCACCAACATTCACATACCATGGAGGAGTGCCTTTTTTTTCTTTTTAGAATTAGATTGCAATGGTCTGACCAGCTCTCTTACAAAATTAATAACGAGCAGATGAAGCTGCCTAGTCGAGGGGTACTTAATTTAATATTGAAGATAGTAATTCCGACCACTACGTCCCTATGAGCTAAAAACAGTGGCACAAAATGATAAGTAGTTGAAGTTTTGAAAGGTAGCACATGAAAATTTACTTGGAATGGCTTACAAATACCATGCATAGGAATTTATAGTGGACACAATGGCAAACTTGGTTTTTAGGAGTTGGATGCACGAGTAGAGCTCATACTCAGTACAAAATGAGGGCTAGCAAAAGACTGGGAGCGACCAACTAAGAGAGCAATAACGGCCATAATCATGCAAAGTGACAAAGCGACATTAAAAGAAGCATAAGATGGCATCAAAAGTCAAAAACTAAATGATCATGGAGGCTTATGGCGACTTTGTATGAGTCAAACATGTGTGAGCATGCGCCAAGTCAACCCAAATAAAGCATCAAAGGAGAAAACTAAAATAATGCTTCCAAATAATTAAAACAACGCATGATTTTTTCAAAGGCTCATTAAGCAATCTCAGTCATTTGAGACAAGTCATGCTATAGCAAAACCACTAAGCATACTATCAAAAAGACATCAAGCACGACATGCAAAAGCCTAGGCCGCAGTCTACACAAGCTCCTTCTTGTACCATTTTTTTTTGCATAAAACTTTTTCTCTTTTCCAACACCATTCGAACTTTTTTGAAACAACTCTTTTGGTGAAAACCAACATGGACCAGAGGTCAAAATACACCTTGATGCAAAGATATAACAAGATCTGAACAAAAATCAAGGCGGAAAACAAAAGTTAAATGCAGTTCTAGAAAAAGAGAACACTCGTTGAACGATAAGAGTGAAAAATAGAGTGTTCTTGGCAAATGAAAAGCAAGGCAACTTCTCCAAAAGGAATTTGTTAGGGTCTAACCATTTATTGAAGCAAACAAAACTAAACAAAACTAAAAACTAAAACAACAGACGCTCCAAGAAAAACACATAGTGCATGAAGCAATAAAAATATAGTGTGTTGAAAGGTGACCTGATTTTTGCCGATGGAGAAGGGGTGCCTCGGGGGCAACCTCAAGCTTTGATGCTTGTACCTCTTGGATATTTCTCGGGGTGTGTGGGCATCCCCAATCTAGAGATTTTGTCCATTCTTCAACTCATCTCATCATTCTCCAATCCCTACACTTGAAAACTTCCTTTATACAAAACTAAACACAATTCTATTAGCAACATTAGTGTAAGCATAGCAATGAATCAACCATTTTTTTGCTTCAGGTTTCAACTCAAAACCACCACATATAAAGCATATACTACTGTAGCAACTTCCCCAAAAGTTCCATGATCAAAAGAACTAAAAAAGAACAAGATTTTCAATAATTAGAGGCCTAGTTTCGCAAGTTGGAAAGCTATTTTTCATGAGGAACTTAGGATGTTGGGCCACAGAATAAAGAATAAGTACAAGGAACATTTCTTTAGTTGGTTAGAAGAGTTCACTTGAGTTGTATTTGATTTTTTTAATTTTTTATAAACTCTTGTATTTGTAATTATCCATATTTAATAAATCACAGTGGGATTCTCTCCCACTGTTCCCCCCCCACCCCCCTTCAAAAAAGCGATCGAGCGGCAAACACAAATATTGGCAGAAATCTGTCAAAACAGAACAGCTGACAAAGGTCGAATTTTTAGAGGGTTTTCTGTTGCTCAAATCAAAAAGTGTATAACTAATGAAAGTTTGGATATAACCTGGGGCATATGCACAAGAAATCTCAGGTCCAAAAGATATACTGAGAATTTTCACGAATTTTTATGGTGCAGCACCGAAAACAGTTTCAGGACAGCAACATCCCCAAATCTTACATCACTCAAATTAGAGGCTTCTCTTGGCATAAAAACGAAATAAAAAGGATAAGGAGAGGTTATTACAGTAGTAATAACTTCCAAGACTCAAATAAAAGAAAATAACTGAAAGTAAAAACATTGGGTTATCTCCCAAGAGTGCTTTTCTTTAACGCCTTTGAGCTAGGCGCAGAAAGTGCAAATCACGTATTTTTGAAAGAGGCATTAAGATCAACTTTTCCTCAAGATCACCACTTACCCCACTAGGCACTTTAGAAGTTCCCGAAGATGATTCAACCTGCAAGTCACTCTTAGTTGAACTAAAAGTCTTACCAATCTTGAAAACATGATGTGGCTTAGGCACAGACACCTTGGGAACATACATGAATTTTTGCTATTTTCCAACAAAAGCTTTCTCCTTCTTAAACTTAAGAGAAGAGAAAATTGAACTTAAAGTTTCCATGGATTACTCTAGTTTCCCAATCCTAAGGTTTTGACTATCAAGAGTAGTGCTAGCTTCTAAAACGGTGATTCTCTTACCAATACTTTCTATCGCTTCATTAACTCGGCTAGCGTTATCAAGGATATTTGGCAAACATTTTTCTAAAGAGCCTACTTTTTCTATAACTTCCTCCAAAGTGATCTCAGTTTTAACAACATGAATAGATGGTACTCCCACTAAACTTTCTATTAAAGTGCATGCTTCAAGAGCGGGAGTACCCAGAAAATTACCTCCTGCAAGAGTATCAAGAACGTACCTATTCCAACTAGTTATACCAATATAAAAATTTCTAAGGAGGATCATGGTAGAATGCTTCTTCATACACCTATAATGAGAATTGCTAATACGGTACCAAGCATCTTTCAAGCTCTCTCCCCCTTGTTGCTTAAAAGTATGAACTTCAACTTTAGGATTACTCATTCTAACAAAACTAAAAGCAAGTAAATAAAAGCGACTATAAAGGAAACTAACTTTTTTATGTTTTTGATAAAACGATGCAAGTAAAAATAAAGTAAAAGCAAAACTTAAAACAAAGTAAAGGATGTGCGTGCGAAACTCCCCTTGCAGAAGTCTTCTTTTTCCCCGGCAACGGCGCCAAAAAACTTGTTGGTGGCGCGGTGATGAATGGTGCCAGAAAACTTGTTGGCGTGTAGTTGCTGAAGTAAATGACCGGCCAGTTGGAAATCCCAAGAGAAGGTTTGATGAATATAGCAGCAAGTTTTCCCTCAGTTATGAAACCAAGGTTTAATCGTCCAGTAGGAAAAAGCCAAACTCTAGAAGGTGATGCTTGCTAGCCTAGTGACACTGTAACAAGGACGCCGTTAACGATATCTTGTTAGTGCGTCTTCAACTAGTAGCAACGTGGAACCTGCACACAACACAACCAAATACTTTGTTCCCAACTTACGATGAGGTTGTCAATCTCACCGGTTTGCTGTAAACAAAGGAATGAGTATATCGAGTGGAAAGCAATAGTAGTATGCGAGAAAGTAAATAGTGCGAGTAAAGTAAACAGGTGATAGCAATATAATGGAAATAGGACCGGGGTCCACAGTTCACTAGTGGTGTCTCTCCATAAAATAAAATAACACATGCTGGGTAAACAAATTACAGTTGGGCAATTGATAGAATAAAGACAACGTGATATGTCGAGAGGATCACTATGAGATTTACTCTGGGCATTACAACAAGATACATAGACCGCCATCCAACTGCATCTATGACTAATAATCCACTTGTGGTGCATCAATCCGAGAACTCCACAAGTATTAAGTTGCGAACAACAGATAACTGCATTAAGCAAAGTATGTAATGTAAACAAAGCATATGCCCTTGAGCATAAGAATGTTGTTTTCTCCCTAGTGGCAATAGCACATCTACAACCTTAGAGGTTTCTGTCACTCCCCTAGATTAAATAGAGGCATGAACCCAACTATCGAGCATAAATACCCCCTCTTGGAGTCACTAGTATCTACTTGGCCAAGATAGCTACTAACAACGGAGAGCATGCAAGATCATAAACAACATAGAGATAACATAAGATAATATTCAGCACATCAACTCAATCATAACACCAATATTCATCGGATCCCAACAAACACAACATGTAGAATTACATAACGGTGATCTCGATCATGTAAGGCAGCTCACGAGATCTAAACATGAAGCACATGGTGGAGAAGACAACCATCTAGCTACTGCTATGGACCCATAGTCCAAGGTAGACTACTCACTCATCGCGCCGGAGGCAAGCATGGTGATGCCTTTGATGGCAACAGACTGTCCTTGTACGTGGTGAATAACCAGCCCGTTGGGAACCCCAAGAGGAAGGTATGATGAGTGCAGCAGCAAGTTTTCCCTCAGTTTAAGAAACCAAGGTTTATCGAACAGGAGAGGAGAGACAATGACGACTGAAGGTGTTGTGGAACCTGCACACACACAAACAAAACTTTGTTCCCAACTTGCGATGAGGTTGTCAATCTCACCGGTTTGCGTGAAACAAAGGTTATGAGTGTATCGAGTGGAAAACAGTAAAGTATGCGAGTAAAGTAAACAGTGCGGGAAAAGTAAACAGGTGATTGCAATATGATTAAAATAGGACCGGGGTCCACAGTTCACTAGTGGTGTCTCTCCATAGATAAATAACATGCTGGGTAAACAAATTACAGTTGGGCAATTGATAGAATAAAGATAACGTGATATGTGAAGAAGATCACTATGAGATTTACTCTGGGCATTACAACAAAATACATAGACCGCCATCCAACTGCATCTATGACTAATAATCCACTCCCGGGGATATCATCCGAACACCCTAGAAGTATTAAGTTGCGAACAACAGATAATTGCATTAAGCAAAGTGTGTAATGTAAACAAAGCATATGCCCTTGAGCATATGAATGTTGTTTTCTCCCTAGTAGCAACAGCACATCTACCACCTTAGAGGTTTCTGTCACTCCCCCAGGTGAAATAGAGACATGAACCCACTATCGAGCATAAATACCCCCTCTTGGAGTCACTAGCAACTACTCGGCCAAGATAGCTACTAACAACGGAGAGCATGCAAGATCATAAACAACATAGAGATAACAAAAGATATAATTCAGTACAGCAACTTAATCATAAACACCAATATTCATCGGATCCCAACAAACCAACATCATAGAATTACATAACGGTGATCTCAATCATGTAGGGTAGCTCATGAGATGTAAACATGAAGCACATGGTGGAGAAGACAACCATCTAGCTACTGCTATGGACCCATAGTCCAAGGTAGACTACTCACTCATCGCTCCGGAGGCAAGCATGGCGATGAAGAAGACCTCCGGTGGCGATTCCCCTCTCCGGCAGGGTGCCGGGAAGAGCTTCTGGACCCTCCCGATCTTCGGGTCGACGGCGGCGGCGTATCGCGATGTGTTCTGGAAATCTGATCGGGCCCTTAGGTTTTTCTCGTCGGGGGGTCTTTATAGGCGAAGGGGCGATGTCAGAGGTGGAGCCAGGGGCTCTCACACAGGGGTGGCGCGGCCAGGGGCCAGGCCGCGCCGCCCCCTTGTGTGGGGCCCTGGTGGCCCACCTCCGACACTTCTTCGGATCTCTGGAAGCTTCCGGGTAAAATATGACTTCAAGAACTTGTTTCGTCCAATTCCGAGAATATTTCCTGTGTATCACTTCTGAAACACAAAAACAGCAGAAAACAGGAAACTGGCACTGTGGCACTTCGTTAATAGGTTAGTTCCGGAAAATGCATAAAAGTGCCACTAAGTGTAACGAAACAATAGGCAAATGGTGTAAAACAAGCATGGAGCATCAAAAATTATAGATACGTTTGAGACGTATCAAGCATCCCCAAGCTTAACTCCTGCTCGTCCTCGAGTAGGTAAGTGATAACAAAGAATAATTTTTGAGGTGACATGCACCTACACAATCTTGATCATATATGTAAGCATTGGTGAGCTGGGATCAATAGAACTTAAAACATGGGCATGAAAGATATAATCATGACAATAAGAACTTAGCAACCATGTTGTAAACATGTAAATGAACACAAACAAAAGATCATGAAAATGAAACAATGAAAGTCAAACGTGTGTTCAAATCATAAGGAAAAACATACAAAAGGTTTTCAGCTTGTCCTTCAAAGAGAGCAAAACATAAATGCATAGGACGCCTCAAAGTTTAAGAGGGCGACTAGATACAAGTAATTTAAGAACAAGTGAAACCAATCATCATGAATCAATCAATGAACTTTGGGACAATGCATATCACACTAAGAATGACAACTATGCTCTCTTAATGGTGCATAAAGAAAGAAGTTGGTGACTCAACATAAAAGTAAAAGAAAGGCCCTTCGCAGAGGGAAGCAGTGATTAAGCATGTGCTAGAGCTTTTCATTTGTAAAACAGAGAGATAAAACTTGATTTTGAGAGGTGGTTGTCTTTGTCAACGACTGGCAATGGGGTTCTTACTATCTTCCATACAAAAATGAAGCTAGTTTTTGAGAGAGAGATTGGCACTTTTGTGCTCTTTTTATAAAACTTGGCACTCCTCCCCACCTTTTTCCTTTCACATACCATGGCTAACCGATTCCATCGGGTGCCCACCAACATTCACATTCTTTGGAGGAGTGCCTTTTTTCTTTCTTTTTTTTCTCTTTTTTTTTTCTTTTTGGAATAAGCAATATGGAAGATAGCAAATCCGACCACTACGTCCCCATGAGCTGAAAACAGTGTCACAAAACGAGAAGTGTTTTGAAGGTTTTTGAAAGGTAGCACACGAAAATTTTACTTTGGAATGGCTTACAAATACCATGCATAGGAATTTATAGTGGACACAATGGCAAACTTGGTTTTTAGGAGTTGGATGCACGAGTAGAGCTCATACTCAGTACAAGGCGAGGGCTAGCAAAAGACTGGGAGCGACCAACTAAGAGAGCAATAATGGCCATAATCATGCAAAGCGACAAAGCGACATTAAAAGAAGTATAAGATGGCATCAAAAGTCAAAAACTAAATGATCATGAAGGTTAATGGCGACTTTGTAAGAGTCTAACATGTGTGAGCATGCGCCAAGTCAACCCAAATAAAGCATCAAGGAGAAAACCAAAATAATGCTTCCATACAATAAAAACAACGCATGATTTTTTCAAAGGCTCATTAAGCAATCTCAGTTATTTGAGACAAGTCATGCTACAGCAAAACCACTAAGCATACTATCAAAAAGACATCAAGCATGACATGAAAAAGCCTAAGCCGCAGTCTACACAAGCTCCTTCTTGTACCACTATTTTGCACAAAGCTTTTTCTCTTTTCCAACACCATTTGAAATTTTTATAAACACCTCTTTTGATGAAAACCAATAAAGATCAGAGGAAAAAATACACCTTGATGAAAATATATGACAAGATCTGAATGCAAATCAAGGCGAAAACAAAAACCAAAAGCAGTAGCAGAAAAAGTAGAACACTCGATTTTTAATAAGAGTGAAAACTAGAGCGTTCTTTGCAAATGAAAACAAGCAACTTCTCCAAAAGAAAATTTGTTGGGGTCCAACCATTTATTGCAGCAAACAAACAAACTAAACCAACTAAGAAAACTAAAACAACTGACGCTCCAAGAAAAACATATAGTGCATGAAGCAATAAAAATATAGTGTTTTGAAAGGTGACCTGATTTTTGCCGATGAAGAAGGGGTGCCTCGGGGGCATCCCCAAGCTTTGACGCTTGTACTTCTTGGATATTTCTTGGGGTGATGCATGGGCATCCCCAAGCTTGAGCTTTTGTCCATTCTTCAACTCATCTCATCATTCTCCAATCCCTACACTTGAAAACTTCCTTCATACAAAACTAAACACAATTCTATTAGCAACATTAGTGTAAGCATAAAATATATTCAACCTCTTTTAGCTTCAGGTTTCAACCCAAAACCACCACATATAAAGTATATACTACTGTAGCAACTTCCACAAGAGTTCCATGATCAAAAAGAACTCAAAAGAAAGCGATAAAGTGGCAAAAACAAATATTGGCAGAAATCTGTCAAAACTGAACAGCTGACAAAGGACGAATTTTTGAGGGATTTTTCGTTGCTCAAATCAAAAATTGTTCAACTAAGAAAAGTTTGGATGTAACCTGGGGCATATGCACAAGAAATCGCAGGTCCAAAAGATAAACAGAGAATTTTCACGAATTTTTACGGTGCAGCACCGAAAATAATTTCAGGACAGCAACATCCCCAAATCTTTACCTCACTCAAATTAGAGGCTTCTCTTGGCACAAAAACGAAATAAACAAGATAAGGAGCAGTCATTACAGTAGTAATGACTTCCAAGACTCAAATAAAAGAAAAAGTACTGAAAGAAAACATTGGGTTATCTCCCAAGAGTGCTTTTCTTTAACGCCTTTGAGCTAGGCGCAGAAAATTGCGAATCAAGTACCTTCAGAAGAAGCATTAAGATCAACAGAAGAGGTCTTGTCAATAAGGCATTGTATTTCATCCACATAGGTTTTTAAAGCCTCTTTGTGATCATGCTTTGGTACACTATTCTCATCAAAAAAAAATTCAGGACAAATCCAGGCAAAATTATTTTCGAAAGCTTCACACAATCCCAAAAGCTTGCAAGGTATAGGTATCTCGGCCCCTTCATCATTTGTACTAATAACCGTTATAGTTGAACCGAGCTTATTAAAACGTTTAAGAACTTTCCTAGCTTCAATAACGACATCCTTAAATTCTAGGCGCAAAGTTTCCAAGATAAAAACTTTCTTTTTGGGATCCTCAATTTCATGGAGCTTAAGAAACATGTATTGCGTGAAAGGATTAAGACTAGCAAACCTAGCTTCTAACATGTGAATCAAATAAGAAGAAGCGACTTCAATACTAGGAGCTAGCTCAACCAAAGACTTTTCCTCAACTTCCTCATGCATACTAATGTGATTAAAGAACTCCTCAATGTCACGTTTGCCAATAATCGAACCACTACCTACTGAGAGGTCTTCCAGAACGAACTTAGGAAACAACATGATAAACTAAAGTAAAGAAATAACAACTACCAAGGATTCTAATTTTTTTGGGTTTTTGATAAAAAGCAATGCAGGTAAAATAAATAAAGTAAAGCAAAACAAATAACAAAGTAAAGAATGTGTGTGCGAAGAACTCCCCTCGCAGAAGTCTTCTCTTCCTCCCCGGCAACGGCGCCAGAAAAAATGCTGATGCCTTTGATGGCAACAGACTGTCCTTGTACGTGGTGAATAACCAGCCCGTTGGGAACCCCAAGAGGAAGGTATGATAAGTGCAGCAGCAAGTTTTCCCTCAGTTTAAGAAACCAAGGTTTATCGAACAGGAGAGGAGAGACAATGACGACTGAAGGTGTTGTGGAACCTGCACACACACAAACAAATACTTTGTTCCCAACTTGCGATGAGGTTGTCAATCTCACCGGTTTGCGTGAAACAAAGGTTATGAGTGTATCGAGTGGAAAACATTAAAGTATGCGAGTAAAGTAAACAGTGCGGGAAAAGTAAACAGGTGATTGCAATATGATTAAAATAGGACCAGGGTCCACAGTTCACTAGTGGTGTCTCTCCATAGATAAATAACATGCTGGGTAAACAAATTACAGTTGGGCAATTGATAGAATAAAGATAACGTGATATGTTAAGAAGATCACTATGAGATTTACTCTGGGCATTACAACAAAATACATAGACCGCCATCGAACTGCATCTATGACTAATAATCCACTCCCGGGGATATCATCCGAACACCCTAGAAGTATTAAGTTGCGAACAACAGATAATTGCATTAAGCAAAGTGTGTAATGTAAACAAAGCATATGCCCTTGAGCATATGAATGTTGTTTTCTCCCTAGTAGCAACAGCACATCTACCACCTTAGAGGTTTCTGTCACTCCCCCAGGTGAAATAGAGACATGAACCCACTATCGAGCATAAATACCCCCTCTTGGAGTCACTAGCAACTACTCGGCCAAGATAGCTACTAACAACGGAGAGCATGCAAGATCATAAACAACATAGAGATAACAAAAGATATAATTCAGTACAGCAACTTAATCATAAACACCAATATTCATCGGATCCCAACAAACCAACATCATAGAATTACATAACGGTGATCTCAATCATGTAGGGTAGCTCATGAGATGTAAACATGAAGCACATGGTGGAGAAGACAACCATCTAGCTACTGCTATGGACCCATAGTCCAAGGTAGACTACTCACTCATCGCTCCGGAGGCAAGCATGGCGATGAAGAAGACCTCCGGTGGCGATTCCCCTCTCCGGCAGGGTGCCGGGAAGAGCTTCTGGACCCTCCCGATCTTCGGGTCGACGGCGGCGGCGTATCGCGATGTGTTCTGGAAATCTGATCGGGCCCTTAGGTTTTTCTCGTCGGGGGGTCTTTATAGGCGAAGGGGCGATGTCAGAGGTGGAGCCAGGGGCTCTCACACAGGGGTGGCGCGGCCAGGGGCCAGGCCGCGCCGCCCCCTTGTGTGGGGCCCTGGTGGCCCACCTCCGACACTTCTTCGGATCTCTGGAAGCTTCCGGGTAAAATATGACTTCAAGAACTTGTTTCGTCCAATTCCGAGAATATTTCCTGTGTATCACTTCTGAAACACAAAAACAGCAGAAAACAGGAAACTGGCACTGTGGCACTTCGTTAATAGGTTAGTTCCGGAAAATGCATAAAAGTGCCACTAAGTGTAACGAAACAATAGGCAAATGGTGTAAAACAAGCATGGAGCATCAAAAATTATAGATACGTTTGAGACGTATCAAGCATCCCCAAGCTTAACTCCTGCTCGTCCTCGAGTAGGTAAGTGATAACAAAGAATAATTTTTGAGGTGACATGCACCTACACAATCTTGATCATATATGTAAGCATTGGTGAGCTGGGATCAATAGAACTTAAAACATGGGCATGAAAGATATAATCATGACAATAAGAACTTAGCAACCATGTTGTAAACATGTAAATGAACACAAACAAAAGATCATGAAAATGAAACAATGAAAGTCAAACGTGTGTTCAAATCATAAGGAAAAACATACAAAAGGTTTTCAGCTTGTCCTTCAAAGAGAGCAAAACATAAATGCATAGGACGCCTCAAAGTTTAAGAGGGCGACTAGATACAAGTAATTTAAGAACAAGTGAAACCAATCATCATGAATCAATCAATGAACTTTGGGACAATGCATATCACACTAAGAATGACAACTATGCTCTCTTAATGGTGCATAAAGAAAGAAGTTGGTGACTCAACATAAAAGTAAAAGAAAGGCCCTTCGCAGAGGGAAGCAGTGATTAAGCATGTGCTAGAGCTTTTCATTTGTAAAACAGAGAGATAAAACTTGATTTTGAGAGGTGGTTGTCTTTGTCAACGACTGGCAATGGGGTTCTTACTATCTTCCATACAAAAATGAAGCTAGTTTTTGAGAGAGAGATTGGCACTTTTGTGCTCTTTTTATAAAACTTGGCACTCCTCCCCACCTTTTTCCTTTCACATACCATGGCTAACCGATTCCATCGGGTGCCCACCAACATTCACATTCTTTGGAGGAGTGCCTTTTTTCTTTCTTTTTTTCTCTTTTTTTTTTCTTTTTGGAATAAGCAATATGGAAGATAGCAAATCCGACCACTACGTCCCCATGAGCTGAAAACAGTGTCACAAAACGAGAAGTGTTTTGAAGGTTTTTGAAAGGTAGCACACGAAAATTTTACTTTGGAATGGCTTACAAATACCATGCATAGGAATTTATAGTGGACACAATGGCAAACTTGGTTTTTAGGAGTTGGATGCACGAGTAGAGCTCATACTCAGTACAAGGCGAGGGCTAGCAAAAGACTGGGAGCGACCAACTAAGAGAGCAATAATGGCCATAATCATGCAAAGCGACAAAGCGACATTAAAAGAAGTATAAGATGGCATCAAAAGTCAAAAACTAAATGATCATGAAGGTTAATGGCGACTTTGTAAGAGTCTAACATGTGTGAGCATGCGCCAAGTCAACCCAAATAAAGCATCAAGGAGAAAACCAAAATAATGCTTCCATACAATAAAAACAACGCATGATTTTTTCAAAGGCTCATTAAGCAATCTCAGTTATTTGAGACAAGTCATGCTACAGCAAAACCACTAAGCATACTATCAAAAAGACATCAAGCATGACATGAAAAAGCCTAAGCCGCAGTCTACACAAGCTCCTTCTTGTACCACTATTTTGCACAAAGCTTTTTCTCTTTTCCAACACCATTTGAAATTTTTATAAACACCTCTTTTGATGAAAACCAATAAAGATCAGAGGAAAAAATACACCTTGATGAAAATATATGACAAGATCTGAATGCAAATCAAGGCGAAAACAAAAACCAAAAGCAGTAGCAGAAAAAGTAGAACACTCGATTTTTAATAAGAGTGAAAACTAGAGCGTTCTTTGCAAATGAAAACAAGCAACTTCTCCAAAAGAAAATTTGTTGGGGTCCAACCATTTATTGCAGCAAACAAACAAACTAAACCAACTAAGAAAACTAAAACAACTGACGCTCCAAGAAAAACACATAGTGCATGAAGCAATAAAAATATAGTGTTTTGAAAGGTGACCTGATTTTTGCCGATGAAGAAGGGGTGCCTCGGGGGCATCCCCAAGCTTTGACGCTTGTACTTCTTGGATATTTCTTGGGGTGATGGATGGGCATCCCCAAGCTTGAGCTTTTGTCCATTCTTCAACTCATCTCATCATTCTCCAATCCCTACACTTGAAAACTTCCTTCATACAAAACTAAACACAATTCTATTAGCAACATTAGTGTAAGCATAAAATATATTCAACCTCTTTTAGCTTCAGGTTTCAACCCAAAACCACCACATATAAAGTATATACTACTGTAGAAACTTCCACAAGAGTTCCATGATCAAAAAGAACTCAAAAGAAAGCGATAAAGTGGCAAAAACAAATATTGGCAGAAATCTGTCAAAACTGAACAGCTGACAAAGGACGAATTTTTTAGGGATTTTCCGTTGCTCAAATCAAAAAGTGTTCAACTAAGAAAAGTTTGGATATAGCCTGGGGCATATGCACAAGAAATCGCAGGTCCAAAAGATAAACAGAGAATTGTCACGAATTTTTACGGTGCAGCACCGAAAACAGTTTCAGGACAGCAACATCCCCAAATCTTTACCTCACTCAAATTAGAGGCTTCTCTTGGCACAAAAACGAAATAAACAAGATAAGGAGTGGTCATTACAGTAGTAATGACTTCCAAGACTCAAATAAAAGAAAAAGTACTGAAAGAAAACATTGGGTTATCTCCCAAGAGTGCTTTTCTTTAACGCCTTTGAGCTAGGCGCAGAAAATTGCGAATCAAGTACCTTCAGAAGAAGCATTAAGATCAACATAAGAGGTCTTGTCAATAAGGCATTGTATTTCATCCACATAGGTTTTTGAAGCCCCTTTGTGATCATGCTTTGGTACACTATTCTCATCAAAAAGATTTTCAGGACAAATCCAGGCAAAATTATTTTCGAAAGCTTCACACAATCCCAAAAGCTTGCAAGGTATAGGTATCTCGGCCCCTTCATCATTTGTACTAATAACCGTTATAGGTGAACCGAGCTTATTAAAACGTTTAAGAACTTTCCTAGCTTCAATAACGACATCCTTAAATTCTAGGCGCAAAGTTTCCAAGATAAAAGCTTTCTTTTCGGGATCCTCAATTTCATGAAGCTTAAGAAACATGTATTGCGTGAAAGGATTAAGACTAGCAAACCTAGCTTCTAACATGTGAATCAAATAAGAAGAAGCGACTTCAATACTAGGAGCTAGCTCAACCAAAGACTTTTCCTCAACTTCCTCATGCATACTAATGTGATTAAAGAACTCCTCAATGTCACTTTTGCCAATAATCGAACCACTACCTACTGAGAGGTCTTCTAGAACGAACTTAGGAAACAACATGATAAACTAAAGTAAAGAAATAACAACTACCAAGGATTCTATTTTTTTTGGGTTTTTGATAAAAAGCAATGCAGGTAAAATAAATAAAGTAAAGCAAAACAAATAACAAAGTAAAGAATGTGTGTGCGAAGAACTCCCCTCGCAGAAGTCTTCTCTTCCTCCCCGGCAACGGCGCCAGAAAAAATTCTGATGCCTTTGATGGCAACAGACTGTCCTTGTACGTGGTGAATAACCAGCCCGTTGGGAACCCCAAGAGGAAGGTACGATGAGTGCAGCAGCAAGTTTTCCCTCAGTTTAAGAAACCAAGGTTTATCGAACAGGAGAGGAGAGACAATGACGACTGAAGGTGTTGTGGAACCTGCACACACACAAACAAATACTTTGTTCCCAACTTGCGATGAGGTTGTCAATCTCACCGGTTTGCGTGAAACAAAGGTTATGAGTGTATCGAGTGGAAAATAGTAAAGTATGCGAGTAAAGTAAACAGTGCGGGAAAAGTAAACAGGTGATTGCAATATGATTAAAATAGGACCGGGGTCCACAGTTCACTAGTGGTGTCTCTCCATAGATAAATAACATGCTGGGTAAACAAATTACAGTTGGGCAATTGATAGAATAAAGATAACGTGATATGTCAAGAAGATCACTATGAGATTTACTCTGGGCATTACAACAAAATACATAGACCGCCATCCAACTGCATCTATGACTAATAATCCACTCCCGGGGATATCATCCGAACACCCTAGAAGTATTAAGTTGCGAACAACAGATAATTGCATTAAGCAAAGTGTGTAATGTAAACAAAGCATATGCCCTTGAGCATATGAATGTTGTTTTCTCCCTAGTAGCAACAGCACATCTACCACCTTAGAGGTTTCTGTCACTCCCCCAGGTGAAATAGAGACATGAACCCACTATCGAGCATAAATACCCCCTCTTGGAGTCACTAGCAACTACTCGGCCAAGATAGCTACTAACAACGGAGAGCATGCAAGATCATAAACAACATAGAGATAACAAAAGATATAATTCAGTACAACAACTTAATCATAAACACCAATATTCATCGGATCCCAACAAACCAACATCATAGAATTACATAATGGTGATCTCAATCATGTAGGGCAGCTCATGAGATCTAAACATGAAGCACATGGTGGAGAAGACAACCATCTAGCTACTGCTATGGACCCATAGTCCAAGGTAGACTACTCACTCATCGCTCCGGAGGCAAGCATGGCGATGAAGAAGACCTCCGGTGGCGATTCCCCTCTCCGGCAGGGTGCCGGGAAGAGCTTCTGGACCCTCCCGATCTTCGGGTCGACGGCGGCGGCGTATCGCGATGTGTTCTGGAAATCTGATCGGGCCCTTAGGTTTTTCTCGTCGGGGGGTCTTTATAGGCGAAGGGGCGATGTCAGAGGTGGAGCCAGGGGCTCTCACACAGGGGTGGCGCGGCCAGGGGCCAGGCCGCGCTGCCCCCTTGTTTGGGGCCCTGGTGGCCCCCCTCCGACACTTCTTCGGATCTCTGGAAGCTTCCGGGTAAAATATGACTTCAGGAACTTGTTTCGTCCAATTCCGAGAATATTTCCTGTGTATCACTTCTGAAACACAAAAACAGCAGAAAACTGGAAACTGGCACTGTGGCACTTCGTTAATAGGTTAGTTCCGGAAAATGCATAAAAGTGCCACTAAGTGTAACGAAACAATAGGCAAATGGTGTAAAACAAACATGGAGCATCAAAAATTATAGATACGTTTGAGACGTATCACATGGCGATGAAGAAGACCTCCGGTGGCGATTCCCCTCTCCGACAGGGTGCCGGGAAGAGCTTTTGGACCCTCCCAATCTCGGGTCGACGACGGCGGCGGATCGTGATGTGTTTCTGGAAAAGTGATCGGGGGTTTAGGTTTTTCCCGTCGGGGGGTCTTTATAGGCAAAGGGGCATCGTCAGAAGTGGACCGAGGTGGCCACACACATAGGGGGCGCGGCCAAGCCCTGGGCCGCGCCGCCCTATTGTGTGGGCCCCTCGTGGCCCCACTCCGTCTCCTCTCCGGTTCTCTAAAAGCTTCGGTAAATTTCTGGATGTTTGGCTTTTGTTTCGTCCAATTCCGAGAATATTTCCTGTGTAACTTTTCTGAAACACAAAAAATAGCAGAAAACAGGGAACTGGCACTGTGGCATCTCGTTAATAGGTTAGTTCCGGAAAATGCATAAAAATGTCACGAAGTGTAACGAAACACTAAGCAAATGGTGTAAAAACAAGCATGGAGCATCAAAAATTATAGATACGTTTGAGACGTATCACATATCTCCTTCAGTCTCCCACTTACACTAAAGTATAAATAAACTAGTTTACATTTGGTAATGATCTAACACCCATCGAATGTTGGTGTGGATCAAATCTTGCCTGTGGAAGAGGCTTCATTAATGGATCTGCAACATTCAGATCCTTGTGTACTTTGCAAATTCTAATTCTACCATCCTTTACATAATATTTTATGACATGGTATCGTCGTAGTATATGTTTTTCTACAAAGTGAGCTCTCAACTCCTTAGCTTTGGCAATGGCGGCCATGTCATTTCAATAAATGTGTACAAGGTCGTGCATTTTAGGGAACACTCCAAGCTCAATGACAAAGTTCTGTAGCCAAAACACTTCATTTGTCGCATCAGCAGCAGCGACATACTCCGACTCCATTGTAGACTTAGCTTTCAGCGACTGCTTGCGGCTTATCCAACTCACCGCGCCTCCATTAACCAAGAACACATATCCAGTTTGAGATTTCTTGTCATCTGAGTCAGCATTGTAGCCTGTATTAATGTAAAACTTTACATCAAGCTCTACTCTGCTTCTCCATAGACCAAGACCATATCCTTTGTTCTTCTAAGGAACTTTAGGGTACTCTTAACCGCACTCCAGTGGCTCAAACCTGGGTTACTTTGATAACGGCTTGTCAAACTAAGAGCCAATGCCAAATCTGGTCGAGTACTTAGCATAGCATACATGTTGGAGCCTATGGTAGAGGCATATGGGATGTCAAACATCACACTCTTCTCCTTTTTTATTGCTAGACATTGGGTCACACTCAACGACACACCTTTCATGATAGGCAAATTTCCCTTCTTGGAATTTTACATCCTGGACCTCTTCAGAACTTTATCAAGGTAAGTACTTTGACTTAATGCTAATATGCGCCTCGATATATCTCTATAGATCTTGATGCCTAATATGTATGCAGCTTCACCCATTTCTTTCATTGAAAATTTACTGTTTAAATATTCCTTCACACTATTTAGCATTTGCACGTCATTCCCTATCAGTAATATGTCATCCACTTATAGTACTGGGAATGCAACTGAGCTCCCACTCATCTTCTTGTAAATACAGCACTCTTCGGTAGTTTGGACAAATCCAAAACCTTTGATGACTTCATCAAAATGAAGATTCCAGCTCTGAGATGCTTGCTTTAGTCCATAAATGGACCTTTGAAGCTTGCATACTTTATTAGCATCCTTAGGATCAACAAAACCCTCCGGTTGTACCATATACAATTCCTCCTCAATGTTGCCATTGAGAAAGGCGGTTTTGACATCCATCTACCATCTTATATTTACTAATTGGAGGCACCATACGAGGCACCACGTTAATCCTCAAAAACTAAGCTAATCATCCGTCCGATCTCCCGTCAAGTTAATGATAGCCATCCGATGAAAATTCTGAGGAGTCCACGCTAGATTTCCCACCCAAAGGGTCCACCGGTTACCTAGACAGAAACGATTCCTTGGATGAATCTGGGCGAGTCATAGATTTCTCTCCCAGGAGTCGCGGCCTCTCTCCTCCAGTTGCTCCTGTGGCGAATTACCCCAATTTTGATTTGCGGCCTACTCGCACAATCTCACGCACGTCTCCATACCTTCGCCATAATTATTGGTAGGCTTGCCACACCGCCGGTGCTAGCGACCAAGCCAGCGGAGGGTCAAACGGTTGGTCGACAGCCAGCACATACAAAACTTGCTGTGGCTGCTTGGTTGCATCTCAATTTTACTTGGAAAAATTCTATTACGATTATACCATGCCAGATTTTCTATAGTATATGGTCCCGTACTGATTAAATTCTATGCATAATTCTTGCCACAGACCAAGCTTGAATCATGTATTAGTGCGATTTTAATATATAATATAGCCAGGTGATTTTGTCTTCGCTCATCCCCAACCCAATTTTACCTGCAGGAAGCCAACGTCCATCTTCTGCTAATCCAACAGCTATCATGTTGGAGCTGGAGTATGTTGGCTACGTGCAGATCGGAAATTTGATTACTTGAGAGTTTTACCACATATCCAATTATGATTCCATTATCAGTGCACACCAAAAGTTTACTAATTTTTTTGAACAAATTGTATGGAGTAGGGATGCTTGCGCAGACAGACTTCGAGCTCACGCAGGTATGCTTGCCTCTTTCCTGTCTGAATTAGAAATATGTTGCATTTTTTACTTTACAAAGTACATAGCTTGGTGAGTACATCTAATGACCGTGGATACCATAAGAGAAGTATTTACATCCAGGCTAAAATCCATAGCTGAAAAGTTTATTGACATATACAATCTCGATGCCATTGTTCCTTCAGTTATTGCATAGTCTTTGTTGCCTAATTGTCTATGCAACCAACTTAGGTTTGCAAAAGGTAATATTTTTTTATAGGCTATCGCATGGTAACAATTCGCTGTTTAGTTGTAGTTTGGTGATTGTGGCTCATAGCCAATTTCTGGAGATCAAAACATACTGCAGTATTGTAAGTATGCAGTATTTATGGTGTTCCAAATAAACATTTGCACGTATATTGAAATTATCTATTCTTACGTACGGGCATGCATTCCAACACGAATGATTTTCCAAGCGACATGTATAATTTGCATTCTAGAGTCACCAGGAACCAAGACGATGACGGGAGAATTATAATTCCATCGGGCCTTTGCAAAATGTGCATTCTGTATATTGTCCGACCTACATCACTCAATACAGTCTAATAATTAGAAAAACGAATGTCCCTCCAAATGACAAATAAAACTATAGATTGAAAGATTGATCATTTGAAAACACACTCTTTATTTTTTTACAAATACTTCTATTGTTTGATCTATTATCATAAAAGTTTAGTAATACAGTCTAATAATTAGAAAAAAGAATGTCCCTCCAAATGACAAATAAAACTGTAGATTGAAACATTGATCATTTGAAAACACACTCTTTATTTTTTTTACAAATATTTCTATTGTTTGATCTATTATCATAAAAGTTTAGTATATTGAAAATCACATCTAAGATTTGCTAGCCCGTGCAGGTGCACGGGTTGATGACTAGTATCTCATAATCGAAATAAGCAGCAATAGCTTATAGAACCCGAATAGACTTTAGCATCGCTACGGGAGAGAAAGTCTCATCATAGTCAACTCCTTGAATTTGTCGGAACCCTTTCGCGCAAGTCAAGCTTGGTAGATGATTATATTACCGTCCAAATCAGTCTTTTTCTTAATGATCCATTTATTCTCAACGGCTTTGCGGTCGGTGGGAATATCTACCAAGGTCCATACTTGGTTGTCATACATAGACCTTATTTTGGATTTCATGGCTTCTAGCCATTTATCGGACTCGGCGCCTTCCATTACTTCCATGTAGGTTGCAGGTTCATCATGGTCAATTAACATGGCAGATAATATAGGATTCCCAAACCATTCAGGGGAATTTCAGAGTTGTGTAGACCTACGTTCAGTTTGCTTAACGAGTTCTCCATGATTTTCATCTGGCTCCCCTTCTTCCTCTTCGATAGAGGGCGCATTAGGAACTGCTTCTGTTATGCTACTCGGTATTTTGAGTGAGGGGTCGACGATCTCGTCAAGTTCAAATTTCCTCCCACTTGCACCTTTAGCGAGAAACTCTTTCTCAAGAAAGGTTCCAGTCTTGGCAATAAATGTTTTGCCTTTGGCCGGATGGTAGAAGGTGTATCCAATGGTTTCCCTTGGATATCCTATAAAGATGTATTTTTCTAACTTAGATTCGAGTTTGTCAGGCTGTAACTTCTTTACATATGCCTCACATCCCCAAACCCTAAGAAACGACAACGTAGGCTTCTTGCCATGCCACAACTCGTATGGTGTTGTGTCCATAGACTTGGATGGCACCTTACTTAGAATGAATGCAACAGTTTCTAACGCATAACCCCAAAACGATATTGACATGTCGAAAAGAGACATCATGGACCTCACACAATTGAGCAAGGTGTAGTTAAGTCGCTCAGACATGCCGTTACGCTGCAGCATTCTAGCTGGAGTACATTGTGGCGCAATTTTACATGCCTTTAGATGTGTCTCAAACTCAAAACTCAAATACTCGCCCCCTCGATCATAATGAAGGTGCTTGATTTTCCTATCGAGTTGATTTTCGACCTCATTCTTAAATTCCTTGAACTTTTCAAAGGTTTTAGACTTATGCTTCATTGAATAGATATAC
Source organism: Dactylis glomerata (assembly GCA_007115705.1). Taxonomy (NCBI): domain Eukaryota; kingdom Viridiplantae; phylum Streptophyta; class Magnoliopsida; order Poales; family Poaceae; genus Dactylis; species Dactylis glomerata. The sequence goes on from QXEO01001356.1 coordinate 1,540,325, forward strand.
CCATATCTACACAAATCATCAGTAAAGGTCACAAAGTAATGATAACCATTGCATGTTGATACGTCTCCAACGTATCCATAATTTTTGATGCTCCATGCTTGTTTTTACACCATTTGCTTAGTGTTTCGTTACACTTTGTGGCATTTTTATGCATTTTCCGGAACTAACCTATTAACGAGATGCCACAGTGCCAGCTCCCTGTTTTATGCTGTTTTTGTATTTCAGAAAAGTTACACAGGAAATATTCTCGGAATTGGACGAAACCAAAGCCAGACGTCTAGATATTCACAAGAGCTTCCAGAACACCGAAGAGGAGACGGAGCCGGACCAGAGGGTGGCCACACCACTAGGGGGTGCGGCCCACCCTGGCCCATGCCAGCCTGTGGTGTGGGCCCCCTGGTCCACTTATGACGACGCCCCTTCGCCTATAAAGACCCCCCGACGGGAAAAACCTAAAGACCCGATCACTTTTCCAGAACACATCGCGATCCGCCGCCGCCGTCGACCCGAAGATCGGGAGGGTCCAGAAGCTCTTCCCGGCACCCTGCCGGAGAGGGGAATCGCCACCAGAGGTCTTCTTTATCGCCATGCTTGCCTCCGGTGCGATGAGTGAGTAGTCTACCTTGGACTATGGGTCCATAGCAGTAGCTAGATGGTTGTCTTCTCCACCATGTGCTTCATGTTTAGATCTCGTGAGCTGCCTTACATGATCGAGATCACCGTTATGTAATTCTACATGTTGTGTTTGTTAGGATCCGATGAATATTGGTGTTATGATTGAGTTGATGTGCTGAATATTATCTTATGTTATCTCTATGTTGTTTATGATCTTGCATGCTCTCCATTGTTAGTAGCTATCTTGGTCAAGTAGTTGCTAGTGACTCCAAGAGGGGGTATTTATGTTCGGTAGTGGGTTCATGCCTCTATTTAATCTGCGGGAGTGACAGAAACCTCTAAGGTTGTAGATGTGTTGTTGCTACTAGGGGGAAAACAACATTCATATGCTCGAGGGCATATGCTTTGTTTACATTACACACTTTGCTTAATGCAGTTATCTGTTGTTCGCAACTTAATACTTGTGGAGTTCTCGGATTGATTCGCCACAAGTGGATTATTAGTCATAGATGCAGTTGGATGGCGGTCTATGTATCTTGTTGTAATGCCCAGAGTAAATCTCATAGTGATCCTCTCGACATGCACGTTGTCTTTATTCTATCAATTGCCCAACTATAATTTGTTTACCCAGCATGTGTTATTTTATCTTATGGAGAGACACCGCTAGTGAACTGTGGACCCCGGTCCTATTTCCTTTATATTGCTATCACCTGTTTACTTTACTCGCACTATTTACTTTACTCGCATATTACTATTGCTTTCCACTCGATATGCTCATACCCTTTGTTTCAAGCAAACCGATGAGATTGACAACCTCATCGTAAGTTGGGAACAAAGTATTTGGTTGTGTTATGTGCAGGTTCCATGCTGCTACTAGTTGAAGACGCGCTAACAAGTTATCGTTAACGGTGCCCTTGTTAGAGCATCACGCAACTAGTGGGCATCACCTTCAGTCGTAATTCATCCTCCTACTGGATTGATAACCTTGGTTTCATAACTGAGGGAAAACTTGCTGCTATATTCATCAAAACCTTCTCTTGGGGTTTTCCAACTGGCCGGTCATTTACTACACATTCCCACGTCAACTTGGCTCCAAAAGTTTTCTATCGCCGTTGCTGTGTATTAAAGAAGAAGCTTTCACACCATCATCGCCGCGCCATCACATGTAGCAACACTCCTTGGTCCACACACATCGGATTATTCCCAATATGTCGACCGCTCGTTTAACAAATCCGGTGAATGGTGTCCTAGTCATTTTGCCCATAAGGCATGGCTCGCACGTGTCAAAGGACTCAAAATCCAATGACCCGAGAAGACCATCACTATGGAGCTTCTTCATGCGTTTTATGCCAACATGACCAAGATGGCAATGCCTCGTGTACGTGGTATTATCATCACTTAACTTGCATCTCTTGGCTTCCACATTGTTGATATATGTCTCATTATAATCAAAATTCAAAATATATAGACCATCATGATCAGGCACATGAACATAGAAAATATTATCTTTCGAAATAGAACAACCATTTGTTACAGATTCGAAATAATATCTGTCTCGTGATAACTGAGACCTGCTTACAATGTTCATACTTAAAGCTGGAACGTAATAACATTTATTTAAAACTAATATAAATTCAGAGGGAAGCCGCAGATGCAGATTGCTGACAGCCACGATGTCCACACATTGTACGTTGCTGACCCGCATTGTCACCTTGTTCCTCTCCAAGCGCCACTTCCTCCTCAGATCCTGCTGAGAGTTACGTATGTGAGCAACAGAACCGGTATCGAATACCCACTTGTTACTGTGGGCACTTGTAAGATAAATATCAATTACATATATATCAAATATACCTTTGTCTCTAGCAACAACCTTGCCGGCCTTCTTGTCTTCAAGGTACTTGGGGCAGTTGCGCTTCCAGTGACCATCCCCCTTGCAGTAGAAGCACTTGACTCCGGGTTTTGCCTTAGGCGCCTTGGGAGGACCGGCAACGCCCTTGCCATCCCTCTGAGGCTTCTTGCCCTTCGAACCCTTTGTCGACTTACTGGACTTCTTGAAGTCCATAGTCTGGTTGACCAGCAACACGTTGTGCTCCTTCTTGATTTCCACCTCTGCAGTTTTGAGCATAGCGAACAACTCTAAAAGGGACTTAGTCATCCCCTGCATGTTGTAATTCAGGACAAATCCTTTATAGCTAGGGGCAGCGACTACAGCACCGTACCAATAGCAAGATCGTCTGGAATCTGGCATTCTAGGGCATTCAAGCGTTGAACGTAGCTAGACATTTTGACTATGTGCTCGCTCACACTGCTGTCCTCATCTATGCGGGAGGAGAAGAATAGCTCGGAAGCCTCGTACCTCTTTGCCCTTGCCCGTGGTAAATAGCCTTGAGGTCGGTGATTATCTCAAATGCACCCATCTTCTCAAAGCTATTTTGCATATCGGACTCCATGGCATACAACATGCCACTCTCGACAAATGAAGCGTCGTCCACCTTGGTTTGGTAGACGACCTTGTAATCATTGGAGGCGTCCCCGCTGGGTGTGGCGCCAATGGCAGCATCAAGAACATACCCCATTCTATTGGGAGAGAGGATGATACTCAAAGTACAGAACCAAGTAGTGAAGTTTGAACGTCAGTTTTAAGTTTTTCTTTCTCAAGAAATGCTCCTAAGTTGAAGGTAGGTGATACGTCTCCAACGTATCCATAATTTTTGATGCTCCATGCTTGTTTTTACACCATTTGCCTAATGTTTCGTTACACTTTGTGGCACTTTTATGCGATTTCTGGAACTAACCTATTGACAAGATGCCACAGTGCCAGTTCCCTATTTTCTGCTGTTTTTGTGTTTCAGAAAAGCTACACATGAAATATTCTCGGAATTGGACGAAACAAGTTCCAGAAGTCTTATTTTTCCCGGAAGCTTCCAGAGAACCGAAGAGGAGGCGGAGTGGGGCCACGAGGGCCCCACACACCAGGGCGGCGCAGCCAGGCCCCTCGCCGCACCCCCTATGTGTGAGAGCCCCTCGGTCCACCTCTGACGATGCCCCTTCGCCTATATAAAGCCTCAGGACAGAAAACCCTAGGGGAGTCGACGAAATTTCTAGAACAGTTCCGTAGCTCCGCCGCCGCCGTCGACGAATTTCGGGGCACAGAAGTCTCTGTTCCGGCACCCTGCCAGGACGGGGAAGTGCCCCCGGAGTCATCTCCATCGGTCTCCATCACCGTCTCCGCCATCTCCATCGACTTCACCGCCGTCCCCATCAACCTTGCTGTCTCCTATGATGAGGAGGGAGTAGTTCTCCCCCGGGGCTGAGGCTCTACCGGTAGCTATGTGGTTCACCTCTCTCTCCCATGATGTGATCTTTATGTGATCATGAGCTTTGTATCATGTTGAATAAGTAGATGTTACTCTTCTTCATTATGTGTACTCTAGTGTGTTATTAAAGTAATCTATTCCTCCTGCCATGGTGTAACGGTGACAGTGCGTGCATCATGGTGGTACTTGGTCTAGGCTACGATTGTGATCTCTTATGGATTATGAGAATAATTATCACTATGATAGTATTGAAGTGATCTATTCCTCCTTTCATGGTGTAATGTTGACAGTGTGTGCACCGTGTTAGTACTTGGTCTAAGTTGCAATAATATCTACCTTGAGTTGTGATTTGATTTGGATATCTCTATGAGTGGTGTTTGTCAAGTACTTGATGAACTTTGAGGAGTGCTTCGTAGCCCTATGCAATGATTAGTGTTATTCAATAGGACAGTAATTCAGAGTACCATAGTGAAGAGAAGTTATTTATTTGTTCAATTATGTTATATTTGTTGGGAGTGTGTCCACTAGTGAAAGTATGATCCCTAGGCCTTGTTTCCAAGCTTTGCACACCGTTTACTTCCTGTTTTGTTACATGTTTGCTCGCAGCGATATTTATTTCAGATCACATTTGCTACTTATAATCATCACTACTACTTGTATTTCACTATCTCTTCGCCGAACTAGTGCACCTATACATCTGACAAGTGTATTGGGTGTGCTGGGGACACAAGAGACTTTCTGTATCGTAATTGCAGGGTGGCTTGAGAGGGATAGCTTTGACCTCTTTCTCCCTGAGTTCGATAAACCTTGGGTGATCCACTTAAGGGAAACTTGCTGCTGCTCTACAAACCTCTGCACTTGGAGGCCTAACACTGTCTACAAGAACAAATGCGTGCGTAGACATCAAGCTCTTTTCTGGCGCCGTTGCCGGGGAGGTAAGGTAAAAGGTACTCGCATCCTCCTGTGTGAGTGCTCAGAGTTATTTCCTTTAGATTCTGCAATTACATCTTTTTGTTTCTTGTTTTTATTTTCACTAGTTAGGCTTAATGGAAAATAAAGAGTTCTTTAGTCTTTTTCTGAGTTTAGATTTGAAGAGAAAATTGAAAAACCTTTGGAGCTTATTTTGCATAGCTATGTTATTAGTACGAATGCTTTGAATCCCGTTATTGCTAATGCTATGGAAAAATCTAAGCTTGGGGAAGCTGGTTTTGTTAAGCATGATATTTTTAGTTCCCCAGCTTTAGTGGAGAAAGTTTGTTCTGATAATATTTTATCTCCCATATGTGATGTTCCTTCTTATGATGATATGTTTGAAGAATATGCTTTGCTAAATAGTTGTTCTCTAGCTTGTGATGATACTAAACCTCTAGTTTATGATGGTTATGATGATGAGTATAATATTTTCAGTTCACCTACTTTTGAGGAGAAAATTAGCTATGATTACAATATGCCTCCTATTTATGATGATTATGGTGATGAGAATAATTATTCTGTTAAATCTGCTCCTACTACTATTGTTCCTGTGGTGAGTATTAATTCTTTTATGCATGTGGCTCATGATAGGGATGCTTTATGTGATAGTTATATTGTTAGTTCTATTCATGATGCTACTGAAAGTTATTATGAGAGAGGGAAACATGGTTTGATGGATCTCAACAATATTGAGTTTCCCCTCTTTATGTTGCAATTCTTGAAGTTGTACTTGTTTTGCCTTCCCATGCTTTTTGCTTTGCGCTTTTATGACTTGTCTCTTTACAAGACTATTTTTCATAGGAAGTGGTTTAGATTTAAATGTGTTCCATACTTTCTTTTTGATGCTCTCTATTGCTTTAAGTTCCTATATGGCGCCTTTGCCTCAAGCTCTTATATGGCGCCCACATGAGCATCTTTGCAAATTACTGCGCCTAGCTCAAAGGCGTTAAAGAAAAGCACTCTTGGGAGATAACCCATTGTTTATTTTCAGTACTTTTTCTTTTATTTGAGTCTTGGAAGTTATTACTACTGTAATAACCGCTCCTTATCCTTTTTATTTCGTTGTTGTGCCAAGAGAAGCCTCTAATTTGAGTGAGGTAAGATTTAGGAATGTTGCTGTCCTGAAACAGTTTTCGGTGCTGCACCGTTAAAATTCGTGAAAATTCTCTGAATATCTTTTGGACCTGCGATTTCTTGTGCATGTGACCCAGGTTATATCCAAACTTTCATTAGTTGAACACTTTTTGATTTGAGCAACATAAAACCCTCTAAAAATTCGACCTTTGCCAGCTGTTCTGTTTTGACAGATTTCTGCCAATATTTGTGTTTGCCGCTTTATCGCTTTCTTTTTGAGTTCTTTTGATCACGGAACTTTTGGGGAAGTTGCTACAGTAGTTTATACTTTATATGTGCTGGTTTTGAGTTGAAACCTGAAGCAAAAAGGGTTGATTCAATGCTATGCTTACACTAATGTTGCTAATAGAATTGTGTTTAGTTTTGTATGAAGGAAGTTTTCAAGTGTAGGGATCGGAGAATGATGAGATGAGTTGAAAAATGGACAAAAGCTCAAGCTTGGGGATGCCCATGCATCACCCCAAGAAATATCCAAGAAGTACAAGCGTCAAAGCTTGGGGATGCCCCCGAGGCACCCCTTTCTTCATCGGCAAAAATCAGGTCACCTTTCAAGACACTTTATTTTTATTGCTTCATGCATTATGCGATTTTCTTGGAGCGTCAGTTGTTTTAGTTTTCAGTATTAGTTTATTTTAGTTTGCTGCAATAAATGGTTAGATCACATTATGTTTCTTTTGGAGGAGATGAACTCGCTTTTCATTTGCCAAGAACACTCTAGTGTTCACTTTTATCGTTCAATGAGTGTTCTCTTTTTCTGCTACTGCGTTTAGCTTTCGATTTTCGCCTTGATTTGCGTTCAGATCTTGTTATATCTTTTCATTAAGGTGTATTTTTGCCTCTGGTCTTTATTGGTTTTCATCAAAAGAGGTGTTTATAAAAAGTTTGAATGGTGTTGGAAAAGAGAAAAAGCTTTATGCAAAAAAGTGGTACAAAAAGGAGCTTATGTAGACTGCGGCCTAGGCTTTTGCATGTCGTGCTTGATGTTGTTTTGATAGTATGCTTAGTGGTTTTGCTGTAGCATGACTTGTCTCAAATGACTGAGATTGCTTAATGAGCCTTTGAAAAAATCATGCGTTGTTTTATGTAACATGCCAAAATTTTCAAATATAAAATTTTCATCATGCATTCATGGCATATTGCATATCAAGATCTTTTCCAAAGTTTTGAATCTTATTCTTTCAAAGAATATTGTTTCAAATGCCCTTTATCCCAAATTTTAGAAACAAAAGGTTTTCAGAAAGAAAGTATTTTAAAATGAGTTCCATTAGTAATGGAGCTATTTTATTTTCCCTCTAGTAAATTTTGAAAACCAAATATTGGGAAGTTATTAAACTTAACTTCCTAGTTATTGGACTCTATACTTAAAGTTCTTACAAATTGTTTTCTTTTCCATCTTATAACTAAACCTCAGGTTTTTAAGTTTTAAACACACTTTTCAAAGAGCAAAAGTGGTCAGCATTGATTTTATCCAAATCAGAATAGTATAGGATTTTCAAAAATCCAAAACAGAAATCAGAAACAAAAGAAAAAGAAAACAGAAGAAAAAAATATAAAAGGAGAGACCCAGCAGCCACCTGGGCCGCACCCGGGAGCCAGCCGGCCCAGACCGCCCCCGAGCCAGCCCAACCCAGCTCACCCCTCCCCTCTCTCACCGCCATGCGGGCCCCACCTGTCATCACTCTCCTCCCGTTAATCTCTCTCTCTCTCTCTCTCTCTCTCTCTCTCTCTCTCTCTCCGTTACTAGAAACGTTCGCCGGAGATCACTCCTCCTCTTCATTTCCATGAGTAAATGGTCTTCAAGACCTCCCCTATAAAGCCCCGCACTCCCCTCTCTCGCCCCTCCCTTTCCCCTCTGAGAAGACGCCGCCGGGCTGCTCAAATCGCTCGCCGGAATTCGCAGTTTCCGCCGCCAGACATCGTCGATTCCGACGCGGTGAAGCCTCCCCTTCTCCCCACGACCTCCCCCTCTTTCTCCCCTCTCTCTGGAGCGTTGATTGATAGCTTGCCCTGCCTTTGCTCGCAGCTTTTCGAGCACACCGACGACCACCGAAACCGCCATCGCCTCCAGCCTCACCTCGCCGTCGCCTCGGGAAGCGCCAGTCGTCGACGACCACAGATTCGAGGTCGCCGTCATCTTCTGAACCCCGTCTACTACTTCATCGCCATCGCCGCTCGCCGGAACCTCGCCGCCGTTGAGCTCCAGTACCGTCTCGCCAGAAAAGCTCCACGCCGGTGAGCAATCTCCCTTCGATCGTTCTCGTCTCTCGGATCTAAATCCAGCGGCCGAGATTAGATCTCGATCCCGAATCGGTACCGGCCAATAGCATCGCGCCACGTCGCCTGCCCGGTCAGCCTACCCAGTCAACCAGTCAAAAACTCTTTTTAAATTCGAATTCAAATCTCAGATTTGATACAGATCTTGTAAAATCGATAGAAAATAAAATACTTAGCCAAAAATTTCAAATAATACCTCGTTGGAATCCTTAGAATGTGTAGAATCCAGTAGTGCAATAAAACTTGTTATTTTATGGGTTCTTTATGAATCTATTGTCAGATCTGAATCAAACCTTCGGTTTCATAATAAATTCATAACTTTTGTTCTGTGAGTCCAAATGCTACAATTTTGTAGTCTATGGAATCCTTGGAACATATAGAACACTCCATAAGCAAAAGTTTTCAAAGTTGATACGTGCACAAACTTGCTACTATTAAATATGTTCAAATCACTATTTTCACTACCATTTGAAATCTAAAAACTATTTTTGAGTGAAACCACTTGCAGTGGCTTCAAGTTACTGTCCCCTAACCAGTGGTAGCTCAAACTTATTTTTACAATACAGTACCAACCAGAACCTATTTTTAGAAGTGATTATCCTATTTTATCAAATGAACAATCTTGTTCAATGCTTTGTTAATTATTAAATAAAATCCTTTCTAATACCACACTGTTTTCAAAAGCATCATGTTCCATCTTACACAACATTTTCACACACTCACTTAGTGTGTGAAATTAAAAATGACATTTGCGTACATGCATACATGCATACATGTCTATGTCTGTCATTAGAAATAGATTATTGATTGCTTGAATGTTTGGTTTGAATAGATTGTGAAGAGGAGCAAGACAACTATTGTAACTGATGTGAGTGTGCAAGCTGTTACCAAGGCAAGTGACACACATGTCCCTTTACCCATTTTACTTATGCATTAGTGTATTCACCTCTTGTAGTATGCATGATAGGTGATTTTGTTCAACTGTTTTATCAAATGCTTAGATCCTAGTAGTGTGTAGCTATCCTCAAACCCCACCTGTTAGGATGCTAAATACTTTGAAAAATATTGATGCCATGCTATGATCACTTGATAAAGGTGTTTTGTGAACAAAATTAAGAACTTCAACTAAAATGAAACACCTGGGTGGATTGGTTTGATAAGAGGCGGCGAAGTAGGTGGGTTCTGGGACGCATGCCTCGTCGAGAGGATGTGGGTTCAGAATACCGCTCGGGATGGCCACCCAAGAACAAAGAGGTTACTATGTCTTCCATGCTTAGAGTGCTTCCAGTGCAGCCTTATGACATTATGGGCTCTGTCTTGACTGATTAGATGTGGGAGTGCAACTTGTGTGCAAGAAGTGGTGGTAGTTGAATTTATGGTTGGGAATGGAGCTTGCTAAGTTAGTTGCCCTCTCCTTCTAAAAGGTCTCGTTTCATTTTATGTATGGGCATAAAATGAATCGTAAGGTGAAAGTGCACAACCCTTGCAAGGTGTCAAAAACTAATCGATTAGCCGTGTCCTCAGTTATGGACAATTGAGTCTCTAGACATGGAATGTACGGAAGAATCTCATCACCGATTCTGAATGACTAAAATCTGTCTAGGAACCCCTAGGTGGGAACTAAGGACCATACACTCCGAGGGGTGGTGGTGCCTGAGGTCCCAACTTTGTTGAATTGCGCCCAGTGCTACATAACTTGCAACTATGTAGTATTTGGGGGTTATTTCGACCCTTTGAAAATTAAAACCTTCGAAATAAAATCTTGATTTAAATAGGACAAAATTGGCTTTATGCAAACTAGCCCAGAGATCCACCAGCCAAATAGCATGTAGCTAGTTCTTTCACAACCGCCACCAAATATGTGTCATTTGCCAGTACATCATTATACTGACCCCCATTCATGGGGCTGCATAATCAAATATGCAGGTTCTTCTGATGAGGAGTGAAGTGTTAGGATCTCGAGTCTACATACCAACATGACTGCCTGTGGCGCATGGTGAAGATGGAGGCTCGCTACTATTTTAGTTTCCGTTGTGTCAAGTTGAACTCTGTTATTTGTTTCAGACTATGAGGATTTGTAATAATTTGTGACACCTATGTATCTGGATCTGCGTGTAATCTTGATACTATGCAATGATTACTATATTTTGTTCTGTGGTGCTATCATTGATCCAGGGAATAGCACATAACACAGGTGTTCCACCTTAATCCAAAGGTGGGGCGTCACAAAATGGTATCAGAGCATAGTGTTGCCTGTAAGATCGAGACCCTAGGATTGGAAAACCTTAGGACACAAATTTTATTTCTAAATGCTATGCAAAATGATCATGATCTTATTGTCTTAACCATTTCATTCTTACTTGTATTTCTCTTCTTATTCTGATCGTTCCCTCTTCTTTTCAAAATGTTGTAGATGGACACCTATGACGAGAGAGTAGTAGCTGGTGAGGGAGACTACCTTTTCTCGGAGGTGCTGCTTGACCTCGCCACCCAGCTTCAGATACCACCTCCGGTTTTCTGTGGGAAGATGCAGTACAAGGAGTATGGTATGGAGAAGTGGTTGATCCAAACCACTATCCAAGGAAGACTTGATGAAGAAGGAGAGTCCACAATGGAGTACACCGAAGCATATGTGGACTGAAGGTATTCGGTGGAGATTGCCATGCAGGGCGCCATCGCCCGCATTCGCCACAAGTACAGGACTCTCATTCCACGTCCCTCAGCTTATGGGATGATTGGAGAGCGATCTGTTGGAGGACATGTTGTGGATCGCAGAGGCCAGGAGTTCCACTCCCTTCTGAGAGACTACCTCACTGAGAGGGAGCGCTGCTCAGTCAATCTGGAAGACATGCTGAAGAAGCAGATTATCAACCAGGACCAGTTCAGAGATCTCATGGATCTTGCCACCAAAAAGATCATGGAGACTGAATCTGCTCTCGTGATGATGGATGAGAAGAAGACTCAACTGGAGAACAAGCTCAAGATTGTTGAAGGACCCTTGCAGTTAGGTGGGAAGATTCTCCAAGATGACATCTGGTCTCATCTTCTGGAGAAGACCTTACTACTACAGTATGACAACCTACAGAAGCTGGGTGATGAGAAGAAGTAGATTGAGGAAGTCAACAATGAGCTGATGTCTGAGAATGAGAAACTAAAGATGAAGCTTGCGGAGTTAGAAGCAAGTAAGAAAGAAGAGGAGTCCGAGGAAGAAGAGGATCCCGAGGAGAGACTTGTGTATTCCTCTAGTGATGGTCTATCCTATGAGGAATGGGAAGCCAAGGCACTGAGAGACCTCAAGAAGGCTGAACGTCGAGACCCTCTACCCCTCTCATGCCTCAAGAGGGTTAAGAGAGGCTAGTTGACCACCATCATCGTCTTGTATCATTTGCGATAGCACGTTTGTATTGTCTTACCGTGTTGGTATGGCAGTACCATTTAACGTTTGCTTTTTCGAACTCTTAGTACTTACTTCCAAACTTGTCAAGCCGTGTGCTTCGCAGTTTAAAGCTTTTAAATCAAAGGTTGTATGCTTGTTTATTGTTTGTGGTTGGCTTGTTGTATTGTGCATGGGTAGGATTTTTCTCCTCTAGCTTTATCTGTCTAATACTCATCTATGCTTTCAATTACCCCAGATGCCGCCTCGCTGTGCCATCAACAATGGGAATGAAAATGAGAACAACAACAACAACGACACCAATGCGGCAATTCAGCAACTAGTGGCAGCTTAGGCCCAACTGATGCAAATGATGACCCAGTTCTTCCAGACAAATGCAAACAACAATAACGACAACAATAACAATCCCCCGCCACCACCGCCGCCACCGCCACCCCAGGTGGATAGATTGGCAAGGTTTCTAAGAATGAGACCCAACAAGTTCTCATCTGCTACTGAACCAATAGTAGCTGATGACTGGCTGCGTTCAGTCAACAAGGATCTGACCACCTGTGAATGCACTGATGCTGAAAAGGTGCGCTTCACTGCTCACTTACTGGAAGGGTCGGCAGCTATGTGGTGGGAGACATACCAGGTCACCCATCCCATAGATGGTCTAGACTGGGATACCTTCAGAGAAGGCTTTCGTACTGCCCACATATCGTCGGGCACTATAAATGTGAAGAAGGAGGAATTCCGCAGTCTGCGACAAGGTGGAAGAACTCTGAAAGAATACATGGATGACTTCTGTGCTCTGTCCAGGAATGCACCTGAAGATATTGATACTGATGCAAAGAGGAAGGAAAAGTTCCTCAGTGGGCTCAAGGGAGAACTCAAAATACCCCTGTCAGTGGCATATGCTCCAAATTATCAGTCTCTACTTGATTAGGCCATCACTCTGGACAACAACATCAAGAAAGAAGAGAACCGTAAAAGAAAGTTCAGTAACAACAAGAACCATGTGGAACCATTCCACAAGAAGCACCACTCATCTGAGAGCAGTGGACATGGCAGCTCTCACAAGCATGGGAATCGTTTCAACAAAGGAAATGGTAGCCACTTCAGCAGCCATAAGCATAGTGGAGGTTTCAAGGGAAACAGCTCCAGTGGACATCACAGTGGAAACAACGGCCAGCATCGCCACAACATTGAACCCAAGAAGGACCTCTCTGGCATCACTTGCTTCAAGTGCAAGAAGACTGGTCATTATTCCTCCAGCTGCCCGGAAAACAAGACCACTGAGCTTGCTAAGCCCAATCCATTCCAGAAGGGCCAAGTGAACCACCTCAATGTGGAGGAGGTGCTGAATGAACCTGATGCAGTGATGGGTATGTTCCCTCTCAACTCATTTACAGCATTAGTTTTATTCGATACTGGAGCATCTCATTCATTCATATCAAGAACTTTTGCAAACGAAAATGGGTTCCCTACTGAAACCATAGGAAAAACCATTAAAGTAAGTTCCCCTGGAGGAGAATTGTTAGTCAATGCTGGTTGCAGGAATCTGATTCTGGAAATTGGTAAATATGAGTTTCCAACCCATCTAGTAATTCTAGACTCACAGGGTTTAGATGTAATCTTGGGCATGGATTGGATGACTGCCCATGGGGGAGTCATAGACTGTGTGAATAGAGCAATTACACTCACCACCCCAGAAGGGAGAAGAATTAGATACAAATCCCAACTGGATTTTAATGATATTAGGCTAAACCATCTTAAGGGGGTTAGCCTAGATGAAGTGCACATAGTGAATGAATACCCAGATGTGTTCCCTGATGAGCTACCAGGAATGCCACCTGATAGAGATGTAGAGTTTCTCATTGATCTGCTACCGGGCAGAGGCCCAATAGCAAAGAGACCCTATCCTATGTCCACTGATGAGTTGAAAGAACTCAAGAAGTAGCTAGCAGAACAGTTAGGAAAGGGATTCATTAGAGAAAGTTTGTCATCATGGGGAGCGCCAGTTCTGTTTGTCGAGAAGAAGGACAAGAGTCAGCGTTTAGTGATGGACTATCGATCGTTAAATGAAGTGACCATCAAAAACAAATATCCACTACCAAGAATCAATGACTTGTTTGATCAGTTGGAAGGAGCTAGCGTGTTTTCCAAGATAGATCTTAGATCTGGATACTTTCAGCTCAAGATTAGAGAACTTGACATTCCCAAGACAGCCTTCGTCACTAGATATGGCTCAAATGAATACACGGTGATGCCTTTTGGTTTAACCAATGCACCGTTTGTCGTCGTGGTGAAACAACATATGCCATGGGATGGCTTAAATGGGGGCCGAACTAGATGCTGGAGGATTCGGGAGAGGGGAACGAGCTAAAAAGCACGACAGAAGGGAACACACATCTACCCAGGTTCGGGGCTCTCGTAAGGAGATAACACCCCTACTCCTGCTCTACTGGTTATATATCTGGATCGGTGGAGTACACAACAATGGTGCTTCCAAGCTCTCTGCTAGAGGAGGAAGATGAACTGCTAAGTGTAGGAACACAGAGTGACCAACCCCCTACTAGGGTTTCCTGTGCCACCTTATATAGTGGTGGCCAGGGTTACAACGGTCACAAGAGACCAGAAGACACGAACTACACTCCAAATAGGACTTGCTGACGAAGGCAGCGATCCTTGACTTTCTCCCTGATTGCTCTCGATGGGACTTCATATCCCTGTACCTTGTACTTCCTGCACTGTGACCTTACCTCTGTGAGGTAAGGGCTGTACTTGTGCACAGTGAGGGTAGGTAGACCAGCACTGTGCACCCTGTCAACCTGATACCTCTCCATACTGGGCAGAATCCCTCCTTGATTGTTGGGATAGGACACCTTAGTTGACTTATGTATCCCGGATATGATCGTTGGCCATATCCTGGACCTATATGCCAGACCAACAGCCTATGAAAGCAGGGTAATCCGGCTTACCCTGCTCTTGGACGATATAACATATAAGTTAGGCCGGCATATCTATGTATGTGCCGGCATTCCTCAATAAGTATCCCGGTTATACCGGTATATCCGGACATTAGCCGGGATACACAAATATGCCGGCCTGGCCGATGCTCTTATATTCCGGCCAGGCCCTCCCTTGATAATCCGGCATAAATTCAACCACAGTCCTTGTATCTTTCTAGTCTTTTGACCCTACCGGGGGTCATCCCCCCGACATTAGTCCCCGAAGCTGTCGAGGTCCCCCAGTCTTGACTGAGGGGCCTTGGCAGGTTCAACATATCTTCTTTTCAGTATATCTCGGCTCTATTGTTATATACCGATGATTAGATTATATGCCGGGACATCCGCACATATACCGGCTACTGTTCCTTTTCCAAAAGTTATTCCGGCCGGTCCCGGGGTATTCCGGACGGAACATATTTCCCGGGCAGTTATTCCGACATATAGACGAGACTTCCTTGAGAAGCCAAGCCTGACAGTTTGCATCGAAACTTGCAACTGCCCTGCCACCTCGAACGGTCACACGATGTGACGGTTCACAGTGTAGTTACTCCTCGCCATCATTGCCTAGTGGCTCGGTTACTGTAACTGCCGCCCCACTCCGTGCCGCCACGTGGCGATCTCTCGCAGAAACGGTCGGGGTAGTGGAACACTCTCCACGATCCCCACGACCCTGGCCTCTTCGGTATAAATATGGGGGTGGGGGTAAACTTGCTCTTGTTACCTCCACAGCGCCTTCTTCTTCCTCCGCTCTTATGCCTCTTGCGCTTCCTCGCCGGACCGAAGGACAGCGAAGGAGCACCCTCGCCGTCCTGCCCCACGCCGGCGCCGACGCTCGACGACGTCCGACGTTCCCGTCGACGACGCCGCCGCCGCCACTTCTCTCTGCAACATTGCGGAGGGATCGAATCTTCCTCTGCACGCTCGCCGCCGCTCCATCGCCGCCGGCCAAGCTTCGGTGAGTTCATCCTCTGTTCTTCCTATTTCATGCTTTTTCGCAGCCTTGTTCCGGTATCACTGCACGCTTAGATCTTTAGCAGTTTCTCTTCTTAGTATCATCTTGCCTTGATTAGCATTGCCAGAGAAGCTCTTCTACAGTTCACAGATGTTCTCGCGTAGAACTTATTTCCGTGTTTTGTTTCCGGTTTTAACTACGATGGTAGATCCCCTTTTCCTGCTAACTTCTGGGAGAGTGGTACACCGGAGAGACTAACCTCCCCCTTTTCTCTGGCCTTGATAGGATTAACATCACGGGACTCCGGCTCTCACGCCTTGTTCCGGCCATCCAGATGGCTTCCTCAAGCATGACAGGTACCTCGGCCTCAGAGGAAGATAACTCGGCCCGGGTCCAAGGATGCTCCGGCTGGGAGGGGTCGGAGGTTACCCCGGCCGACATATCCTGGGTCACCTCCACCAGGAGAGTGCCGGAGGGTGTTGCATACCGGCTTCCTGCGGGAGAGACTGTGCCGGCACCTGAACCCGGCGAACGAGTCGTCTTCATCGCCCACTTCGAGCGGGGCTTTGGTCTGCCGGCATCGGACTTCTACCGGGACTTCCTCGACACCTACGACCTGCAACCTCACCACATCCCGGCGAACGCGGTGATGATCCTTTCCGCCTTTGCTTCTTTTTGTGAAGGCTTCGCCGGCATAGAGGCCTTCACCCAGGCTTGGGCGAGGTACTTCCAACTGCGGAAGCAAGTTGTCCAAGAACCGCCCCGGAGCAAGGATGACCCGCCGGAGACGGCCCAGGAGAAGAAGGACCGCCCCATGACCCTTTGTGGCGCGGCCACCATCATGTCCCGGAAGGGCTCGGACTTCCCCAAGGTGGAACTCCTCGAGTCTTGCAATAAGTGGCAGAAAAGCTTCTTCTATGTCAAGAACACCACCGACGTGGACCTGCTGAACCTGCCGCCATTTGTGGACGAGCCACCCTTGGCTATGAAGAATTGGACCTACAACCCGAAGAACTCGGTGATGCCGGTGAACGCGCTCCACCGGGTTAAGGGCGAGCTCTGGGATGCCGTCCTTACCCCTCAAGATCTAGTGGCATGCTTCATCAGCCGACGCGTCTCTCCTCTGCAGCGCCGGTCACATAAAATCTGCCAGATGAGCGGGCCCATGGACCCCACCCGGCATTCTACACACGAGCTGACTCCGGCTGACATTCTGCGGTGGATCAAGGACGTCTGCAAGTCCTCTCTTGGCCGATCGGCCTGCCCCAACGGTAAACCCTCCTGGCCGATACATACTCTCTTGTCCGGCATATAGATACTTAAGCCGACACATATCTATTTACCGACATATATCATGTTTGGCCCGAGACATTGCTATTTGCCGCCATATTCCTTTGTTTGATCCATTGACCTTGCTCCTATACAGAAATTCAGCTTCCAGGCCATGGAGAACTCCCAGATCCAGATCGCGGCAGACCGCACTATTGCGGATGTTGAAGATCCGGATCATTGGGACAAGCTGCCCCGGAACACCCGTGCTGCCTCTGCCGCGGGTAAGGCCTCTTCATCCCGGCATTTCACTCAAGGCCGGAGTGACGATGACTCCAATGAAGACTGCCAGACGTTTATCTGCCTGACACCTCTTGCTTATGCTTTTCCAGAAACACCTGTTGCTTACGACTTTCCAATGCCGTCCTCAGCTATCCCGGACGACATGGTTGTCGACGCCGCCCCTCTGAACCAGGGACCTCCTTCCACCGGCGGACGTACCGGCCGGAAGCGAGGCGTGAAGCCCCAGCCCGACACACCTCAGCAACAGAAGAGGCAGAAGGTTGGCGTGCCTATTCCGAAGAAACAGAGGCCTGTTGCCTCGGGGTAAGTTTTTTTTCTTTGTATTTCCTCCGACATATCTCTTGCTTTGATTATTGACTTGGTGTTTTCTCTCTTTCAGGGCTCCTCTTGCGCCGGAACAAGCTTCTGGCTCGAGTGGCGGCCCGAAGGTTACCAAGCCGGCGGAAACTGCCACCTCTGACATACCATCTGCAAGTCACACGACCTCCCCGGCGCCGGCATCTTCGCCTGCGCCTGACAAGACCACCTCCCCGGCGAAGGACGATCCTCCGCCAGAACAAGATTTCTCTGCCCCCGACGTCCACATGGACTCGGGGGCTCAACAGGAACCTTCGGCTTCTGATGTCCACATGGGCACAGGAGCCCAACAAGATGCCCCAGACTCCGGCGCGCCCATCAGTGGCGCCGGGACTACTGAGGATGCCGGCGCAAGCAACAGGAGCGCCGGCACAGATATCAAAGGAAAAGGCCCTGCAGTGCCGGAAGTCCGGACTATTCCGGAACCTGCCCCTGCTGGGCAAGCTGCACCTGCCGCGCCGGAACAACCAGCGCCCAAGACTCCTTCCACGGAGAAGACTCCTGCGCCGGCCAAGACTTCCATCCCAGACAAGACCTCTGCCCCGGTCAAGTCCGGCACTCTCAAGATCCGGCCGACCAAGTCCGGCACACCATCTGCCGCCACTGCTCCCTCTAAAGCAGCGTCCCGGCCCAGCTCTGCCCTCGCCCTGCATCTCGGCAGGGCAGCAACCCGGCCTGGCTACCGGGCCAGCTTCTTCGACACGCCGGAACTTGAGGGCCGCGTCTCCCTGGAGACGAAAAGTGAGCAGAGCCTTGGGTCTCTTAAAGAGCACTGCGTCAAGTGGAATGAGGCTGACAGCATGGACACTGCGGACTCCAAGAGCAAGAAACTGGCCGAAGCAGCGGCTACTGGCGATCCATCTGATATCCTGGCCGCGAAGCCCATTCCAATTGCCTGCGAACTCCTCAGTCTCCAGCAAAGACTTCATCGCCTGGCTGATGCCACCAACGTAAGTCTTTTTTATCTGTACACATATCCCCAGTCCCCGAAAATGTCGGCTGTCCGGGATACGGACATCCGGGATTTTCCAATACTCTTTTAGTTAGCTGCTCTCGAATTAACTGCCGACATATGAGCTCGATCCGAGCTTCAAATCCTACTCACCGAGAGCCGGGATAGGTGCGCAACACCTGTGCCGGGTCTCTAACTATTTCACATCTTAATTATTTTTCAAATCCTCTTGACCGAGATATAAGCTCGTCTCGAGCTTCAAATCCTAGTCACCGAGGGCCGGGATAGGTGCGCAGCACCTGTGCCGGGTCTTCAACAGCATGAGTACTTTATATGATCTTCAATTGTACCGGCCTGCTAGACTTTTCTCATAACCTTTCAAATCCTAACATTTTTGCAGCGCATGAACAATTCGCGCGCCGACATGTTCCACGACTTGGTGTGCGAGCACCGGAAATTATCGGACGCACATAGCAAGCTCCTGCTAGAACTGCGCCAGAAAGGTAAACTCCTCCGACATATATGCCAGATGCCTTGCCTTCTTTTTTCTTCCTACACCTTTTGCCGGCACACCTTAATATGCCGACACATAACCTTTTACTGTCATATCGCAGCTGGTGCCGAAGCCCAAGTCACCGAGCTTGTCAAGAGGGTGAAGGAGCTGACAGGTATGCCGGATCCTGCTGTCACCCGAATAGACACTTTATACTTCAAATCCTTTATCTCTTGTCACTGTTTTCTATCTTCACATTGTTTTGACTTCAAATCTTTTCAGATGATAAAGCTGCACTGGAGGCACGCCACCAGGACTGTACGTCCTCAGTGGATGTGGCCAAGCAACTGGACGACCGGGATGCCGCCCACAAGGTCGAGATAGAGCAGCTGAAGGGCCAGATTGCCGAGCTTCTGGAGGAGAAGGAGCAGAGGGAGGGTCAACTCAAGAAGGCCCAGGAGCTGCTTGTCACCTCCGAGACCGATGCCTCCAACGCCCATGCCGAACTGTCCAGCTTGAAGGAGCAAGCAACAAAATGGGAAGTTACAGTTGCACAGCTCAATGCCGACCTCGCCAGTAAGCTTCAAATCCTTTTTTCCTTATCCTGCCCGACATTCCATGATCCTTTCCGGCATACCATCTATGCCGACATATTCTCCTCTTGCTAACATTATTTCTATTTCTCAGGCATGTTTCCCGCTTCCGTCGAAGACGTTGAGAGGGCTCTGCAGTTGGATCGAGAGAACCGGGGTGTTCCGATCGACTCGGCCAACTGGGACATGTCGGAACAGTTGCTGGCCCTTCAATCCCGGAAGAACGCCATGACCCTCTACACAGAAGAACTTTTTCTTGGCGCCCAGGAGGCATATTCTGCCCTCTGGCCGGGGCAAAGGACACCCACTGACCCCGTCGATCTCGGCAATGATCTGCAGCTCGCCAAGGTTCGCCTCCGGGAATGGCGGGATTCCGGCGCCCGGGTGGAAGCTGATGAAGCTCTCACCTACTTCCTCTCTTGGTACGAAAAAGCTGATCTGGAGACTTTGCGCATTGTGCGCGAAGGATCCATCTGGACCACGGATCCGGAACACATCCGGCGTCGGCGAGAACTGGCCCACAGTTATGTGGACTATGCCGACACTGATGCTTTTGTCCGGGACATCCGCGAGCCGGAGAAGACAGCAGACGATGCCAAGGATGTTGCTGATGCTGAGGGCTCCGATTCCAGCCAAGACGAAGAGGAAGCTGAAGAGGCCGACACTGATGCTCCGGAACAGGCATCTGTCCTGGGCGGAGGTGATGGCTCCATTCCATCTGCTGGGTCTGGCACTCCTGAAGCCGACATTTCCACTGCTACAGCTTCACCAGCCGGCGGCTCTGCTTCTGCCCCTGCTCCTTGACTTTGCAGCATCAAAAACTTTAAGTTTTATCAGATCCCCGAAATGCCAGGTGCAATTGTAAGATATACATTTAATTTCCTTTGGTTTGCTACCTGAACAAGTTTTATCTCGGTTTGCTTGTTATCAATGCCGGATCATCTTTTGGCTAAGTCACCGAGTTTGTTTTCCTGTTTCCTCAACTTCACAACCTTGGCTACTTGTCTACCTTTTTTGGCTTTCGACGTATGAGTCTCAAGGTTGCTTCATTGAACATACAGTACTTTAACTTTGAAACTTAGACTTCAAATCATCCGACATTTCAAGTTTTAACTTTAGCAACAACATAAATGTCGGTTCGCTTGCTTTATATTTCCTTAGCCGTTTTCCATGTGTAGACAATCTCCGGCATCTACTCTTGCTAGCCATGAAGCCGGGTTTCGGACAACAGCTGAGTCGAAGAGCAGCCTTTGTTGCCGACACATTACTAGGCCGACATAGGATACATTCAAATCAAGCCAGCCGGCATATAACGAAAACTGAAAATAAACAACGATATAACTCGGAGGCAGTGCCCGATCTCCTCGGGATGCCGGCACTTCCCTTATTAGTCTTGTGCCGGCATAAAGCACCGGCACACAAAGCAAAATATGGAAATACATACATTGTGCTGCTCAGGAGTAAAAGGGGCGGAGTAGAGCTATGTTCCATGGTCTCTTGGTTTCTTCTCCGGACCTGTCCGCCTTGTCCTTCTTGGGGGCCTGCGCATCTATAAGATAATAGGCATCATTGTGCAGAGCTCTGCTCACAATGAATGGCCCCTCCATGGAGGAGAAATGGTATCAGAGCATAGTGTTGCCTGTAAGATCGAGACCCTAGGATTGGAAAACCTTAGGACACAAATTTTATTTCTAAATGCTATGCAAAATGATCATGATCTTATTGTCTTAACCATTTCATTCTTACTTGTATTTCTCTTCTTATTCTGATCGTTCCCTCTTCTTTTCAAAATGTTGTAGATGGACACCTATGACGAGAGAGTAGTAGCTGGTGAGGGAGACTACCTTTTCTCGGAGGTGCTGCTTGACCTCGCCACCCAGCTTCAGATACCACCTCCGGTTTTCTGTGGGAAGATGCAGTACAAGGAGTATGGTATGGAGAAGTGGTTGATCCAAAACCACTATCCAAGGAAGACTTGATGAAGAAGGAGAGTCCACAATGGAGTACACCGAAGCATATGTGGACTGAAGGTATTCGGTGGAGATTGCCATGCAGGGCGCCATCGCCCGCATTCGCCACAAGTACAGGACTCTCATTCCACGTCCCTCAGCTTATGGGATGATTGGAGAGCGATCTGTTGGAGGACATGTTGTGGATCGCAGAGGCCAGGAGTTCCACTCCCTTCTGAGAGACTACCTCACTGAGAGGGAGCGCTGCTCAGTCAATCTGGAAGACATGCTGAAGAAGCAGATTATCAACCAGGACCAGTTCAGAGATCTCATGGATCTTGCCACCAAAAAGATCATGGAGACTGAATCTGCTCTCGTGATGATGGGATGAGAAGAAGACTCAACTGGAGAACAAGCTCAAGATTGTTGAAGGACCCTTGCAGTTAGGTGGGAAGATTCTCCAAGATGACATCTGGTCTCATCTTCTGGAGAAGACCTTACTACTACAGTATGACAACCTACAGAAGCTGGGGGTGATGAGAAGAAGTAGATTGAGGAAGTCAACAATGAGCTGATGTCTGAGAATGAGAAACTAAAGATGAAGCTTGCGGAGTTAGAAGCAAGTAAGAAAGAAGAGGAGTCCGAGGAAGAAGAGGATCCCGAGGAGAGACTTGTGTATTCCTCTAGTGATGGTCTATCCTATGAGGAATGGGAAGCCAAGGCACTGAGAGACCTCAAGAAGGCTGAACGTCGAGACCCTCTACCCCTCTCATGCCTCAAGAGGGTTAAGAGAGGCTAGTTGACCACCATCATCGTCTTGTATCATTTGCGATAGCACGTTTGTATTGTCTTACCGTGTTGGTATGGCAGTACCATTTAACGTTTGCTTTTTCGAACTCTTAGTACTTACTTCCAAACTTGTCAAGCCGTGTGCTTCGCAGTTTAAAGCTTTTAAATCAAAGGTTGTATGCTTGTTTATTGTTTGTGGTTGGCTTGTTGTATTGTGCATGGGTAGGATTTTTCTCCTCTAGCTTTATCTGTCTAATACTCATCTATGCTTTCAATTACCCCAGATGCCGCCTCGCTGTGCCATCAACAATGGGAATGAAAATGAGAACAACAACAACAACGACACCAATGCGGCAATTCAGCAACTAGTGGCAGCTTAGGCCCAACTGATGCAAATGATGACCCAGTTCTTCCAGACAAATGCAAACAACAATAACGACAACAATAACAATCCCCCGCCCACCACCGCCGCCACCGCCACCCCAGGTGGATAGATTGGCAAGGTTTCTAAGAATGAGACCCAACAAGTTCTCATCTGCTACTGAACCAATAGTAGCTGATGACTGGCTGCGTTCAGTCAACAAGGATCTGACCACCTGTGAATGCACTGATGCTGAAAAGGTGCGCTTCACTGCTCACTTACTGGAAGGGTCGGCAGCTATGTGGTGGGAGACATACCAGGTCACCCATCCCATAGATGGTCTAGACTGGGATACCTTCAGAGAAGGCTTTCGTACTGCCCACATATCGTCGGGCACTATAAATGTGAAGAAGGAGGAATTCCGCAGTCTGCGACAAGGTGGAAGAACTCTGAAAGAATACATGGATGACTTCTGTGCTCTGTCCAGGAATGCACCTGAAGATATTGATACTGATGCAAAGAGGAAGGAAAAGTTCCTCAGTGGGCTCAAGGGAGAACTCAAAATACCCCTGTCAGTGGCATATGCTCCAAATTATCAGTCTCTACTTGATTAGGCCATCACTCTGGACAACAACATCAAGAAAGAAGAGAACCGTAAAAGAAAGTTCAGTAACAACAAGAACCATGTGGAACCATTCCACAAGAAGCACCACTCATCTGAGAGCAGTGGACATGGCAGCTCTCACAAGCATGGGAATCGTTTCAACAAAGGAAATGGTAGCCACTTCAGCAGCCATAAGCATAGTGGAGGTTTCAAGGGAAACAGCTCCAGTGGACATCACAGTGGAAACAACGGCCAGCATCGCCACAACATTGAACCCAAGAAGGACCTCTCTGGCATCACTTGCTTCAAGTGCAAGAAGACTGGTCATTATTCCTCCAGCTGCCCGGAAAACAAGACCACTGAGCTTGCTAAGCCCAATCCATTCCAGAAGGGCCAAGTGAACCACCTCAATGTGGAGGAGGTGCTGAATGAACCTGATGCAGTGATGGGTATGTTCCCTCTCAACTCATTTACAGCATTAGTTTTATTCGATACTGGAGCATCTCATTCATTCATATCAAGAACTTTTGCAAACGAAAATGGGTTCCCTACTGAAACCATAGGAAAAACCATTAAAGTAAGTTCCCCTGGAGGAGAATTGTTAGTCAATGCTGGTTGCAGGAATCTGATTCTGGAAATTGGTAAATATGAGTTTCCAACCCATCTAGTAATTCTAGACTCACAGGGTTTAGATGTAATCTTGGGCATGGATTGGATGACTGCCCATGGGGGAGTCATAGACTGTGTGAATAGAGCAATTACACTCACCACCCCAGAAGGGAGAAGAATTAGATACAAATCCCAACTGGATTTAATGATATTAGGCTAAACCATCTTAAGGGGGTTAGCCTAGATGAAGTGCACATAGTGAATGAATACCCAGATGTGTTCCCTGATGAGCTACCAGGAATGCCACCTGATAGAGATGTAGAGTTTCTCATTGATCTGCTACCGGGCAGAGGCCCAATAGCAAAGAGACCCTATCCTATGTCCACTGATGAGTTGAAAGAACTCAAGAAGTAGCTAGCAGAACAGTTAGGAAAGGGATTCATTAGAGAAAGTTTGTCATCATGGGGAGCGCCAGTTCTGTTTGTCGAGAAGAAGGACAAGAGTCAGCGTTTAGTGATGGACTATCGATCGTTAAATGAAGTGACCATCAAAAACAAATATCCACTACCAAGAATCAATGACTTGTTTGATCAGTTGGAAGGAGCTAGCGTGTTTTCCAAGATAGATCTTAGATCTGGATACTTTCAGCTCAAGATTAGAGAACTTGACATTCCCAAGACAGCCTTCGTCACTAGATATGGCTCAAATGAATACACGGTGATGCCTTTTGGTTTAACCAATGCACCGTTTGTCGTCTGGTGAAACAACATATGCCATGGATGGCTTAAATGGGGGCCAACTAGATGCTGGAGGATTCGGGAGAGGGGAACGAGCTAAAAAGCACGACAGAAGGAACACAATCTACCCAGGTTCGGGGCTCTCGTAAGGAGATAACACCCCTACTCCTGCTCTACTGGTTTATATCTGGATCGGTGGAGTACACAACAATGGTGCTTCCAAGCTCTCTGCTAGAGGAGGAAGATGAACTGCTAAGTGTAGGAACACAGAGTGACCAACCCCCTACTAGGGTTCCCTTGCCACCTTATATAGTGGTGGCCAGGGTTACAATGGTCACAAGAGACCAGAAGACACGAACTACACCCAAATAGGACTTGCTGAGAAGGCAGCGACCTTGACTTTCTCCCTGATTGCTCTCGATGGGACTTCATATCCCTGTACCTTTACTTCCTGCACTGTGACCTTACCTCTGTGAGGTAAGGGCTGTACTTGTGCACAGTGAGGTAGGTAGACAGCACTGTGCACCCTGTCAACACGATCCTCTCCATACTGGGCAGAATCCCTCCTTGATTGTTGGGATAGACACTTAGTGACTTTGTATCCCGGATAGACGTTGGCCATATCCGGACCTATATGCCGACCAACGCCTATGAAAGTCGGGTAATCCGGCTTACCCTGCTCCTGCACGATATAACATATAAGTTAGGCCGGCATATCTATTATTGCCGGCATTCTCAATGTATCCCGGTTATACCGGATATCCGACATTAGCCGGGATAACAATATGCCGATGCCTCCGGCCGGCCCTCCTTGTCAACCGGCATGAAAGTCAACCATAGCCTTGTATCTTTCTAGTCTCTTGACCCTACCGGGGGTCATCCCCCCGACATTAGTCCCCGAAGCTGTCGAGGTCCCCCAGTCTTGACTGAGGGCCTTGGCAGGTTCAACATATCTTCTTTCAGTATATCTCGGCTCTATTGTTATATACCGATGATTAGATTATATGCCGGGACATCCGCACATATACCGGCTACTGTTCCTTTCCAAAAGTTATTCCGGCCGGTCCCGGGGTATTCCGGACGGAACATATTCCCGGGCAGTTATTCCGACATATAGACGAGACTTCCTTGAGAAGCCAAGCCTGACAGTTTGCATCGAAACTTGCAACTGCCCTGCCACCTCGAACGGTCACACGATGTGACGGTTCACAGGTAGTTACTCCTCGCCATCATTGCCTAGTGGCTCGGTTACTGTAACTGCCGCCCCACTCCGTGCCGCCACGTGGCGATCTCTCGCAGAAACGGTCGGGGTAGTGGAACACTCTCCACGATCCCCACGACCCTGGCCTCTTCGGTATAAATGGGGGTGGGGGTAAACTTGCTCTTTTACCCCCACAGTGCCTTCTTCTTCCTCCGCTCTCTGCCTCTTGCGCTTCCTCGCCGGACCGAAGGACAGCGAAGGAGCACCCTCGCCGTCCTGCCCCACGCCGGCGCCGACGCTCGACGACGTCCGACGTTCCCGTCGACGACGCCGCCGCCGCCACTTCTCTCTGCAACATTGCGGAGGGATCGAATCTTCCTCTGCACGCTCGCCGCCGCTCCATCGCCGCCGGCCAAGCTTCGGTGAGTTCATCCTCTGTTCTTCCTATTTCATGCTTTTTCGCAGCCTTGTTCCGGTATCACTGCACGCTTAGATCTTTAGCAGTTTCTCTTCTTAGTATCTATCTTGCCTCGATTAGCATTGCCAGAGAAGCTCTTCTAGTTCACAGATGTTCGCGTAGAACTTATTTCCGTCTTTGTTTCCGGTTTTAACTCGATGGTAGATCCCCTTTTCCTGCTAACTTCTGGGAGAGTGGTAACCGGAGAGACTAACCTCCCCCTTTTCTCTGGCCTTGATAGGATTAACATCACGGGACTCCGGCTCTCACGCCTTGTTCCGGCCATCCAGATGGCTTCCTCAAGCATGACGGGTACCTCGGCCTCAGAGGAAGATAACTCGGCCCGGGTCCAAGGACGCTCCGGCTGGGAGGGGTCGGAGGTTACCCCGGCCGACATATCCTGGGTCACCTCCACCAGGAGAGTGCCGGAGGGTGTTGCATGCCGGCTCCTGCGGGAGAGACTGTGCCGGCACCTGAACCCGGCGAACGAGTCGTCTTCATCGCCCACTTCGAGCGGGGCTTTGGTCTGCCGGCATCGGACTTCTACCGGGACTTCCTCGACACCTACGACCTGCAACCTCACCACATCCCGGCGAACGCGGTGATGATCCTTCCGCCTTGCTTCTTTTGCGAAGGCTTCGCCGGCATAGAGCCTTCACCCAGGCTTGGGCGAGGTACTTCCAACTGCGGAAGCAAGTTGTCCAAGAACCGCCCCGGAGCAAGGATGACCCGCCGGAGACGGCCCAGGAGAAGAAGGACCGCCCCATGACCCTTTGTGGCGCGGCCACCATCATGTCCCGGAAGGGCTCGGACTTCCCCAAGGTGGAACTCCTCGAGTCTTGCAAGAAGTGGCAGAAAAGCTTCTTCTATGTCAAGAACACCACCGACGTGGACTGCTGCAACCTGCCGCCATTTGTGGACGAGCCACCCTTGGCTATGAAGAATTGGACCTACAACCCGAAGAACTCGGTGATGCCGGTGAACGCGCTCCACCGGGTTAAGGGCGAGCTCCGGGATGCCGGCCTTACCCCTCAAGATCTAGTGGCATGCTTCATCAGCCGGCGCGTCTCTCCTCTGCAGCGCCGGTCACAAAATCTGCCAGATGAGCGGGCCCATGGACCCCACCCGGCATTCTACACACGAGCTGACTCCGGCGACATTCTGCGGCGGATCAAGGACGTCTGCAAGTCCTCTTCTTGGCCGATCGGCCGCCCCAACGGTAAACCCTCCTGGCCGATACATACTCTCTTGTCCGGCATATAGATACTTAAGCCGACACATATCTATTTACCGACATATATCATGTTTGGCCCGAGACATTGCTATTTGCCGCCATATTCCTTTGTTTGATCAATTGACCTTGCTCCTATACAGAAATTCAGCTTCCAGGCCATGGAGAACTCCCGGATCCAGATCGCGGCAGACCGCACTGTTGCGGATGTTGAAGATCCGGATCATTGGGACAAGCTGCCCCGGAACACCCGTGCTGCCTCTGCCGCGGGTAAGGCCTCTTCATCCCGGCATTTCACTCAAGCCGGAGTGACGATGACTCCAATGAAGACTGCCAGACGTTTATCTGCCCGACACCTCTTGCTTATGCTTTTCCAGAAACACCTGTTGCTTACGCCTTTCCAATGCCGTCCTCAGCTATCCCGGACGACATGGTTGTCGACGCCGCCCCTCTGAACCAGGGACCTCCTTCCACCGGCGGACGTACCGGCCGGAAGCGAGGCGTGAAGCCCCAGCCCGACACACCTCAGCAACAGAAGAGGCAGAAGGTTGGCGTGCCTATTCCGAAGAAACAGAGGCCTGTTGCCTCGGGGTAAGTTTTTTTCTTTGTATTTCCTCCGACATATCTCTTGCTTTGATTATTGAACTTGGTGTTTTCTCTCTTTCAGGGCTCCTCTTGCGCCGGAACAAGCTTCTGGCTCGAGTGGCGGCCCGAAGGTTACCAAGCCGGCGGAAACTGCCACCTCGACATACCATCTGCAAGTCACACGACCTCCCCGGCGCCGGCATCTTCGCCTGCGCCTGACAAGA
Source organism: Dactylis glomerata (assembly GCA_007115705.1). Taxonomy (NCBI): domain Eukaryota; kingdom Viridiplantae; phylum Streptophyta; class Magnoliopsida; order Poales; family Poaceae; genus Dactylis; species Dactylis glomerata. The sequence continues at coordinate 1,568,690 of QXEO01001356.1, forward strand.
CCACCTCCCCGGCGAAGGACGATCCTCCGCCGGAACAAGATTTCTCTGCCCCCGACGTCCACATGGACTCGGGGGCTCAACAGGAACCTTCGGCTTCTGATGTCCACATGGCACAGGAGCCCAACAAGATGCCCCAGACTCCGGCGCGCCCATCAGGGCGCCGGGACTACTGAGGATGCCGGCGCAAGCAACAGGAGCGCCGGCACAGATATCAAAGGAAAAGGCCCTGCAGTGCCGGAAGTCCGGACTATTCCGGAACCTGCCCCTGCTGGCAAGCTGCACCTGCCGCGCCGGAACAACCAGCGCCCAAGACTCCTTCCACGGAGAAGACTCCTGCGCCGGCCAAGACTTCCATCCCGGACAAGACCTCTGCCCCGGTCAAGTCCGGCACTCTCAAGATCCGGCCGACCAAGTCCGGCACACCATCTGCCGCCACTGCTCCCTCTAAAGCAGCGTCCCGGCCCAGCTCTGCCCTGGCCCTGCATCTTGGCAGGGCAGCAACCCGGCCTGGCTACCGGCCAGCTTCTTCGACACGCCGGAACTTGAGGGCCGCGTCCCCTGGAGACGAAAAGTGACCAGAGCCTTGGGTCTCTTAAGGAGCACTGTGTCAGGTGGAATGACGACGCAGCATGGACACTGCGGACTCCAGGAGCAAGAAATGGCCGAAGCCTCGGCACTGGCAATCCATCTGACATCCTGGCCGCGAAGCCCATTCCGATTGCCTGCGAGCTCCTCGCCTCCAGCAAAGACTTCATCCCTGGCCGATGCCACCAACGTAAGTCTTTTATCTTACACATATCCCCAGTCCCCGAAAATGTCGGCTGTCCGGGATACGGACATCCGGGATTTTCCAATACTCTTTTAGTTAGCTGTTCTCGAATTAACTGCCGACATATGAGCTCGATCCGAGCTTCAAATCCTAGTCACCGAGAGCCGGGATAGGTGCGCAGCACCTGTGCCGGGTCTCTAACTATATGGAATCCTTGGAACATATAGAACACTCCAGAAGCAAAAGTTTTCAAAGTTGATACGTGCACAAACTTGCTACTGTTAAATATGTTCAAATCACTATTTTCACTACCATTTGAAATCTAAAAACTATTTTTGAGTGAAACCACTTGCAGTGGCTTCAAGTTACTGTCCCCTAACCAGTGGTAGCTCAAACTTATTTTTACAATATAGTACCAACCAGAACCTATTTTCAGAAGTGATTATCCTATTTTATCAAATGAACAATCTTGTTCAATGCTTTGTTAATTATTAAATAAAATCCTTTCTAATACCACACTGTTTTCAAAAGCATCATGTTCCATCTTACACAACATTTTCACACACTCACTTAGTGTGTGAAATTAAAAATGACATTTGCGTACATGCATACATGCATACATGTCTATGTCTGTCATTAGAAATAGATTATTGATTGCTTGAATGTTTGGTTTGAATAGATTGTGAAGAGGAGCAAGACAACTATTGTAACTATTGTGAGTGTGCAAGCTGTTACCAAGGCAAGTGACACACATGTCCCTTTACCCATTTTACTTATGCATTAGTGTATTCACCTCTTGTAGTATGCATGATAGGTGATTTCGTTCAACTGTTTTATCAAATGCTTAGATCCTAGTAGTGTGTAGCTATCCTCAAACCCCACCTGTTAGGATGCTAAATACTTTGAAAAATATTGATGCCATGCTATGATCACTTGATAAAGGTGTTTTGCGAACAAAATTAAGAACTTCAACTAAAATGAAACACCTGGGTGGATTGGTTTGATAAGAGGCGGCGAAGTAGGTGGGTTCTGGGACGCATGCCTCATCGAGAGGATGTGGGTTCAGAATACCGCTCGGGATGGCCACTCAGGAACAAAGAGGTTACTATGTCTTCCATGCTTAGAGTGCTTCCAGTGCAGCCTTATGACATTATGGGCTCTGTCTTGACTGATTAGATGTGGGAGTGCAACTTGTGTGCAAGAAGTGGTGGTAGTTGAATTTTAGGTTGGGAACGGAGCTTGCTAAGTTAGTTGCCCTCTCCTTCTAAAAGGTCTCGTTTCATTTTATGTATGGGCATAAAATGAATCGTAAGGTGAAAGTGCACAACCCTTGCAAGGTGTCAAAAACTAATCGATTAGCCGTGTCCTCGGTTATGGACAATTGAGTCTCTAGACATGGAATGTACGGAAGAATCTCATCACCGATTCTGAATGACTAAAATCTGTCTAGGAACCCCTAGGTGGGAACTAAGGACCATACACTCCGAGGGGTGGTGGTGCCTGAGGTCCCAACTTTGTTGAATTGCGCCCAGTGCTACATAACTTGCAAGTATGTAGTATTTGGGGGTTATTTCGACCCTTTGAAAATTAAAACCTTCGAAATAAAATCTTGATTTAAATAGGACAAAATTGGCTTTATGCAAACTAGCCCAGAGATCCACCAGCCAAATAGCATGTAGCTAGTTCTTTCACAACCGCCACCAAATATGTGTCATTTGCCAGTACATCATTGTACTGACCCCCATTCATGGGGCTGCATAATCAAATGTGCAGGTTCTTCTGATGAGGAGTGAAGTGTTAGGATCTCGAGTCTACATACCAACATGACTGCCTGTGGCGCATGGTGAAGATGGAGGCTCGCTACTATTTTAGTTTCCGTTGTGTCAAGTTGAACTCTGTTATTTGTTTCAGACTATGAGACTATGAGGATTTGTAATAATTTGTGAGACCTATGTATCTGGATCTGCGTGTAATCTTGATACTATGCAATGATTAGTATATTTTGTTCTGTGGTGCTATCATTGATCCAGGGAATAGCACATAACACAGGTGTTCCACCTTAATCCAAAGGTGGGGCGTCACATTTTAATTATTTGGAAGCATTATTTTGGTTTTCTCCTTTGATGCTTTATTTGGGTTGACTTGGCGGATGCTCACACATGTTTGACTCATACAAAGTCACCATTGCCTCTATGATCATTTAGTTTTTGACTTTTGATGCCATCTTATGCTTCTTTTAATGTTGTTTTGTCGCTTTGCATGATTATGGCCGTTATTGCTCTCTTAGTTGGTCGCTCCCAGTCTTTTGCTAGCCCTCATTTTGTACTGAGTATGAGCTCTACTCGTGCATCCAACTCCCAAAAACCAAGTTTGCCATTGTGTCCACTAAAAATTCCTATGCATGGTATTTGTAAGCCATTCCAAGTAAATTTTCATGTGCTACCTTTGAAAAAACCTTCAAAATATTTCTCATTTTGTGACACTGTTTTTAGCTCATGGGGACGTAGTGGTCGGATTTGCTTTCTTCCATATTGCTTATTCCGAAAAGAAAAAAAAGGGAAAAAAAGAAAAGAAAAAAGGCACTCCTCCATGGTATGTGAATGTTGGTGGGCACCCGATGGAATCGGTTAGCCATGGTTTGAGAAAGGAAAAAAGGTGGGGAGGAGTGCCAAGCTTTATAAAAGAGCACAAAAGTGCCAATCTCTCTCTCGAAAACCTGCTTCATTTTTGTATGGAAGATAGTAAGAACCCCATTGCCAGTCGTTGACAAAGACAACCACCTCTCAAAACCAATTTTTATCTCTCTGTTTTACAAATGAAAAGCTCTAGCACATGTTTAATCACTGCTTCCCTCCGCGAAGGGCCTTTTTTTTTACTTTTATGTTGAGTCACCACCTTCTATCTTTATGCACCATTAAGAGAGCATAGTTGTCATTCTAAGTATAATGTGCATTGTCCCAAAGTTTTCATTGATTGATTCATATTGTTGGTTTCACTTGTTCTTAAATTATTTGTATCTAGTCGCCCTCTTAAACTTGAAGGTGTCCTATGCATTTATGTTTTGCTCTCCATGAAGGACAAGCTGAAAACCATTTGTATGTTTTTCCATATGATTTGAACACACGTTTGACTTTCATTGTTTCATTTTGATGATCTTTTCTTTGTGTTCATTTGCATGTTTATAACATGGTTGCTAAGTTCTTATTGTCAAGATTATATCTTTCATGCCCATGTTTTAAGTTCTTTTGATCCCAGCTCACAACGCTTACATATATGATCAAGATTGTGTAGGTGCATGTCACCTCAAAAATTATTCTTTTGTTATCACTTACCTACTCGAGGACGAGCAGGAGTTAAGCTTGGGGATGCTGATACGTCTCCAACATATCCATAATTTTTTATGCTCCATGCTTGTTTTTACACCATTTGCCTAATGTTTCGTTACACTTTATGGCACTTTTATGCGATTTCTGGAACTAACCTATTGACAAGATGCCACAGTGCCAGTTCCCTGTTTTCTGCTATTTTTGTGTTTCAGAAAAGCTACACAGGAAATATTCTCGGAATTGGACGAAACAAGTTCCAGAAGTCTTATTTTTCCCGAAAGCTTCCAGAGAACCGAAGAGGAGGCGGAGTGGGGCCACGAGGGCCCCACACACTAGGGCGGCGCGGCCAGGCCCCTGGCCACGCCCCCTATGTGTGAGAGCCCCTTGGTCCACCTCTGACGATGCCCCTTCGCCTATATAAAGCCTCGGGACCAAAAACCCTAGGGGAGTCGGCGAAATTTCCAGAACAGTTCCGTAGCTCCGCCGTTGTCGGGGGGATGACCCCCGGTAGGGTCAAGAGACTAGAAAGATACAAGGTCTATGGTTGACTTCATGCCGGTTGACCAAGGAAGGGCCAGGCCGGCATATATGTCTATCCCGGCTAATGTCTGGATATGCCGGTATAACCGGGATACCGATTGAGTAATGCCGGCATATATATAGATATGCCGGCCTAACTTATATGTTATATCGTGCAGGAGCAGGGTAAGCCGGAATACCCGACCTTCATAGGTCGTTGGTCCGGCATATATGTCCTGGATATGGCCAACGGTCGTATCCGGGATACAAAAGTCAGCTAAGATGTCATGTCCCTACAATCAAGGAGAGACTCTGCTCAGTATGGAGAGGGATCGTGTTGACAGGGTGCACAGTGGCTATCTACTCTCACTGTGCACAAGTACAGCCCTTACCTCACAGAGGTAAGGTCACAGTGCAGGAAGTATAAGGTACAGGGATATGAAGTCCCATCGAGAGCAATCAGGGAGAAAGTCAAGGGTCGCTGCCTTCATCAGCAAGTCCTATTTGGGGTGTAGTTCGTGTCTTCTGGTCTCTTGTGACCATTGTAACCCTGGCCACCACTATATAAGGTGGCATAGGGAACCCTAGTAGGGGGTTGGTCACTCTGTGTTCCTACACTTAGCAGTTCATCTTCCTCCTCTAGCAGAGAGCTTGGAAGCACCATTGTTGTGTACTCCATCGATCCAAGTATAAAACCAGTAGAGCAGGAGTAGGGGTGTTATCTCCTTACGAGAGCCCCGAACCTGGGTAGATCTGTGTTCCTTTCTGTCGTGCTTTTTAGCTCGTTCCCCTCTCCCGAATCCTCCAGCATCTAGTTTGGCCCCCACTTAAGCCATCCTATGGCATATGTTGTTTCACCATGACGACATTTGGCGCCCACCGTGGGGCTGATCGATATGCTGGGCGGAGTGTTTATTCGGACGGGGTGTGTGATAGCAGCTTCGGGAGTGCGCGTGGTCTCTGGCCTCGTCCAGAGGCTAGGCTCGCTCAGCTTCGTCAGTGACAACGCCGGATGTCTCGGCGGCCGGCCGTTCCCTAGGGATGGCCGGATCATGTCTTTTGGTTCCCACGAGGTGTACGTGGGGACTGAGAGAGTTTGTAGGGAAAAGGTGCTGGTGGCGGCGGATCCTCCGTCACATCGGCTGGCTCACGCTGGGCGTAGCGCTCGCTCAGTAGAGTCGGCCGAGGTAATGATGGCCGGCACATCAGTGTCGCCGGCAGATGGTGCCGGCAAGGCCGCAGCAGCAGCAGCAGGAGATACTCCCCCGGAGCCGCCGAAGGCCAAGAGGTCGGCGCGTCCTCCGTTGGAGCGTGTCGAGAACCTGGCCGGCACTTCTGCTGTGCCGGCAAAGGGTCAGGTGCTTCTTCCCATCATCGATCGGCTTCTCGAGCCGGTGCGATCCGGCGATGATCCGGAGCAGACAAGGGAGGTCCTGGAGGGATCTCGCCAGGCCCTCGTCGACGAGGCCCTGGCCATGCACCAGGAATGCGAGCGGTTTAACCGGCAACTCCGTGAGTATGAGGCAGCTCATGGTTTTACTCCTGTGGTAACCCAGCCTAGCCGGATAGATGAGGTTAGAACTAGAGGTAGAGATCTTAATGCTGAGCTAGGTAAAGGTGCTAGTGGTAAGAGTCATACTGCAACTAGTACTGTGCCTAAGGTAATTTATAGCTCACCAGTGAAGAACCTTAGAGCAGCAGCAGAGGTAGCTAAGGACTTATCTAATTTGTCCGGCAAAGCACTGCATGAGCAGCAAGCCCGGCTTAACCATCTTTTGTCTGAAGCTACCAAGCAGCAGGAGGCCTTCAAGAAGGCAAACCCAGGTGCCGGGGCATCCCAGTACATCGCGTCGGTAGGAGGTGCCGGCACAAGATCGAGGGGCGAAGCTTCGTCCCCGCATCCCAGTGCCCAGCATGCCGAAAGCGTGACCTCTGGCCGCCGGGACAAGCAGATCCAAGTGTATGATCCGGAAATTGCCGGAAAGCAGGCAATAGTTCAGAAGAGTGCCGGCCAAGCCGACAAGTATGTCGGCCGCAAGAGTGCTGGCCAGAATGTGCCGGCCAGGCAAGGGGCAGTTTCGGCCGGAGGTGGCCGGAGTAACAGTGCAGCCCGGCGTCAGCAGCAGGGCGCCGGAGGTGCAGCGCAGCGGCAAGGTGCAGGTCAACCGGGACATCGAGAGGATGATGGGAATTCCGCCCTTGTCAGGGCGGGATATCAGCATCAGCATCAGCAAGGCCGGCAAAGTGAGCAGTATCAGCCGGAGCAGCAGCAGGAAAAAGTGATCGCGGTGTCGTCGTGGTGAAACAACATATGCCACAGGGTGGCTTAAATGGGGGCCGACTGTACACTGGCGGATCCGGGAGAGGGGAAGCTCGGTAGAGACCGGGCACAGAACTCACTGCTAACACATCGAGCTACCCAGGTTCGGGGCCCTCGTGAGGAGGTAACACCCCTACTCCTGCATGTCTGATCTATATGAGCTTCACATGAGAGCTACAATGGTGCTCCTTGAGCTGTTCATCTGCCTATCTAAGGCTGCACTGGGCAGGAGCTGGAGAGCTAGTGCTAGAGAGCTCCCATGGAGCGAGAGAGAATGAGCCTCCTCCGGAGGCTGGGGTGATCGTTCCCCCTGGTGCCCTTTATATAGGGAGCCCAGGGGACAAGGGATGCCCCACAATACACTATGCACACACTGTAGCTGAGATGACTACTGGGGTCTTGTCACACTATAGCCTGCATCAGCACGGTACCGTCCTCGGTACTGTGCGATGCGTCACGGTCATGGGCTAGTCCCATCGATGCCCGTCCTTAGAGTACTTGGTCTTCGTCTTCTAGCGTCTGTCCATAGATCTCCTAGTCATCAGTCTTATCCTCCTCCTGAGGATAAGACTAACTGCAACGTATACCGGTCTGAGCCAGGGGCGTCCTAAGACCGGTATACGACATCGTGGATGAAGAGGCCGGCCAGATCGATCCCGCCAGGAACGATCCAGCCGGAGAAGTAGCGCTGGATGCTGACTGGCTGCCTTGCATGCCGGCCAGGGGAGAGGAGTTCTGGCGCTGCCTCCTGGTTGCTGGAGTGCCGGCCAGGATGCTGGGGATCGAGCCTGGCCAGGCTGTACCGGCCAGGGGCGATCGACGACGGGGCAATCCGGCCTGGGAGCCTACCATCCCGGCCAGGGAGATCCGGAGCCGGCCCAGCCGGAGTTGGCCCGATGGCCCAAGGCAAAGCAGACGGGAGCTGGGGCGCTGGGGTGCCGGGATGGGCTGGCCTGGCCGGGTGAGATGCCGGCCCATCCGGGTGCTGCGAGGAGGCGGCCCAGCCGGATAAGACCTTGGCAGCCCAGCCGGGGCAGACGACCGGCCAGCCCAGCCGGGAGGCGGTAGCGGACCGCGGCTACCCGGCCCAGCCGGGGCGGAGGAGAAGCGGCCCAGCGGGGAAAGATATCCCGGCGGCCCACGCCGGACTAGCAGGTTACCCCGGCCCAGCTTGCCTATGCCGGCCCTGGAAGACTTATTCCGGCCTGGGAGTAGTTTATTCCGGCCTGGGCTTGGTTAATCCGGCCCAGGCTGATGTTTATTTGCTTTTTACTATTCCTGCACTTATAAAATAGCTATACAACATATATACTGTATATTAGTTATAATAAAGGGGTACTTTGGTATACCCGGGGTCATATCCCCGACATTAGCCCCCGAGGCTGTGGGGGACTCGCAGAGTCGCGCACAGGCTTCAACAAAAAATATACCAAAGTCCCAAACCTGCATACTCATGAAGCTGATATGCTGGCCTGCACTGGCCAAATTATATCTTATGCCATCATAGGCAATGTCCTGTTTGACATATACACATATACGTGATATGCTAGCCTTCGTGGGCTATCTCAAAATACTATTCTGCCCTCTTTGGCTATATCGACACTTTGCCTCTTACGTTATGTCTCATCGACATCGTCTGCTTCGACAATGCCGGAATACTGCTTTGCCTTCTTTGGCCATATCGATACTTTACCTCTTGAGCTATTTGCCTCTTGGGCTATTCTGCCTCTTGGGCTACTTTTGCCTCTCGGGCTACTTTTGCCTCTTGGGCTACTTTTGCCTCTTGGGCTGCTTTTGCCTCTTGGGATTTATATCGACACTTTGCCTTTCAGGCTACGTCTCATCGACATTGTCTGCTTTGACAATGCTGGTATACTGATATGCCTCTCGTGCTATTTCAACATGTTGCCACTTGGGCCATGTCTCATCGACATTGTCTGTTTTGACAATGCCGGTATACTGATATGCCTCTTGTGCTGTTTCAACATGTTGCCACTTGGGCCATGTCTCATCGACATTGTCTGCTTTGACAATGCCGGTATACTGATATGCCTCTCGTGCTATTTCAACATGTTACCACTTGAGCCATGTCTCATCGACATTGTCTGCTTTGACAATGCTGGTATACTGATATGCCTCTCGTGCTATTTCAACATGTTGCCACTTGGGCCATGTCTCATCGACATTGTCTGCTTTGATAATGCCGGTATACTGATATGCCTCTTGTGCTGTTTCAACATGTTGCCACTTGGGCCATGTCTCATCGACATTGTCTGTTTTGACAATGCCGGTATACTGATATGTCTCTTGTGCTGTTTCAACATGTTGCCACTTGGGCCATGTCTCATCGACATTGTCTGCTTTGACAATGCCGGTATACTGATATGCCTCTTGGGCTGTGCCATCGCTGGGCACTTGTTAGTATGCAGAAATGATAAGATATGTTAATATGCTAAACCGGGATACTCTGTGAAACCGGATATGATTAGAGATATGAAACTTGTTAGCTTTGAGATCGATGTCTCGATATATTACTGAGCCAGAATTGGCGATAACTGAAAGGATTATAGAATGCCGTGATATGCTGGCATGCCAAAATAAACGGCGATATGAGTTATTGATAGATGCCTTGATATGCTGGCGAACCGAAATAAACGGTGATTGGGGATTTTGGTCGATGCCATGATATGCTGGCATACTGAAATTTTGCTCTTGCCATGATATGTTGGCATACTAAAATTTTGCTCTTGCCATGATATGCCAGCATACTGAAATCTTACTCTTGCCATGATATGCCGGCATACTGAAATCTTACTCTTGCCATGATATGCCGGCATACTGAAATCATACTCTTGCCTTGATATGCCGGCATACTGAAATTTTACTTTTGCCATGATATGCCGGCATACTGACATTTTGCTCTTTGCCATGATATGTTGGCATACTGACAGTCCTGTGACTCAAGATATCACTTAATAACCTGATGTGCTAACAAACTGATATACCTGAGACCTGAGACTTGAGATATGCTGGCCAGGATGTAAAGATATGCTGGCAGGGACATAAAATATGCCGGCCAAGATACAAAATATAACATATGCCGGTATACTGAAATTTTGCTCTTTGCCATGATATGCTGGCATACTGACATTTTGCTCTTTGCCATGATATGCCGGCATACTGACATTTTGCTCTTTGCCATGATATGCTGGCATACTGACATTTTGCTCTTTGCCATGATATGCCGGCATACTGACATTTTGCTCTTTGCCATGATATGCCGGCATACTGACATACCTGAGGCTTTGAGATATAAACTGAAGCCCTGGTGATATAATAGTAATTTCTCCTTTGTAACGGCAATATGGAGAGTCACAGCCGGATAATAGATATATATAACGATATGTCCAACCTGTTCTGTAGTCATTCTAAAAGACATAGCAATGGTCATAGCATTTGGCATATTGCAATCTAGCATATGGAGTTTGGCATATAGCCCATAGCATTTGACATATAGACTCTTGAAATAAAGCACTTGGCATATAGACTGAGATTGACATATAAGCTAACTTGGCAACTCATAGGAAAGATTAGGCACTCATGTACCGGCATATAAATGTAGACATACTGCAACTGTCATATAAGCAAACTTGGCATCTCACAACAGATATTTGGCACTCATGTGCCGGCATATAAATGCAAGTATACTGTAACTGGCATCTGAGATCTAGCATAGAGCATGCAGAAACTGGTACTGAGATAGGTATATAACTGATCTGACTGTAAACTTGCAACAGCTAGCACATGGCATTCAACATATAAAAACTAGCATATGAGCCTTGGCATATGACAGCCGGCATATAACACATAGCATATGGTCAAAATAGATACTTTACTTAACACAGCAAATAGCAACAGTGGGCTCCATACAAGCTGGTACTCATAGCATTTGGCATATAAGTAGATACAATGTACTCAACATCTCAACTAGCATACTGAATCTAGCACTGTTGCAGATATACTGGTTGATACATGCAAAGACATATAACTTGACATAACATCTTGCTGTTGGCATATAAAACCGGCATATAACATGCCCAGATGAAACTTTGCATAAGACTGCAGACATAAACTGATACTAAGGATACTCTTTGCAGCAGGCATATATAGCAATTTGGCATATAGATAGGCATACAGGAGGAAACTGGGAAGCTGATATGCTAGCATGCAAACTAATATATACTGAAACAGTATTTAAGAGGCAACTTGCTGGGCTTTAGCCTAGCCCCCGAGCCATTTTTTCTATCAAGGAGACACTGATTTTCAGATAAGCTGACCAGGATATGGAGTAAACCAGCATAAATACTTACTTGCACCGTTGAAGAAGTTTGAAGTACCAGCAGATGCTCGAGGCGAAGGCGGAACAGTCCCTGGCACGACGAACACAAAATATGCCGGCCGGGACATAAGATATGCTGGCCAGAACACAGGATATGCTGGCCGGGGACACAGGATATGCTGGCCGGGACGCAGGATATGCTGGCCGGGACGCAGGATATGCTAGCCGGGACGCAGGATATGCTGGCCGGGACACAGGATATGCTGGCCGGGACACAGGATATGCTGGCCGGGACACAGGATATGCTGGCCAGGACACAGGATATGCTGGCCGGGACACAGGATATGCTGGCCAGGACACAGGATATGCTGGCCGGGACGCAGGATATGCTGGCCAGGACACAGGATATGCTGGCCGGGACATAAAATATACCGGCCAGAGGAAGCCGAGTGCCGGCCCGGAGATGCCGATGTAGATCCGGGACAGCCGTATGCCGGCCCGGGCGAGTCGAGGTCAGCCCGGGAGTTGAAGAAGACCTGCTGTGCTCGGAGGCGTTGCTGATGTCGAGCCCCCGAGCAGATGAAGAAGATCCCGTCCGGATGTACTCCTACCAGCGCCTTGATCAGCCCCACGGTGGGCGCCAAATGTCGTCGTGGTGAAACAACATATGCCACAGGGTGGCTTAAATGGGGGCCGACTATACACTGGCGGATCCGGGAGAGGGGAAGCTCGGTAGAGACCGGGCACAGAACTCACTGCTAACACATCGAGCTACCCAGGTTCGGGGCCCTCGTGAGGAGGTAACACCCCTACTCCTGCATGTCTGATCTATATGAGCTTCACATGAGAGCTACAATGGTGCTCCTTGAGCTGTTCATCTGCCTATCTAAGGCTGCACTGGGTAGGAGCTGGAGAGCTAGTGCTAGAGAGCTCCCATGGAGCAAGAGAGAATGAGCCTCCTCCGGAGGCTGGGGTGATCGTTCCCCCTGGTGCCCTTTATATAGGGAGCCCAGGGGACAAGGGATGCCCCACAATACACTATGCACACACTGTAGCTGAGATGACTACTGGGGTCTTGTCACACTATAGCCTGCATCAGCACGGTACCGTCCTCGGTACTGTGCGATGCGTCACGGTCATGGGCTAGTCCCATCGATGCCCGTCCTTAGAGTACTTGGTCTTCGTCTTCTAGCGTCTGTCCATAGATCTCCTAGTCATCAGTCTTATCCTCCTCCTGAGGATAAGACTAACTGCAACGTATACCGGTCTGAGCCAGGGGCGTCCTAAGACCGGTATACGACATCGTGGATGAAGAGGCCGGCCAGATCGATCCCGCCAGGACCGATCCAGCCGGAGAAGTAGCGCTGGATGCTGACTGGCTGCCTTGCATGCCGGCCAGGGGAGAGGAGTTCTGGCGCTGCCTCCCGGTTGCTGGAGTGCCGGCCAGGATGCTGGGGATCGAGCCTGGCCAGGCTGTACCGGCCAGGGGCGATCGACGACGGGGCAATCCGGCCTGGGAGCCTACCATCCCGGCCAGGGAGATCCGGAGCCGGCCCAGCCGGAGTTGGCCCGATGGCCCAAGGCAAAGCAGACGGGAGCTGGGGCGTTGGGGTGCTGGGATGGGCTGGCCTGGCCGGGTGAGATGCCGGCCCATCCGGGTGCTGCGAGGAGGCGGCCCAGCCGGATAAGACCTTGGCAGCCCAGCCGGGGCAGACGACCGGCCGACCCAGCCGGGAGGCGGTAGCGGACCGCGGCTACCCGGCCCAGCCGGGGCGGAGGAGAAGCGGCCCAGCGGGGAAAGATATCCCGGCGGCCCACGCCGGACTAGCAGGTTACCCCGGCCCAGCTTGCCTATGCCGGCCCTGGAAGACTTATTCCGGCCTGGGAGTAGTTTATTCCGGCCTGGGCTTGGTTAATCCGGCCCAGGCTGATGTTTATTTGCTTTTTACTATTCCTGCACTTATAAAATAGCTATACAACATATATACTGTATATTAGTTATAATAAAGGGGTACTTTGGTATACCCGTGGTCATATCCCCGACACGCGGGCCCAATTGCATCCCGGCTAGGACCTCGGTCCTTAGCAGCAAGTGATGCGCGCTTCAAGCTGGACAGGATTCACCAATCGGAGTTGGTGGAGAGGCAAGGAGCTCCGGGTCCCATGTGCTTTGGACCCCGGATTATGGGTGAGCCGGTACCTTGCTATTTCCAGCTCGCGCGTGGCGCGAGGACATACAACGGCAGTACAAAGCCGGAAGATTGGTTGGAGGATTACTCCACCGCAGTGAACATTGCCGGAGGAAACCTCAGATGGGCGGTACGATATGTACCGCAAATGCTAGAAGGACCTGCCAGGATATGGCTGAATAATCTGCCGGCCGGAAGTATCAACGGCTGGGTGGATTTCGAAGAACAGTTTGTATCAAACTTCACCAGTACATATAAGAGGCCGAATCGTCCTCAGCAGCTGGCTAACTGCCGGCAGGGAGTGAATGAGACCGACCGAGACTATCTGACCAGATGGTGCACCTTGCGCAATTCCTGCGAAGGAGTTGTGGAGCAGCAGGCCATCATGTGGTTCGCTCATGGGTGCCGGCACGGCACCATGTTGTGGCAAAATCTGCAGAGGGACATGCCGGCCACGCTGGCCGAGACAATCAAGATTGCCGATAGTTATGCTCTAGGAGACCCCATGCAGCCCACCCTTGATTCACAAGGACAGGGGCAGACCCAGCGGAACAATAGCAACACCGGGAGACCGGGGCAGTTCTATCGCCCGGATAACCGGAACAAGAGGAGAGATGAGCGGCCGGATTTTCGGTATGGACCGGCACAAGTAGCAGCTGTGGAGGAAGAGCAAGAGGGCGCCGGCAGTAGCCAACGCCCGAGATATGAGGGCTATCAGCAGCCTCAGCAGCAACAACCGCAGCAGCAAGCGCAGCCCTTCCAGAAGAAGAATGTCTGGATCAACAAGAATGCCGGCGGAGCCGCCGGACAGAAGAAGCAGTGGCCGAAGTATACAGTGGGTCTGGCCATGGACAAGCCTTGTGTGTTTCACACGTTCCAGCCGGGTAAGCCGGCAAATCATTTGACGAGAAACTGTTCATGGCTGGACGACATATTAGCAGGTCGTGCAGGTCCCTGGGGACCGGCTAGGCCATCTATCCCGGCAGCTCCATCGCCGTTGATAGGTACAAATACAGTTGCAGTCCCGCCTAGGCCGGTTAATCCCGGGAATCAGAGCAATGCCGGAAATGCCGGCGTAAATCAAATAGACCAGAGCTATAATCCGGAATATAGTGCCGGAGGCCCAGGAGCGGGCCGGAATGAGTATAAGGAGCACGATCAGAGTTACATGGTCTTTGAGACCGAAAGAACAGACAAGCAGAGCTTGTACCGGCAGTGTTTGGAGGTAAACGCCGTTATGTCGGCAGTTCCGAAGATGATGCATTGGTCTGACTAGGCCATTGGCTGGGACATGGCAGATCATCCCAGGATCATGCCAAACCCCGGGGGCTATGCGCTAGTAATGGATCCGACATTTGTCGGGCCGGCTAATAACGTGAGGTTCAACAAGGTCCTCATTGACAATGGAAGCAGCATCAACATCATGTATCGGGATACGATGCAGAAGCTGGGGATCAAGGAGAATATGCTGGAGCCAAGCAAGACTACATTCCACGGCATTGTGCCGGGACTTTCGTGTGCGCCGATGGGCAAGATCCGGATGGATGTCATGTTTGGCAGCCGGGATAACTGTAGGGTGGAAAACCTCATGTTCGAGGTGGTTGATCTGGAAAGCCCCTACCATGCTTTCCTGGGGAGGCCGGCATTGGCAAAGTTCATGGCCTCTACGCATGTTGCGTACCTAAAGATGAAGATGCCGGGGCCCAGAGGGGCGATTACCATCATGGGTGATTACAAGCGTTCGATGGCATGTGCTACAGCCGGGTCTAACCTGGCCGAGACTCTGATCATTGCAGAGGAAAGGAAGAGGCTCAAGCGAGCAGTGGAAATTGCTGAGACGGTCGTGGCCGGCAAATCTATGCCGGGCATGGCAAATCCCGGTGGCAGTGCTTCTTTTCAAGTGGGCAAGGAAGTCAAAAAGGTGCCTCTGGATGAAGTTTTCCCGGAGCGCCATGCCCTTGTCGGGGCAAGTTTGGATCCCAAATAGGAAAGTGAGCTCATCAGCTTCCTCCGTGAGAATCGGGATATCTTTGCATGGTCTACTTCAGACTTGCAAGGTGTGCCGAGGGAGCTGGCTGAGCACGCATTGCATGTGAGACCAGATGCTAAGCCGGTGAAGCAGCCGCTCCGGCGGAATGCAAGCGATAGAAGGAAAGCCATTTGGGATGAAGTGGCCAGGCTCTTAGCCTCTGGCTTTATCAAAGAAGTGCTTCATCCGGATTGGGTGTCTAATCCGGTTTTGGTGGAAAAGAAGAAGGATGTTTTCCGCCGGACGACTCGTACGGGGTGAGAAGGGCCCTGACTCCATCCCAAACAGTGTACTACTATCGGCCCTACTAGGCAATATCTATCTACACAAGCTCGATCAGGAGATAGGGAGGATCCGGCAGAAGCACGAAATTCCTCTTGTAGTTAAAATAAGATCGGTTCTATTAAGAATAGGTCGTCGTATTGATGACCAAGAAAAGTATGGAAAAGAAGTAGTGAAAGTATGGCGGATGTGTGTTGATTACACCAACTTGAACAAGGCATGCCCTAAAGATCCATTCCCGCTCCCTCGGATCGATCAAGTGATTGATTCCACAGCTGGGTGTGAACTGTTATCATTTGTAGATGCCTATTCTGGTTTCCACCAGATCCCTTTGTATGAGCCGGATCAAATAAAGACATCCTTTATTACCCCGTACGGGGCTTATTGCTATCTCACTATGCCGTTCGGTTTAAGAAATGCCGGCGCAACTTACCAAAGGTGTATGCAAAAATGTTTGCACGATCAAATAGATAAAAATGTGCAGGTATGTGTTGACGATATCGTCATAAAAAGCAAGGAGAGCAAGACTCTCATAGATGATCTCCGGGAAACCTTTGGAAACCTGAGGAGATTCCGGATGAAGTTGAATCCGGCTAAGTGTACCTTCGGTGTGCCGGCGGGCAAGTTGCTCGGCTTCCTTGTTTCCAGCCAGGGTATTAAGGTGAATCCCGGCAAGATTCGTGCCATAGAAAGGATGAAACCGCCGACAGATTTGAAAGAAGTACAGAAGTTCACTGGGTGCCTCGCATCCCTGAGCCGTTTCATAAGCCGGCTAGGAGAGAAAGCTTTGCCGTTATATCAGTTGATGAAGAAGTCCGACACATTTGTCTGGACAACACAAGCAGATGCAGATTTCAAGGAATTGAAACAGATGTTGTCAACAGCGCCGGTATTAGCGTCTCCGATGCCCCGTGAGCCGATGTTGCTCTATATAGCGGCAACCAATAGAGTCGTCAGTGCTGTGGTGGTAGTAGAGCGAGAGGAAGGAGGCAAAACCGTGCAGCGGCCGGTATATTATCTGAGTGAAGTCCTCTCCACCTCAAAGCAAAACTAGCCCCACTATCAGAAGATGACTTATGGTGTCTATATGGCGGCCAAGAAGCTCAAGCATTACTTCCAAGAGCATCCAATCCGGGTAGTGGCCGAGGCCCCTATCTCAGAAATCATAAGTAACAAAGATGCCAGCGGCCGGATAGCAAAGTGGGCAATAGAGCTTTCACCATATACACCTCAATATGATAAGAGGGATACAATCAAGTCCCAGGTGTTGGCTGACTTCTTTATTGACTGGGCCGAGATACAATATGAGCCACCATTGCCAGATGCAAATTATTGGAGGATGCATTTCGATGGGTCCAAGACAATACATGGCCTGGGTGCCGGCATAGTTCTCAGTTCACCAAAGAATGACCAATTGAGATATGTCCTGCAGATTCATTTTGCAGCATCAAATAATGTGGCGGAATATGAGGCACTTGTGCATGGCCTGAAGGTGTCTAAGGACATAGAAATTCGCCGGATTATGTGTTTCGGTGATTCTGACTTAGTGATTCGGCAGTGTTCCGGAATATGGGATGCGCATGATGCTAACATGGGATCCTACCGTTTCCTGGTGCAGCAGTTAAGTGGTTACTTTGAAGGTTGTGAGTTCCGGCATGTTCTCCGGGCTCAGAATGACGCAGCCGATGCATTGTCCAAGCTGGGATCGTCCAGAGATTCAATCCCGCCCGGCATTTCATTGGAGCATCTGAGGAAGCCGTCAATCAAGCCCTCGCCGGAATCATCGTCCATTTATGTCCCGCCAAGTCCGGAGGAGGCAATTCCGATGGAGATAGATGCCGGAGTCAGATCAGATAACCCGGGGACTGTTTCCTCAGTCCCGGGGACTGGGCCGACATATGCTGTGAGCGCAGTATTCCGGAGCAGAACTAGGGGCAAGGGTAAAATGTACCAAGAGGTTGTGCCGGTATACCCGGGGACTACTCCGGCATACCCGGGGACTGATCCCTCAGTCCCGGGGACTTCGCAGCCCATGGAGATCGATTATGTGTCGGTCGAAATGTTGGAGATAGATCAGGCAGTGTTCACTGTCAGGGAAGTGCCCTCATGGGCACGTCCTATCATGGATTTCTTGGTGGATGGTCAAGTGCCGGCGGATGAAACCGAGGCACGCCGGATTGCAAGGAGATCCAAAGGATATACCATCATAAACAAGGAAATATACAAAAGGAGTGTCACCGGAGTATTGCAGAGGTGCGTTGAGTCTGCGGAAGGCCTGGAGATGCTCTGGGAAATTCATCAGGGGGAGTGTGGTCACCATGCTTCATCCAGGGCATTGGTGGCAAAGGTATTCCGGCATGGCTTCTATTGGCCGACGGCACTGCAAGAAGCAGAAGATTTGGTCCGGAAATGCAATGGGTGTCAAAGATATGCCCACCAAATTCATCAGCCGGCATCTGCATTGAAGACTATCCCGATAACCCGGCCCTTTGCTGTTTGGGGCCTGGATATGGTCGGGGCTTTTAAGCCGGCCAGAGAAAAGATGACCCATATCCTGGTCATGGTGGACAAGTTCACCAAATGGATTGAAGTGAAGCCCATAAGCAAGTGTGATGGTCACACAACAGTGAAATTCTTAAAAGATATAATCTTGAGATATGGTGTTCCTCATGGCATCATCACTGACAATGGGTCAAACTTTGCCCAAGGGCCATTTGCCAGATTTTGTGAGGAAGTGGGAATCCGGCTGGACATTGCGTCGGTCGCTCACCCTTGTACCAATGGCCAAGTAGAGAGGTCAAATGGGCTAGTATTATCCGGCATAAAACCCTGACTGATAGAGCCACTAGAGAAAACTCTGGGATGTTGGCTAGATGAATTGCCGGCAGTGCTTTGGAGTTTAAGGACAACTCCGAATAGGTCAACATGCTACACACCATTTTTCCTGGTGTATGGAGCAGAAGCTGTGCTTCCAACAGATGTAATACATGATGCACCAAGAGTAGTGCTATATACTGAGGAAGAGGCTAAAGAAGCCAGGGAAAATGATGTGGATCTGCTGGAAGAAGCAAGAGAAGTAACACTGTCAAGAACAGCAGTATATCAGCAGAACCTCAGACGCTATCATGCGCAGAAGGTAAATCCAAGGAGATTCCAAGAGGGAGATCTAGTACTCCGGCTAAGGCAAGGAACAGAGGGCCGGCATAAGTTAACTCCTCCATGGGAGGGGCCATTCATTGTGAGCCGAGCTCTGCACAATGATGCCTATTATCTTATAGATGCGCAGGCCCCCAAGAAGGATTAGGCGGACAGGTCCGGAGAAGAAACCAAGAGACCATGGAACATAGCTCTACTCCGCCCCTTTTACTCCTGAGCAGCACAGTGTATGTATTTCCATATTTTGCTTTGTGTGCCGGCGCTTTATGCCGGCACAAGACTAATGAATGAAATGTCGGCATCCCGAAGAGAGAGGGCTCTGCCTCCGAGGTATATCGTTGTTTATTTTCAGTTTTTGTTATATGCCGGCTGGCTTGGTTTGAATGTTTCCTATGTCGGCCTAGTAATGTGTCGGCAACAAAGGCCGCTCTTCGACTCAGCTGCTGTCCGAAACCCGGCTTCATGGCTAGCAAGAGTAGATGCCGGAGATTGTCTACACATGGAAAACGGCTAAGGAAATGTATAGCAAGCGAACCGACATTTATGTTAAAGCTAAGGATAAAACTTGAAATGTTGGATGGTTTGAAGTCTAAGTTTCAAAGTTAAAGTACTGTATGTTCGATGAAGCAACCTTGAGACTCATACGTCGAAAGCCAAATAAGGTAGACAAGTAGCCAAGGTTGTGAAGTTGAGGAAACAGGAAAACAAACTCGGTGACTTAGCCAAAAGATGATCCGGCATTCATAATCAAGCAAACCAAGATAAAACTTGTTCAGGTAGCAAACCAAAGGAAATTAAACGTATATCTTACAATTGCACCCGGCATTCCGGGGATCTGATGAAACTTAAAGTTTTTGGTGCGGCAAAGTTAAGAAGCAGGGGCAGAAGCAGAGCCGCCGGCTGGTGGAGCTGTAGCAGTGGAAATGTCGGCTTCAGGAGTGCCGGACCCAGCAGATGGAATGGAGCCATCACCTCCGCCCAGGACAGATGCCTGTTCCGGAGCATCAGTGTCGGCCTCTTCAGGTTCCTCTTCGTCTTGGCTGGAATCGGAGCCCTCAGCATCAGCAGCATCCTTGGCATCGTCTGCTGTCTTTTCCGGCTCGCGGATGTCCCGGACAAAGGCATCGGTGTCGGCATAATCCACATAACTGTGGGCCAGTTCCCGCCGATGCCGGATGTGTTCCGGATCCGTGGTCCAGATGGATCCTTCGCGCACAGTGCGCAAAG
The DNA here is from genome assembly GCA_007115705.1 of Dactylis glomerata. Taxonomy (NCBI): domain Eukaryota; kingdom Viridiplantae; phylum Streptophyta; class Magnoliopsida; order Poales; family Poaceae; genus Dactylis; species Dactylis glomerata. Next base: position 1,588,846 of record QXEO01001356.1, read on the forward strand.
TCTCCAGATCAGCTTTTTCATACCAGGAGAGGAAGTAGCTGAGAGCTTCATCAGCTCCTACCCTCGCGCCAGAATCCCGCCATTCCCGGAGGCAAACCTTGGCAAGCTGCAGATCATTGCCGAGATCAACAGGATCAGTGGGCGTCCTTTGTCCCGGCCAGAGGGCAGAGAATGCCTCCTGGGCGCCATAAAAGAGTTCTTCTGTGTAGAGGGTCATGGCGTTCTTCCGGGATTGCAGGGCCAACAGCTGCTCTGACATGTCCCAGTTGGCCGAGTCAACCGGAACACCCCGGTTCTCTCGATCCAACTGCAGAGCCCTCTCAACGTCTTCGACGGAAGCGGGAAACATGTCTGAGAAAAACAGATAATATTAGCAAGAGGGGAATATGTCGGCATAGATGGTATGCCGGAAAGAATTATGGTATGTCGGGCAGGATAAGGAAAAAAGAGATTTGAGGCTTACTGGTGAGGTCAGCATTGAGCTGTGCAACTGTAACTTCCCATTTCGTTGCCTGCTCCTTCAAGCTAGACAGTTCGGCATGGGCGTTGGAGGCATCAGTCTCGGAGGTGACAAGCAGCTCCTGGGCCTTCTTGAGTTGACCCTCCCTCTGCTCCTTCTCCTCCAGAAGCTCGGCGATCCGGCCCTTCAACTGCTCTGTCTCGACCTTGTGACCGGCATCCCGGTCGTCCAGTTGCTTGGCCACATCCACTGAGGACATACAGTCCTGGTGGCGTGCCTCCAGTGCAGCTTTATCATCTGAAAAGATTCGAAGTCAAAACAAGGTGAAGATAGAAAACAGCGACAAGGGATAAAGAATTTGAAGTATAAAGTGTCTATTCGGGTGACAGCAGGATCCGGCATACCTGTCAGCTCCTTCACCCTCTTGACAAGCTCGATGACTTGGGCTTCGGCACCAGCTGCGGAATGACGGAAAAAGGTTATGTGTCGGCATATTAAGGTGTGCCGGCAAAAGGGTCTATGAAGAAAAAAGAAGGCAAGGCATCCGGCGTATATGTCGAATGAGTTTACCTTTCTGGCGCAGTTCCAGCAAGACCTTGCTATGTGCGTCAGATAGCTTCCGGTGCTCGCACACCAAGTCATGGAACATGTCGGCACGTGTGTTGTTCATGCGCTGCAAAAGTGTTAGGATTTGAAAGGTTATGAGAAAAGTCTAGCATGCTAGTACAATTGAAGGTTATACGAAATATTCATGCTATTGAAGACCCGGCACAGGTGCTGCGCACCTATCCCGGCTCTCGGTGACTAGGATTTGAAGCTCGAGACGAGCTTATATCTCGGCCAAGAGGATTTGAAAAATAATTAAGATGTGAAATAGTTAGAGACCCGGCACAGGTGCTGCGCACCTATCCGGCTCTCGGTGACTAGGATTTGAAGCTCGGATCGAGCTCATATGTCGGCAGATAATTCGAGAACAGCTACCTAAAAGAGTATTGGAAAATCCTGGATGTCTGTATCCCGGACAGCCGACATTTTCGGGGACTGGGGATATGTGTATATGTAGAGAAGACTTACGTTGTTGGCATCGGCCAATTGGTGAAGTCTTTGCTGGAGGCTGAGGAGCTCGCAGGCAATCGGAATGGGCTTCGCGGCCAGGATGTCTGATGGATTGCCAGTGGCCGAGGCTTCGGCCATCTTCTTGCTCCTGGAGTCCGCAGTGTCCATGTTGTCGGCGTCATTCCACCTGACACAGTGCTCCTTGAGAGACCCAAGGCTCTGGTCACTTTTCATCTCCAGGGGGACGCGGCCCTCAAGTTCCGGCGTGTCGAAGAAGCTGGGCCGGTAGCCAGGCCGGGTTGCTGCCCTGCCAAGATGCAGGGCCAGGGCAGAGCTGGGCCGGGATGCTGCTTTAGGAGGAGCAGTGGCGGCGGACGGTGTGCCGGACTTGGTCGGCTGGATCTTGAGGGTGCCGGACTTGACCGGGGCAGAGGTCTTGACCGGGATGGAAGTCTTGGCCGAGGCAGCGGTCTTGGCTGGTGCTGGAGTCTTCTCAGTAGAGGGAGTCTTGGGCGTGGGTTGTTCCGGCGCGGCCGGTGCAGCATGGCCAGCAGAGGCAGGTTCCGGAGTAGTCCGGACTTCCGGCACTGCAGGGCCCTTTCCCTTGTTGTCTATGCCGGCGCTCTTATTGCTTGCGCCGGCATCTTCAGTCGTGCCGGCGTCGTTGGTGGGCGTGCCGGAGTCTGGGGCATCTTGGTGGGCTCCTGTGTCCATGTGGACATCAGAAGCCGAAGGTTCCTGTTGAGCCCCCGAGTCCATATGGACGTCGGGGGCAGAGTTGTCTTGCTCCGGCGGAGGATCGTCCTTCGCCGGGGAGGTAGGTCTATCGGGCGCAGGCGAAGATGCCGGCGCTGGGGAGGTCGTGTGTCTTGCAGATGGTATGTCGGAGGTGGCAGTTTCCGCCGGCTTGGTAACCTTCGGGCCGCCACTCGAGCCAGAAGCTTGTTCCGGCGCAAGAGGAGCCCTGAAAGAGAGAAAAACACCAAGTTAATAATCAAAGCTAGATATATGTTGGAGGAAATATAAAGAAAAGAAACTTACCCCGCGACAACAGGCCTCTGTTTCTTCGGAATAGGCACGCCAACCTTCTGCCTCTTCTGTTGCTGAGGTGTGTCGGGCTGGGGCTTCACGCCCCGCTTCCGGCCGGTACGTCCGCCGGTGGAAGGAGGTCCCTGGTTCAGAGGGGCAGCGTCGACAACCATGTCGTCCGGGATAGCTGAGGACGGCATTGGAAAGGCGTAAGCAATAGGTGTTTCTGGAAAAGCATAAGCAAGAGGTGTCGGGCAGATAAACGTCTGGCAGTCTTCGTTGGAGTCATCGTCACTCCGGCCTTGAGTGAAATGCCGGGATGAAGAGGCCTTACCTGCGGCAGAGGCAGCACGGGTGTTCCGGGGCAGCTTGTCCCAGTGATCCGGATCTTCAACATCCGCAACAGTGCGGTCTGCCACGATCTGGATCCGGGAGTTCTCCATGGCCTGGAAGCTGAATTTCTGTATAGAAGCAAGGTCAATTGATCAAACAAAGGAATATGGCGGCAAATAGCAATGTCTCGGCCGAACATGATATATGTCGGAAAATAAATATGTGTCGGCTTAATTATCTATGTGCCGGACAAAGAGATTATGTATCGGCCAGGAGGGTTTACCGTTGGGACGAGCCGATCCCGGCTATATGGTTCAAGTCCCCAGGCAAAGGTGGCCTAAGAGGACTTGCAGACGTCCTTGATCCGCCGCAGAATGTCGGCCGGAGTCAGCTCGTGTGTAGAATGCCGGGTGGGGTCCATGGGCCCGCTCATCTGGCAGATTTTGTGTGACCGGCGCTGCAGAGGAGAGATGCGCCGGCTGATGAAGCATGCCACTAGATCTTGAGGGGTAAGGCCGGCATCCCGGAGCTCGCCCTTAACCCGGTGGAGCGCGTTCACCGGCATCACCGAGTTCTTCGGGTTGTAGGTCCAATTCTTCATAGCCAAGGGTAGCTCGTCCACAAATGGCGGCAGGTTGAGCAGATCCTCGTTGGTGGTGTTCTTGACGTAGAAGAAGCTTTTCTGCCACTTCTTGCAAGACTCGAGGAGTTCCACCTTGGGGAAGTCCGAGCCCTTCCGGGACATGATGGTGGCCGCGCCACAAAGGGTCATGGGGCGGTCCTTCTTCTCCTGGGCCGTCTCCGGCGGGTCATCCTTGCTCCGGGGCGGCTCTTGGATGACTTGCTTCCGCAGTTGGAAGTACTTCGCCCAAGCTTGGGTGAAGGGCTCTATGCCGGCGAAGCCTTCGCAAAAAGCAGCGAAGGTGGAGAGGATCATCACGGCGTTGGCCGGGATATGGTGAGGTTGCAGGTCATAGGTGTCGAGGAAGTCCCGGTAGAAGTCCGATGCCGGCAGACCAAAGCCCCGCTTGAAGTGGGCGATGAAGACGACTCGTTCGTCGGGTTCAGGTGCCGGCACAGTCTCTCCCGCGGGAAGCCGGCATACAACGCCCTCCGGCACTCTCCTGGTGGATGTGACCCAGGATATGTCGGCCGGGGTAACCTCCGACCCCTCCCAGCCGGAGCGTCCTTGGACCCGGGCCGAGTTATCCTCCTCGGAGGCCGAGGTACCCATCATGCTTGAGGAAGCCATCTGGATGGCCGGAACAAGGCGTGAGAGCCGGAGTCCCGTGATGTTAATCCTATCAAGGTCAGAGAAAAGGGGGAGGTTAGTCTCTCCGGTATACCACTCTCGCCGATGTTAGCAGAAATAGAAGATCTACCAAGGCAGTTAAAACTGGAGATAAACATGGATATAATTCCTATGGAAGAACAGCTGTGAACTGCCGAAGAATATCACTAGCAATGCTAATCGAGTCAGGGAGACATCAAGCAGAGAAACTGCCGCAGATTCAAGCTAGCAGTGCTATCGTGGTGTAGCTACAGAGAAGCAGGAGGGATGAAGAACGAGAACACAGAAAGAGGAACTCACCGAAGCTTGGCCGGCGGCAATGGAGCGGCGGCGAGCGTGCAGAGGAAGGTCCGATCTCTCAGCAATGTCGCAGAGAGGAGCGGCGGTGTCGTCGACGATGGTGACGGACGTCGGCAAGTGGAGGCGCCGGCGTGCAGGTGGGCGACGGCGGCGGCTTTCCTTCTCTGTTCCTCGGTCCGGCGGTGAAGCGCAAGGGGCAGAGGAGCGGAGGAAGACGAAGACTGTGTGGGGGGGTAAAAAGAGCTAGTTTACCCCCACCACCGTATTTATACAGAAGAGGCCAGGGTCATGGGGATCGTGGGGAGTGTTCCACTACCCCGACCGTTTCCGCAGTAAGTCGCCACGTGGCGGCACGGAGTGGGGCGGCGGCTACTGTAACCGTGCCACTACGCAATGATGGTGGGGAGTAACTGCGCTGTGAACCGTCACATCGTGTGACCGTTCGAGGTGGCAGGGCAGTTGCAAGTTTCGATGCAAACTGTCAGGCCTGGCTTCTCGAGGAAGTCTCGTCTATGTGTCGGCATAACTGCCCGAAGAATAAGTTTCGTCCGGAATACCCTCAGGGCCAGCCGGATTAATTTTTGGAGAAGGAACAGTGGCCGGTATATACGCGGATGTCCCGGCATATAATCCGATCGTCGGGATATAAGGGAGAACCAGGGTATAATGAAGAAAGGATATGTTGAACCTGTCAAGGCTCCACAGTTATGACTGGGGAACCTCGGCAGCTTCGGGGACTAGTGTTGGGGGGATGACCCCCGGTAGGGTCAAGAGACTAGAAAGATACAAGGTCTATGGTTGACTGATGCTCCAAGTGAATGTGGCAACAGACTGTCCTTGTGCGTGGTGAATAACCAGCCCGTTGGGAACCCCAAGAGGAAGGTATGATGAGTGCAGCAGCAAGTTTTCCCTCAGTTTAAGAAACCAAGGTTTATCGAACAGGAGAGGAGAGACAATGACAACTGAAGGTGTTGTGGAACATGCACACACACAAACAAATACTTTGTTCCCAACTTGCGATGAGGTTGTCAATCTCACCGGTTTGCTTGAAACAAAGGTTATGAGTGTATCGAGTGGAAAACAGTAGAGTATGCGAGTAAAGTAAACAGTGCGGGAAAAGTAAACAGGTGATTGCAATATGATTAAAATAGGACCGGGGTCCACAGTTCACTAGTGGTGTCTCTCCATAGATAAAATAACATGCTGGGTAAACAAATTACAGTTGGGCAATTGATAGAATAAAGATAACGTGATATGTCAAGAAGATCACTATGAGATTTACTCTAGGCATTACAACAAAATACATAGACCGCCATCCAACTGCATCTATGACTAATAATCCACTCCCGGGGATATCATCCGAACACCCTAGAAGTATTAAGTTGCGAACAACAGATAATTGCATTAAGCAAAGTGTGTAATGTAAACAAAGCATATGCCCTTGAGCATATGAATGTTGTTTTCTCCCTAGTAGCAACATCACATCTACCACCTTAGAGGTTTCTGTCACTCCCCCAGGTGAAATAGAGACATGAACCCACTATCGAGCATAAATACCCCCTCTTGGAGTCACTAGCAACTACTCGGCCAAGATAGCTACTAACAACGGAGAGCATGCAAGATCATAAACAACATAGAGATAACAAAAGATGTAATTCAGTACAGCAACTTAATCATAAACACCAATATTCATCGGATCCCAACAAACCAACATCATAGAATTACATAACGGTGATCTCAATCATGTAGGGCAGCTCATGAGATCTAAACATGAAGCACATGGTGGAGAAGACAACCATCTAGCTACTGCTATGGACCCATAGTCCAAGGTAGACTACTCACTCATCGCTCCGGAGGCAAGCATGGCGATGAAGAAGACCTCCGGTGGCGATTCCCCTCTCTGGCAGGGTGCCGGGAAGAGCTTCTGGACCCTCCCGATCTTCGGGTCGACGGCGGCGGCGGATCGCGATGTATTCTGGAAATCTGATCGGGTACTTAGGTTTTTCTCGTCGGGGGGTCTTTATAGGCGAAGGGGCGATGTCAGAGGAGGGACCAGGCCTCCTCACACATGGCTGGCGCGGCCAGGGGCCTGGCCGCGCCGCCTGTGCGTGTGGGGCCCACGTCGCCCTCTTCCGTCTCTTCTTCGGATGTCTGGAAGCTTCCCCGTAAAATATGACTTCGGGAACTTGTTTCGTCCAATTCGGAGAATATTTCCTATGTATCACTTCTAAAACACAAAAACAGCAGAAAATAGGAAACTGGCACTGTGGCACTTCGTTAATAGGTTAGTTCCGAAAAATGCATAAAAGTGCCACTAAGTGTAACGAAACAATAGGCAAATGGTGTAAAAACAAGCATGGAGCATCAAAAATTATAGATACGTTTGAGACGTATCAAGCATCCCCAAGCTTAACTCCTGCTCGTCCTCGAGTAGGTAAGTGATAACAAAAGAATAATTTTTGAGGTGACATGCACCTACACAATCTTGATCATATATGTAAGCATTGGTGAGCTGGGATCAATAGAACTTAAAACATGGGCATGAAAGATATAATCATGACAATAAGAAACTTAGCAACCATGTTGTAAACATGCAAATGAACACAAACAAAAGATAATGATAATGAAACAATGAAAGTCAAACGTGTGTTCAAATCATAAGGAAAAACATACAAATGGTTTTCAGCTTGTCCTTCAAAGAGAGCAAAACATAAATGCATAGGACACCTCAAAGTTTAAGAGGGCGACTAGATACAAATAACTTAAGAACAAGTGAAACCAATCATCATGAGTCAATCAATGAACTTTGGGACAATGCATATCACACTAAGAATGACAACTATGCTCTCTTAATGGTGCATAAAGAAAGAAGGTGGTGACTCAACATAAAAGTAAAAGAAAGGCCCTTCGCAGAGGGAAGCAGTGATTAAGCATGTGCTAGAGCTTTTCATTTGTAAAATAGAGAGATAAAACTTGATTTTGAGAGGTGGTTGTCTTTGTCAACGACTGGCAATGGGGTTCTTACTATCTTCCATACAAAAATGAAGCAAGTTTTTGAGAGAGAGATTGGCACTTTTGTGCTCTTTTTATAAAACTTGGCACTCCTCCCCACCTTTTCCTTTCACATACCATGGCTAACCGATTCCATCGGGTGCCCACCAACATTCACATTCTTTGGAGGAGTGCCTTTTTTTCTTTCTTTTTCTCTTTTTTTTCTTTTTGGAATAAGCAATATGGAAGATAGCAAATCCGATCACTACGTCCCCATGAGCTGAAAACAGTGTCACAAAACGAGAAGTGTTTTGAAGGTTTTTGAAAGGTAGCACACGAAAATTTTACTTTGGAATGGCTTACAAATACCATGCATAGGAATTTATAGTGGACACAATGGCAAACTTGGTTTTTAGGAGTTGGATGCACGAGTAGAGCTCATACTCAGTACAAGGCGAGGGCTAGCAAAAGACTGGGAGCGACCAACTAAGAGAGCAATAATGGCCATAATCATGCAAAGCGACAAAGCGACATTAAAAGAAGCATAAGATGGCATCAAAAGTCAAAAACTAAATGATCATGAAGGCTATTGGCGACTTTGTAAGAGTCTAACATGTGTGAGCATGCGCCAAGTCAACCCAAATAAAGCATCAAGGAGAAAACCAAAATAATGCTTCCATACAATAAAAACAACGCATGATTTTTTTCAAAGGCTCATTAAGCAATCTCAGTTATTTGAGACAAGTCATGCTACAGCAAAACCACTAAGCATACTATCAAAAAGACATCAAGCATGACATGAAAAAGCCTAAGCCGCAGTCTACACAAGCTCCTTCTTGTACCACTATTTTGCACAAAGCTTTTTCTCTTTTCCAACACCATTTGAAATTTTTATAAGCACCTCTTTTGATGAAAACCAATAAAGATCAGAGGCAAAAATGCACCTTGATGAAAAGATATGACAAGATCTGAACGCAAATCAAGGCGAAAACGAAAACCAAAAGCAGTAACAGAAAAAGTAGAACGCTCAATTTTTAATAAGAGTGAAAACTAGAGCGTTCTTTGCAAATGAAAACGAGTACATCTCCTCCAAAGGAAAATTTGTTGGGGTCCAACCATTTATTGCAGCAAACAAACAAACTAAACAACCTAAGAAAACTAAAACAACTGACACTCCAAGAAAAACACATAGTGCATGAAGCAATAAAAATATAGTGTTTTGAAAGGTGACCTGATTTTTGCCGATGAAGAAGGGGTGCCTCGGGGGCATCCCCAAGCTTTGACACTTGTACTTCTTGGATATTTCTTGGGGTGATGCATGGGCATCCCAAAGCTTGAGCTTTTGTCCATTCTTCAACTCATCTCATCATTCTCCAATCCCTACACTTGAAAACTTCCTTCATACAAAACTAAACTCAATTCTATTAGCAACATTAGTGTAAGCATAAAATATATTCAACCTCTTTTAGCTTCAGTTTTCAACCCAAAACCACCACATATAAAGTATATACTACTGTAGCAACTTCCACAAGAGTTCCATGATCAAAAAGAACTCAAAAGAAAGCGATAAAGTGGCAAAAACAAATATTGGCAGAAATCTGTCAAAACTGAACAGCTGACAAAGGACGAATTTTTGAGGGATTTTCTGTTGCTCAAATCAAAAAGTGTTCATCTAAGAAAAGTTTGGATATAACCTGGGGCATATGCACAAGAAATCGCAGGTCCAAAAGATAAACAGAGAATTTTCACGAATTTTTACGGTGCAGCACCGAAAACAGTTTCAGGACAGCAACATCCCCAAATCTTTACCTCACTCAAATTAGAGGCTTCTCTTGGCACAAAAACGAAATAAACAAGATAAGGAGCGGTCATTACAGTAGTAATGACTTCCAAGACTCAAATAAAAGAAAAAGTACTGAAAAGAAAACATTGGGTTATCTCCCAAGAGTGCTTTTCTTTAACGCCTTTGAGCTAGGCGCAGAAAATTGCGAATCAAGTAATATCAAGTGATGAAGCATCAAGCTCATAATTTGCTCTAAGAATAGAGTCAAAAAGCAATTTCTTTCTTTTCCTAGGGAAGTGTTCCATACCTTTCTTTAGCGGGAATTGATACTTGATAGTGCCTTCCCTCATATCAATAATAGCACCTACAGTTCGAAGAAAAGGTCTTCCCAAAATAATAGGACATGAAGCATGGCATTCAACGTCCATAACAAGAAAATCAACGGGAACAAGGTTATTGTTAACCACAATAAGAACATCATTAATCCTTCCCAAAGGTTTCTTCTTAGCTACATCCGCAATAGGTACATCAAAATAACACTTTTCAAGCGGTGGTAAATCAAGCATGTCATAAATCTTTCTAGGCATGATAGAAATACTAGCACCTAGATCACATAAAGCATGGCAATCATAACCATTAACATGCATATCAATGATGGGTTCCCAACCATCTTCTAACTTCTTGGGAACAGAGGCTTTTCGCTTCAACTTTTCATCCCTAATCTTTATGAGAGCATTGGTAATATGCTTAGTAAAAGCAATATCTTATATTTACTAATTGGAGGCACCATACGAGGCACCACGTTAATCCTCAAAAACTAAGCTAATCATCCGTCCGATCTCCCGTCAAGTTAATGATAGCCATCCGATGAAAATTCTGAGGAGTCCACGCTAGATTTCCCACCCAAAGGGTCCACCGGTTACCTAGATAGAAACGATTCCTTGGATGAATCTGGGCGAGTCATAGATTTCTCTCCCAGGAGTCGTGGCCTCTCTCCTCCAGTTGCTCCTGTGGCGAATTACCCCAATTTTGATTTGCGGCCTACTCGCACAATCTCACGCACGTCTCCATACCTTCGCCATAATTATTGGTAGGCTTGCCACACCGCCGGTGCTAGCGACCAAGCCAGCGGAGGGTCAAACGGTTGGTCGACAGCCAGCACATACAAAACTTGCTGTGGCTGCTTGGTTGCATCTCAATTTTACTTGGAAAAATTCTATTACGATTATACCATGCCAGATTTTCTATAGTATATATGGTCCCGTACTGATTAAATTCTATGCATAATTCTTGCCACAGACCAAGCTTGAATCATGTATTAGTGCGATTTTAATATATAATATAGCCAGGTGATTTTGTCTTCGCTCATCCCCAACCCAATTTTACCTGCAGGAAGCCAACGTCCATCTTCTGCTAATCCAACAGCTATCATGTTGGAGCTGGAGTATGTTGGCTACGTGCAGATCGGAAATTTGATTACTTGAGAGTTTTACCACATATCCAATTATGATTCCATTATCAGTGCACACCAAAAGTTTACTGATTTTTTTGAACAAATTGTATGGAGTAGGGATGCTTGCGCAGACAGACTTCGAGCTCACGCAGGTATGCTTGCCTCTTTCCTGTCTGAATTAGAAATATGTTGCATTTTTTACTTTACAAAGTACATAGCTTGGTGAGTACATCTAATGACCGTGGATACCATAAGAGAAGTATTTACATCCAGGCTAAAATCCATAGCTGAAAAGTTTATTGACATATACAATCTCGATGCCATTGTTCCTTCAGTTATTGCATAGTCTTTGTTGCCTAATTGTCTATGCAACCAACTTAGGTTTGCAAAAGGTAATATTTTTTTATAGGCTATCGCATGGTAACAATTCGCTGTTTAGTTGTAGTTTGGTGATTGTGGCTCATAGCCAATTTCTGGAGATCAAAACATACTGCAGTATTGTAAGTATGCAGTATTTATGGTGTTCCAAATAAACATTTGCACGTATATTGAAATTATCTATTCTTACGTACGGGCATGCATTCCAACACGAATGATTTTCCAAGCGACATGTATAATTTGCATTCTAGAGTCACCAGGAACCAAGACGATGACGGGAGAATTATAATTCCATCGGGCCTTTGCAAAATGTGCATTCTGTATATTGTCCGACCTACATCACTCAATACAGTCTAATAATTAGAAAAACGAATGTCCCTCCAAATGACAAATAAAACTATAGATTGAAAGATTGATCATTTGAAAACACACTCTTTATTTTTTTACAAATACTTCTATTGTTTGATCTATTATCATAAAAGTTTAGTAATACAGTCTAATAATTAGAAAAAAGAATGTCCCTCCAAATGACAAATAAAACTATAGATTGAAACATTGATCATTTGAAAACACACTCTTTATTTTTTTACAAATATTTCTATTGTTTGATCTATTATCATAAAAGTTTAGTATATTGAAAATCACATCTAAGATTTGCTAGCCCGTGCAGGCGCACGGGTTGATGACTAGTTTAAAGAACTAGCATTGGGAGTCAAAGCAAGCTTTTGCAAGAACAAAATTACTTCAGATATATTGCAGCCATCAACATCAAAATCATTAAAAGAAATAGAGCTATCATCTCCCACACTCCGAAAAATTTCAGCACTCTTTTGAGAAAAAGTTTTGGCAGTTTTAAGCTTTTTAACACAAGGAGTGGGAGTATTCTCTACACCAATCAAAATAAGAGGGTTGCTATCAGTAGGAGCAACATCATTAGAGGTAGTAATGGTACATACCTTCATCTCTCTAGCCATCTCATCTTCTCTTTCCCACCTGGCATGCAATTCCGCTAACAATCTAATATTTTCATCAATTCCAACTTGAATAGCATTAGCGGTAGCAAAAGGATCAGGCTTAGCGGACATTCTATTAACCAAAGAAGATTGCACATTAGACAATAATGAAATATCGGTTTCAGCTTTGGAAACCTTAGCTTGTAATTCAGGAACAGCCTTGTTTAAATTTTCTAGTTGATGACTAATAGTCCTCAACAGAGCTGATTGCTCCTCCATAGTCTTGGTGAAAGCCCTATTCTGCTCACATTGCATCTGCATAAAATTCTTGGTAGCCTTTTCAAGTTCAAAAATTCTTTCTTCACTAGGTATTTGAGGTCTACCAAGATAGCTATTATCACCATTAGAAGGAAACGATCTATAATTGTTACTAGCAAAATTGTTCCTATAAGCATTGTTGTTAAAACTAGCATGGTGGCCCTCGTAAATTTGATGACATCTTTTTTAATGTAACTAAAGTATCTGAAAAATAAATGTCATGTGTTTAAAGATTCTCTAACTAATGTGATCCAAAATAAGTTCTATAGGCACTATAACATATCATGTTAAACAAAATAACATTATTATTATACTATTACTATGAACACCATATTAATAAGTCATTTTCCGTGTTAGATTGTTGTTAGCTATTGCTCTTTCAAATTAATGGATAGTTACTGAATTAAAAATAATTTGGTGCCAAGAAAATTTAGGGCCCACCACAACATTATCAATAAAATGTTTATGCATTTTGTTCGAAACCCATCAATTGTGGTCAATTTATTTTGTAGAAATGATAAAATACAATAACAAAGATCAACAGATCAAATTTTATTGTGGGATTTTTGTGGTTCATGGTATACCATATGTAACCTTATAATATTCACTCTTGAAACTTTGTTCATCACAGTGGAGAGCTCGCAAAATGTACATTTTGGGAATTTTTTGTGTATAATTTATAACCTAAGAAAGCAAGCAACAAAATTTCCTTATAATACACTTGTTTTTCACACATTATTTCAAATGATACGCTTTTTTGTAAATTATATATTACATTATATATTGTGCTATATTATAAATATTTTGAAAAATGTTGTAAGATAATTTTGAATGTATTCTAAAATTGTTTTTGTTGATTACTAACATCACCGCCACATGAGGATTAAAAAACATGTCAGTTATTTTTATTATTAATGAATGCATTTGGATTTTAAAATAGATATCCTAATTACTTACCGGCTAGTACACTTTTACAATATTTACATATCAGGTATGGTGTATGTTGGTTTTAGGCGTGTTTTCCGGAGATGTGCATACATGGTGCTCTATATATCTATGTATCATTATTACTAAAACCATAAATAAGGCATAAAATTTTGAGAGGGAGAGAGAATCCTGAATAAGAATTTAAGGATAATTTACTTTTTCCATTTATTTAACATTATGTTGCATTTTTTAAAATTTGAGGTCTTGAAGAAAATATAAAACAAAATCTTCTTTTTGAACTATATTTTCTTTCCTTTTTTATTTTTTTATTTATTTTGTATTATAATTTGGGTCGCCTTCTGCTTGATCTGGCCGACACTGCAGGTTCAGGTTATCAAGTCCTTGTGCAAATCACAATGATTTATGTTAATTAATCGGCCTATACTATATTGCCAACAACTTATATAAACCTTCCTTGATAATTGTAAATGTCATGGTATAGCATGAGTCAATCAATGCTTTCGTCTATAGTTTGATGTGTCAACATAATGATTTCTCGCCTTATCTCCCTCGCTATATGCTAAAATTTCTTATCTACCGCAATTTAGATATGTGAACAAAATACCATATTTTACATTGTACATGTTTATAAGATTAATAAATTTTATTGTGAAGATTTACCAATTATTCTTTTAATCCACTTGATTTGTAGGCACGTTTTTTATTCAAGCTTTTATTAGTTGTCTCTTTGATTCTTTCTCTAAACATGTCATATACTTTCCACCGAATGTCCAAGTTCATATAACCTTCCTTTCTACCATACGTCTCACACGTTCTAGTTTTGGCAGTGCACGTATTCTCCTTATTGTTTTTACTGTGACAACTATGATCCTTTGAATATTTTTCTTTAATTGAAAAGAAGAAGAGTTGTATCTTGACACTCATCGCTATTATATGAGCTGAGCAAAAATATAATCAAGTTTTTTTCTTTCAGATTGAACCGTCAGACTTGGTTTTGCATGTTCCATGAAATAGGGAGTCCGATCAGATTTTTTTTCCAAGATTTGCTTTGAACCCACTGAAATCCCTAAAATCATATTTTATATTTTTTCTTTTGAACGAAAACGCGTAAAGTCTTGTAGACAGCTACCTTGTGGTTTTGCAGCGTATTCTTCTTATTGCTTTGAAATTTTTTTTATGGTTTTTATATGGGATAAAACACTTTATTTTATAGTAGGTACTATTTGTCTAGCCCACCAAATTTTTTTATAAATACACACGGGCAAATTCTTGTGAGGCCACACCATGTACGGGACTTCACAGCCCAACTAAGAGTCCATGTTCTAAACGTTTTCTGTTTTAGTCATGACGTGACAGATGGAACTGTATGTTTACATAACAAATAATTTTTTGTTAAATCTGAGTCATTAATTTTAGATCTAATGGTCAGGATAATTATAATAATGTGGATTAACGTGGTATCCCTATTTTAGACCCCCGTATTGTGCTTTTAGTATATAGTAGATTGTTCTTTCTAATGAAATTCACATCCACTTGCTCTTCTTGAGCAACCAGAGAGGCCAAAGGAACATTATTAGGATCAACATGAGTCCTATCATTAGCAAGCATAGCCATAATGGTATCAATCTTATCATTCAAGGAAGAGGTTTCCTCAACAGAATTTACCTTCTTACCTTGCGGAGCTCTTTCGGTGTGCCATTCAGAATAATTTACCATCATGTTGTCGAGTAGCTTTGATTTGGCGCCCAAGGTAAGGGACATAAAAGTGCCTCCAGCAGCTGAATCAAGTAGGTTCCTTGAAGAAAAATTCAGTCCTACATAAAAAGTTTGGATAATCATCCAAGTAGTCAGTCCATGAGTGGGGCAATTCTTTACCATAGATTTCATTCTTTCCCAAGCTTGAGCAACATGTTCATTATCAAACTGAGTAAACTTCATAATATTGCTACGCAACGATATAATCTTAGCAGGAGGATAGTATCTACCAATAAAAGCATCCTTACACTTAGCCCATGAATCAATACTATTCTTAGTCAAAGACAGCAACCAATCTTTAGCTTTTCCTCTCAAAGAAAAAGGAAACAACTTGAGCTTAATAATATCACTATCAACATCCTTATATTTCTGCATCTCACATAGCTGAACAAAATTGTTGAGATGAGCTGCAGCATCTTCAGTACTAGCACCAGAAAATTGCTCTTTCATAACAAGGTTCAATAAAGCAGGATTGATCTCATAAAAGGTGGTAGCAGGAACAGGTGGTGCAATAGGAGTGCAGATAAAATCACTATTGTTCGTGCTAGCAAAGTCACACAACTTGGTGTTTTCAGGAGTGGCCATTTCAGCAAAACGAAAGTAAACAAGTAAAAACAGCTACCAAGGATTCTAATTTTTTTGGGTTTTTGATAAAAAGCAATGCAAGTAAAATAAATAAAGTAAAGCAAAACAAATAACAAAGTAAAGAATGTGTGTGCGAAGAACTCCCCTTGCAGAAGTCTTCTCTTCCTCCCCGGCAACGGCGCCAGAAAAATAGCTGATGCTCCAAGTGAATGTGGCAACAGACTGTCCTTGTGCGTGGTGAATAACCAGCCCGTTGGGAACCCCAAGAGGAAGGTATGATGAGTGCAGCAGCAAGTTTTCCCTCAGTTTAAGAAACCAAGGTTTATCGAACAGGAGAGGAGAGACAATGACGACTGAAGGTGTTGTGGAACCTGCACACACACAAACAAATACTTTGTTCCCAACTTGCGATGAGGTTGTCAATCTCACCGGTTTGCTTGAAACAAAGGTTATGAGTGTATCGAGTGGAAAACAGTAGAGTATGCGAGTAAAGTAAACAGTGCGGGAAAAGTAAACAGGTGATTGCAATATGATTAAAATAGGACCGGGGTCCACAGTTCACTAGTGGTGTCTCTCCATAGATAAAATAACATGCTGGGTAAACAAATTACAGTTGGGCAATTGATAGAATAAAGATAACGTGATATGTCAAGAAGATCACTATGAGATTTACTCTGGGCATTACAACAAAATACATAGACCGCCATCCAACTGCATCTATGACTAATAATCCACTCCCGGGGATATCATCCGAACACCCTAGAAGTATTAAGTTGCGAACAACAGATAATTGCATTAAGCAAAGTGTGTAATGTAAACAAAGCATATGCCCTTGAGCATATGAATGTTGTTTTCTCCCTAGTAACAACAGCACATCTACCACCTTAGAGGTTTCTGTCACTCCCCCAGGTGAAATAGAGACATGAACCCACTATCGAGCATAAATACCCCCTCTTGGAGTCACTAGCAACTACTCGGCCAAGATAGCTACTAACAACGGAGAGCATGCAAGATCATAAACAACATAGAGATAACAAAAGATATAATTCAGTACAACAACTTAATCATAAACACCAATATTCATCGGATCCCAACAAACCAACATCATAGAATTACATAACGGTGATCTCAATCATGTAGGGCAGCTCATGAGATCTAAACATGAAGCACATGGTGGAGAAGACAACCATCTAGCTACTGCTATGTACCCATAGTCCAAGGTAGACTACTCACTCATCGCTCCGGAGGCAAGCATGGCGATGAAGAAGACCTCCGGTGGCGATTCCCCTCTCCGGCAGGGTGCCGGGAAGAGCTTCTGGACCCTCCCGATCTTTGGGTCGACGGCGGCGGCGGATCGTGATGTATTCTGGAAATCTGATTGGGTACTTAGGTTTTTCTCGTTGGGGGGTCTTTATAGGCGAAGGGGCGATGTCAGAGGAGGGACCAGGCCTCCTCACACATGGCTGGCGCGGCCAGGGGCCTGGCCACGCCGCCTGTGCATGTGGGGCCCACGTGGCCCTCTTCCGTCTCTTCTTCGGATGTCTGGAAGCTTCCCCGTAAAATATGACTTCAGGAACTTGTTTTGTCCAATTCGGAGAATATTTCCTGTGTATCACTTCTGAAACACAAAAACAGCAGAAAACAGGAAACTGGCACTGTGGCACTTCGTTAATAGGTTAGTTCCGAAAATGCATAAAAGTGCCACTAAGTGTAACGAAACAATAGGCAAATGGTGTAAAAACAAGCATGGAGCATCAAAAATTATAGATACGTTTGAGACGTATCATTGACTTCATGCCGGTTGACCAAGGAAGGGCCAGGCCGGCATATATGTCTATCTCGGCTAATGTCTGGATATGCCAGTATAACCGGGATACCGATTGAGGAATGCCGGCATATATATAGATATGCCGGCCTAACTTCTATGTTATATCGTGCAGGAGCAGGGTAAGCCGGATTACCCGACCTTCATAGGTCGTTGGTCCGGCATATATGTCCTGGATATGGCCAACGGTCGTATCCGGGATACAAAAGTCAGCTAAGATGTCATGTCCCTACAATCAAGGAGAGACTCTGCTCAGTATGGAGAGGGATCGTGTTGACAGGGTGCACAGTGGCTATCTACTCTCACTGTGCACAAGTACAGCCCTTACCTCACAGAGGTAAGGTCACAGTGCAGGAAGTATAAGGTACAGGGATATGAAGTCCCATCGAGAGCAATCAGGGAGAAAGTCAAGGGTCGCTGCCTTCGTCAGCAAGTCCTATTTGGGGTGTAGTTCGTGTCTTCTGGTCTCTTGTGACCATTGTAACCCTGGCCACCACTATATAAGGTGGCACAGGGAACCCTAGTAGGGGGTTGGTCACTCTGTGTTCCTACACTTAGCAGTTCATCTTCCTCCTCTAGCAGAGAGCTTTGAAGCACCATTGTTGTGTACTCCATCGATCCAAGTATAAAACCAGTAGAGCAGGAGTAGGGGTGTTATCTCCTTACGAGAGCCCCAAACCTGGGTAGATCTGTGTTCCTTTCTGTTGTGCTTTTTAGCTCGTTCCCCTCTCCCGAATCCTCCAGCATCTAGTTCGGCCCCCACTTAAGCCATCCTATGGCATATGTTGTTTCACCACGACGACAGCCGCCGCCGTCGACAAATTTTGGGGGACAGAAGTCTCTGTTCCGGCACCCTGCCGGGATGGGGAAGTGCCCTTGGAGCCATCTCCATCGGTCTCCATCGCCGTCTCCGCCGTCTCCATCGACCTCACCGCCGTCCCCATCAACCTTGTTGTCTCCTATGATGAGGAGGGAGTAGTTCTCCCCCAGGGCCGAGGGCTCTACCGGTAGCTATGTGGTTCACCTCTCTCTCCCATGATGTGATCTTTATGTGATCGTGAGCTTTGTATCATGTTGAATAAGTAGATGTTAATCTTCTTCATTATGTGTACTCTAGTGTGTTATTAAAGTAATATATTCCTCCTGCCATGGCGTAACAGTGACAGTGCGTGCATCATGGTGGTACTTGGTCTAGGCTACGATTGTGATCTCTTATGGATTATGAGAATACTTATCACTATGATAGTATTGAAGTGATCTATTCCTCCTTTCATGGTGTAATGTTGATAGTGTGTGCACCGTGTTAGTACTTGGTCTAAGTTGCAATAATATCTATCTTGAGTTATGATTTGATTTGGATATCTCTATGAGTGGTGTTTGTCAAGTACTTGATGAACTTTGAGGAGTGCTTCGTAGCCCTATACAATGATTAGTGTTATTCAATAGGAGAGTAATTCAGAATACCATAGTGAAGAGAAGTTATTTATTTGTTCAATTATGTTATATTTGTTGGGAGTGTGTCCACTAGTGAAAGTATGATCCCTAGGCCTTGTTTCCAAGCTTTGCACACCGTTTACTTCCTATTTTGTTACATGTTTGCTCACAGCAATATTTATTTCAGATCACATTTGCTACTTATAATCATCACTACTACTTGTATTTCACTATCACTTCGCCGAACTAGTGCACCTATACATCTGACAAGTGTATTGGGTGTGTTGGGGACATAAGAGACTTTCTGTATCGTAATTGCAGGGTTGCTTGAGAGGGATAGCTTTGACCTCTTTCTCCTTGAGTTCGATAAACCTTGGGTGATCCACTTAAGGGAAACTTGTTGCTGCTCTACAAACCTCTGCACTTGGAGGCCCAACACTATCTACAAGAACAGACGCGTGCGTAGACATCAGTAGGGCAAGATATCTACACATGGATTTGCAAAGACACTTAGACATTGTTCATAATAGGTGTTCAATTTGTTTGTTAATTCAAATTAATGCAAACTAGATAAAATCCCACTTAAACTAGCATCCCTCAAATTTGTTTAGTGATTACTGATACGTCTCCAATGTATCCATAATTTTTGATGCTCCATGCTTGTTTTTACCCCATTTTCTTAGTGTTTTGTTATACTTCGTGGCACTTTTATGCATTTTCCAAAACTAACCTACTAACAAGTCACCACAGTGCCAGTTCCCTGTTTTCTGCTGTTTTTGTGTTTAAGAAAAGCTACACAGGAAATATTTTCGGAATAGGACGAAACCAAAGCCAGTCGCCCAGAATTTCACCAAAGCTTCCAGAGAACCGAAGAGGAGTCGGAGTGGGGCCACGAGGGGCCCACACAACAGGGCGGCACGGCCCAGGCCCTAGCCACACCCCCTATGTGTGAGACCACCTCGGTCCACTTCTGACGACGCCCCTTCGCCTATAAAGACCCCCCGACGGGAAAAACCTAAAGACCTGATCAATTTTCTAGAACACATCGCGATCCGCCGCCGCCGTCGACCCGAAGATCGGAATGGTCCAGAAGCTCTTCCCAGCACCCTGCCAGAGAGGGGAATCGCCACCGGAGGTCTTGTTCATCGCCATGCTTGCCTCCAGAGCGATGAGTGAGTAGTCTACCTTGGACTATGGGTCCATAGCAGTAGCTAGATGGTTGTCTTCTCCACCATGTGCTTCATGTTTAGATCTCATGAGCTGCCCTACATGATTGAGATCACCGTTATGTAATTCTACATGTTTGGTTTGTTGGGATCTGATGAATATTGGTGTTATGCTTGAGTTGATGTACTGAAATTTATCTTATGTTATCTCTATGTTGTTTATGATCTTGCATGCTCTCCGTTGTTAGTAGCTATTTTGGCCAAGTAGTTGCTAGTGACTCCAAGAGGGGGTATTTATGCTCGATAGTGGGTTCATGCCTCTATTTAATCTGGCGGAGTGACAGAAACCTCTAATGTTGTAGATGTGTTGTTGCTACTAGGGGGAAAACAACATTCATATGCTCGAGGGCATATACTTTGTTTACATTACACACTTAGCTTAATGCAGTTATCTGTTGTTCGCAACTTAATACTCATGGTGTAACATCCCAGCGTTTAGGACCAAACGGGGGTAGAATCAGGGTTTGTGCATCACATTCATGCAGCTGAAAACCTGGGAATTTTTCGCGCAAATTATTTAAAACACAAAGCGACTGAAGTTCCTCTTGCTCTGATGTTTAAGTTCAGCGCATCGGAGTGAGTGCGATGAATTTTGGCATGACCTTTGTTGAATTATTGATTTAGGGGGGAAAGAATTTGAATTTAACATTTAAATTTGAACTAGATAATAATTCAAATAGGTTTGAATTTAGAAATTGATTAATAAACATCACAAATAGAATTAAGAATAGTTTTGGAATAATGTCTTTATTACAAATGAAAAGAATATTATATTACAAATCTCAAATAGTGAGATTAATTACATTACAGGATTAGAAATTACAAAAGGAATAAAGAAAAATCCTAACTAATCTTTAATCTTGTCATCATCTTCATTCCTGCAAATAAGAAGCAACAAAGACAAAAGAAATAATTGTGTTATGGTTAGAATATTTGCATCATCAGGGATGAGGCATTTTAGTGTTTTGGAACTCAACTAAAGAATATTAGGAACTTGTCCTAATATCCAAATGGGATTAGAGGGATCTAATTCATCATAGGCAACAAGGGACTATGGATCATATTTGGATCATGAGGCAGGAATTAACAAAGAAGCAACAGGGACAAGGCAACACTGTATGATCCATGTCAGTTGAGGGACAAGAGGAAATAATATGATCCATCTATCTTAGATACTCAGGCAAGTTATCAATCCCTCTAACCTAGTTAAGTTCCTGCTTAGAAACCCACAAAAATTGATTTTAATGAATCATACTTGACATGGACAAGTCAATATGATCCTTAGCCAATGAGATATCCAATTGGCAGTACAAAAATAAAGACCAAAGGTGATAATCATCAACAGCCGTAGCCTACCTCCAAAGGTAAAGGAAACCAATTTGACCACCTATAGGCAGCACAGTCACCACATGCATAGCATGTGCTGTCAACACAGCAGTAGAAGTATATAAACACACAGCCAGCACTAGCAGCCACACCTCACAGACTCACCAGCACATTTCACCATCCATCTTATCTCAAGAACACCAAGAACAGCTCATCACAAATACCATCACAAGAACCAAGCAACAGCAATCAGTGACCAGGATCACCAAGTGAAGCACTAGGAGCAGGCCAGCAAGCTAGGAGGAGCAGGGCTGCCAAGGAGGAGCAAGGCTACCAGTCGAACAAGAAGGATCAAGAAGGACAGAGTTGCCAGAAGATCAAATAGAGGGGAAAGAGAAGGGCACCAGATCAAAGATCTTATACCAGCTTCACTCCCCAAATCTCAACCACAAGGTTAATCACCAAATACATCACAGCATCAGTTTCTGTTCTTATCATCAAGAGAAAATAAGGGGGGCAACAGGATTAACCTCAGGCTGGCATAGAGATGCTATGCTATGTCATCATAGGTTAATGAAATTAAATTAGTATCTGTTCTTATTATGAATTGGGGCCTCAGCCTTTGCATCATAGGCCAGACCAAGATAGCAAGCTAGAGTCTGTTCTTATCAATCTAACTTTATAGAAGTGCTCATTTTGCACATAACAGCAGCAACCAAGGTTACTACAGGCATCAGATTTGTATACCAGATCAAAGAAGCCAACCAAACTTTTCACACAGCTACTGCATATGCTCACTAGGAGGCACCACAGTGGTAATCATAGCCAGGCAGATCAGCAGCCACTTAAGAAGCTTTATATGAGCTAGATATAACATCTAGGTTAGCTAGATTAAAATCACCACTGAATACACATTCAGTTCATATCTCTAAAAATAAATTCAGTTAAAGTGTATCACTAATTGTAATCCGACAATTTCACCCAGTAACTACTGGACAGTAGTAGTATATATAACCATCCACTTATTATCCATTAACCTGATGGGTAGATCATTCCCAGATAAACAGTAACATCCAAACTGTTGGAATTGAACCCAAAGTTCAATTAAGCATTTCAACCGAATACCCTCAGCAAAGCCACATGATTTAATTGCACATCACAGTACCATAGCCAGCATAGTACTGTTAGCAGTAACAGAACCAAATAGCACCTAGCAGCAACAGGATCAAGTTGCACATCCAAGAACACAGAGCTAGAGGGGAGGATTTAAGAGAAGCTCACAGTAGCCGCGGAGTAGTGGTCGAGGCGACGCCGGGGTTGCGTGGGACACGCCGTCCAATCGGCGTCGAGGGCAAAGGGTCGACCAGCACAACAGCATCACCGTCAATGCGCCATCACCGCAGCAGGGGCATCCGGGAGTCGCCGTCAGACCCGAGCCTCATCGGCTAGGGTTAGCCATGGGCAAGCGAGGGGGGGCTTGCCTGGTGTTGGGGCGGAAGAGATCCAGCAGGGATGGCCACGCCGGTGCAGTATCGAAGAGCGGCGCTGGCCGGAGTAGTGCCGGTCGGCGAGGGCGAGCTAGGGTTCACGGGGTGCCTAGACGGGCACGGTAGAGCACTGCAGCGATGTAGGTTAGGGTTAGGTAGTGGCTCTGGAAGGTAGCCACGGCAGGGTTGGCCGGCGGCAGGCCGGGGCAGAGCGGCGGCGGCGCATCGCCAGCGAGCAGGGCGGTGGGCGGTCCGTGCAGGTGTGCGGGTGAGAAGAGAGAAGAGAGGAATGAGAGAAGGAGAAGGACTCGGCCCGATTTGCTCTGGCCGAGTGGGCCGGCCAGGCCAGTTGGGCTTCGGTCTATTAGCCAGCAAACCCCAGCCCAGCTCTGGATAAAAAGGAAAAATGTTTATTTGATTCTAGAATTTCTAGAAAATGATAATAATACCTTGTGAATATCTAAAAATGAACTAAAAATGATTTTTGAATATTATTTGTAACAAAGTAATTTAAAGAATGAAAATAATCCCAAAAGGGTTGAATAAAGTTTATTCAAGATATTTTGGCTATTTTGTGGAGAATAAAATTGCTATATCTTAAATGACCTAAAATTTGTAACAATAAATTTGAATAATTAATATCATGCCTAAAAAGTTCAATAACAATATAAGTGCTACTCTTGCCATTCATATGCATAAGTGTAACTTAGCATCTAAATGAATTCCTGAATACTTAATTCTTTATTAAAACTGAAATCCAACACACAAAAGGGGGGTAATCACTTAAACCCTAATGCATAGCATCTATATGCATCATAGCATGATTTGCCTCTTTAAACATTGTCTTACCAGACAATGATGCTATTTTTCCAGAACCCGGGGTTCAGGGTTCAACCAAAGCTTTCGATTGTAATACCTTGCAGTCTCAAGGCAAGTTCACTCTTGCTCATACCTCTTGATTAATTTTAGCA
Source organism: Dactylis glomerata (assembly GCA_007115705.1). Taxonomy (NCBI): domain Eukaryota; kingdom Viridiplantae; phylum Streptophyta; class Magnoliopsida; order Poales; family Poaceae; genus Dactylis; species Dactylis glomerata. The sequence continues at coordinate 1,612,748 of QXEO01001356.1, forward strand.
AATTACTTGCAAATATATACCTGTGGTATTACTACTGCATCCAAAGTTAAAAGGTTCTCTTTTATAAGAAATATGACTAGTTGGTTATCGACCCGAGTGGTGGTAACCTAGGATGGCTGGCAAATGGAACCACGGTATGATGGATGTGGTGGAGGTTCCATTTCCATGGGAAAGTGAATTCTAGGAATTAACAACCAATGTCGACAGTGATTCTTGTGTCGTAAATCACGCGTTAACCATAAGACTTGGAATGGGACGGGAAAGTCAGCTAGTTCTTCTTCCTTTCGCATGTCAATGGACGTACCTTACCGGAGAGTCAGGATGTAATTCGGACTTGGCCGTGACCTGACGACAATGGGTGGAACCCCTAAGTTCCCCGGTACCTGGTGTCTATGATGGATTGTGGGGTTCGGGCAATAATTCGGGGCTCGCCGTGGGCTATGCCGTAATTCGGGGCTTACCGTGGCCTGAGCGAGGCAAAAGGGTGGGCATGCGAGGTCGCGGAGAAGGGTAGTGATTGGCTTGGATCAATGACTGGGCCCCATACTAAAGTGTATGGACGGGAAAGATTCGCCTGGTTGAGCAGCAAGGCTTTGATCTCTTATGGGTAAAGCAACGCACCTCTGCAGAGTGTATCAAATTGTGGCTTGTCACTCCTTGTTCCGGGAAGGAACTGCGAACACGGCAGGAAAGGAACTCCATGAAGTTCTAGTCAACCTGTGAAGGCTGTCGGGCATAGTTTTCAAAATAAAAGCAATCTCTTGAAGAAATGTTTACGACAACCTGCATGACCTATGATCATTGATCTATGGTCGTAGCTAGTGCATCAAACACTTATCCCTTTTAAATGAACTTGCTGGGTAACGCTCGTTACTCACCCCACTCCCTCTTAACCCTTGCTTAGACTCTGAAGACCAAGAAGAGGAGGCACTCTACGCCAATGCAACTCAGGAGGAGATCTTCTATGAGGAACCGGATCTGTCCGGTGGTGTAGAAGGTGAAGATTACAAGATCGTCTACGGTGCCGAAGAGGAAGCCGAGCAGTAGACAAGATAGTACCGTTAGATTAGCCGAGCAACCTAAAACACTACTAAATAAGTTGCTGAGCTATAATAGATCTTAGATGTACTTTCAGTTAATCTAGAACAAGTAATGTAAGATGTGAGTCAATGGGGTATCCTCGATGAACCTAAGAGGACCTCGGAGTTGTTATTTATTTGGCTTGTAATAATAAAAGTTTGTATGTGGACCCGCAATGTTTCTGTTGTACCACTCTGAGGGATGTAATTTTTGTGAAATGGAGTTTCATAAGTGTTATGTCAACGACTTGCGTACTACAACATGCAGTGGTATGCTGGGTCACCGCAGCTGGTATCAGAGCAATTGCTTTGACCTTAGGTTGGAAACCTATTAAATGGGTAGAACCTGTAGGAAGTCTTATGGGAATAGTAAAGAATTCTCTAGAAGTATGGTGGATATTCACTTGAGAATAACCCTGCCATATATTTTAGTGCGATGATTCTTTATTATTAAGCATTGCTATTACCATTAATTCGGGGTAGAATGAACCACAACCAGAAAGATCCAAACATTTTTCCACACATACCTGGTTGTGTTAAGAACAAGGGAGATGTAGTAGCCGTAATAGTAGAGGGTTAAATCTTACTATTCATGAGAGAGTTAATCATGTAAGAATATTGTATTACATATCCTAATGAGAGGGGGTAGCATTAATAAGTAAGTATGCACACTCACAAAGAAATCACCTTGATTGTAAAAGTTAAGTATTGCATGTGTATAATACATTTGGTTTTCATTTGGATTTGCTTTTGATTTCATTGTGTGACTAGTACTGTGCATAAAGTTGAACTCAGAAAACATGTGCATGGTGTAATTATGAGAATTCGCTTTGTGCAACAGGACTAGAGGGGCATGGATTCGGGCGTAGAACGTGAGACTGAGTAGCATCGTCAAGAAAGAGAGGCCAAGCAGAAGGCTGATGCAGATGCAGCAGCAATGGAACCACCACAACCACCTCGTCCTATCTCGGAGCAAAGTTTTCTCCAGTATATGCAGTTTGTGGAGGAAAACAGAAGAAGAGATCAGGAACAACAAAACAAATTTATGCAAGATTTGGCCGGACAAGCTGGAATAGTGGGAAGAGATAATGTCAGGCAAGGAGTAAATCTGTCTGAATTTCAGAATACAAGACCTCTTCCATTTGCAACAGCACCCGAACCTATGGACGCGGAACACTGGTTGACTGACACCGAAAGGAAGCTAAAGACTGTCGGCTGTAGCGAGGAGGAAATGGTACGTTATGCAACTTATCTGTTGACAGGGCCAGCGGCATCATGGTGGGAGAACATTATTGCTATACATCCAACCACACACGTGTTCTCTTGGGAAGAGTTTAAGGAAAAGTTTCGTGAACATCATGTTCCGGAAAGCATCATGGAGCTCAAGAGGCAGGAGTTTGAGAAGCTGGAACAAGGGAGTACACCGGTTATGAGGTACATCCGGGAGTTCATCGGTTATCTCGCTATGCGGTTGACGAGGTTAGTACTGAAGAGAAACGCAAGAAAAGGTTTCTGAGAGGTTTGAATCCATATGTGAAGATGCAAATGAGGCCATTTAGTACACAGGGATTCCAGAAGCTAGTGGATGCTGCCATTACTTTCGAGGATGATTATCGGCAGGTCCAAGAGGAGAGGAAGAAAAGGGCAAGGCTTGAGCCAAAGCAGTTCCAACCCAAGAAATCAGTGCCCAATCTGAGTTTCAAGCCTAGATTCAGGCCTGGGGGTGATGCACCCAATCCAAAATCTCCAAATCCAATAAGCAAGGTTGTGTGCAATAATTGTGGGCGATCGGGGCACACTAGGAATACGTGTTGGAAACCCAAGATCATCTGTTATGGGTGTAACCAAGAGGGACACATGAAGCCTGACTGTCCGAACAAACCTCCCGGTGGTTGGCCAGCAACAGGAGGTGGTAGAACTGCTGGAGGAGGATCATCAGCTGGAGGAAGGAATTTCGGTGGGAACAATGGTGGTAAACGAGGAAGACCATTTGGGAAGCTGAATTGCACCACACTATAGGAAGTGGGCCACTCAGATCAAGCTGTGATAGGTACGCTAAGCATTCTTTCACATCCCGGCAAAGTTTTATTTGATATGGGAGCAACTACTTCTTTTATTTCCAAGCAATTCATGGAGCAATATGGGATTAGATGTTCTATGATAGAATCCCCTATTATTGTCTTATCCGCGGGGGGTACATTAGTAGTCACCCACATAAGGAAGGAACAAATCATCAGGATTTGCAACTTTGTGTACTTTGCGGATCTATTTGTGATTCCAATGGGAGACATAGCAGTGATACTGGGAATGGACTGGTTGTCAAATCATGGAGCTCAAATTGATTGTGAAGAAAAGACAGTGTCCATTAGAAATCCTGAAGGTGGAAGAATAGTTTATCAAGGTGATAAGCATACTCAAATTGAGGCAGAACTGCAATTGAACTCAATGAAGGAAGTGAAGATTGAAGAGATTCCTATAGTTAAGGAGTTTAAGGATGTGTTTCCAAAGGAATTACCTGGAATGCCACCTAATAGAGAGATAGAATTCACAATTGACTTGATACCGGGAACTACACCGATTGCACAAGCACCTTATAAGATGGGTCCGAAGGAGTTGAAAGAGTTGAAAGAACAGTTAGATGAATTGGAAAGGAAGGGATTCATCAAGGAAAGTATATCACCGTGGGGATCACCTGTCATTTTTGTTGATAAACGAGATGGAGGCAGAAGGATGTGTGGAGATTATAGAAATTTGAACAATGTGACTATCAAAAACAAATATCCACTGCCTAGAATACAAGATTTGTTCGATCAAGTGAAGGGAGCAGGAGTCTTTTCCAAGATAGATCTGAGATCGGGTTATCACCAAATCAAGATTAAAGCAGAAGATATTCTGAAGACAGCTTTTGTATCTAGGTATGGACATCATGAGTACCTTGTTGTACCCTTCGGATAAACAAATGCACCAGCTATATTCATGAATCTGATGAACAAGATCTTTATGCCTTATCTGGAGAAATTTCTGATAGTGTTTATTGACGATATTCTGGTATACTCAAAGGATAAGTCTGAACATGCTAAGCATTTGAAGATAGTTCTACAGATTTTGAGAGAACATCAATTATATGCCAAGTTTAGCAAGTGTGAATTTTGGCTAGATAAAGTGGAGTTTCTTGGACATGTAATCAGCAAAGAAGGCATAGCTATGAATCCAAGCAAGGTTGAGTCAGTTCTGGAGTGGAAATCACCCAAAAGTGTCAAGGAAATCCGAGGATTCTTAGGAATGGCTGGATATTATCGAAGGTTCATAGAAGGGTTCTCCAAGATAGCTGGACCAATGACTAAGTTGCTACGGAAGAATACACCATTTGTGTGGTCAGAACAGTGTGAACAGAGTTTCCAAACACTTAAAGAGAAGTTAACTACCGCACCGGTGCTAGCAGTCCCAGAAACAGGCAAGGATTATATTGTCTATTGTGATGCATCCAAGCAGGGAATAGGATGTGTGCTCATGCAAGATAGAAAAGTAATAGCCTATGGGTCCAGACAGTTGAGACCAAATGAAGTCAACTATCCAACACATGACCTTGAGCTAGCAGCCGTGGTGTATGCATTGAAGAGCTGGAGACATTTTCTTTATGGAGCAAAATGTGAGCTATACACGGATCACAAGAGTCTCAAATACTTCTTTACTCAGAAGGAGCTAAACATGAGGCAAAGGAGATGGTTAGAGTTGATAAAAGATTATGATCTGACCATCAACTACACACCGGGGAAAGCGAATGTAGTAGCAGATGCTTTGAGCAGGAAGAGTACTGACAGCGTGACCGTGGACATGGAGTTACCTCAAGGGCTGAAAAGAGAATTAGAGCAAGCAGAAATCATGTTCCTAAAAGGAGAGGCTATAGGCATCATAGCAACTATGAGAGTTATAGAGGAGCTACAAAATGACTTGAAGTATGAGATAATTCGAAAGCAAGATGACGGTCCTTTCATACAAGAAGAAGTTAGAAGAATCACTGAGGGAAGGCAATCAGTGTTCCACTTAGGAGAGTTTGATTCACTATGGTTTGAAAAGAGGATTTGTGTACCTGACGATGAGAAGATTAAGGAAACAATACTCAAAGAAGCTCACGAGACACCTTATTCAATACATCCAGGGAGTACGAAGATGTACATGGATTTGAAGGAAATATTCTGGTGGAATAACATGAAGAGAGAAATTGCCAAGTATGTGTCTGAGTGTCACACATGCCAAAGAGTGAAGGCGGAACATCAAAGTCCCGCAGGGCTTCTAAAACCTTTAGAGATTCCAGAATGGAAGTGGGATGAGATCGGTATGGATTTCATCACAGATTTGCCGAAGACCAATAATAATAAGGACATGATATGGGTAATCGTGGATCGATTGACCAAGAGTGCACAATTCATCGCTGTGAACCAAAAGGACAATGGTGAGAAGTTGATAAACTTATATGTGAAGGAAGTTGTCAGTAAACATGGAGTTCCTAGGAAGATAGTGTCAGATCGAGGTTCTGTATTCACCTCAGCATTTTGGAAGCAACTTCAGGAAGCTTTAGGATCAAAGCTAGACTTCAGCACAGCCTATCACCCACAAACTGGAGGACAAACTGAAAGAACTAACCAGATTCTCGAAGATATGCTTAGAGCATGTGCTTTGAACTTTGGAGGATCTTGGGAGGAACATCTACCCTTGGCAGAGTTTTCATATAATAACAGCTATCAAAGTAGTATCAAGATGGCACCTTATGAAGCACTCTACGGAAGGAAGTGTAGATCACCAATATGTTGGTATGAAGTCGGGGGAAATAAAGAGTTTGCATCGGACTACATCAAAGAGAAACAAGAGGCAATTGACATCATCCGAGATCGTCTCAAGATTGCACAGAGCAGACAGAAAAGTTATGCAGATCAGAAGAGAAGATCATGGGAACCTCAAGTAGGAGACATGGTTTATCTCAAGGTTAGTCCAATGAAGGGAGTTAAAAGATTTGGAGTGACAGGAAAGTTGAGTCCAAGGTATATCGGACCTTTCAAGATTCTGAGTCAGAACAGGGAGGTAGCTTTTGAATTGGAGTTGCCAAAGAGACTGTCACAAATCCATAATGTTTTTCACGTATCACAACTACGGAAGTGTCTTAGAACTCCAGATAAACCAGTTTCACATGAAGAGTTAGAACTGCAAGCAGATTTGACCTATATTGAACATCCATCCAAGATTCTCGATGAAAACTAGAAGAGATTGAGAAACAGAGCTATCAAGTATTGCAAGGTGCAATGGAAGCATCATTCTGCAAGAGAAGCTACTTGGGAGAAAGAGGAAGACCTCAGACAAGCTTATCCTGAGCTATTCAGGTATCACCGTGCGTAACTTTAGGACGAAGTTTTTGTTAAGGGGGGAAGGCTGTAACATCCCAGCGTTTAGGACCAAACGGGGGTAGAATCAGGGTTTGTGCATCGCATTCATGCAGCTGAAAACCTGGGAAATTTTCGCGCAAATTATTTAAAACACAAAGCGACTGAAGTTCCTCTTGCTCTGATGTTTAAGTTCAGTGCATCGGAGTGAGTGCGATGAATTTTGGCATGACCTTTGTTGAATTATTGATTTAGGGGGGGAAAGAATTTGAATTTAACATTTAAATTTGAACTAGATAATAATTCAAATAGGTTTGAATTTAGAAATTGATTAATAAACATCACAAATAGAATTAAGAATAGTTTTGGAATAATGTCTTTATTACAAATGAAAAGAATATTATATTACAAATCTCAAATAGTGAGATTAATTACATTACAGGATTAGAAATTACAAAAGGAATAAAGAAAAATCCTAACTAATCTTTAATCTTGTCATCATCTTCATTCCTACAAATAAGAAGCAACAAAGACAAAAGAAATAATTGTGTTATGGTTAGAATATTTGCATCATCAGGGATGAGGCATTTTAGTGTTTTGGAACTCAACTAAAGAATATTAGGAACTTGTCCTAATATCCAAATGGGATTAGAGGGATCTAATTCATCATAGGCAACAAGGGACTATGGATCATATTTGGATCATGAGGCAGGAATTAACAAAGAAGCAACAGGGACAAGGCAACATTGTATGATCCATGTCAGTTGAGGGACAAGAGGAAATAATATGATCCATCTATCTTAGATACTCAGGCAAGTTATCAATCCCTCTAACCTAGTTAAGTTCCTGCTTAGAAACCCACAAAAATTGATTTTAATGAATCATACTTGACATGGACAAGTCAATATGATCCTTAGCCAATGAGATATCCAATTGGCAGTACAAAAATAAAGACCAAAGGTGATAATCATCAACAGCCATAGCCTACCTCCAAAGGTAAAGGAAACCAATTTGACCACCTATAGGCAGCACAGTCACCACATGCATAGCATGTGCTGTCAACACAGCAGTAGAAGTATATAAACACACAGCCAGCACTAGCAGCCGCACCTCACAGACTCACCAGCACATTTCACCATCCATCTTATCTCAAGAACACCAAGAACAGCTCATCACAAATACCATCACAAGAACCAAGCAACAGCAATCAGTGACCAGGATCACCAAGTGAAGCACTAGGAGCAGGCCAGCAAGCTAGGAGGAGCAGGGCTGCCAAGGAGGAGCAAGGCTACCAGTCGAACAAGAAGGATCAAGAAGGACAGAGTTGCCAGAAGTTCAAATAGAGGGGAAAGAGAAGGGCACCAGATCAAAGATCTTATACCAGCTTCACTCCTCATATCTCAACCACAAGGTTAATCACCAAATACATCACAGCATCAGTTTCTATTCTTATCATCAAGAGAAAATAAGGGGGGCAACAGGATTAACCTCAGGCTGGCATAGAGATGCTATGCTATGTCATCATAGGTTAATGAAATTAAATTAGTATCTGTTCTTATTATGAATTGGGGCCTCAGCCTTTGCATCATAGGCCAGACCAAGATAGCAAGCTAGAGTCTGTTCTTATCAATCTAACTTTATAGAAGTGCTCATTTTGCACATAACAGCAGCAACCAAGGTTACTACAGGCATCAGATTTGTATACCAGATCAAAGAAGCCAACCAAACTTTTCACACAGCTACTGCATATGCTCACTAGGAGGCACCACAGTGGTAATCATAGCCAGGCAGATCAGCAGCCACTTAAGAAGCTTTATATGAGCTAGATATAACATCTAGGTTAGCCAGATTAAAATCACCACTGAATACACATTCAGTTCATATCTCTGAAAATAAATTCAGTTAAAGTGTATCACTAATTGTAATCCGACAATTTCACCCAGTAACTACTGGACAGTAGTAGTATATATAACCATCCACTTATTATCCATTAACCTGATGGGTAGATCATTCCCAGATAAACAGTAACATCCAAACTATTGGAATTGAACCCAAAGTTCAATTAAGCATTTCAACCGAATACCCTCAGCAAAGCCACATGATTTAATTGCACATCACAGTACCATAGCCAGCATAGTACTGTTAGCAGTAACAGAACCAAATAGCACCTAGCAGCAACAGGATCAAGTTGCACATCCAAGAACACAGAGCTAGAGGGGAGGATTTAAGAGAAGCTCACAGTAGCCGCGGAGTAGTGGTCGAGGCGACGCCGGGGTTGCGTGGGACACGCCGTCCAACCGGCGTCGAGGGCAAAGGGTCGACCAGCACAACAGCATCACTGTCAGTGCGCCATCACCGCAGCAGGGGCATCCGGGAGTCGCCGTCAGACCCGAGCCTCATCGGCTAGGGTTAGTTGTGGGCAAGCGAGGGGGGGCTTGCCTGGTGTTGGGGCGGAAGAGATCCAGCAGGGACGGCCACGCCGGTGCAGTATCGAAGAGCGGCGCTGGCCGGAGTAGTGCCGGTCGGCGAGGGCGAGCTAGGGTTCACGGGGTGCCTAGACGGGCGCGGTAGAGCACTGCAGCGATGTAGGTTAGGGGTAGGTAGTGGCTCCGGAAGGCAGCCACGGCAGGGTTGGCCGGCGGCAGGCCGGGGCAGAGCGGTGTCGGCGCATCGCCAGCGAGCAGGGCGGTGGGCGGTGCGTGCAGGTGTGCGGGTGAGAAGAGAGGAATGAGAGAAGGAGAAGGACTCGGCCCGATTTGCTCTGGCCGAGTGGGCCGGCCAGGCCAGTTGGGCTTCGGTCTATTAGCTAGCAAACCCCAGCCCAGCTCTGGATAAAAAGGAAAAATGTTTATTTGATTCTAGAATTTCTAGAAAATGATAATAATACCTTGTGAATATCTAAAAATAAACTAAAAATGATTTTTGAATATTATTTGTAACATAGTAATTGAAAGAATGAAAATAATCCCAAAAGGGTTGAATAAACTTTATTCAATATATTTTGGCTATTTTGTGGAGAATAAAATTGCTATATCTTAAATGACCTAAAATTTGTAACAATAAATTTGAATAATTGGTATCATGCCTAAAAAGTTCAATAACAATATAAGTGCTAGTCTTGCCATTCATATGCATAAGTGTAACTTAGCATTTAAATGAATTCCTGAATACTTAAATCTTTATTAAAACTGAAATCCAACACACAAAAGGGGGGTAATCACTTAAACCCTAATGCATAGCATCTATATGCATCATAGCATGATTTGCCTCTTTAAACATTGTCTTACCAGACAATGATGCTATTTTTCCAGAACCCGGGGTTCAGGGTTCAACCGAAGCTTTCGATTGCAATACCTTGCAGTCTCAAGGCAAGTTCACTCTTGCTCATACCTCTTGATTAATTTTAGCAAATTACTTGCAAATATATACCTGTGGTATTACTACTGCATCCAAAGTTAAAAGGTTCTCTTTTATAAGAAATATGACTAGTTGGTTATCGACCCGAGTGGTGCTAACCTAGGATGGCTGGCAAATGGAACCACGGTATGATGGATGTGGTGGAGGTTCCATTTGCATGGGAAAGTGAATTCTAGGAATTAACAACCAATGTCGACAGTGATTCTTGTGCCGTAAATCATGCGTTAACCATAAGACTTGGAATGGGACGGGAAAGTCAGCTAGTTCTTCTTCCTTTCGCATGTCAACGGACGTACCTTACCGGAGAGTCGGGATGTAATTCGGACTTGGTCGTGACCTGACGACAATGGGTGGAACCCCTAAGTTCCCCGGTACCTGGTGTCTATGATGGATTGTGGGGTTCGGGCAATAATTTGGGGCTCGCCGTGGGCTATGCCATAATTCGGGGCTTACTGTGGCCTGAGCGAAGCAAAAGGGTGGGCATGCGAGGTCGCGGAGAAGGGTAGTGATTGGCTTGGATCAATGACTGGGCCCCATACTAAAGTGTATGGATGGGAAAGATTCGCTCGATTGAGCAGCAAGGCTTTGATCTCTTATGGGTAAAGCAATGCACCTCTACAGAGTGTATCAAATTGTGGCTTGTCACTCCTTGTTCCGGGAAGGAACTGCGAACACGGCAGGAAAGGAACTACATGAAGTTCTAGTCAACCTGTGAAGGCTGTCGGGCATAGTTTTCAAAATAAAAGCAATCTCTTGAAGAAATGTTTACGACAACCTGCATGACCTATGATCATTGATCTATGGTCGTAGCTAGTGCATCAAACACTTATCCCTTTTAAATGAACTTGCTGGGTAACGCTCGTTACTCACCCCACTCCCTCTTAACCCTTGCTTAGACTCTTAAGACCAAGAAGAGGAGGCACTCTACGCCAATGCAACTCAGGAGGAGATCTTCTATGAGGAATCGGATCTGTCCGGTGGTGTAGAAGGTGAAGATTACAAGATCGTCTACGGTACCGAAGAGGAAGCCGAGCAGTAGACAAGATAGTACCGTTAGATTAGCCGAGCAACCTAAAACACTACTAAATAAGTTGGTGAGCTATAATAGATCTTAGATGTACTTTCAGTTAATCTAGAACAAGTAATGTAAGATGTGAGTCAATAGGGTATCCTCGATGAACCTAAGAGGACCTCGGAGTTGTTGTTTATTTGGCTTGTAATAATAAAAGTTTGTATGTGGACCCGCAATGTTTCTGTTGTACCACTCTGAGGGATGTAATATTTGTGAAATGGAGTTTCATAAGTGTTATGTCAACGACTTGCGTACTACAACATGCAGTGGTATGATGGGTCACCGCACATGGGGTGTTTGGACGATATCCCCGTGAGTGGATTATTAGTCATAGATGCAGTTGGATGGCGGTCTATGTGTCTTGTTGTAATGCCCAGAGTAAATCTCATAGTGATCCTCTCATCATATGCACGTTGTCTGTATTCTATCAATTGCCCAACTATAATTTGTTTACCCAGCATGTATTATTTTATTTTATGGAGAGACACCGCTAGTGAACTGTGGACCCCGGTCCTATTTCCGTTATATTGCTATCACCTGTTTACTTTACTCACACTGTTTACTTTACTCGCATACTATTACTATTTTCCACTCGATATGCTCATTCCTTTGTTTCAAGCAAACCGGTGAGATTGACAACCTCATCGTAAGTTGGGAGCAAAGTATTTGGCTATGTTGTGTGCAGGTTCCGCGTTGCAGCTAGCAAAGCAAAGCTTGGACGAGGCGCCCTATAAATTGTCCTGAGCTGTCGCAAGCTAGCAAGTATCACCTTCAGTCGTATTGGCTCCTTCCTCTCCTGATCGACATACCTTGCTTTCTTAACTGAGGGAAAAACCTTGCTGCTATATTCATCATACCTTCCTATTGGGGTTCCCAACTAGATGGTGAAAAGATAACACCACCGCAAGCATCAAGAACTTTTTTTGGCGCCATTGCCGAGGAGGAAGAAGAAGACTTCTGCAAGGGGAGTTTTCGCACGCACATCCTTTACTTTGTTTATTGTTTTGCTTTACTTTATTTTTACTTGCATCATTTTATCAAAAACCCAAAAAAATTAGAATCCTTTGTAGTTGTTTTTACTTGTTTGCTTTTAGTTTGCTAGAATGGCTACTCCTGAAAACACCAAGTTGTGTGCCTTTACTAGCACGAACAATAGTGATTTTATCTGCACTCCTATTGCGCCACCTGCTCCTGCTGCAAATTTTTATGAGATTAGGCCTGCTTTGTTGAACCTTGTTATGAAAGAGCAATTTTCTGGTGCTAGTACTGATGATGCTGCAGCTCATCTCAACAATTTTGTTGAGCTATGTGAGATGCAAAAGTATGAGAATGTTGATGGTGATATTATTAAGCTTAAGTCGTTTCCTTTTTCTTTCAAAGGATAAGCTAAGGATTGGTTGCTGTCTTTGCCTAAAAATAGTATTGATTCATGGGCTAAGTGTAAGGATGCTTTTATTGGTAGATACTATCCTCCTGCTAAGATTATAGCTTTGCGTAGCAATATTATGAAGTTTAGTCAGTTTGATAATGAACATGTTGCTCAAGCTTGGGAAAGAATGAAATCTATGATAAAGAATTGTCCCACTCATGGACTGACTACTTGGATGATTGTTCAAACTTTTTATGCAGGACTGAATTTTTATTCAAGGAACCTACTTGATTCAGCTGCTGGAGGCACTTTTATGTCCCTTACCTTGGGCGCCGCAACAAAGCTTCTCGACAATATGATGGTAAATTACTCTGAATGGCACACCGAGAGAGCTCCACAAGGTAAGAAGGTAAATTCTGTTGAGGAAACCTCTTCCTTGAGTGATAAGATTGATGCTGTTATGCTTATGCTTTCAAATGATAGGACTCATGTAGATCCTAATAATGTTCCTCTGGCCTCTTTGGTTGCTCAAGAAGAGCATGTTGATGTAAACTTCATTAGAAATAATAATTTTAACAACAATGCTTATAGGAACAATTTTGCTAGTAACAATTCTAGGCCGTATCCTTCTCCCAATGGTAATGGTTATGGTAACTCTTATGGTAATTCCTCCAACAACACTAGGGCCGCGCCCTCCGAGCTTGAGGTGATGCTCAAGGACTTCATCGGTAAGCAAAATGCTTTTAACAAGTCTGTTGAGGAAAAGTTAGACAAAAATTGATATTCTTGCTTCTAAAGTTGATAGCCTTGCTCATGATGTTGAACTTCTGAAATTAAAAGTGTTGCCTAATGAGGTGAAATAGAACAATGTTTTTGCTACTGCTAATGCTATTCAAGTTAGAATTGATGAAAATGTTAGATTGTTAGCAGAATTGCATGCTAGATGGGAAAGAGAGGATGAGACTGCTAGAGAAATGAAGGTATGTACCATTACTACCTCTAATGATGTTGCTCCTAATGCTAGCAATCCTCTTACTTTGATTGGTGTAGAGAAAACTCCCACTCCTTGTGTTAAAAAGCCTAAAACTGCCAAAACTTTTTCTCAAAAGAGTGCTGATATTTTTCGGAGTGTAGGAGATGATAACTCTATTTCCTTTAATGATTTTGATGTTGATGGCTACAATATATCTGAAGTTATTTTGTTCTTGCAAAAGCTTGCTTTGACTCCCAATGCTAGTTCTTTAAATGTTGCTTTTACTAAGCATATTACCAATGCTCTCATGAAAATTAGGGATGAAAAGTTGAAGCAAAAAGCTTCTGTCCCCAAGAAGTTAGAAGATGGTTGGGAACCCATCATTGATATGCATGTTAATGGTTTTGATTGCCATGCTTTATGTGATCTAGGTGCTAGTATTTCTATCATGCCTAGAAAAATTTATGACATGCTTGATTTACCACCGCTTGAAAAGTGTTATTATGATGTTCCTATTGCTGATGTTGCTAAGAAGAAACCTTTGGGAAGGATTAATGATGTTCTTATTGTGGTTAAAAATAACCTTGTTCCCGTTGATTTTCTTGTCATGGATGTTGAATGCAATGCTTCATGTCCTATTATTTTGGGAAGACCCTTTCTTCGAACTGTAGGTGCCATCATTGATATGAGGGAAGGTACCATCAAATATCAATTTACACTCAAGAAAGGTATGGAACACTTCCCTAGAAAGAGAAATAAATTAGTTTTTGACTCTATTCTTAGAGCAAATTATGAGCTTGATGCTTCATCACTTGATGTTACTTGATTCACAATTTTCTGCGCCTAGCTCAAAGGCGTTAAAGAAAAGCACTCTTGGGAGATAACCCAATGTTTTTACATTCAGTTCTTTTTATTTTATTTGAGTCTTAGAAGTTATTACTACTGTAATGAACTCTCCTTATCCTTTTTATTTCATTCTTGTGCCAAGAGAAGCCTCTAATTTGAGTGAGGTAAGATTTGGGGATGTTGCTGTCCTAAAATAGTTTTTGGTGCTGCACCGTAAAAATTCGTGAAAATTCTCTGTATATCTTTTGGACTTGAAATTTCTTGTGCATATGCCCCAGGTTATATCCAAACTTTCATTATTTGAACACTTTTTTATTTGAGCAACAGAAAACCCCTCGAAAATTCGACCTTTGTCAGCTGTTCTGTTTTGACAGATTTCTGCCAATATTTGTGTTTGCCGCTTTATCGCTTTCTTTTTTAGTTCTTTTGATCACGGAACTTTTGGGGAAGTTGCTACAGTAGTATATGCTTAATATGTGGTGGTTTTAGGTTGAAACTAAAGCAAAAAGAGGTTGATTCTATGTTATGCTTAAACTAATGTTGCTAATAGATTTGTGTTTAGTTTTGTATGAAGGAAGTTTTCAAGTGTAGGGATCGGAGAGTGATGAAATGAGTTGAAGAATGGACAAAAGCTCAAGCTTGGGGATGCCCATGCATCACACCAAGAAATATCCAAGAAATACAAGTGTCAAAGCTTGGGGATGCCCCCGAGGCACCCCTTCTTCATCGGCAAAAATTAGGTCACCTTTCAAGACACTATATTTTTATTGCTTCATGCATTATGCATTTTTCTTGGAGCATCAGTTGTTTTTAGTTTTCAATTTAGTTTAGTTTTGTTTGCTGCAATAAATGGTTGGACCCCAACAAATTTCTTTTGGAGAAGTTGCCTTGCTTTTCATTTGCAAAGAACACTCCGTTTTTCATTCTTATAATTTCAGCGAGTGTTCTCTTTTTCTAGAACTGCATTTAGTTTTCGTTTTCGCCTTGATATGCATTTAGATCTTGTTATATCTTTTCATCAAGGTTTATTTTTGCCTCTGATCTTTATTGGTTTTCATCAAAAGAGGTGTTTATAAAAAGTTTGAATGGTGTTAGAAAAGAGAAAAAGCTTTATGCAAAAAAGTGGTACAAGAAGGAGCTTGTGTAGACTGCGGCCTAGGCTTTTGCATGTCATGCTTGAGGTCTTTTTGATAGTATGCTTAGTGGTTTTGTTGTAGCATGACTTGTCTCAAATAACTGATATCGCTTAATGAGCCTTTGAAAAAATCACGCGTTGTTTTTATCGTTTGGAAGCATTATTTTGGTTTTCTCCTTGATGCTTTATTTGGGTTGACTTGGCGCATGCTCACACATGTTAGACTCTTACAAAGTGGCCAATAGCCTCTATGATCATTTAGTTTTTGACTTTTGATGCCATCTTATGCTTCTTTTAATGTCGCTTTGCATGATTATGGCCGTTATTGCTCTCTTAGTTGGTCGCTCCCAGTCTTTTGCTAGCCTTCGCCTTGTACTGAGTATGAGCTCTACTCGTGCATCCAACTCCTAAAAACCAAGTTTGCCATTGTGTCCACCATACATACCTATTAGCAATTTGCTATTTCAAAGTACATTTGACTTGCTTTTATCTACTCTTCAAATTAAACTCTTACCAGTGTTATGCGAAAATTGGTCAGTAAAGCTCTCATGAACCGGATGGCACACTTTCTTTTTCTCATTCTTAAAAATTTGACATTGTGGTCTCTTATGTTGAGTTGTTATGCTTGCAAGTTGTAAGTTGGGAATTAGCTCAACCATGACGTCATGGGGCAAGCTTTCAACATTGCACTTCTTATTTGAGTTGATATCGTGATCTTTTGTTTATGGATACTTGTGGTGTGAAATGAATTGGGAATCTTGCGGGATCATGGAGTTTGTATATGTGTTAGGGAAACGCCTGGGCCGCCAATCTAAGGCATGCATAATTCATGGTGGAAATTTGCAGCATGCCCATAGTGGACATTCGACGACGCATCTCAAAATAAAAAGCTATACAAATGGTAAATAAAAGAGATGTCGAGGTGTTTATTGTATGCTTGTCCTGTCATTTTGATGTGGGCTTGTTCCATGTCATCGGGCACGGAGGTACCCCGTTGGTGGTTCTCAATGATACGTATATACTTACAATGACAAGAGCCCTGCTTGGGACTCTAAGTAAAGTAGCATGAGGTTTGGGTACTCATATTCACGGGACAGGAGGTTTTCAACTTATGATTTGTCAAGCATATGCAGCATGAGTGTTCTCGCATTAACTTTAACCATTCAAGATGCTTATGATGGGGGCAATGAGAGCTCAAAGCCGGTAAGTACCATAATTTTTGAAGGTTTATAAAACTTGCAATCACTGCTTCTGTTGGGGATATACCAAATAGGTATACCAGCGACGTAGTCCTAAATTAGCAAGCCAGGGTGGCCCATCTGGGGTGGTATGGCGGATTAACCATACCGGGCGGCCCAGTTGCTGAAGTTGCCACGGCGGTACTGGACGCAGGCGCTTATGGCGGATCCTTAGACAAGCCCATGGCGGATTACTGTTAACCAGCCCATGGCGGATCCGGAGATGGCCCACGGCAAGTTACCTTGACGTACACGCATAGGACTTAGTCTAGGACTCCAAGTTGTTTCCGCTCCGGTACCAACGTGTAGCCCACGCCAGGCGCCTTTATAAGCCCGGCGTGGAGCAGCCCTTGAGGCAGAAGACAGAAGAGACAAGTCATATGGTCAATCGCATAGCGAAACAGCCAACCTCATCATTGTAATCGAGCACTTGTTGCCATATAGTGAATTATGGCAGCACGTAGGATCTCGCCACCGTCGCGGGATCTGAAGCTGGGTAAACTCGTGCTACCACCGTTCTGGATCGCTCCTCCGTGTTCACCCCCTTCCACAAACCGCCATACCCCTACCTCTATGACAGATCTGTTGACGAAACCATGACAGTTGGCGCCCACCGTGGGGCTAAGCGCGTCTGGAGCGTGGATCCAGGCGGGATCCGCCTTTGCAGGCATCGGCGACACCGTCGCCATCGGGCGTGTCCTCTACGATTCTGGCTTCCCCATCGTCCCAGTGGATAACCTCTGGGTGCCGGCTAGAGAAGACCCTGCTCGATTCACTGTCGTTCCGATTGGAGATATCCATATCTTCATTGGAGAGACAAACCCTACCCCCGCCACGGAAACCAATTTCCGGCGGATCGGTATGGCTGAAATCCCCAAACGGACCGCTTTCGAGCTGGATACGGAGGAGGACTCATCTGACCTGGAACATTCTAAGTTGCCCAGATCGGATCTGAAAAGTAATCCCACCCAGCCCGCCCTAGAGGTAGAGGAAGTGGTGGAAGACCGCTGTGAATCCGCCATGAGTAATCTGGCGTTAGAGACACCACGGTACTGCCTTGTTGCGTTCGCAGGCATCACTTCGGGATCTACCTCCAATGGAGGAGAAGATAGCCCAGGTGAATCCATCCTTGAGGCACTTAACGAAAGTGGTGAATCGGATGACTGGGACAGCAAGGGCTATGATTCTGACCATTACGATGCTACCATGAGAAAAATCGAGGCGGAATTGGCGCAGCAGGCACTTGAAGAGCAACAAGCAGCGGCCAAGCAGGTGTTTGTAACCAACAAAGGAGATGATGCTGGGCAGACAACCAGTGATCCGCCATCTCAGGCAGTCCACGACAGAGATGCCGGCAATGAGCAGGGTAACCCGCCACCAGCCGCCGATCCCGCCACGGAGCAACTTCCTGAGATTCACGGCGGACCTAGGCCTCTGCAACCCGCCATCCCCGCGGACCAGCACCCGGAAGACTTCACGACCCCGATGGACAAGGTCGTCTATGGAACTCTAGCAGATCCAATCACCCCTGACTATGTCAGAGATGTGAACGATCTCGAGAAGAAGAGGCGAGCACTCCTGGGAAGCAAAGCGAGTCGAGAAGATGGGCCAGCAGCTTGATGGCGACATTGCTAAAGCTCAAGACACGCTGAAGCGCGCAAGGAACATGGAGGAGAAGTATGTTACTCTCATCTAGAACCAGATAACCGAGGGAGGCGACCCGCAGCTGGTACGAAACCTTGAGTTCACCGTACCAACAGCGGAAACTCTGGCCAAGATGTACATCAAGAATCCGCCATACGTGGATAAAAACCGCGATGAAGTCAGGGCTACGCCCATTGAAAATATCGTGGCTGCAAAGGAGCTATTGGAGCATAATAAGAGCCCAGCAGCCCTAGAAACGGCGGTGAAACTGATGACAAAAGCATTAGTGCAGCAGGAGAAGGCTACGTCGTCACGATGGCTCGAATCTGATCCCGCGCTATGCAGGTCCAGCACTGCCTCTAAGGCTCCGGGGGCTGGCAACCATGGTACGCGCCCTAACAACGAATCTCATACCGGATCCTCAGAAATCTGAAGAAGAGAAGCTCGCAACCGGGCGAACGCCATCCCAATATCCTCCGATGACAAACCAAATGGCAAAGGCGCACAGAGAAATCCATCGCCACCCCGCAAGAATTACCCTGCTTACGGATACCAACAAGACAATGCTGCCCCTCGCCATAAGACCAACATGCCGCCACCAAAGTATAAGACGTTCGAAGTCCCAAAGGGAGGGATGGTCATATGCGACAATGATGGCAAGCGAGGACGAAGCCGTGACGCTGGACGCAAAGACGATCCGCCACGACGGGAAACCAGCAGAGATGGCAGATCCAAGAGAAGGGACCGATCTCGCCATGACGACGGCGCGCACCGTGACGGCGACAAAGACAAGCATCGCTCCACTCGCCGCCACGATGACAAAGGGCAAGGCTCCCGCCGCCATAACGACGATCCATCTCCACGAAGAATGGAAGGAAGCCATCGTAGCTGCAAAGATCAGTCGCAGGACGGCGAGAGTAAACGACGACGCGACCCTTCGCCATCCTCACCAGGGAGCCCCCATGGCGGCAGTGGTGGTGGTGGCGGAGCAGCAAGGTCACGCAACTCTCGCAAGGATCCGCCGGACCAGAAGCCCTACGATGCTCGTACCCATCTAAACGAGATTGCCAAGTCTCAAACAGCCTTCTTCCTCGGCCCAAAGTGCTTTGGACAACGGATTCGTGATGAGCCCATCCCGCATGGGTTCAAGATCGAGAAAAATATCCGCCAGTACAATGGAGTCGATCGGCCTTTAACTTGGCTACAAAACTACTTCAACGCAGTACAATTCGCCGGGGGATCACCCAATGTTGTTGTCCGCTATTTGCCCCTGATGCTATCTGGCACTGCGAGGCAGTGGATCAACGACTTGGCAGAAAACTCCATCCAAACCTGGTTCGATATGCAAACTGCGTTCACCAAAAATTTTGAGGGGACGTACAAGAGACCCCATAACATTGGTGACCTCCAACGGTGCCGACGGGCCGACGACGAGACCTCCCGAACTTTCCTCGCGCGATGGCTGGATATGAAGAACTCCTGTGAAGGGGTTACTGACGAATCCGCCATCCTCGCATTTATTGACAGTTTGGAGAGAGGCCAACTGCTCCGCCATCGCCTGTTGCGGGAAAGGAACGAAGGGAAATTGACCCTAAATTCCATGATCACCATCGCAAGCAACTACGCGGCCGCCGACGACGACGCCCGCGAATCTCTGAAGGCTTCCGCCATCTAGAACACTGGAAAGCGGAATAGGAGCAACAAACGGAAGAATCCGCCAGAAGAGCCGCAGGCTCCGGACATGGTGGCCACAACCTTTGCTGACAAGGGCCAAAGCAGCCAGCGCGGCAGGGGACGCGGCGGTAGCGGTGCCCAGCCGCGGAGTTCTGCAACTCCTGCTTCGGCGCCATCCGCCCCCGTGTCTTACGACGAATACCGCGATATGCCATGTTTTGCCCATCGTGACGCTTCAGGAAAGTGCAACCACACCAACCGGAACTGCAAGTTTGTCAACGACCTCAAGGCGGATCAAGAAGCTGGCTTCAAACGCAGCCGGCGACAACGGCCTCGTGGCAAAGGAAAAGCGGACAAAGACAAGGAGTCTAGGGATGGCAGTGATATGGATGAAGACCCTGCGCCCAAACCCGCCGAAAAGGCAGAGGGTGGTGCTGGCAAGGGTAACCCAATCAAGGACAAAAAAGTTGCCTTTCACACATTCCTTGGACCCCCCACGGCCAAGGCACAGAGAGCTGCTATGCGCTCCCTCAATGCCACCGTGCCAAAAATCCGCCAGCACGTCCGATGGTTCGAAGTACCAGTGCACTGGAGCCGAGATGATCATCCAGAACACATCCCAGATGGATATTACGCCATGGTGGTATGCCCCGTAATCCATGGCTACGAGTTCTCCAAATGCTTAATGGATGGCGGCAGCATCCTGAATATCATGTACGTGGAAACTTTGACAAAGCTCGGCCTTACCAAGACCCAACTCCGCCATAGCGCAGTCACCTTTTATGGGGTGGTTCCTGGTCGCCAAGCCAAGTCCCTCGGGTCCATCACGCTCAAGGTTGCCTTCGGTAGCGAAGAAAATTACCGTGAAGAGCCTATAACCTTTGAGGTAGTCCCGTTCAAGAGCACATACCACGTGATCTTCGGTCGCCCTGCCTTCCACAGCTTCCATGCCAGGCCATGTTACATCTACAATCAGCTGAAGATGCCAGGCCCGGATGGCATAATTACCGTTTATGGCAGTTTCAGAAAGGCAAAGGAGTGCGAGGAACGAGAAGCCGCTTTCGCGGAAGCAGTGTTCTTCGGCGAGGAGTTCAAAGAAATTCATGCCGCTACGGACCCCGCGGAGATGCCGGCATCCAAGCAGGAGATTTCCGCCTCCCCGCCCACCTTCAAGCCTACAGTCGACACAAAGCAGGTGGAACTTGTCGCTGGCGATGCCGCCAAGACCACCGCCATTGGGACAAACTTGTCCCCCAAATAGGAAAGCGCGCTCGTCGAATTCCTTCGTGAGAACCGGGACATCTTCGCATGGCAGCCATCTGACATGACGGGTGTACCCAGGGTACTCGCCGAGCACGCTCTGCAGATAATTCCTAGCTCCAAGCCAGTAAGACAAGCCATGAGACGCTTCGGAGATGAAAAGCGCCGCGCCATAGCAAAGGAAATTTCCAAGCTGTTGAAAGCAGGCTTCATCAAGGAAGTGATACATACCAAGTGGGTGGCGAATCCGGTGTTAGTTCCTAAGAAAAACACAAAAGTTCTGCGCATGTGTGTAGATTACACTGGCCTGAACAAAGCGTGTCCAAAAGACCCTTTTCCCTTGCCTCGCATTGACCAAGTCATTGACTCGACGACGGGATCGGAGCTGCTGTGTTTCTTAGATGCCTACTCAGGATACCACCAGATCAAGATGAAAAAGTCCGATCAGCTCGCTATGTCGTTCGTAACACCTTATGGCACATATTGCTATGTCACAATGCCATTCGGTCTGAAAAATGCAGGAGCAACGTATCAGCGCACTATGCAAAAGTGCCTGGCGGATCAAATCGGACGAAACATCCACGCATACGTGGATGACATCGCGGTTATGTCTAAGAAGCAAGATGGCCTTATAGCGGATTTGCAAAAGACCTTTGACAATCTTAGGAAGTACAACATGATGCTTAACCCCACGAAGTGTGTCTTCGGGGTCCCAGCTGGACAACTTCTAGGATTCATCGTCTCCCACCGCGGAATTGAGGTTAACCCGGAGAAGATCAAGGCAATCCTCGACATCTCCCAGCCCATAGATCTAAAAGATGTACAGCGACTCATAGGCTGCGTGGCAGCAATGAGCAGATTCATCAGTCGTCTTGGTGAGAAGGCTTTGCCACTCTACAAGCTGATGAAGAAATCAGACGAATTTGTCTGGACCGATGAGGCAGACGCTGCACTTAAGGATCTGAAGAGAGTGTTATCCACTGCACCAGTCCTAGCGGCTCCCGAAGACCAGGAACCCATGTTACTATACATGGCGGCAACTAACAGGGTGGTCAGCATCGTCATGGTGGTAGAGTGTAAGGAAGAAGCGCAGGAGTATGGCGTACAGCGACCAGTCTACTATGTCAGCGAGGTCCTGACGGAATCCAAGCAACGCTACCCTCACTACCAAAAATTGGCATACGGAGTTTTCCTAGCTTCTCGAAAGTTGAGGCATTACTTCTATGACCATAAGATCACAGTGGTGAGCAAAGCCCCACTGAAGGACATCATCAACAACAGCGACGCAACAGGACGAGTTGCGAAGTGGGGCATTGAATTGGCCTCTTTCGACATCGACTATAAGCCTCGCACCGCCATCAAGTCTCAGGCTCTAGCAGAATTTATGGCGGATTGGAAGGAAGCGCAGGAAACTACGCCCGTCCCAGAACCAGAGTATTGGGTGATGCACTTTGATGGTTCGAAGTTGCGACACAGCTCGGGGGCTGGAGTGACACTCAAATCTCCTAAGGAAGATGAGCTAAGCTATGTTCTCCAGATCCACTTCCCCACCACCAACAACATCGCGGAATATGAAGCTTTACTGCATGGGCTACGTGTCGCAAAGGAGATCGGCATACAACACATCATGTGCTGTGGAGACTCTGACCTTGTGGCTCAGCAGGTGGCTGGCACATACAAAGCTCGGAACGAAGTTATTCCGGCGTATAGAGACGAAGTGGATGAGATGGCCAAAAGTTTCCTCGGCTACGACATAAAACACGTACGGCGAGAAGATAACATGGCGGCCGATACCTTGTCCAAACTAGGATCCAGCCGTAAGGCAGTTCCGCCAGGCGTATTCCTCGAGCATCTGCGCGTACCATCAGTCAAGCTGGTGGATCCAGAAAATCCAGAGCTAGCGAGCTCCCCTGTTATGGCGGTTTTGCCAAGCAATCCACCATGGGCAGAGCCCTACCTGGAATTTCTGACGAACAAGAAGCTTCCTGAAGACGAAGTCCAAAAAAGACAAATCGAGCGTAGAGTCAAAGCGTACACCATCATAGATGGGCAACTCTACAAACGAAGCACCTCGGGAGTTTTCATGAAGTGCATATCCCAAGTGGTTGGAATCGAAATACTAAGAGAGATCCACGAAGGCGAATGTGGGCATCACGCCGCCGCCAGATCCCTAGTAGCTAAAGCATTCCGCCATGGATTCTACTGGCCAACAGCCAAGGCAGATGCAGACCGCATTGTGGAGCTCTGCCATGGTTGCCAAATGTACTCCAAGCAAACCCATATGCCCGCCACAACACTGCATACGATCCCCATAACTTGGCCTTTTGCAGTCTGGGTGCTGGACATGGTGGGTCCGCTAAAAACAGCACCTTCAGGATTTACGCACCTCCTGGTAGCGGTAGACAAATTCACGAAGTGGGTGGAAGCTAAGCCCATCAGGAAACTTGATGGCAAAACTGCCCTCAAATTCATCATGGACATTGTGGTTAGATTCGGCATCCCACATAGCATCATCACCGATAATGGCACTAATCTGTCTCAGGGGGAAGTTGAAGAATGCTGCCATCACAGCGGAATCCACCTTGACCTAGCATCTGTGGCACATCCACAGTCTAATGGCCGAGTTGAGCGGACCAACGGACTAATCATGTCAGGGATCAAGCCACGCCTAGAAGCACCGCTACACAGAGCAGCTGGAGCCTGGGCAGAAGAGTTGCCATCTGTGCTGTGGAGTCTACGGACCACGCCAAACAGATCAACTGGCCTTACCCCTTTCTTCTTAGTCTACGGAGCAGAGGCAATCTTGCCAAGTGATGTTCAGTACGATTCTCCAAGAGTCGGGGCCTACAAGGAAGAAGATGCAGAAGCGTCCAGACAACTATCTGTGGACCTGCTGGAAGAAGAACGGGACCTAGCAGCCCAGAGATCCGCCATCTACCAGCAGAATCTCTGCCGCTATCACAGCAGGCGAGTTCGCCAATGCTCATTCAAAGAAGGTGACCTGGTGCTACGCCTCAAACAGCAGAAGTCCCACAAGCTATCCCCGCCTTGGGAAGGACCCTTCGTCATCAGCAAAGCTCTACTGAATGGTTCCTACTACCTCGTTGATATTCGCGAGCTAGATAAGCGACCAAGTAAGAAGCGCAAACGAAGAGACCCTGACGATATCTACGACGAGACAGATTGTCCATGGAACATCGCACAGCTACGTCCTTTCTACACTTAGCACTTACCTAGCTATGTAATAGGCACCTCTATATGATCAATGAAATAAAGCATTTGGTTCACTCTTGATTTTTTCTGAGTCTTTTACCTCCTTTATTGTTCATTTAGATCGTATAGAACCTTTTGCGCAATTGTGCTTTGCACTTGCGTCTCTTTTAAATCCGCCATAAGCGGTCCACGTAGCTTTTTTATGTTTTGATCTTCATTCGATGTTTTCTGTGTGGATTCCAGAGTAGTGACTTTTTGACGATCTAAGCCGCCATCTGCTCAGGGTTTTGGATGGTTGCTATTAAGTATCGTCGCCCTAGCGGATTGTTCATGTGAAGATTTCGCCATCTCACGAAAAATCAAGCACAGAGAGCCGGATGGCGGATCGCATAATCCTACGCGTGAATTTTTTTCAAAGTGTTGTTTTTTGGGCATGTTAAAAACTGCAAGTTGCATAAAACTAGGCCTGGCAGTTTCTTCGCACAATCAAACCACTTCAAGCTGCAAGAGTTCAAAAGCATTCAACTGATCCGCCACAAGCAGATCAGTCACAGTGCACAAACATTCACACGCAGTTTAAGTTTAAATTACAGACCCACTCAGGGGCCGAATTGATGCAAAGTATTTTTTCCTGCCATATTGCAGGGCACATCTCATGAAGATGGCGGAACCTTGGAGGACACCTCGTCACCGCCATCACCACCTGTAGTAGCCGCAGAGGCTGATGCCGAAGCATGGCTTGGCGACCCTGGCAGATCGTATGCTTCGTAGTATACATTCAACTGAGTGCCAAGGGCACACAGTTTATCATATCCAAGCACGCTCTGCCGGATGGCGGCCTCGTCCACCGGCGCACCGTCCTCGCCGCTCTCCGGGATGCCGGAGGTGAGCAGGTCCAGATCCATCTCGGGGTAGTGGGCCTTCGCCAAAGTCAAAGCTATCCTGGCACCACCCCGAGCAGAGGACAGTTTCCAGTCCGCCACCAGCCCTGGCACTAGCAGCAGCTTCTGGGTGAGCGTGATGGCGGAAAGGTTGGAAGAACCCGCTATCTGCAGGCTCCCGCACGCTTGGCGACCAGCGTTGAGAAGGCCATCAAGCTCCTTCTTCGCTGCGTCGGTGGCCATGCGCAAGCCTTCGGCGGTATCCGCCTCGCCCTGCCCCAAAGCGACTGCATAGCGGAAAAAGAAGATGCGTCACGCACGGCATAGCAGAAATTGGAAAAAACTTTATGCTATAAGTAGGAATGGTACCTAGCAAGTTGTCCTGGAAGTAATGGAGGAGCTCGTTGAAGCCTTCACGCCGCTTCTCAAAATCAGCGGCGGTTTTGCGGAGGTCCGCTATCTCCTTGTCCTTTTTCTTGCCCTGGTTTTTCTGGTCCTTCAGCTGCTCTTCGAGGGAGGTGTTTGCGGCCAGAGATTTCTGGAGCTGCTGCTGCAGCCCATCCATCGCAATGGCGTGGCCCTTCTCCACCCCCTCAAGTGTGGACTTGAGCTTGGCAACGTCTGCATGGCGGAAGTATCAGCACAGCATTGATTGAATAAGCATAAGGGAATTAAAACTGGTTAAAGTAAATTACCGCTACTCTCAAGCTGTTGCTGCAAGTCCGCCACAAGAGCGCTTTTGGTTGCCAGCTCCTTCTCTTGCGAGCTGACAACCTGGACCAGGTCCTCTACCACCTTCTTATAGTTCTGGCAAAATAATTTAAAGTGTTAGTCACTCTTAGAGATTTATGCCGGATAAGTATCTGCCATAACGCTCGGGGGCTACTCACGATGATTTTCTAGTCACTCTTAGAGCATCATAATGGACAGAATCCGCCATGATACTCGGGGGCTAGTTATACTGATTTTTTGTCTTCCTAAGAGCTTTATGCCAGATAGTCATCCGCCATAACGCTCGGGGGCTACTCAGTAGGAAATTTAAAAATAAAAGTTCTCTATAGAGCACTGTGAAACTACCAGCGCTCGAGGGCTGTGCTATTCAAAAACTTACAGGGGTCACTCTTGAAGCTCCATAGCGGATCGAATTTCGAAATCCGCCATGGCGCTCAGGGGCTACTGGGAGTACATACCTTCTTCATAGTCGCTGTTTTCTCAACAAAAGCGGCAATGCCGCTGGACAGCTGGTTGCTAGCATCTTCCTGGCTAGAAATAAGATTGACGACCTCAAGTTGCTTTTGTCTCCAAAATAAACTGCCCCCCGTCGGAGCATCCGCCACTTGACCCTGAAATGAGCCAGAAGCCTTTTCGCTTTGGACGACATCATTAGCCGCAGCTTCAGTCATTGGGTTAGCTTGTGGCATTGGGTCAAACTGACCACCAACATCCTCCATATCAATATCGATACGAGCGGACGAGGGAGTTGGTACGTCAGGGGTGAGCGGAACAGCAGCAGGAGAGGGTTTGGCTCGCTTGGATGACGGCTCCTTGACAGTACGCTTCTTTCTTCTGAGGAAAGGAGGATTAGAGATGGAAAGCAGCAAACAATGAAGAAGGGTGTCCAAAGATTACCTTGACTTGGGCAGATTGATGGTAGCGGTATTCTCGGATGGCGTTTCTAACTCCGCCCCACATTGAGCTTCGAAACAACGGGAATCAGCAGATTTCCCGCCACCACCGCGAGTTTTTCCACTACCAACCCGTTTCTTGGGAACCACCTTCTCCTGGGTCGTATGGGCTGTATCATCCACATTCCCCGCCATCTCCTCTTTGTTTCCGCTAGAGTGAACAACTTCCTCCTTAGCGGCAGATTTGAGGTTGGAGCGGCGAAGGGGATGGGCAAAGTGAGCAGGACCAAGCGATTTGAGCTGATAAGAAGAAAAATGTTATGTCCTATGAAATATAAAGATATTATGTGGTACTATGGCAGAAAGGGAACTTACCGAAGGGCAGGTGCCATTCTCAAACATAGCCATGCCAAATTTCAAAGGTTTCTTCCTAGGAGACTTCATCAGGGAACGGATGCGCTTCTCGATGACTTTAGGGTCCAGCTCCTAGTCCGAACAACACATGCCATCATTTGCACCAGTATACTCGTGCATCAGGCTGTCGCGGTATTGCAGCGGCAGAATCCGTCGGGATATCCAGCAGTTGATGGTGTCGATCCCTTTCAAGCCATCCACAGATAGCCTGGCAATCCGCCGAGCCAAGAGCTTGACATAGGGAGTGGCGGACTCATCGTTGACAGCTGTCCAGGAGTCGCGAGATTCAGCAGGAACGTTCTTAAAGGGAGGAAGGCCGCGGGCTTGAGATGGCGCAGGCTTATCCGCCATATAGAACCAGGATCCTCTTCATCTGATGGCGGAATCCAGAGGCATGATGAAAGGGTATTCCTTCGACCGTTGTGGAAGAAAGCAAACCATTCCACAGGTTCGAAGGGATCCGTCATCTTCATAATTGGCCCGCATGGAGAAGAAAAGTTGGAAGAGGTCTACCCTGGGGCGGATCCCAAGGTATCCCTCGCACAAAGCTGCGTAACCCGCCACAGACACCAAGCTGTTTGGTGATATGTGGTGGAGCTGCAGTCCATAGAATTTCAAAAGATTGGTAAAGAAAAGAGATGGAGGCATACTGAGATCCCTCTCAACGTGAAATTTGAGCATCATGATTTCGGAAGGGTTAGGAACTGGAACTGGGGCCTTGAAGTCAGTACGCCATCCCGATTCGGCTTGAGGAGCCACAGTGCCCTCGCTTTCCATGGCCTGGACGTCAGAATCCTTAACATGGGATTTCTGCCAATACCCATGGAGGTTCTGGGGGATCTGCTCTTCCTCGTCCTCAGCACCTTCCTCCTCAGCCTCGCCATCTGCTTCCTTGTCTGCGGGATCATCCGGGTTTGCTTCCGCCATCTCCTCTTCGGCCTCGGACATAATGTCCTCTGGGTCCAAATCCGCCATTGCCGGATGTGTTCCCTGAGTTGACTGTTGAAGGGGAAAAAAGTAACTTGTTGATTCGTGCCCGAGATTCGTGCCCGCCATCATCACCGTTCATCCTGATCGCAGAAACCCTAATCTGGCGACACGTGTCTGGGGGTAAAAAAGTAACTTGTTGAAAACAGTGCGTGCACTGTAAGTCTTGCCCTAGAAGGAACTGTGTGCCGAAATTTATAGCGGATTTCAACGGTATGATCCAACGGATCCCGAAAATCTCGCTAAGATAACTACGTCGCTTGATCCATTATTTACGGCGGATTGATAGATGGAAGAAGGAACATAAAGATGGCCGACATCTTAGCGCAAAGGAGCTATGGCGGAAGTAACTCGCCAGGAACATGCATGGCGGATGTAGATGGCAATCTTGAAGTTCCCTGGGGGCTACTATAGGGGATATACCAAATAGGTATACCAGCGACGTAGTCCTAAATCAGCAAGCCAGGGTGGCCCATCAGGGGTGGTATGGCGGATTAACCATACCGGGCGGCCTAGTTGCTGAAGTTGCCACGGCGGTACTAGACGCAGGCGCTTATGGCGGATCCTTAGACAAGCCCATGGCGGATTACTGTTAACCAGCCCATGGCGGATCTGGAGATGGCCCACGGCAAGTTACCTTGACGTACACGCATAGGACTTAGTCTAGGACTCCAAGTTGTATCCGCTCCGGTACCAATGTGTAGCCGACGCCAGGCGCCTTTATAAGCCCGGCATGGAGCAGCCCTTGAGGCAGAAGACAGAAGAGACAAGTCATACGGCCAATCGCATAGCGAAACAGCCAACCTCATCATTGTAATCGAGCACTTGTTGCCATATAGTGAATTATGGCAGCACGTAGGATCTCACCACCGTCGCGGGATCTGAAGCTGGGTAAACGCGTGCTACCACCGTCCTGCATCGCTCCTCCGTGTTCACCCCCTTCCACAAACCGCCATACCCCTACCTCTATGGCAGATCTGTTGACGAAACCACGACAGCTTCCCTCCGTGAAGGGCCTTTCTTTTACTTTTATGTTGAGTCACCACCTTCTATATTTATGCACCATTAAGAGAGCATAGTTGTCATTCTTAGTATAATGTGCATTGCCCCAAAGTTTTCATTGATTGATTCATATTGTTGGTTTCACTTGTTCTTAAATTATTTGTATCTAGTCGCCCTCTTAAACTTGAAGGTGTCCTATGCATTTATGTTTTGCTCTCCATGAAGGACAAGCTGAAATCAATTTATATGTTTTTCCTTATGATTTGAACACACGTTTGACTTTCATTGTTTCATTTTCATGATCTTTTGTTTGTGTTCATTTTCATGTTATAACATGGTTGCTAAGTTTCTTCTATCAAGATTATATCTTTCATGCCCATGTTTTAAGTTCTTTTGATCCCAGCGCACAACGCTTACATATATGATCAAGATTGTGTAGGTGCATGTCACCGCAAAAATTATTTCTTTTGTTATCACTTACCTACTCGAGGACGAGCAGGAGTTAAGCTTGGGGATGCTGATACGTCTCCAACGTATCCATAATTTTTGATGCTCCATGCTTGTTTTTACACCATTTGCTTAGTGTTTCATTACACTTCGTGGCACTTTTATGCATTTTCCGGAACTAACCTACTAACAAGTCGCCACAGTGCTAGTTCCCTATTTTCTGCTGTTTTTGTGTTTCAGAAAAGCTACATAGGAAATATTCTCAGAATTGGACGAAACCAAAGCTAGTCGCCCAGAATTTCACCGAAGCTTCCAGAGAACCGAAGAGGAGTCGGAGTGGGGCCACGAGGGGCCTACACACCAGGGCGGCAAGGCCTAGGCCCTGGCCGCGCCCCCTATGTCTGAGACCACCTCGGTCCACTTCTGACGATGCCTCTTCGCCTATAAAGACACCCGATGGGAAAAACCTAAAGACCCAATCAATTTTCCAAAACACATCGCGATCTGCCACCGCCGTCGACCCGAAGATCGGGAGGGTCTAGAAGCTCTTCCCGGCACCCTGCCGGAGAGGGGAATCACCACCGGAGGTCTTCTTCATCGCCATGCTTGCCTCCGGAGCGATGAGTGAGTAGTCTACCTTGGACTATGGGTCCATAGCAGTAGCTAGATGGTTGTCTTCTCCACCATGTGCTTCATGTTTAGATCTCATGAGCTGCCCTACATGATTGAGATCACCGTTATGTAATTCTACATGTTTGGTTTGTTGGGATCCGATGAATATTGGTGTTATGCTTGAGTTGATGTACTGAAATTTATCTTATGTTATCTCTATATTGTTTATGACCTTGCATGCTCTCCGTTGTTAGTAGCTATCTTGGCCAAGTAGTTGCTAGTGACTCCAAGAGGGGGTATTTATGCTCGATAGTGGGTTCATGCCTCTATTTAATCTGGGGGAGTGACAGAAACCTCTAAGGTTGTAGATGTGCTGTTGCTACTAGGGGAAAACAACATTCATATGCTCGAGGGCATATGCTTTGTTTACATTACACACTTTGCTTAATGCAGTTATCTGTTGTTCGCAACTTAATACTCATGGGGTGTTCGGACGATATCCCTATGAGTGGATTATTAGTCATAGATGCAGTTGGATGGCGGTCTATGTATCTTGTTGTAATGCCCAGAGTAAATCTCATAGTGATCCTGTCATCATATTCACGTTGTCTTTATTCTATCAATTGCCCAACTGTAATTTGTTTACCCAGCATGTATTATTTTATTTTATGGAGAGACACCGCTAGTGAACTGTGGACCCCGGTCCTATTTCCGTTATATTGCTATCACCTATTTATTTTACTCGCACTATTTACTTTACTCGCATACTATTACTATTTTCCACTCGATACACTCATTCCTTTGTTTCAAGCAAACCGGTGAGATTGACAACCTCATCGTAAGTTGGGAGCAAAGTATTTGGTTGTGTTGTGTGCAGGTTCCGCGTTGTAGCTAGCAAAGCAAAGCTTGGAAGAGGCGCCATATAAATTGTCCTAAGCTGTCGCAAGCTAGCAAGTATCACCTTTCGTCGTATTGGCTCCTTCCTCTCCTGATCGACATACCTTGGTTTCTTAACTGAGGGAAAAACCTTGCTGCTATATTCATCATACCTTCCTCTTGGGGTTCCCAACTGGGCAGTGAAAAGATAACACCACCGCAAGCATCAATTACACGATCCTAATTCACTATGCCACACCCGATCATCATGGCCGATTATATAGCTGCAAAGGTAGACTGGGTCTTTTCAATCAAAATCAACATGTGATTTGTGCTTAACCTTTCGGTCAACTATGTTCTGAGGCCATGTCTACACATGCTAGGCTCACTAATGCAACCTTAATTAGTGTGTGCGCGGCACATACATGGCTTGTACCCACGCCGTATGCGAACTTCTCTATGTCTAGGCCCTGATCGTCACGGCCGGATTCATAGTTAAGAACTTTCTTGGCGATTGCTTCACTAAGGGGGTACATGTTTGTTGGAATTTTTGTTAGAGGGATCATATTAAAAAAATTACTGTCACTATTATATTAATATAAGCAAACTTTAAGATTACCGTGCCCTTTTGCAAATTTAAGTTAGACCCTTCTACTTTATCTTTCGCAAGTTCTACACGGCTACTTGGGCTTTGCTAGGAAGAAATGATTCTTTACCTACGTGCATCCAACCACAACGGTGATTCTCTAATTGTTTATTTAACCCCCACTTAGGGCCATCCTTTGCAAAAAATCATGTCCACTAAAGAGGAGAAACTGGCACCCAGCCTAAGCCACTTGCACGATGCGAGTCATACGTCAATTGTGAAACTAGTCTCGCCGAAACGTAAATTCGGTTTGCGACGCCTCTTGCAATCCAACAATGCCGCGTACATGAATAGATGCAAATAAAAGGGTAACAATAAGAAAATCAACGCCCGCATCCTCGATGTGTTCTATCCATACCAAGAAAACTATGCATAGATCGGATCTGATACCACTATTGGGGTTCGAAGCAGAAAACAAAAAAATTTCCTACAAACCCATAGCCCATGATCTATTCTACGCAGCTGTAAGGTAACGGAGTAGCGGTGGTGACGAGGGTTAACTCGACAAATGTCCTAGATGAAGGACTTAGGATCGGGGAGATAGGGCGTCGGATGAACTCGAATGTAAACTCAGTCAAACAAGGTGGCTATGAAAGTAAACGTGGGAGTAAAACCTGGCTTGCTTTCAATCTGGCCTACACCGTCCCCTCCTGGCCCCTATATATAGGTGGCCAGGTCTCGAGGATCGGGTAGGGTCCGATACAGATTACAATATCGACATACGGTAAGAACTCGTATTTTGACTAGTATTACAATTGGGCCTAGCTTAACGGGCTTCAGGGGTACTCAACTGATGGGCTCTATTATCTATACCCTTGTCAGTAGCCCCCGAGATTCTACCAGAATTGTGGATTCGGGTTGAATCTCTAATCTTTAAATCTTCGACTTGATCATTTCTTTGACTTCTTCATATCTTCAAATCTTTGACTTGGTCTTTTGACTTATTTTCATTATAATACCTCACAAGGGGTTTTGAAGAGCAAGCCTGACAACTCTGACGGATCAAGAGGCCAGTTAACTGCCGGAACAGATACTTGTCACCTACTTCAAATTTAATCCCCTTGGATTTGAATTCAGGAAACCGGTCAAATCCAATCTTTTGCCGCATTTAGGACTTACAAAGAATGAATCCCAGTGATTCTCAAGGTACCCAGTGCGTCCACCAGGATTTTTATTTGCGTCGTAGACACGGATACATACTAGCAGAGTGCATCCATGTGTGTCGTGGGAATTTAGAGACAGTAGCCATGGGTAGGCTTATCGGAGGGGCTCGACGGTGGAGACGAGGGGCCTGGCTCGGGATTATGCCTACTGAGACACCATGGTTTACCCAGGTTCAGGGCCCTCCCGGGTGGAGGTAAACCCCTACTTCCTGCCTGCTTCGTATTGATTGGAGAGTATCGGTTACAATGCTCCTCGAGCTGTTCGGGCTAGAGGAGGAAGAAGAAGATCGGATCCCCCTAAGCTAAGGGTCCAGGCCCCCTTATATAGACGGGGGCCTGGTTACAGGTTTCGGTAGCGATTCGGTCGGCTGCCGGCTCCTCGGCGGCGGCGCTCCTAGCGTGATCCTCTGGCCCTGCTCTGGCAAAGGCACTTTATAAAGTGCCTTTCCCCTCGGTCGGCATCTGGAGGGTATATCCCTTCTCTTTTGCCTTGGATCCCGTCGTGGGGAAGAGTCTTCGATCTCTTATTGGCTGAGGCCGGTCGTGGCGGGCGTCATTCCATCCTTGGCCTCTGTCGCTCCTGTCGGGGTCGTCCTACTTTCGGCCAGACGACCGTCAGGAAGCTTTGTCTTCATCGCCCGGCTCCGGTCTTCCACGGCGGAGTCGCCAGCCGGCTGCTGGCGCAGCCGGCCCTTCGGGCGGAGCCGGTCTTCTCGTGTTGAAGCCGTGGGGGCTCCTGGGACGCCAGCCGGTATATTGCCCGGCCCGTGGTGCGCCCCCTAAGTCATCCCCACGACACTAGCCCCCAAAACTGGCAAAGTCTCATGGGCTAGCATGGGGCTTCGGCGGATTCCTCTTCTTGCCGAAGTCTTTCTCGCGTTCGTCGAAGTCCCAGGATTCTCTTTTCGACTCGAAAGCATCTGGCCTCAAGGTCAGGTCCTGCGGAGTATTGCTGGCCGCCTCGGGACGAACCGGTTCCGCGACCGATCCGGCTGGTGACCGCCACGCGGCCATCTGCCGCTGTCCGGCTCCTCGGGACTTGTTCCCTCAGGGGCTGGACCGAGGCACACTTGTCTGCACGCCGTCACGTCACGTCCATTCGGCCCCGGCCCACGATCTTTTGTGGCAACCACGGTGGTTGCCCGATCTTTACGCGATCGTGGCTCATGACGAAAGGGGTCAGTTGCCGACCCGTCATGGGTGAGATGGGCAACTGACCCGCCCCCTCACTTTTAAACCAGGGACCGCCCTGAAACAGAGCATTGGTCACCCGCGTCTCTTCTTCCTTCCGCATTTGCTCCACTTAGAATCCCCTGCTCCCGAGCTTCGCCCCCAAGGGATTAGGGCTCTTCGCTTACTCCGCCACCATTCCACTCATCTAGATCCGCACCCGGATGGCTCCCAAAGCATCCCGGTCCAAAGGGAAGGGGCGGTTTCGGACAAAGACGCCGCTCCGCCCGCTTTGCCGAAGGGATCCTGGGAAGGCTCGTGGGTGAAGGAGAAGCAGATCGAGCTGCTGCGGCGGGGTCGAGTGCTTCCGCCCGCGGACCTCGTGGGTTGCCGTCCCGCTGGCAGCGAACGGGTCCCCGCTCCCGGGCCTGGAGAGACGGTGGTCTTCTATGACCATTTCCCCCGGGGCTTCGCGCTGCCTGCCAGCAGCTTCGTGCGCCGGTTCCTGGACCACTTTCGAGTGCAACCACATCACATTGGGGCGAATGCGATGATGATATTGTCCGCGTTCGCGACCCTCTGCGAGGCGTATTTGGGCATCTGGCCCAATGTTGAGTAGTTCCGCCGGCTGATCTACTTCAAGACCCAGATGGCGGAGACCGTTCCGGTGATATGCGGCACCGCCTCCTTCTAGGCGCGCAAGACCGCGGACTTCCCCGGCATAAAAGGGAAGGAGTCTTGCAAGAAATGGCAGCGCTCCTTCTTCTACGTGAAGAACCTGAAGGAGGGCGAAGACCATATCAATCTGCCGCCCTTTGAGGCGGGCGGGCCCGAGCGGGACAGCTCGAGCGCCGCTCTTCCTCGCCCGTCGCCAGACATGGAAGAGATTCTTCTGTGGGTCACCACCCTGCAAACGGAGGGTGGCCTAGAGCCGACCGACCTCCTCCTTGCCTTCCTGGTCGCTCGCGTGTCTCCACTCCAGCGCCGCTCGCACAAGATGTGCTTCCTGGGATCTGCCAGGGATCCTACTCGTCATTCCTCCAAGGCGCTGTCCGCATTGGAGGTGGCTCAGAAGGCGAACCGCATCGCCGACGTCAAGCTTCAGGCCTCATGGACGTGGGGACTGGAACCTCATGACCGGGACAATCCAATTGCTGAGGTGAGCTCGTCGGTCCTGGCCCCAGTCCTTCTCCTCCTTCGCGACTCTGATCCACTGTCCTCTGTTTACTTGGTCTGGGCAGAACTTGTTTGCTCTGCAGGCGGCAGAGAATTTGACACAGCGTCAAGCTGGCTTTGCCGCTGACAGAGCCAAATCGGATGACAAAGTCGTTTGGGACGAAGCCGAGAAGGTAGAGGATGCCAGCTCTCAGGCTGCCATTGAGAGCTCAAGCGCCATCCACGGTGACGAAGGAAGTGAGGAGTTCGAGGATTTGGGCGAGCCCCTCAATCATTCCAGTAAGTTTCCAGGCCCCTCCCTCTTAGGAGATCGGTTCGAGGATGATGATGGTGAAACAGGACCAGCTACCACCCTCGGGGGCGTCGCCCTTCACGTGGCCGCCGCAGCCGCGGCTGGGGCTCAAGCTCCCCCAATCGTGGATTTGCCGGAGTTTCCAGGGCCGCACACTGTCGCCTCAGAGCCGGCAGGCCGCGAAGAGCCCGGAGATGACCCAGCCGGCTGAGAAGCGCAAGAAACCGGAGCCGGCGGCGAGGGATCTGCGCCGTCCTAAGACGAAGAAGGTGGCCAAACGGCGAGCTATCGCCGTAGCCGGGTGAGCTTCCCGCTTCCTTGCTTCTCATCCTTACTTTAATGTTGCGGCCCCAATTGACTCGGTCGTGGGTCGTACTCTTCGCAGGTCGCCCCTTTCTGTCGATTTGGTTGCCCAACCTCCTCCCACCGTCGCCTCCAGGGGAATCGTGACCGCGGCTCTCGAGCCCTCCTGCCATAAGAGGGCGCGCAGGGAGGAAATGGGCGGCGACTCGAGTCGCGTTGAAGACGTTCGCTGCTCCCCACGGTTGAAGCTTGTGGCGGGCGACACCAGGGCAGTGGATCCTGCGCATCCAGAGGTGCCTGCGGACGCTGTTCCCCGCCCAGTTGCCGCACCTGAGACTGACTCCACGCCCGCCGAGGAGACTGCTTCGGACGGGGTTGTCACGCCGGCGCCTCCCGCCACCGAAAACATCACGGTGAGGGACGACGCCGCTATCCACGCGTCTTCCAACCTGCCCGGTCAAGAAGGCGCACGCGAGGCCACGGCGGGAACCGCGGAGGAGGCCCCGGTACGCGTGAGGCCGCTGGAGCTCCTGGGGCCAGCTGCCCAGACCCCTTCCAGCCTCGAGCTTGTGCCGAGCATGCAGGATGCGGTGCCTGCGGCTGGGATGAGGGCTGGCGCGACTGCTGATTCCCTGTTTCCTGGGTTAGTCTCCAGCTCTGGCGAAGCTTCGCGAGGGCTTCTCACCACTCGGGTGGCAAGGAGCGAACGTGGTGATGACTTGCCAGCTCCTGAGGTAGTGACCACGGGCGCCTCCCGTGGAAAGGCTCTTGTCTCCGTGGCTGAGCCCAGCATTGGGAGCTTGAGCTATGCCAGCCAACTTCAGCAGGAATGGGCAGACACCGCCTCAAGCGCCGATGCCGGAGAGAAGCTCAAGGTTCAGGGCAGCAAGCCGACTCTGGCGGAGCTGGACAAGCAGTTTGCTGTTGTCAAGGGGTCGCTTCAGAACGCTGGTTTTCAACTCCTTGACGCTATACGGACGACCAATGTGAGTGCTACGCCCTTAGCCTCTGGCTTCTTCTACTGGTCGGGAGACATGATCTGCGTCTTCATGGTCCATCTTGCCATACCTCCTAGCCCCCAAGTTTCGAGGTAGCTGTAGAAACAGCTGACTCGAAAATGAACTTCGCTAAGAATCGTTGCCTTTCTGTTTTTCCCAGGACCTGAACGCACTTCAAGCCAGCGTCTTCCAGAAGCTGCTGGCGAAGTATCGCGCCGGCAAGGCTCAGTATCAGGATCTGAAGAAAGAGCTGGAGAAGCTGTCCGGTAAGCTCTGGCCCTTCGCTTCGACGTGTTGCTACTGCCCCTTCGATTCTCACACCTTCATTCTCAGATGCTGCCTCGCTCATTGCTTCGCTTGAGTCCCGGTTGGCCGACTCGGTGTCGGCCGACGCTGTTGAGTCGCTCAAGCGAAAGCACGCAAAGGAGCTTCAGGGCCTGCGAGCCCAGGCTATCCGGACTCAGGAGTTGGAAACTGAGCTGGCGAAGGCTCGAGAGGCGGAGTCATCGCTGCGGCTGGAGTTTGATCTCCAGCTGGCTGAAGAGAGAAAAATCCTCTCTGCAGAGTACGACGGCAAGGTGAACGAGCTTCGCGCGACCTTGGGGAGCAAAGTTGAGAGCCGCGGCGCCCAAATCGACGAGCTGCAAACTCTCCGGGGGCTCGACAGCAAGCGTTATGACAAGGAGATCGGCATTTGGCGCGCCCGTGACCGCAAGGTTCAATCCGGCCTGCTGGGGCTGGAGGAAGCTCTTCGCGGTATACTTCCTTTCCTGTTTCTCAGCTCTTGCCCTTTCATGCCTCCCCCTCACTCTCCGATTGCCCTTGCAGGAGCTTTCCCTGACTCCAACGAGACTGCCGCAGCGGCGCTGAAGGAATACAGGCTGGAACAAAAGATCGTCCCCAGTAGTGACCCCGGAGCCGAGCTTTCCTCAGGGGAATTGGTTGCGTTGGCCAAGGGCCGGCTTCATCTGGCCGCCAAGCTGGGCAAGGATGCGAAGCCATTGTTTCCATCTTCGAAACCTTGTGGCCGGGACGAGCGGTGCCTGGCGAGATCCAGGCGCTCCTCCAGTGGACCCCCCTTGCGCCCAACCGGCTCGACATTTGGAAAGAGTCTGCGGCCCGAGCCGGTGCTGAACAGGCTCTGGAGTTCGTGCTCTCCTGGTATCCAGGCGTTAACTTGGACTAGCTGGAGAATCTTCGTGAAGGCGGATTAGCTGGCCTCGACAAAGTCAAGCTCCGCCAACGCGCCCGTGCGATCGCCGAATGCGCCGAGACCGACGTGCTCTTCGACGATGGGGATAGTGACGAATCCTTGGATGGCATGGACTTCGAGGAGCCCAGCTCTGCGGAAGAGCCTCGAAAAGCCCCCGAGGATCTCGCTGATAGCTCCATTCCACCGTCCCCCCATGGCGACGACTTCGTCTTAGCATCTCGAACTGGCAACGCTGCTCCGCTGGAGCCGGCTGGCCAGCCAAGCGCACCCTGACCGTGTCAAGATTTTCTTATTCGTTTCTATGTACACTGAACTCATGTCGTGCCCAACAACATTTTGTTCGTGAGTACCGATGACGTTTCACCCTGTATTTCCTACGTATCGGTTTCTAGTTGTTTGTAAACCGGATTTGACCTGACCCCTTTTGGCTTTTTCCTTTATCTCCCCATCCTTCGGCCCTTCTACCCCCAGCTGGCAGCCTGGTGCTGGCTGGTCTCCCTTGGACCGACAGCCGAATGCCGGTCTAGGGTGGGAGCGTGCCGCGGGATGAGGAGTAGTACTTCGGCGCACGAGGGATGGCTTGGTCCAGTCCACTCACAACTATTAACCAATGCGCTTGGTTTTTGGGTGAACGCTCGTTAACGACTTCGCGTTCTGTCCCCTTAGCGATTTTCCCGTGTGGGCGACCTGCCGGCTCCATCGCCCTCGACCTAGGGTGGAGGTGGGACTCGGGGTCCGGTCCGCACACAGTACTCGTTCGTCTGACAAGGGGCTCGATTCATCGGGTCGCGGGCGTTTCCTCTCGGCGACTTTCCTAGGTGGGTGACCTGCCGGCTCCATCCCACACGGCGCAGGATGAGGGTTGGGCTCGAGGTCCGATCCGCACACAGTACTCGTTCGTCTGACAGGAGGGTTGATTCGTCGGGTTGGGGCTGCCGGCTCCCGTTTGGAGCCGGTTTCCAGCCCCCGTGAATAACGCTTTAGAAAGGTAAAAGGCACTTTAGAGCACACATTCCAGGGATCGGCCGTATGCCACCCAACTTCCTTTTATTCAACGACACTTGTTCGGGATACAAGGTTTTTGCCTTGGCTTAGCCGAAGGTCTTAAGCGATTTTTGACTTGTCTCAGGCAAAGCTGGGACGCGCTCCTCTCTACCTCGAGGAAGGGCCAGCCCCCGAGACAAGAGCTTCTGCCATCTTGCCCGCCTCGGGCGGGACTTCCTTGGGGTGGCTTGCCGGCTTGAGGAGTGGAGCCGGCAGTCCCGACACCAGGCGGCCTGGCTGAACTGCCGCCACCCTCTGCAGCAGTTGCCGTTTCTCTTCAGCGATGACCAAGGCCTCTGCCAGCTTAGAGCTGGCTCTCGCGCACTCTATTGACTTCTTGTAGCATCCAGTGACAGTAATCACCCCGCGAGGGCCTGGGAGCTTCATCTTCAAGTAGGCGTAGTGCGGGACTGCCATGAACTTGGCCAAGGCTGGTCGACCAAGTAGCACGTGATTGGGGCTGTTGAGGTCTACCACCTCGAACCAGATCGGCTCGCGATGATGATTGTCCTTCTCGCCGAACAGCACCTCCAGCTCAATCCTTCCCATCGGCGTACAGGAGTGCCCGGGTACAATCCCATGGAAGGTGAGCTTGGACGGCTTCAGTTGGATCTCTGTGATCCCGAGCTTCTCCATTGAAGTGCGGTAGAGAAGGTTGATGCTACTGCCTCCATCAATCAGTACGCATGAGAATCGGCATGTATGCGTCTCAGAGAACAAAATCGGGTTCAAGACCAGCGTGTAGCACCCGGGCTTCGGCATGAGTGGCGGGTGATCTTCGCGCCCCCAGGTGATGGACGCATCAGACCAGTGCATGAACTGCGGTCCAACTTGTACGACAGCGTTCACCTCGACTCCAAACCACGGCTCATCCTTTGGATCCTCCATCTGGGAAGTGAACACGTGGTATTGTTCCACATTTGCTTCCTCGGGGTAATCCCCCGCTGCCTTGGCCGGTTGTCGATTCTTGTTTCCCTGCGCTTTAACTGGCAGGCCTGGCGGGGGTCCGGGCAGTTGGTGGTTCCCTTGTTCCAGATCCCTGGTGAAACTGCACTGCCGAGTGGTATGCGCTGCCGGCTTGCCTGAAACGCTATGGAACTTGCAAGGTTGGCCCAGCATCACCTCGATGGTGTACTTGTCCTTGCTGAATTTGTCCCCTTTGCGTTTTTGGCTTCCACCCGTAGCCCCCGGGCTTCCTTGAACGGCAGCCACTTGCTGAGAGCCGTATTTATTGTCACGACGCTCATCTTTCCTCTTGCCGTGTCGATCACGGTTGTGATGTCCTCCTTGGCCGGCTGCCGGCTGAGATTGGCCTCCGACTGGCGCTGGCTCAATGCACT
The DNA here is from genome assembly GCA_007115705.1 of Dactylis glomerata. Classification (NCBI taxonomy): domain Eukaryota; kingdom Viridiplantae; phylum Streptophyta; class Magnoliopsida; order Poales; family Poaceae; genus Dactylis; species Dactylis glomerata. The sequence continues at coordinate 1,653,232 of QXEO01001356.1, forward strand.
GCACCCTTGCAGCAGAGTCGGCTGAAGCGTACTTGTCCGCTATCGCCATGAAGTCCGCCATTGACTTCGGCTCGGCTCTATGGAGCTTGTGCTTCAGTAGGGTTCCTTCTCTGCATCCATCCGTGAAGTAGCCGATGGCTTGCTCCTCGCCCACCCCTTCGCACGAGTTGCGCAGCTCGGACCATCTCGTGAGGTAGTCACGATCTGGCTCATCGGGGCCTTGCTTGCAGAGGGCCAGCTGTCGCGGGCGGGATGGTCGCTTATAAGTTCCTGTGAAGTTCTTGATGAACGCCTCTTCGAAATCATGCCAGGAGTTGATCTGTAAAGCCGGCAGGCTGTTGAGCCACGTCCGAGCAGATCCTGTCAGCATGAGCGGCGTGTAGCGCACCGCTGTCCTCTTGTTGCCGCCCGCGATGTCGACGGCGGTGACGTAGTCCGACAGCCAGTCCTCCGGTTTCACCGCCCCGGTGTACTTGGGCATGTCGCGCGGGAGCGCAAACTTAGCCGGGAAGGGCTCGTTGCGGATGCGAGGACCGAAACAGACCGGCCCCACTGAGGATTCTTCCTCGTCGAACTTGGAGTCCGCCAGCAGGTTGAGCCGATGGCGTGCGTCGTCCTTCGGCGGGTCGACACGTTCCCCGATCCTCGGGCTCACGTGTGAGCGAGCTGGTTGATGACCTTGAACGCCCTGGCCGGCTCCCCGAGCTGGCCGGTCTGGTGCCGCGGACTTGCCACGCACCGGCTCCACTGCCTCCGCCCGAGGGGGGTAGCGCGGCTTGCTGGTGACCGCGGCCGGATCTCGGGGCTGTCGGCTGTGATGGCCAGAGTGCTGGGTGCGGTGATTTCCACCGCTCTTGCCAGGAGCTCGGTTGCTCTGGCTGTGCTCTGCCGGGCCATGGTTTGGCGATGAAGCTTCTCCATGCGACTTGTTCTGGCCGGCCACGATGATACGGTTCTCGCATCGTGTGCCGCTCGCCTCTCCGCGCGGCTCGATCGCCTGCTGCTGTAGATCGGCAGCGTTCAGGAGTTCTTGGATCCGAGCTTGCTTCTCCCGCAAGTCCTCGCCTTGCAGCCCATCCAGTTCAGAGGTCATGTAGCGCGCTGCGTGGAGGTTCTTCGTGGGCGTGCTGTAGGTCGGCTTATTGATGATCGGAGGTAGCTTCGCCGAGGGCGCTGCCTGGTTCAGCTCCGCGCCCAGCTCGCGGCCTCGTTTATGAACTTGTCCCGCCCGGCTTGGGCCATCTCCAGCCAGGGTGAAGCCGTGTGCGACGTTGTACTCGTTGATCGTGGAGAGGACGCGTCGACGTGTGTCATCGACATCGACCGTTTCCTTGAGGAGGTTGAGGCGCGTCCGTTCCAGATCCTCGGAGACCTTGACCGGATCCGCGGAGATGTCGAGCGGAGCGCGCAGGTCCGTGATGGCTGCGTCCAACATGTCCCGCTCTGGAGGTGGAAGACCATGTTCCGGTGGAGGTGAGCGTTCGAGCGGTGGGTGCGCGGAGCACGATGGGCCGCCGCCACCATCCTCCTCCAAGGCCAGCACTTCAACCATGCTGCAAAAGTCGCTGCTTTCGCCGTCTTCGGAATCTGCGTCATAGAGAGGGTCAAGCACATTGGTTACCTCCTCCGGGAAAGGCTTGGCGACGTAGAAGCGGTGGCTGCCGACGTCGAGGAAGGAGCCGTCGTCGCCGAGGCCATTCTTGAAGTAGGCCAGGTTGTCGTCGATGCAGTCGAAGGTGCCGAACCTCCAGACGAGGCCGGAGGCGACCTTCTCGCCGGAGGGTCCCGGTCGGAACTTGAATCCGCTCGCCACCGCGCTTTGCCCCACGGTGGGCACCAACTATCGTGGGAATTTAGAGACAGTAGCCATGGGTAGGCTTATCGGAGGGGCTCGACGGTGGAAACGAGGGGCCCGGCTCGGGATTATGCCTACTGAGACACCACGGTTTACCCATGTTCAGGGCCCTCCCGGGTGGAGGTAAACCCCTACTTCCTGCCTGCTTCGTATTGATTGGAGAGTATCGGTTACAATGCTCCTCGAGCTGTTCGGGCTAGAGGAGGAAGAAGAAGATCGGATCCCCCTAAGCTAAGGGTCCAGGCCCCCTTATATAGACGGGGGCCTGGTTACAGGTTTCGGTAGCGATTCGGCCGGCTGCCGGCTCCTCGGCGGCGGCGCTCCTAGCGTGATCCTCTGGCCCTGCTCTGGCAAAGGCACTTTATAAAGTGCCTTTCCCCTCGGTCGGCATCTGGAGGGTATATCCCTTCTCTTTTGCCTTGGATCCCGTCGTGGGGAAGGGTCTTCGATCTCTTATTGGCTGAGGCCGGTCGTGGCGGGCGTCATTCCATCCTTGGCCTCTGTCGCTCCTGTCGGGGCCGTCCTACTTTCGGCCAGACGACCGTCAGGAAGCTTTGTCTTCATCGCCCGGCTCCGGTCTTCCACGGCGGAGTCGCCAGCCGGCTGCTAGCGCAGCCGGCCCTTCGGGCGGAGCCGGTCTTCTCGTGTTGAAGCCGTGGGGGCTCCTGGGACGCCAGCCGGTATATTGCCCGGCCCGTGGTGCGCCCCCTAAGTCATCCCCACGACAATGTGCGTATACCGGGCCACACAGGACGGATCCTGGGGTCTTACCTTTGTGATATAGTTCAACCACGGTATTCAAGTTTTGTCGCGATGACGCAACTCGAGAATTATATTTCGCAGCCTTGTTTGACTGAATCAATATACGCATCTTTTCGATTTATCCTTAACTTTTTGTGAGTACCTCCCGATGGGAGTAGTCAATGTTTTGCTGATGATGTAGCCAAAGTTCCTTTGCTATTCTCTTTTTGTCGACTTATTTCTATCGGGTGCGCGACAGCGCTCCCGATGGGAGTAGCCCCCGAGGCTATAGCCAAAAATTTTGGGTATAGGCTCAAGAGAATAATTAAATTTGCTCCATACACTTCTTCTCGTATCATTTACTGGTTTTTCTCACTTTTTGAATGGATTTTCCTTCTATGTTCGTTGCAAGCCCCCGAGTTGAAGACGAGGGAAGCCTGTTCATTTTGACAGGATCTTGTGTTCCCTCTTTGCTTCTTCTCTCTTTTTATACGTACCTGTTTTCTTGATACTGTAACCCCTTGGTGCTATTTACAGTGTAAAAGTTCCGGAAATTTACTTTGGGCCTTGCCACTTCAGGGGCCCATTAGCACGTGCTTATAAATAAAGCACGTTTGACCAGGGTGAAACCCCTAATTCCTCCATCTTCCTTCGCCGCATCGTCTTCTCATCCCATCTAGGGTTTTACACCTCTGAAGCTTGTCCCCCATGGCCGACGCAAGTGATTCTCGGTTGAACATCGACGCCCCGGTGGTGAAGCGGGGTCGCGGCCGCCCGCGCGGTAGTAAAAATAAAACTACTGCTGCAGCCATGGGGGCATCATCTTCTTCTCTGGTGAAGCGACGCCCCGGTCGTTCGGCTGGGAGCAAAAATAAGCCTAAGGTGCCCTCTGTCATACCAGGTCCAAGCGCTCCTTCCCCTGGTACTTCTTCTTCGTCTCCCGGGATCTACTCTTTCTTTTGTATCTGCAACGCGCAGTGCCGCAAGATTCAACGCCTGCCATCGAAATTCACGGATTTCATGGATGGGCGGGAACTGCGCGAAGCAGTTCTCCGCGAACACTCTGGTGGAGGAACTCCATATGAAGTGGAGGTGTGGTACGACGGCGCCGGTGAACAGTTCTTCAAGGGCAGCTAGTCGCGATTTGCAGAGGACCATGGCCTCCATCAGGGGTTCTTCATGACCTTTGATTATCATGTTGGCACGTCGACGTTCAACGTGAGAATCTACGACTGCACCCAGTGCCAGAAGGAGTATGAAGCCGAAGCGTAGTTTCACTAGATTTCTTAGCTATGTAATCCAGCTGTCGTGCTTATTTGTAACGAACAATCGTATCTAAATTATGTGTTTTACCATGGGAACAAATCATGGTTCCGAGTTATGCATTTAATATTTTATCGGGTTCCTTTGAACCGTTTATTGTGCTGTCGAAAATATCGGGTTGCGATCAACCGTAGAGTATATCATGGACAATTACAAAACTTGTTAATATTACTTCGTACGACTCGAGGGTCCTAGCCCCCGAGTGTAAGTAAGATATTTACACATATAGTCGACTTGACCCAATGAACCCGACCTATGGCCTCATGTTCTAGATTCAGAGGGCCATAACTCGAAAAAGTCCTTGGTCTCCTTATTTCGCCTATGCGTAGAACCGTCGTAGCTACTCTGCATTCCATGGGTTACTCTCGTGTTGCCCCGTTTTCTTGTCTTGTAGTCGATAAGCTCCTCCTGGTATCACTTCTGTCACGATGTAAGGTCCCACCCATGGAGACTCGAGTTTTCCATGGCTATCTTGCTTGAATCGTAGAACTAGATCTCCTACCACAAAAGATCGTGGACGAACTCGACTGCTATGGTAATTATGCAAGTTTTGCTGATACTGAGTAGCTCTGGCGAGCACTACATCTCTTGCCTCATCGAGTGCGTCGACGTCATCCTGCAGTGCTTCTGTGGAAGTTGCCTCATCGTATGCTGCGATCCTTGGAGCTTCATGAGTTATTTCAACTGGAAGCACAACTTCGGCGCCATGGACCAGGAAAAATGGTGTTTCTTGAGTAGCTACGTTGGGTGTAGTTCGTAGACTCCAGAGTACAGAGGGCAGCTCATCTACCCAAGCGTGCTTGGCTTTTTCAAGGGGTGCTAACAGCCGTTTCTTTATCCCATTACATATTAAGCCATTGGCTTTTTTGACTTGTCTGTTTGTCTTCGGATATGTTACAGATGCAAATTTTAGTTTGATTCCCAATCCTTCGCAATAGTCCTTGAACTCCTTTGACGTGAAATTCGTACCATTGTCTGTGATTATACTGTGTGGTACTCCGAAGCGAAAGACTATAGATTTGATAAAACTTATTGCGGCTTTAGAATCTTGGGTTGTCACTGGGGCTACTTCTACCCACTTGGTGAATTTGTCGACTGCCACCAGCATATAAACGTGCCCTCCTGGCCAAGACTTGTGCAATTTTCCTACCATGTCGAGACCTGATGCGTGGTGAATGACCAGCCCGTTGAGAACCCCAAGAGGAAGGTGTGATGAGTATAGCAGCTAGTTTTCCCTCAGTTAAGAAACCAAGGTTTGTCGATCAGGAGAAAAGCAGACAATAACGACTGAAGGTGATGCTTGCTAGTTTGCGATAGCTTCGGACAATTTATATATGGCGCCTCGTCCAAGCTTTGCTTGCTAGCTGCAACGCGGAACCTGCACACAACACAACCAAGTACTTTGTTCCCAACTTGCGATGAGGTTGTCAATCTCACCGGTTTGCTTGAAACAAAGGTTATGAGCGTATCGAGTGGAAAACAGTAGAAGTATGCGAGTAAAGTAAATAGTGCGAGTAAAGTAAACAGGTGATAGCAATATGATGGAAATAGGACCGGGGTCCACAGTTCACTAGTGGTGTCTCTCCATAAGATAAATAACACATGCTGGGTAAACAAATTACAGTTGGGCAATTGATAGAATAAAGATAAACGTGATATGTCAAGAAGATCACTATGAGATTTACTCTGGGCATTACAACAAAATACATAGACCGCCATCCAACTGCATCTATGACTAATAATCCACTTGTGGTGAATCAATCTGAGAACTCCACAAGTATTAAGTTGCAAACAACTAGATAATTACATTAAGCAAAGTGTGTAATGTGAACAAAGCATATGCCCTTGAGCATATGAATGTTGTTTTCTTCCTAGTAGCAACAGCACATCTACAACCCTAGAGGTTTCTGTCACTCCCCCAGGTTAAATAGAGGCATGAACCCACTATCGAGCATAAATACCCCCTCTTGGAGTCACTAGCAACTACTCGGCCAAGATAGCTACTAACAACGGAGATCATGCAAGATCATAAACAACATAGAGATAACATAAGATATATTTCAGTACAGCAACTTAATCATAACACCAATATTCATCGGATCCCAACAAACCAAACATGTAGAATTACATAACGGTGATCTCAATCATGTAGGGCAGCTCATGAGATCTAAACATGAAGCACATGGTGGAGAAGACAACCATCTAGCTACTACTATGGACCCATAGTCCAAGGTAGACTACTCACTCATCACTCCGGAGGCAAGCAATGCGATGAAGAAGACCTCCGGTGGCGATTCCCCTCTCCGGTAGGGTGCCGGGAAGAGCTTCTGGACCCTCCCGATCTTCGGGTCGACGGCGGCAGCGGATCGCGATGTGTTCTGGAAAATTGATTGGGTCCTTAGGTTTTTCCCGTCGGGGGGTCTTTATAGGCGAAGGGGTGATGTCAGAGGTGGCCCCAGGCCTCCTCACACCATGGCGGCGCGGCCAGGGCCTGGGCCGCGCCAGCCAGGTGTGAGGGGCCCTGGTGGCCCCTCTCCTTCTCTCCTTCGGATGATTGGAAGCTCCCGGACAAAATAAGACTTCAGGAACTTGTTTCGTCCAATTCCGAGAATATTTCCTGTGTATCACTTCTGAAACACCAAAACAGCAGAAAACAGGGAACTGGCACTGTGGCAACTTGTTAATAGGTTAGTTCAGGAAAATGCATGAAAGTTCCACAAAGTGTAACAAAACATTAGGCAAATGGTGTAAAAACAAGCATGGAGCATCAAAAATTATAGATACGTTGGAGACGTATCAAGCATCCCCAAGCTTAACTCCTGCTCGTCCTCGAGTAGGTAAGTGAAAACAAAAGAATAATTTTTGAGGTGACATGCACCTACACAATCTTGATCACATATGTAAGCATTTGTGAGCTGGGATCATAAGAACTTAAAACATGGGCATGAAAGATATAATCTTGACAATAAGAACTTAGCAACCATGTTGTAAACATGCAAATGAACACAAACAAAAGATCATGAACATGAAACAATGAAAGTCAAACGTGTGTTCAAATCATAAGGAAAAACATACAAATGGTTTTCATCTTGTCCTTCAAAGAGAGCAAAACATAAATGCATAGGACACCTTCAAGTTTAAGAGGGCGACTAGATACAAATAATTTGAGAACAAGTGAAACCAACAATATGAATCAATCAATGAACTTTGGGACAATGCACATTGTACTAAGAATGACAACTATGCTCTCTTAATGGTGCATAAAGGAAGAAGGTGGTGACTCAACATAAAAGTAAAAGAAAGGCCCTTCGCAGAGGGAAGCAGTGATTGCAAGTTTTATAACCTTCAAAAATTATGGTACTTACCGGCTTTGAGCTCTCATTGCCCCTATCATAAGCATCTTGAATGGTTAAAGTTAATGTGAGAACAATTATGATGCATATGCTTGACAAATCATTAGTTGAAAACCTCGTGTCCCGTAAATACGAGTACCCAAACCTCATGCTACTTTACTTAGAGTCCCAAGCAAGGCTCTTGTCATTGTAAATATATGCATTTCATTGAGAACCGCCAATGGGGTACCTCCGTGCCCGATGACATGGAACAAGCCCACATCAAAATGACAGGACAAGCAGACAATGAACACCTCGGCATCTCTTTTATTTGCCATTTGTTTAGCTTTTTATTGTGAGATGCGTCGTCGAATGTTCACCATGGGTATGCTGCAAATTTCCACCATGAATTATGCATGGCTTAGATTAGCGGCCCGGCGTTTCCCTAACACATATACAAACTCCATGATCCCCACAAGATTCCCAATTCATTTCACACCGTGGGCATCCATAAACAAAAGATCACGATATCAACTCAAATAAGAAGTGCAATGTTGAAAGCTTGCCCATGACTGCATGGCTGGGCTAGTCTCCAACTTACAACTTGCAAGCATAACAACTCAACATAAGAGACCACAATGTCAAATTTTTAAGAACAGGAAAAAGTAAAGTGTGCCTTCCGGTTCGTGAGAGCTTTACTGACCGAATTTCGCATAACACTGGTAAGAGTTTAATTTGAAGAGAAAATAAAAGCAAGTCAAATTTACTTGGAATAGCAAATTGCTAGTAGGTATGTATGGTGGACACTTTGGAAAACTTTGGCTTTTATGAGTTGGATGCACGAGTAGAGCTCATACTCAGTACAAGGCGAGGGCTAGCAAAAGACTGGGAGCGACCAACTAAGAGAGCAATAATGGCCATAATCATGCAAAGCGACAAAGCGACATTAAAAGAAGCATAAGATAGCATCAAAAGTCAAAAACTAAATGATCATAGAGGCTATTGGCGACTTTGTAAGAGTCTAACATGTGTGAGCATGCGCCAAGTTAACCCAAATAAAGCATCAAGGAGAAAACTAAAATAATGCTTCCATACAATAAAAACAACGCATGATTTTTTCAAAGGCTCATTAAGCAATCTCAGTTATTTGAGACAAGTCATGCTACAGCAAAACCACTAAGCATACTATCAAAAAGACATCAAGCATGACATGAAAAAGCCTAAGCCGCAGTCTACACAAGCTCCTTCTTGTACCACTATTTTGCGTAAAGCTTTTTCTCTTTTCCAACACCATTTGAAATTTTTATAAACACCTCTTTTGATGAAAACCAATAAAGATCAGAGGCAAAAATACACCTTGATGAAGAGATATGACAAGGTATGAACACAAATCAAGGCGAAAACGAGAACCAAAAGCAGTAGCGGAAAAAGAAGAACACTCGGTGAAATTGTAAGAATGAAAAACAGAGTGTTCTTGGCAAATGAAAACGAGTACATCTCCTCCAAAAGAAATTTGCTGGAGTCCAACCATTTATTGCAGCAAACAAAACAAACTAACTAAGAAAACTAAAACAACTGACGCTCCAAGAAAAACACATAGTGCATAAAACAATAAAAATATAGTGTCTTGAAAGGTGACCTGATTTTTGCCGATGAAGAAGGGGTGCCTCGGGGGCATCCCCAAGCTTTGACGCTTGTACTTCTTGGATATTTCTTGGGGTGATGCATGGGCATCCCCAAGCTTGAGCTTTTGTCCATTCTTCAACTCATCTCATTATTCTCCAATCCCTACACTTGAAAACTTCCTTCATACAAAACTAAACACAATTCTATTAGCAACATTAGTGCAAGCATAACATATAATAAACCTCTTTTTGCTTCAGGTTTCAACTCAAAACCACCACATATATAGCAAATAATACTGTATCAACTTCCCCAAAAAGTTCCGTGATCAAAAGAACTCAAAAGAAAGCGATAAAGCGGCAAACACAAATATTGGCAGGAATCTGTCAAAACAGAACAGCTGACAAATGTCGAATTTTTGAGGGGTTTTCTGTTGATCAAATCAAAAAGTGTTCAACTAACGAAAGTTTGGATATAACCTGGGGCATATGCAGAAGAAATCGCAGATCCAAAAGATATACAGAGAATTTATACGAATTTGTACGGTGCAGCACCAAAAACAGTTTCACGACAGCAACATCCCCAAATCTTTACCTCACTCGAATTAGAGGCTTCTCTTGGCACAACAACGAAATAAACAAGATAAGGAGCGGTCATTACAGTAGTAATGACTTCCAAGACTCAAATAAAAGAAAAAGTACTGAAAATAAAACATTGGGTTATCTCCCAAGAGTGCTTTTCTTTAACGCCTTTGAGCTAGGCGCAGAAAATTGTGAATCAAGTAACATCAAGTGATGAAGCATCAAGCTCATACTTTGCTCTAAGAATAGAGTCAAAAAGTAATTTCTTCCTTTTCCTAGAGAAGTGTTCCATACCTTTCTTGAGTGGGAATTGATATTTGATAGTGCCTTCCCTCATATCAATGATGGCACCTAGGAGCTTCAGGAGGGATCTTCCAAGTGTGATTTGTCATTTTCCTACACATTCAATAACAAGATAATCAGTAGATATCATTCTTCCTAGGACTTTTGTAAAAACTCCTTCAGCTATTCCAATGGGAAATATAGTGGCATTGTTAGTAAGAGAAATTCCTTCTCCCCCCTCAGAAAGTTTCCAAAGGCTCAAAGATTCATAAACATCCTTTAGCATGAGACAAAATTCAGACATAATATCACAACGAGCATGAAAAGTTTCACCACTAATGGTGATTTTTACCGTAGGATACCAACTCGAAGGTTCAGAATTTGTTGGCACATAATCAAAATGTTGGCGCAAAGTATTGTAGCAAGAATTCAAGCTAGCAGTGCGAGTCTCAAGAGTATCAAGTCTATTAAAAATGCACACAAGAGAGGAATCAAAATAGGTTGGCATGCTATAAATTGTAATCAACTTTTTTATAATGTTGAAGGCTTGATCTCCATCACAATGAAGGAAATCTCCTTCTGCAGTAGCATTTAAAGCATATCTATAACGAAGAGCAAGTCCAAAGTAAAAGCTACTAAGAAGTAAACTCAAGGTCATTTTAGGTTCAGTTTTTCCATGCCAATAATAAATTCTAGACCAAGCTTCTTTAAAACTTTCCTTATCTTTCTGTTTAAAAGTAAAAATCATGTCCTCGGGCGACATAGTAGTAGCAACTGAACTAGACATAATAAACAACTACCAAGGATTCTAATTTTTTTGGGTTTTTGATATAAAACCATGTAGGTAAAATCAATAAATAAAGCAAAACAATAACAAAGTAAAGGATGTGCCTGCGAAAACTCCCCTCGCAGAAGTCTTCCACTCTTCCCCGGCAACGGCGCCAGAAAATTAGCTTGATGCGTGGTGAATGACCAGCCCGTTGGGAACCCCAAGAGGAAGGTGTGATGAGTATAGCAGCTAGTTTTCCCTCAGTTAAGAAACCAAGGTTTGTCGATCAGGAGAAAAGCAGACAATAACGACTGAAGGTGATGCTTGCTAGTTTGCGACAGCTTCGGACAATTTATATATGGTGCCTCGTCCAAGCTTTGCTTGCTAGCTGCAACGCGGAACCTGCACACAACACAACCAAGTACTTTGTTCCCAACTTGCGATGAGGTTGTCAATCTCACCGGTTTGCTTGAAACAAAAGTTATGAGCGTATCGAGTGGAAAACAGTAGAAGTATGCGAGTAAAGTAAACAGTGAGAGTAAAGTAAACAGGTGATAGCAATATGATGGAAATAGGACCGGGGTCCACAGTTCACTAGTGGTGTCTCTCCATAAGATAAATAACACATGTTGGGTAAACAAATTAGAGTTGGGCAATTGATAGAATAAAGATAAACGTGATATGTTAAGAAGATCACTATGAGATTTACTCTGGGCATTACAACAAAATACATAGACCGCCATCCAACTGCATCTATGACTAATAATCCACTTGTGGCGAATCAATCCGAGAACTCCACAAGTATTAAGTTGCAAACAATAGATAATTGCATTAAGCAAAGTGTGTAATGTGAACCCAGGTAGCAACAGCACATCTACAACCTTAGAGGTTTCTGTCACTCCCCCAGGTTAAATAGAGGCATGAACCCACTATCGAGCATAAATACCCCCTCTTGGAGTCACTAGCAACTACTCGGCCAAGATAGCTACTAACAACGGAGAGCATGCAAGATCATAAACAACATAGAGATAACATAAGATATATTTTAGTAGAGCAACTCAATCATAACACCAATATTCATCGGATCCCAACAAACCAAACATGTAGAATTACATAACGGTGATCTCAATCATGTAGGGCAGCTCATGAGATCTAAACATGAAGCACATGGTGAAGAAGACAACCATCTAGCTACTGCTATGGACCCATAGTCCAAGGTAGACTACTCACTCATCGCTCCGGAGGCAAGCAATGCGATGAAGAAGACCTCCGGTGGCGATTCCCCTCTCCGGCAGGGTGCCGGGAAGAGCTTCTGGACCCTCCCGATCTTCGGGTTGACGGCGGTGGCGGATCGCGATGTGTTCTGGAAAATTGATCGGGTCCTTAGGTTTTTCCCATCGGGGGGTCTTTATAGGCGAAGGGGCGATGTCAGAGGTGGCCCCAGGCCTCCTCACACCATGGCGGCGTGGCCAGGGCCTGGGCCGCGCCAGCCAAGTGTGAGGGGCCCTGGTGGCCCCTCTCCTTCTCTCCTTCGGATGACTGGAAGCTCCCAGACAAAATAAGACTTTAGGAACTTGTTTCGTCCAATTCCGAGAATATTTCCTGTGTATCACTTCTGAAACACAAAAATAGCAGAAAACAGGAACTGGCACTGTGGCAACTTGTTAATAGGTTAGTTCCGGAAAATGCATAAAAGTGCCACAAAGTGTAACGAAACATTAGGCAAATGGTGTAAAAACAAGCATGAAGCATCAAAAATTATAGATACGTTGGAGACGTATCAAGACCCCACTGCGCAAAGGGCCAGGACAATGGTATTGGTTGTAACTCTGCTGCTGGCGCATGTGGCCGAGATGAGAACCTTTGGCATGCTTCACACTTTTGAACTATATCTTTTGCATCTTCGATGGTTGTTAACCAATAGAGTCCTGCTCGAAAGGCCTTGGCTGCGATAGCTGTGCTACTCGCGTGATGTCCACATACTCCTGCATGAATATCCTTTAAGATTTCTTGTCCTTCTTGAGGAGTGACGTATCGTTGCAGGACGCCCGATATGCTTTTCTTGTATAGCTTTCCTTGTAATACGACAAAAGCCTTGGATCGTCGTATTATTCTTTTTGCTTCTACCGTGTCTTCGGGTAGTATTTTGTTTATCATGTATGCTAGATATGGCTGCATCCAAGTTTCTTCTATCATCATGACTTCTTCTAGTTCTGCTACACTTGTTTTTCCAGCCCCCGAGACTGTCGGTTGCCCCTCCATAGTCGAGGTTTTGCTATTCTTTATTGATCGCTCTATGATTTCCTCCTAGAAGACTCCTTGTGGTACGGGTAAGCATTGGGACCCGATGTTTGCTAAATTGTCGGCTTCCTCATTGCTGGCTCTGCTGACATGTGAAACTTCGCATCCATCGAATGTTCCTTCAAGATAGTAGTATAAGTTTCTGTATGCTGTCATGTTGTCGCTGATGGCATCGCATTTGTTCATTACTTGTTGAACGATGAGGTTTGAGTCTCCAAATATTTTAAGTCGAGTTGCTCCACAAGCTTTTGCCATTTTCATTCCGTGGAGCAACGCCTCGTATTCGGCTTCATTGTTAGAAGCTTGGGGAAAACTCATCCGTAACACATATTTCAGTTTGTCGCCTTATGGTGAAATCAGGACTATGCCTGCTCCTACGCCTTGGATTCTTTTTGAGCCATCAAAATACATTGTCCAAACACTCGATAAATCTGGAGGACCTGCACTTTGTAATTCCAGCCACTCTGCTGTGAAGTCTGGCAGAATTTGCGACTTGATTGCCTTTCACTTTTCATATGTGTCGATGGATTTTGTGTCACAAGAACACGGGGTACCACGCGACGGACCCAAGGATTCGAACGCAGGGGGCTGAACGTGTGAGATCTTGGATCGCAACGAAACACGGTGACGGAAGCCTCGAGTGTCGAACGCGCAACGCACTGTAGAGAGAGAGACCGAGCTTTACCCAGGTTCAGGGCCCTCGTGGTGAGGTAACACCCCTACTTCCTGCCGTCTTGTATTACAATGCGACACCTCGCGAGGAGTACAAGGTCTTGATTACAAAGCTCTAGCTGGCCAGAGGTTGAAGAACCTGCGTGCCCAGCTAGCAGCTTGAAGAAGATGAAGATCCGATCCCCTCTAAGGGGTGGCCTCCCCCTCCTTTTATAGCGCCAAGGTCCTCCTTCCCCTTATCTTCTTGGGGAAGGGGTTGCCACACACGGCCAAGGAGGGAGGACAGCTGTAGATTCTGTTCTTCCGTGGACGTAGTCTTCGTAGGGTAGTGGCGCCGGTCCACAGGAGTGGGTGGAGGAAGCTGACGTCCTCCTCTGGCGCCCTGCACCATCCACGCTATTTTTAGGGGGGTGGCCAACTACCACTGTGCCGCTTTGGGCAGGCACAGAGAAAGCTGGTCTCCTCCCTGTCGGGGGTAGCGTGGGCGGTACGCGGTCTTCTGCCCGTTATCTTCTTGCTCTGCACGCAAACGTGCTGAGCTGACGTGGGCGTGCTTCCTCTCCTCACCAGCAGGGGCTCGTGAGGAGGTCTTCTGGTCCTTAGCCGTTTATGTCGTCGTTCTCCTCACGAGGCGCCTCCTCGTGAGGGTCTTCTCCGCAGCTTGGGTCGTTGATTCTGAAGATGGGCCGATGACGTGGCCCAGGAGCAGGTGGACCGGGATACCCCGGTATCCATAACACCGATAGTAGCCCCCGGGAGCCTCTTGAGGGAGCGAAGGGCCGGGGGCCCCAGAAGCTGCTGGGCCCTCCAACGGCACGCGTCAACCACGCGGTCAGAGGACCATGTGAAGAAGCGGAGGCTACGGACACATGGCGCGGCCGCAGCTGGCGAGACGAAACGGCGGGCAACGCTGCGGTCTCTGAGGCGTCGACCTGTCATAATGATGCGTCGCTTGACTGCGGAGCGCTGCGCCAACGCTTCGATTCCCGCGCAGGGATTTGACGCATCGACGCCGGACGTCCCCCTTAAATAGATCCTCCTCGAGTCCTCCGGCACCTCACCTCCTTCCTCCAGTGCCATTTCTGCTTCCACGCCCCCAAGCTCATGGATCCTTCCAACTCCTCCGTCGCCGCCGGATCAAGCTCTGGGGCGAAACGCCGCGGACGCCCCCCGGGCAGCGGGAACAAGGCGAAGGTCCCAGCCCGGTGGACGCCCGGCACCGGCGGCCCCCTCCGCATTGGCACGCCGAGGCAGGGCGAGGCGAACCGCGCTGCCTCGGGGGCCTCCGGCGCCCTGGCCCTCAGGGGTCCCGTGCGAGGGGGCGCCCTGAATTCGCCGTCGCCGCTGGCGGCGGCGCCTGCTCCCCGCGCCTCGGGGAGCGTCGATCGGGCCCTCCAGGAGGTGCTGGCCGCCCTGGGCCCGCCTTCCCCTGCTGCAGATCCTCCGGCCCCGCCGGCGAACGGAGTGGTTGCCACTCCGCGGCCCCTGGCGGCGGCGATGCTGGGACCCCTCATCGGCCCGGGGTCCCGCTTCCTGGAGCTTCTCGTCGTCGTCGACGCCCCGGGCTTCAACTCCCTCCGGCTGCCCGACGCCGCCCGGAGGGTGATTTACGCCCCCGGCGCGGCCGCCGGGGAGATTGCCCTGGGGAAACAGAGCAGGCCAGACCTCTTCTGGCCTGTGGACATCCTCCTTGGGGACGGCGGCAACGCCGTCCTCTCCGGCCGCTGGAGGGCATTCGCCCTCGGCCATCGCCTCCGCGTCGGCGACCACCTCGTCTTCCGCTTTAAGCTGGGGACGCTGGAGGCTACGGTGCGGATCTTCACCACCGGCGGCGTCCGCCGCACCTACCCCCAGCCCGCGGCGCAGTGAAGAGGAGGCCCTGGCGTGGTAGTCTTCTGGGGAGGGGAGCTAGTCTCCTCCCCTCTCTTGTCGTGTAGATCTCACCGGCGGGGTATGCCCCGCCGTGCTTTTGCTCCTTCCCCCACTGGGGGCGTTTTAATGAAATCCGCTTGTTAATCACCTTGCTGTTCTTCATTGTCCTGGTCGTTTGCTCGCTCGAGAGCCCTGGTGAGCTGTTGGCATTGACGGGAAGCCTCCCTTCGCCTCAGAGCTCGAGATGGGGTCGGCGTCGACGACACATTGGACGATTCCTGGGACAAGAAGTTGAAGAAAGAGTTGGAAAACAAAAAACCCCAAATCCCCGAAAATGGAAAAACAAATCGACAAAACAAACGAAAAAAGAAGGCGAATAAGATGCCCCTGTGACCGGCACAGGGACCTTCTCCGTCGTGGAGGAGCGCGGCACTATCTGTGCCAGCAGCTAAGAGCAAATTGCCGCGCGTGGCGATTCACGGGGCCTTCCTCGTCGTTGAGGGAAGCTGGACCCTCACGGACGTGAAAACGTCGACGCTTAAGAGAGCCCAGAGACCGTCGACACCTCACAAGGATTGCTCATGAGGTGAAGGGCCTGGCGCGGACCTCCGGATCTGCGTCTCCTTCGCAAGATGATCGGAGCGGCCTTGGTCTTCAATAATCCTGCCACGTTAGGCCTTCCTCGGCAGAGGGAATCTTCCTGCGGATGCTGGTGCATCGACGCGTCCTTGCTCCCTCGTGAGGGTTGCTCACAAGGGGTAGGTCCTTAACGGATGCCTTGGGCACACCTTGGACTTTCCTCGAAGATTTTTTATTTTCCGATGTACTTCGCGAGGAACTAAGCACCATGGGTATTTGGAGGTGATCGATAGCAGGGCCGTCGCCCCCGACCAGAGCTCGCTCCCTTCGGGTTTTTCGGGCTTGCTGTTTTCCGGGCGAAGGCCCCAGCATAGACACCGTGCCTAGCCCCCTTCCGCTTGGAGTACAACAGAAAATAAATGGACTTCATGCCATTTGATGTCATGCCGAAGCAGAGGCGCTACATTGCGCATTAACTTAATATCAGTGCTTAAGAGCAGGATGAGCTGATACAAGTGCCGTGACAACGGTCTTTTTCTCCTCGTGAGGAACCTAAGGGTAGAACTTTCGCAAATGAGCTATGTTCCACGGGTTCCCCACCGGCACGCCTTCTGGGGTTTCCAGCCGCGCCGAGCCTGGCCTGGCGATGTGCGTCACCTTGAAGGGTCCTTCCCACATTGGAGATAGCTTGTGCAGGCCCTCGCGAGAGAGTATTCTCCTCAGCACCAGATCGCCGACCTCCAGAGTCCTTGCTCGAACATGGCGGCTATGGTAGCGGCGTAGTCCTTGCTGGTACCTCGCGGCGCGGAGCGCGGCTTGGCACCGAGCTTCTTCGAGCAGGAGGAGACGATCCTTGATGAGGTCCTCTTGGCGAATTTCGTCGAAGGCGAGCACTCTTGGCGATCCGAACTTGATGTCAGTGGGAAGAATAGCCTCCGCCCCATATACCAGGAAGAAGGGGGTCTCTCCAGTGGGTTTGGTGGCGGTAGTCCTGATGGACCACAAGATGGATTGGAGGTTGTCTAACCATTTTTTGCCACAGGCTTCGAGCTTGGCGTTGAAGCTTTTCGTCTTGAGCCCCTTGAGGACCTCGGCGTTAGCACGCTCGGCCTGGCCGTTGCTCCGGGGGTAGGCAACGGAGGCAAAGCAGATCTTGATGCCGACCGATGCGCAGTACTCCCGGAACAGTCCGCTGGTGAACTGGCTGCCGTTGTCGGTGATTATGTGGTTAGGCACACCAAAACGACAGACCAGCCCACGGATGAACTTGACTACGGACCTGGCCGGGATGGTGCACACCGGTTCCACCTCCACCCACTTGGTGAATTTGTCGATGGCGACGTAGAGGTAGCGGTAGCCCCCTTGCGCTCTGGGGAATGGACCGAGGATGTCCAGCCCCCAAACTGCAAAGGGCCAAGTGAGTGGGATGGTTCGCAGCTCCTGTGCCGGCTGGTGGATCTGCTTGGCATGGAACTGGCATGCCTCGCACCTCTTGACCATCTCCGCCGCATCCCCGAGCGCTGAGGGCCAGTAGAAGCCGCTCCGATATGCCTTCGCGGCTAGAGTTGCCGCAGAAGCATGATGGCCACACTCGCCAGCGTGGATGTCCTTGAGAAGCTCTTGGCCTTGGTGAGTAGATATGCACTTCAGAGCGACGCCATTTGGGCGACGCCGGTACAAGTCACCGTCCTTGACGCAGTAGCCCGAAGCTTGGCGTACGATCCTTTCGGCCTCCTCTTCATCCTCGGGACGCCTGCTGCTGGTGAGGAAGGCCTTGAGCCCGAGAATCCAATCCACTCCCTCCTGCCGTGCCAATGCCAGAAGGACGCGGTCACCCGAAGGAGGCCCGCAGTCTGGAGCCCCCTACTCCGGCGGTGGCGGCAGGGCAGGTGTAGGGTCGGATCCAGATGACGGTGGAGAAGCGGAAGGCTTGAAGAGACGCTCCTCAAAGACGCCAGCGGGTTACGCCAGGCGGTGAGAGGCGCGCTTGGCGATCTCGTCGGCTTCCACATTTTCTCCTCTCGGGATGTGCTTCAGCTCCAAGCCTTGGAAGCGTTTTTCCATCTTTCGATGCTCCTCGAGATAGGCCGCCATGTGCTCATCCCTCGGAGTGTAGCTCTTGTTCGAGAAATTCACAACCAGCTGTGAATCTCCCTTGACGATGAGGCGCTTGATGCCCAACGCGTTTGCCGCCCTTAAGCCGGCGAGTAGTCCTTCGTATTCCGTGATGTTGTTGGAGACCTTGCTCTCAGGCTTGAAGCAGAGCTGCACGGCATAGAAGAGCTTGTCTCCGGAGGGAGAGGTTAGGACAGCACCAGCTCCCGCGCCGGGGAGGTTGAAGGCGCCGTCGAAGTGCATGACCCAGAGGCCTGGGGCTTCCTCTCCTGGGAGTGTTGACTCCTCCTCCGGAGGCTCGTCGGCGAATGGATCGGTCCACTCTGCAGTGAACTCGGCCAAAGCCTTGCTTTTGATTACCTTTGTAGTTTCGAAGGAGATCTCGAAGGGTTGGAGCTCCACGGCCCATTCTGCCACCCGCCCGGTGACGTTGGGATTGCGTAGGATGGTCTCCAGGGGACGATCGGTTACCACCTTGATCGGGTGACCCTGGAAGTAGTGGCGCAGCTTCCGCGAAGCGATGAGCAGGGTGTAGAGCAGCTTTTGCTGCATGGTGTAGCGTTCCCGCGCGTCGCGCAGCACCGTGCTGACGAAGTACACAGGCTTTTGCACCTTGACGACACCCTCGGGAGGCTCCTCCTCGGGAGGCTTTTGAGTGTTGCTCTGAGATAGCGGCTCGGTCGGTGAAGATGCCGTGGGCGGTTCCTCTCGAGGGTCGGGAGGTGGAGCGGCCTCTTCCTCACGAGGAGCCCCCGAGCTTGGAGGGTTGACTTCCTCTTTGGCGATCACCTTGGCGTCTCGCTCCGCGATGAGGACGGCACTTGCAGTCCTTGGAGTTGCCGCGATGTAGAGTAGCAAGGGCTCGCGAGCGGTTGGGGCAACCATGATCGGTGGGCTCGTGAGGTACCTTTTCAACTCGGCGATGGCCCTGTCGGCTTCCGGAGTCCACTCGAACTTCCCAGCGCGCTTCATGAGCTTGGAGAAGGGCAAGGCTTTCTCCCCGCTCCTCGCGATGAAGCGCCCCAGGGCTGCCATGCACCCCGCGAGGCGTTGCATCTCCTTGAGACTGCGCGGTGGACGCATTTCTTCGATGGCCTTGACCTTGTCAGGGTTCGCCTCTATCCCACGATGGGACACGAGGAACCCCAACAGTTTTCCCGATGGTACGCCGAAGGCGCACTTGGCGGGGTTGAGCTTGATGTTTACCTTTCTCAGGTTGACGAATGTTTCCTCCAGATCCTCAATGAAGGTATGACCCTCGCGAGTTTTGACGACGATGTCGTCAATGTAGGCCTCCGCGTTCCTTCCCATCTGAGCCCCCAAGGCCTTGCGCATGAGTCTTTGGAAGGTGGCTCCTGCGTTCTTCAGACCGAAGGGCATGCAGACGTAGCAGTACACCCCACAAGGCGTGATAAAGGCGGTCTTCTCCTCGTCCTCCTTTGCCATCTTGACCTGATGATAGCCGGAGAAAGCATCCAAGAAGCAAAGGAGGTCGCAGCCGGCGGTGGAGTCGACGATTTGATTTATCCTCGGGAGCGGATACGGATCCTTGGGGCAGGCCTTGTTGAGACTTGTGAATTCCACGCAGAGGCGCCCACTGCCATTTGCTTTTGGGACGACCACCGGATTCGCGATCCAGGTGGGGTGGGCTACTTCGCGTATCAGCTTGGCCTTCTTCAGCTTCTCTATCTCCTTGACAATGAAGTCCTGCTTCTCTTGCGCTTGCTTCCTGGTCTTCTGCTTCACGGGGTGTGCCTGAGGGCACACGGCTAAGTGGTGCTCAATCACCTCCCTGGGAACGCCGGGCATATCTGACGGAGTCCAAGCGAACATGTCAGAGTTTGCCCGCAGGAAGGTGACGAGCGCGCTTTCCTATTTGGGGGAAAGCCCTGCCCCGATGGTGACGAAGTTGTCGCAGCCCCCGGCCTGAAGCGTGACCTTCTTAGTTGTAGAGCACTCTTGGGTGAACTAGGGCCTCCTTCCTGAGGGTACCGCAGCTTCCCCAACGCTCATGTCCAGCATTGGATGGTCCTGGTCCTCACTTGGAGTAGGCGATGCCGAGGCGGCGAACTTCTTCCCTGTCGAACCCAGCGGATGGGACTCGAGAGAGGCCTTCTTCGCTGCAGCCTGTTCTTGGGATACGAGCTGCTTCTTCCTCGCGAGGTCGCCAGAGTGTTCCAGTAGATCTTCGTCAGCGGGGAACATGGTGGCGGCCTCACGGTAAACATGCTCCATGGACCGGAGAGCGTCCTTCTCATTGCAGCGCACGGTGATTGTGCCGTTGGCGCCCGGAATCTTGAGGACGTTGAAACCATGGTGCGTCGCTGCCATAAACCTTGCCAAGGCTGGGTAGCCGAGGATGGCATTGTACTGTAGGGCGATGTAGGCGACGTCGAAGTCGAGGCTTTCCGTCCTGTAGTTGTCCCAGGTGCCGAAGGTGATAGGCAGGCTTACCTGCCCAATTGGCATTGTAGACCCCTCGGTTACCCCGAAGAATTGTCGAGTTGGCATGAGCCGGTGGTACAGCACCTGCATCTTTTCGAAGATCTCGACCGAGATGATGTTGAGGCCCGCCCCTCCGTCGATGAGAGTGCGATTGACGGCGACGTTGTTGATGGTTGGCGTGCACAAGAGGGGAATTGTGCCCACGCCCCTTGTGGAAGCCGGATGATCCTCCTCGTCGAAGCCAATCTTGCACGTCGACCACTTCATTAGGCGATTACCGACGTTGGGCTGCGCCGCCGCGATTTCTCGCGACAGCTGCTTGAAGTGTCGATTTGACAGAGGAGCCTGAGCCCCACCCAGGAGGCAAGCGGCGAAGTCTCACGGCTCTTGATAGCCCCCCTGGTCCTCCTCCCGATGATCGTTTGCTGGTGGGGGCAGCGGCAGTGGCTCGGGATCGGCTCGAGACAGACCCCCGCGGCGGCGACCTTCCTCGCGGTCGTCGTCGCGGCGATCGCCCCGGGATCCACTCTTGCCGTGGCTGCGGCCGCCCCCGCGACGCTTGGCGACGCCGTTTTCCACGTGAAACTTCCGGACAATCCAACAATCTTCGGTATTGTGGGTGTCCTTCTTGTGGATAATGCAGTAGCGGTGACATCGACCTTTATCGCGATCGGAGCGGTCCCCGCGGCGTTGCTTATGATCTGGCTCCGCCGCGAGGACAGCAGCCTCCTTTCGCTTGGGGTCCTTGGACTTCGGCTTTGGGGGAGGCGCCTCCGGCAGATTGTGCACGAAGAGCCTCCCCTTCTCAGCCTTGGCGCAGCGGTCGGTGATCTCGAAGAGCCTGACGACGGAAGTCAGCTCATCATTCACGGACAGCTTCTCCCGCATCTTGACGTCGGAGACGCCCGTGGAGAACGCGGAGATGACCTCCTCGTTGGAGATCCTGGGGATCTTGTTCCTCATCTGACTGAAGCGCTAGATGTACTGACGAAGCGTCTCGCCCTTGTACTGACGCACCGCCTTAAGATCGTTCTTGGTAGCGGGGCGCTCGTACGTGGGCTTGAAGTTGGCAACGAACTGACGACATAAATCCTTCCACGAAGTCACGGATTCGTGAGGAAGATTCATGAGCCAAGTTCGCGGAGCGTCCTTGAGGGCCATGGGGAACCAATTGGCCATGGCGCGCTGATCTCCACATGCAGCCTGGACGGCGACGACGTAGAGTTGGAGGAATTCGACAGGGTTTGTGGTCCCGTCATAGCGCGTGGCGATGTCTGGCTTGAACTTGTCAGGCCAGACCACGTAGCGCTGCTGGCGAGTGAGGGCAAGACACCCGGGGTTGTAGATAGGGTCGCCGGGGGTCCTGACGTTCTTGCCAGCTTCGCCGATGTCGTCGATGGCGCGGTCATGATTTTCGCGGCGGCACTCAAGGGAGACGCGTGCGTCTTCCGGAGCGCGTTGGACGATTTGACAGCTGGGCTCCCCGCACAGCGAAGATGCGGCACGGGAAACCACCTTCTTGGCCTTGTTGGCCTTCCCATCTCCGGCGCCCGGGGCGCGACGCCCCGCCGCCGGATCTGGATCTCCCGCGCCCTGGGCTCCTCCCTGGGCTGGGTCTTCGTTGGCGATGGCGACGAGCTCGGCGATTCGAGCGCGCCACCCCTCACGCCCGTCGTCAGTGGGTTGGTAGCGCAGCAACTCCTGCGCAGGAGACAGCTGACTCCCAGAACGAGCGCGAGAAGTGGCGGTGGCGGTGAAGGAGAGCGAAGGCTCTGTACGCCCGGACGGGAGGTAGGAGGACTCCAGAT
This sequence comes from Dactylis glomerata, assembly GCA_007115705.1. Taxonomy (NCBI): domain Eukaryota; kingdom Viridiplantae; phylum Streptophyta; class Magnoliopsida; order Poales; family Poaceae; genus Dactylis; species Dactylis glomerata. The sequence goes on from QXEO01001356.1 coordinate 1,675,530, forward strand.
CTTCCTCCTCTTCCTCCTCGGCCGAAGCTTCACGACGACGGAAGATGGGCTCGGTTTGCCCCCGAGCAGCGTTGCGACGGCGAAGACGCTCGAGCCTTGCGTTGGCGTCGGCCATGTCGAAGCAGATCTTGGAGAAAACACACCACAGCCCCCCTACCTGGCGCGCCAAATGTCGATGGATTTCGTGTCACAAGAACACGGGGTACCACGCGACGGACCCAAGGATTCGAACGCAGGGGGCTGAACGTGTGAGATCTTGGATCGCAACGAAACACGGTGACGGAAGCCTCGAGTGTCGAACGCGCAACGCACTGCAGAGAGAGAGACCGAGCTTTACCCAGGTTCAGGGCCCTCGTGGTGAGGTAACACCCCTACTTCCTGCCTTCTTGTATTACAATGCGACACCTCGCGAGGAGTACAAGGTCTTGATTACAAAGCTCTAGCTGGCCAGAGGTTGAAGAACCTGCGTGCCCAGCTAGCAGCTTGAAGAAGATGAAGATCTGATCCCCTCTAAGGGGTGGCCCCCCCTCCTTTTATAGCGCCAAGGTCCTCCTTCCCCTTATCTTCTTGGGGAAGGGGTTGCCACACACGGCCAAGGAGGGAGGACAGCTATAGATTCTGTTCTTCCGTGGACGTAGTCTTCGTAGGGTAGTGGCGCCGGTCCACAGGAGTGGGTGGAGGAAGCTGACGTCCTCCTCTGGCGCCCTGCACCATCCACGCTATTTTTAGGGGGGTGGCCAACTACCACTGTGCCGCTTTGGGCAGGCACAGAGAAAGCTGGTCTCCTCCCTGTCGGGGGTAGCGTGGGCGGTACGCGGTCTTCTGCCCGTTATCTTCTTGCTCTGCACGCAAACGTGCTGAGCTGACGTGGGCGTGCTTCCTCTCCTCACCAGCAGGGGCTCATGAGGAGGTCTTCTGGTCCTTAGCCGTTTATGTCATCGTTCTCCTCACGAGGCGCCTCCTCGTGAGGGTCTTCTCCGCAGCCTGGGTCGTTGATTCTGAAGATGGGCCGATGACGTGGCCCAGGAGCAGGTGGACCGGGATACCCCGGTATCCATAACACCGACAATATGTGATGTCCAGGGGTGATAATTCAATTCCCCATAAGGAGACATGTCCTGTTGCCGAAGGGTTGTTCAATATATTGGAGAGTGGTGCTTCATTGACCACTATGATTGGGTGCACCGCAAAGTATTGCCATAGTTTCCGAGCTATTGTGAAAACACTGTATGCAAGCTTTTGGTAGTGCGCGTACCTTTGCTTTGTTGGAGAGAGTACTTCACTGATGAAATAGACTGGCCTCTGAACGCCATGAGCTTTTCCTTCTTCACTTCTTTCGACTACTAGTACTGTACTTAGCACTTGATGTATTGCTACAATGTATAATAGTAGTGGTTCTTTTTCCGTTGGCGCGACCAACACCGGAGGTGTGGAGAGCACTTTTTTCAACTACGCGAAGGCTACGTCCGCTTCTTCCGTCCACTCAAATTTATCATCCGATTTTTTCATGAGCGCATAGAAAGGTAGTGCTTTCTCTCCTAGTCGAGCCACAAATCGAGTTAGCACCGCGACGCGTCCTGCGAGTTTCTGTACGTCATGTAGCTTTGTTGGTTTTCCTATTGTTAATATTGCTTGGATCTTTTCTGGGTTTGCCTCTATTCCTCTTGCTGATACTAGGAACCCCAAAAGTTGCCCTGCTGATACACCGAAGGAGCATTTTGTCGGGTTGAGCTTGATCTTGTACTTGTTCAGGTTGTCGAAGGTTTCCGCCAGGTCGCTGATAATCGATGTAAACTTGTATGTTTCGCCCTATTTGACTTCCGAGGTAGTTTTGCATCATCCTCTGGTAGGTTGCTCCTGCGTTTTTTAGGCCAAAAGGCATGACTTGGTAGCAGAACACGCCATAAGGTGTTATGAAAGCTGTTTTTTCCTCATCTTCTTTCTTCAACTTGATCTGGTTGTAGCCGGAATATGCGTCCATGAAGGAAAGCCTTTCGCACCCTGCTGTTGAGTCGATTATCTGATCAATGCGAGGTAGTGGGAAGGGATCCTTTGGGCAGTGCTTGTTGAGAGACGTATAGTCGACACACACTCTTTGCACATTCGTGTTTTTCTTGGGGACTATAACTGGATTAGATACCCAAGTCGACGATTTGATTTCCCGGATGAACCCTGCATTTTCTAGCCTGTGCAGTTCCGATGCTATTGCCTTCCTTTTGGGTTCATAGAATCTTCTCAATGGTTGCTTGACTGGTTTTGCTTTGGGATCAACGTTTAGTGCATGCTCGACGAGTTCCCTGGGAACCCCTGGCATGTCTGAAGGACACCAGGCAAAGATTTCCCAGCACTCACGGAGGAACTCGACGAGCGCGCTTTCCTATGCGGGATCCAATTTTACTACTATGGAGGTAGTTTTGCTTGGGTCTGTAGGGTGGATTTGGATTTTCTTCGAGTCCTGAGTTGCATCGAAAGCCTGATCTGGAAGGGATCGCCCGATGTTGGGTAGTACGTTGTGGTCGGTTTTGCCTTTTAGTCTCGCATATTCTGCTGTCATGCCAAAGGTTTGTGCTAGTCTATTGAATTCTTTTTCACAGGTGTTTGAGACTTCAAAGCCGCCCTGCACCGTGATTGTTCCTTTGGGTCCTGGGATCTTGAGTGTAAGATATGCGTAATGAGGTACTGCCATAAATTTTGCAAATGCTGGGCGACCCAGGATTGCGTGATACAGTGAAGGCCAATCCATAACTTTGAATTCCAGTTTTTCTCTGCAATAATTGCTGCTGTCGCTGAAACAGACGTCGAGTTCTATTTTGCCCAAAGGATAATTTGCGGCTCCTGGTACTATTCCATGGAAAGAACAATCTGTTGGCTTTAAATTTTCCAATGATATGCACATTGCTTTCAATGTTCTGGCGTATATCAGGTTTATACCACTTCCTGCATCCATGAATACTCTTCCGACATCATATCCTCCTATTTGAGCTTTGAGCACCATTGGTGAGTCACCTGGTCTGGGGACTTTCCTCGGGTGGTCTACTCTGCTGAACCTAACTGGTTGATCGGACCACTTTAGATACTCCGTAGTAGCTGGTGGTGATGTCATTGCCAGGTTGACTTATCTTGATATGCTCTTCCTTTCTTTCTTCGACTTTGGTACTGGTTGGATCATTGCTGATATATATACTTTTGACTCTAGCTGTTTTGTGAGTCGCTGCATTTGATATCCTTGATTTATACTTTTTCCTCCCTGTCGTGCTCCTTGGCTTGAATCCATGGTATTTTGCAACCTTAGGAAGGTTCTGCAATCCTTCATCTGGTGGTTGGACACTCTCTTCCCGTCTAGGTAAGCATAATGGATGCGACAAGGACCATATAACATATCTTCTGCCGAAGGACCCGAGTACCTTGGCTTCTCCTTTCTCCTGTTGTCTCTCGTAGGAAATTCGATGTTTTCATAGCCTTCTCCATTCCTTTCGTCATATCCTGCGGCTATCTGATTTCTCCTTCCATGGTTGTCGCCATTGCGGTATCTTCGCCTTTGCCTGCTTGTTTTGTCGACTTCCGGCGATCGACCCCTTTTGTTATTATACGCGTCTTCTCTATCGGCAAATCTGTTGGCTGTTTCCATTAGCTCTGATACTATTTTTGGCCTTGCCCTTCTATCTCTTCCACTAGGTCTGTATGGCGAAGGCCGCTCGAAAAAGCATCTATCACTCTTTCGTCGGAGACGTCTTCTGCTGAGTTTTTGATTACACTCCAACGTTGTATATAAGAACGTAGTGTTTCGCCTTTCTGCTATACGCATGACTTGATTTCTTCTAGCGATGTTGGGCGCTTATATGTTGAGCGAAAGTTTCTCGCGAATTGACTCTCTAATTCTCCCCAACTTCCAATGGAATCGTTGGGTAGGGTATTTAACCAGGACCGTGCTGCGCCGGTGAGGTGTAACTGCAAACTTTGCATGGCTGTTGCTCTTGTTCCTCCTAGTATCTGTACTGCTTGCAGGTAATCTGACAACCATAGGGTTGGCTCTTGCGATCCATCGTACTTCTCTTGGTCATGCGGCAACTTAAAACCTTTGGGTACCAGCGTTTTGCGAACCCTTCGGGTAAAGCATAGCGCGCCCATCTCCTTTTCGTCATCCTCGTAGTTTTCTTCCCTCCATGCATAACGTGAGTTATTTACCCTTGCTTGCGCTATTATGTTCCTTGCATCCTCCTTTATCTTTTGGCTTTTCTCGTCTTCTGAGGATTCGCTAGTTTCGTTTTGCGAAGACTTGCGCTTGACCTCTTCTTTTTTCCTTTTACTGCGGTGAGTCGACTTTTTCTCCAAAAAATTTCCTTTTAGCTTTTCTTCGACTAGCCCAAGGCTCTGTATCGCGGCTTGATGCATTTGCTCCTGTGGATCACCAGGTTTTGGCTGCGTGGTTAGTAGGTATGCTTGTGCTGCTATCAATGCTGCCTCTGGTGTTTCTTGTACGAATTCTTCCTCCTCTTCTGGTTGGTTCGCGCTTGGGCTTCTCGTATAGCTTTCTTCTACTACACGTGTTGTTGTCCTTCTATTGTGCTTCGGGTCTTTGTGCCTCTCCTTGCTGGACTCTGATGAGTTAGCATATTCGCTCCAATATCCTTTACTTGGTGTGCTGTTGTAATCTGGACTTCTCATAATCATATCTCTTTCCTGCCTTAGCTTTTTCCTGCGCTGGTGCAGCGCGTATTGGTACCCCATTAAAACTTCTCTTCTTGAATCTGCGGGTACATCAGTCCCGTGGTTGACAGCTGTCATGATCATTCTCCATTCTCCAGCCGAAACATGTACTTTCTCCTTCTCTTTCTTGCTATTGCTCCTTATTTTGTCGACTTGCATGTTGACCTCCTTGTTGCCAGAGTGATTGTTTTCTTCTTCTGCTGCTTCAGTGATGATTACGCATAACTGATGTACGCTCCTGGAGGCACTGCTGCTTCTGCTGGCGGTATCCCTTGATTTGTCCACTGTTTCTTCCACAATGATCCTTTGCCTGATTTCTTCGGGTTCCTCTAATTTTCCTAGTAGTTCTTCTGTTGCTGCTAAGCTGACTAGCGAGTTTACCTCGCTAGAAGAGCCTACCGATGATCCAGATGATGTTATCCTCTCTGCTTTGCCCGCCGACGGAATTGGTTTCGTCGGATCCGAAAGGCGGGTTGAACCCAAAGGTCCGGTATAGAAGCTTAGACTTCCGAATGTCAATTCATTTTCTTGACTTTCGTCGACTTCTGGGTTGCTATTGGCTAAAAATAAAAAAGCCGTCGAATTCATGATTCCAACGCCCATAGTTCCCACGGTCGGCGCCAATTGACGAGGGTTAACTCGACAAATGTCCTAGATGAACGACTTAGGATCGGGGAGATAGGGCGTCAGATGAACTCAAAGGTAAACTCAGTCAAACAAGGTGGCTATGAAAGTAAACGTGGGAGTAAAACCTGGCTTGCTTTCAATTTGGCCTACACCGTCCCCTCCTGGCCCCTATATATAGGTGGCCAGGTCTCGAGGATCGGGTAGGGTTCGATACAGATTACAATATCGACATACGGTAAGAACTCATATTTCGACTAGTATTACAATTGGGCCTAGCTTAACGGGCCTCAGGGGTACTCAACTGACGGGCTCTATTATCTATACCCTTGTCAGGTGGTGTTCATACCTTTAAAGACCGAGAGCGGGAATTACGTTTCCGTACAAACATTGACGATGAAGACCGAAGAAGCCGACCTCAAGGTCGTGTAGTCGTACTGCTCGACGAAGACCAGCACCGCAAGAGCAGTGCCTCCGAGGGATTGCACACGTACGGTGTATAGACATTGTTCAGGCTCCGGTCTAGCAGAGCAGTGGAAGAAGAAGGACAGGAACTGGAAATCCAGGAGCGCGACGGCATCCAGCACGTAGAGTTTCCTATAACTCGCGGGCACAGCTCTGAAAGTGGGAGCTAAGCCAGGGAGAAGAGAGGAGGAGAGATGGATGAATGAGCCAAGGGTGTCTTGGGGGTTTATATAGGCGGATGGGTAGGTGGCCGCCGGCCCTAGGGAAACCCTAGGGCGCCACCCGCCCCCTTGGCCACCTCGGCCCCTAGGGGAAACACTAGGGCGCCGGGTGCCTGGGCCTAGCCGCCGATCCCCCTAGATGGGCTGCCATATGGTGGCCCATTTAGGGTTAACCTTTTTTATTTAATTTAATTATTAGATAATTCTCTTTTAATATTTAATTACTTTAATTAAATACTAAACCCATTAATTAACAATTCCCTTGGCATAATTCTTTTACCGGAACCTTTCTAATAAAGTCTGGAGCCTTTCCGATGTCTCCAAAACCCTTCCGATATTACTTGGAACATTTCCGGTTAACTCCATATGATTTCCGTTAATTCCAAATCGATCTCTAAGCGTCGTATACCCTTAAGTGTGACACCCTGCGGGTCGGGGAATACTCCAGACATGATCGAGACACCTCTACGATCAATGATCAACAATCAGCTCTGGAAAGCCGTGCTGATCCATGTGCGTTCCACGAAACTCTTTTGATCCATAAACATCGTATCCCATTCCCTTCGTCTTGTGATACTAGATCTTGTCCGAGGTTAGAACACCGATATCTCTATATCGTGCTCACCCCCGACAAGTCTTTTACTCATTCACGACATTGCATCCTCTATGACCTAGTCACATGCTTGCAAGCTTCGTAGATGCAATTGTCACCGAGTGGGCCCAGAGTATCAATTCATCACGTGGATGGACAAATCCCGCTCTTGGTGCATACGCCTCAACATACTCGATCGGCATACCAAGAGGTACATTTTCAGTCAATCCTGTTACAGCAATGACGTTTGATGCAATCAAAGTAGCCTCCAGATGTAGTGATTAAATGTGACCTCACAGTCCAAGGATTAGGTTACTTTGTTTCTTAGTTAATTGCAATGTTGAAACTTATGTTACTGTTCTAATCGCAATACTAGTGTTTGGGTTCTTGTACATCATGTCAATACATGACCTCATTGACATTGGCGTAATTGCCCATGATCAGGAAACCTTGATCATTAGATGACATATGAGCGAGTTCAACTAGAGGTAACTAGGGACCTGTTTGTTATATGCCACATGTGTACTAATGTTTCCGCTTAATACAATTATAGCATGACATATAATATATTATGAACAAATGAGATATGACAATAAAATACACTTTGCTATTTGCCTCTAGGGCATATCTCTTTCAAGAGCCGCCATCATCGTCACCATCGGAGTAGTTGTCCTCCGGCGGGTCCTGAAGCTCCTCCTTGAAGCTGTTGTTACCACCGTTGTCATCCTCTGCATTGGCGAGGTAAACAAGGGTGCCGCTGTCTTCTGCAGACCACGACACCGCTCGCTCATCCACGAGCGGCTGGACCTCATCAAAGGAGGCCTTCTCGAGGAGGTGTTGGCACGACGCGTCCTTGGGGTCGACCTTCTGTCGATCGGGTCTTAAAATACGCTGACCGAGCCGGCGAGTGTATGATAGGAGGGGACATTTGTTGAATCTGACATGACGCGAAAAGCTGGTGTTCTCAATCGACTCCTAGCTCGTTGGGACCGGCGTGGGAGCGCCAGCTATTTTATTGTGCTCCAAATTATGCCAGCTTGGCATTGGGGCCGCTAGTGCAAGCCCAAAAAGCAGTTGATGACCAAATAGCCCTACTGGAGGGGATTGGGAGCGCCGGTGGAGATGCTCTTACGTCCTAGCCATTATATTATATAGCATGGGTGATAATGAATCGCTATCATAACCCCTTTTCCGTTTGAACGTTGTCAACGTTATTATTGATTTTGATGGCTACACTACCCTTGAGTAAGTTATGGATTAGAGCACGCCACTCATAAAAAAACCTTTCATTCTCAACATGGAAAGATCACTTGGCATTGTCATATGCTTTTTCAAAGTCTATTTTTAATATGACCCTATTTATCTTTTTCCGATGAAGTTCGTGCAATGTCTCATACAAAGTTAGTATCAATTCTTCCTTTCATAAAAACAGGTTGTGTGGGACGAATAACTATTGAGGATCTCACCGCTAGCCAGAGAGGGTAAGTACAACATATTACATATGGTCAATATGGCAATCTACGTAACAAACCAATAATTTAGATATCGCAAAATCTATTCCGTGCCTGGGCACTGTCCGGTCTTACAGCGTGCTCCCCTCTCTAGCGCGTCCGATCTTGATCGAGCGGCTGAACTAAAGCAGCGCAAACGGCAAAAAAGAAACGACAGCCCTCTTCTCTGTTTTCCGCATCGACTGCTCGAAATTAATCGGTCGAGCTCGTCCCCATTCCCCTCCCCTCTCTCGCCCGCATCAACCCCTCCTCAAATTCCACTGCTAAATCTACTCGCCGGCGACGAGAGGTCCGGCTAAATACAGTCGGGTGGGGGTGTGCTGGTACCTGGTAGTCGTAGGCTTGGCTGGGGAGCGTTTGGCGGCACGGACGCTCGGATCAACGCTCCTGAGGATGGTTGCCGTGGTGAGCGGGGATCGTTCCACTGGCGACCCCTGCAAATCGACGCGTCCGACGCCAGCGACCGTCACGTCGGGTCAGTGAAGGACTATCAGCGGTGCGCCATCGCGAATCGGGGCGTCGAAGGTGGGGCGGCCATCGGTCTGAGGGTTGGCGAAGGCGTGTCGGCGGCGCGGCTACGATATTCGACGCATCCGAGGCTGGTGGGCGTCTGGGAGGATCCGTGGATAGGACATCGACGACGTGTCCAAGCTGATGTGTTCGTCTGCGTATTTTTTAAAGATGGTGAGTGTTTCAATCCACTTGCCCCCCGCCATTGTTTTCTCCAAGCGCTGTGTCCGGTTGATGCCTGCTTCACCCCTATTTCATTGTTTGGTTATGATTTATAGGAGGCACGGTGGTGTTCATGGGGGCTCAGTTAATGTCCTTAACTTCTGTTTGATCTGTTTTAGAAAGGGGGCAGTAGGTGTTCCATGTTTGATCATAGATTCGGCCCCTCGGATGGGCTTTGTGTGTTGTGTGGTCAGGTTGAATCGGCAGATCACATCTTTTTTGTTTGCGCCTTTGCTGCTTTCATGTGGAGTGGGATTCGAGCTATTCTTCTTGTTAACTGGAATCCTATGTCCTTTGCTCAATTTTATCGCATTATTTCTGGTCTCTCCCCTGCTCATGCGAGAGCAGTGTGGATTCTTTTCGCGGCTCAGAGCTGGGCGCTCTGGCATATCCGCAATAAAATCGTGATGGAGCAGTCCTTTCCTAACCACCCCGCTGACTGTGTGCTTAAAACTTCTATTTTCTTGCAGCAGTGGCGCCCTCTGATCAAACATAAGGACCTGGCGGCTTTGGAGATCCTGGACGACCTCCTTCGCAAACTTCATCATGACACCAGACCAACTCCGCCCCCAGGATCGTCCGTCTAGCTTAGTGCTGCATCTGCTGATCTATGATCTATGAACTTTGTCTTGTTTTGCTCTTAACTTTGTGTCCACCCCTGCTGCATGTGTTGCGCAAAATTCGGGTGTTTGTCGTTAACTCTGCTGGTTTGTACCCCTCTGTGGGGGTTGCTGTAAACTCTTGGGCTTTATTAATTTAAAGTCGGGCAGCTATGCCTTTTATTCTAAAAAAAAAGGTGTTCCATGTAGTTTTTGCTAAATCGTTACATGTATGTTACCCAACAACATTATATAGGATGTATTTTTTGCTGCGGATATACACAGCAGCTTTATCTGATTTTTTTGTTTGTTTAAAATAAGTTGTTTTCCACTGTGTTAGCAATAGGCAGTAGCGTTTCCATGTAGTTTTTTGGCTCAATAGTTACATCAATTGACCCAACCGATTTATATTGGATGTATATTTTTAAATGATGTCAAGATAAATAGGAGGGTTTATCTGTGTTACAATAGGCAGTAGTGTTTCCATGCAGATTTCGCTCAATAATTACATGTAATTGACCCAACCAGTGTATATTGGATGTATTTTTTAAATGTGTGGAGACACATAGCAGGTATAGTTAGTTGGATACTTGGATATATTTTTTTTCTGATGATTTGTTAGTTGGATGTATTTTTTATGTTTAAAATGTGCCATGGATTTAGTATTTCCTTTTTTTCAGTCGTATTAGATGTAGTTGCAGTTAAGGGTTATTTTATACATCCATAGCTCTTCGTTTTTATCCCTAGGATGTAAATATCATTATACTGAAATTACGAACAGATTCTTTAGTTATCAAATGTATTTTGGAGCATTTTCTACATTCCTCTGCAGTTGTTTTTTATTCCTAGGATGTAAATATCCTGTATACGGTTCTAAGTCGGGCAGTTGTTGTTAGAGGAGTCTACGGAGTTGAATATGCGGCGTGTCAAGAGTTCCGGCGGAAGACAAATCAAGCCGGCGGGTGGTGAGCTGGAGGTACTACGTCAACGATGGGACAACCCCGTAGGGGGCTCCCGAACATCAATCCGTATGATTGGGATGGGCTGAGAGCACATATCGGGGCAGATCAATGTCGATGAGGTTCTGCATCCACCCTGCTGGCATTTTGTTTCTCGATTTTTTCTGAGCTCAGTACCCTAACACCCATTTTCTATATTTTTCCTCCGCTGTAGTTGCTCCGGCTGTTGATCTGGCTGCGACTCTATCTCAGGTTTGTTTTAGTGTTGATGGTGCACTCCACAGGTATGCATGTTTAGATTTTGTGAATTTTTGCAGATGATACCGGTTTCCTGCTAGAGTTCCATGCACATTAGTTGTGTTAGCTTCTGAAATGTAGCTTTATTACATCCATGGAGCCCTGGCTAGTTGACTTCTGATGTATGTTTTCCCCTTGATTTTAATTATCGTGAATCGGCACATTCGAGGTGGGTGGCCAGGCTGGGAGTGTCGGTGAGAGTGCATTGACGGTGAGGTGTTGCATCCCTAGCACGACGCATTTTCTGTCGTTTTTTAGGTGGTGAGCGCTTCCCTGCCATTGTTGTTTCCGCTCTGGTGTTTTTGCTCGACACCCATTCGATTTAGTGGCGGAGACACAGTCGGCTAGCCTGGGAAGCTGCCCAGCTTCGCTAGAAAATCCCTTGTCGGTTCTAGAACCGCATGAGCGTTCCAGCTTCAAATTTATGAGCATTCACTCGTAGAAGTCGCAGGTCTCCGCTGTTTCCCAGGCTCCTGGACGAGTTAGCTGCATCACTTGTTCGATTATATCTCCCATTTGGTCGCAGTGGAACTTGTCTAGTAGTCACGATGGTTCCTGTAGTCACAGTGGTGCTGATAGGGTTCAGCTGATCTTCGTCAATTCATTTTCTATACTGTAGTAACCCATGTAGCTTTATCTCAATAATTACATACATATGACTTCTACCACACTATGTATGATGCAATTCATTGTGTGGAGATACACATTAGCTGGATGTATATTTTTATGCTTAAAATGTGTTATGGATATACTTTTTTTGGTACTCATACGCTGAAAGTTTTCTTAAGGTTGTAACAAATCCATAAAATCATGAGAATGTATGGAATATTATATACGGGATGCATGTGTTTTACACATGACATTTTTTAGGGGAGGGTACTTTACTATCATAGGATGTAAATTTTGGACAAATAAATCCCGTTAACATGGTTGTAGCATTTTCCTACACATGGGATATGTTCTTATACTCAATTTTTTTCATATAGTAACACGATTGGTATTTTCAAGTTCTTATGGATGTAATAAAACCATAAAATCAGTAGTATTGGATGTAATATACTACATATATGATGTAGTTTTTACACATGATTTTTTTATCATATTATACAAAGGGATTTACTGAATAATCATAAGATGTAAAATTTGGTCAATAAATACATCATGTTCATATGGTTGCATTGTTTATATACACACTGGATGTATTTTATACTCCAAATTTTTCATAACTTGTATAGTAGGTTTTTTCATGTGCTTTATGGATGTTTTTTTAACATGGATTTATGAATGTAACAAACCCATAAAATCATTAGTATTAGATGTACTTTTTATAGATAATTAGTATATGTAGCTTCTGCTATATGCATTTAAAATCATTAGTATCAGGTTGTAACAATAGCAATTTTTGCTTGTTGTTTTCCTTGCATCTACATCTGAAGCAAATCTTTCATTATTTTCTATCATAACCTGATTCCATAGTACCTACGGTATGACCAATTGTGCCTATATACATCTGGATGTTTTAATTTCTTTATTCTTCATTTGTTGAGAAATGGTTGTGATTCATTCTTTTGCTGCAGAAACGTGCCAACAATAAAGAGTGCACCCACTACTTTTAGTGATAATAACACTGACAGGGGAGAACATGTAAAGCTTGATGTTTTCGTATCTATGCGACAGGTTCCGTTTAGTGTTTTGACCAGTTGCTAGTTATGCACTCTTTCTTTGGAAACCTCAGTGGCTTGTGGTGGATGGTACAATGTGTGCATCAGGTTGCTAATATGGATGTATCTAGTCATACATATTAGTAACAAATAATATGTGTTGGAGGGAGTTGCTGTTTTTTTATTGAATTCATGGTTGATGGTTATTTCACAGCAACAACTTTTGATCATAGAAATTATACATGTGCAACGTTGCTTATGCCTCTTCTGGGATCTTATTTTTTACATCTGAAGAAACTTGTGCTAGGTCTTGGGTGTAAATGGTGACCCTGATTGTTAACACACCAAATTATGGACAACTTACATCTGGCAAGTACTTGCATCGGTTGTAATTGAAAAACAATCAGTCAGATCTAGATGTTTTCAATGGAGAAAAACTATTCCTCTTGTTCAGGTTCTGCTCTATCGTGCTCTGTTCTTGTGGCAGATGGATTGGGAGTATGCAGATCTACTCTGTTTCTTCAGGTTTAATTGCATGCAGTTTTTGGTCTACGAAAGAGATCAGCCATGGAGTTTATACTATTTTCTGTCATGAACTAGCAACGGTGACAGAGAGTGCGTGCGAAGTACTGGGATTAGAGGAGCGGCAGGTAGTGCAACATGCAGATCGCGAATATCCTGCAGCTCCTGGAGGAGGGCACGTTTATCCACATCCCTCTGGGGGCCATATACTCCTGTGAACCACCAACTCTGGTCTGTGCCGATGGAAATTCGTGCCGTGATCGCATTCGTGGAGAGGTGCGGATGCGAGACCGAGACTAGCACAGATTGCCAAGCCAGTAAGATCCCTCCACGAGTACCAACCGCAGGGAGGAAGAAGAACTTGTCGAAGGAGGGGCCAAGGCAATCCCTCACCACGCGGTCGGTGATGACCGCCATCTTCGTCTCCTGAATACATACCACGGCCGCATTGGCCGGTGAGATCGCCTGATAGACAGCCAAGCGACGAGCAGGCGAATTCAGTCCACGTCCATTCCAAATGGCAAGTGATAAATCTGGATCCGACATGATTACAATCCGAGTTACACGAAATAACAACAACTGAAATCCTAAACCATACACTCCACAAGAGCCTCGTCAGAGAGCGGGAGAGCATCAGGCTGCCACCCAAAGAGCCGCAAGATCACATCGATGTGCTGCTGTCGAAGGGGTCTCGCGAAAAGGTCCAGGTAGGCGTCCAAGGCCTCATCCCCGATCACCTCCCCCTCACGCGCCAGACCAAGTCGAGAGATCAGGGTGCGCTGCTGCTGTCGAATCGGAGTGCCCGCCGTGAAACGACCACCAATCCTGCGACTGCGCCTCACTGGCCCTGAGTACACCTTCCTAGGTCTGCAACGTCGCGTGGGTGGCCTGGGGAGGACCGGCGAGATGGGCCGCCGGCAAGAGCTCCGAAAGCCGGTGAAGCCCTGAGGCGCCGTCAGGCCCACAGCGAGCTGTAGACTATCCACGGCTCCGAGGGAGCCCATCTTTGAGACAGGAGAGAGGGAGACCGGGAACATATCCATCACCGAACGTGGCGAGAGCGCGGGATCAACAGAGCACGAGTACGGCGACCCAGGAGGAGTCTCGGAGCCGACACAAGGAGAAGAGAGAAGCCCGTCCGAAGAGAGATCCACATCGTCCGAGCCAACCGCGGAGTGAGGAACAGGAGAGTTGGGGTACAGATCAGCCCCAACAACATTTTCCACGCTATTGCTAGCTAGCAGCATTGGAGCCTTTGGAGTCACAGCCGTTGGGGTCGCAGCAGAGTTCAAATAGCCGGTCAGCACAGCACCTGCCACGGCGCCTGCTGGAGGGGCCCCATCAGGCTCCAAGCCAAAAACTTCCTGAGACGGTGCAGAGCCAGCCGGAGAGTTCTGCGTCCGGTCTGCGCACCAACCTCAGCAAGTGCTCTGCTCACCTGATCAGGTGCCCGGAGGAGACATCAGCTCTCGTGGACCAGGTGCTTGGATGTCCTGTGTTACCGTTTCCGCTTCGGTATCTCGGTCTTCCACTAGGGCTCAGGAGGCCGACCGCGGCACAGCTCCAGTACTTGGTGGACGCCGTGGCGAACCGCTTGCCAGGGTGGCGGGCATCCATGCTCAACCGAGCAGGACGCCTCGAGCTGGTCAGATCGACGTTGGCAGCGATTCCCATCTTTGCATTGATGTCCCTTGATGTCCAGGTCGAGACGCTTCTGGCGATCGAGAAGATTTTACGTGGATTCCTGTGGAAAGGACGACGAGATGCTCATGGAGGCCACTGTCTGGTGGCCTGGGACCGGGTTTGTATGCCTAAGGAACTCGGGGGATTGGGGATCATTAACCTCCGGAAGATGAACCTTGCGCTTAGAGTGCGCTGGCTTTGGCTTAGTCGAGTGGAGGCCTCACGGCCGTGGAAAGAATTTGAGGTACAGGTGCCGCCCATGGTGATGGCAATTTTCGAAGCGGCGACTTCTTCGGTTGTAGGTGACGGAGCTTCCACCTTCTTCTGGCTCGACAAGTGGCTACCTGAAGGACGCCTCAAGGACCTCGCACCGCACCTTTTTGCTTCGATCCCTAGGAGATTATCCCAAGCAAGATTGGTTAGGGATTGCCTCGATGGTGGATGGTTGGACGACATTCCGACTAACCTTGGTGCTCTCGCTATTGAGGAGTTATTAGCGGTCGCTGATCGCGTGGATGGACTGGCAGTCACAGTGGGCGTCCCAGATGTCCTCCGGTGGAACTGGGGTGCTAAGGAGACATACTCCGCGAAGTCATGCTATCTTGGTTTGTTCCACGGGAGTGAGGTCATGGCAGGCGCCTTGCAGGTTTGGAAGTCACGGGCTCCTGCCAAATGCCGATTCTTCCTTTGGTTGGCATTGCGCAACAGATGTTGGACGGCTGACAGGCTTGAGAGACGTCAGCTCCCGCGCCCTTCGGCGTGCCCCTTCTGTGACCAGACTCAGGAATCCATCACCCACCTTCTGCTTGGCTGTGTGCTGGCAAGAGAGGTGTGGGCCGCCTGTCTCCGCTGGTGGGATAGGGAGGACCGGATGCCCTCACAAGGGATCTCGCTCGCTGACTGGTTACAGTCCTGGCGTGGGAGGGCCGCCGACGTTCGAGACTTCTGGACCGGGGTTGCCCTAGTGTGCTGGTGCCTTTGGAGGCATCGGAATGATGTCGTGTTTGAAGGAGCAGCTCCATCGTCTTCGACGGTCATCCGCAATATCCGGGCGGAAGCTGTGTTGTGGAAGGCTGCAGGCCTTTTCAGGGCCGAGCTCAATCTAGGGGATAGGTGGAGGGTTGGCGAGTAGTTGGCATGTGTTTTTCTTTCTTGCTGTCCTATAATAGGCAGCGTGGAGTTGCGGCCTCGACACCTGTGTCGTCCGCGTTGTATGTTGGCCGCTTGGCCCTTCTTCTATGAATCCGATACGTCTATCCAGGACGTATCCTTTAAAAAAATTAGCGTCTGGCTTTTGGTTTCCTTGTAAAACCTGTGTGTTCGGTGGGGAAGTAGAGATGTGGGGACCAAAACTTCCTTTTCAGGCCACGGGCGGGAGCGCGGACATGTTTTCTTTCTGTTTTTAGGAGGTTAGGAGGGGCACCGTGGAAGACTATCCGGTGCCTGGGCACTGTATAGCAACGTCCTTTAGATATCTATCTATTATATACTAAAAGCACAATACGGGTAATTAAAATAGAGACACCACGTTGATCCACATCATTAGCTTTATATTAGCTGTTAGATCTAAATTTAATGGTCAAGATTTAAAAAATTTACGTAACATACAGTGACACATATTGTCTAAACATACACAATATGTCACATACGTGACACCACCGGAAAGAAAAAACAAAAGGATTCCACACATGACACGTACCTATTGCCATGTGTGGAAGTTCTTCCCGTATGTAAGCTGCCAGCGTTAGACACTTATCCATAAATAGTTATTTCCGTTTAAAGAAATAAGTATACGATATGTTACTCTACATGCAAGCCAAATAAAAAAAGCGCTCAAACCTGGTAGCTTCAAGGAAATAAATACCCTACGTGTGATGGTAAATTGTAGGAGCTTCTAGGATATGTGCAGTTTACCAAAGAACTATAAAATATTAATTAA
Organism: Dactylis glomerata; assembly: GCA_007115705.1. Lineage (NCBI taxonomy): Eukaryota > Viridiplantae > Streptophyta > Magnoliopsida > Poales > Poaceae > Dactylis > Dactylis glomerata. Next base: position 1,692,042 of record QXEO01001356.1, read on the forward strand.
TATTTTATTTGTATTTATTTACACTATATTCTAAATTTAGTTAAAGTTAAAAAATTATAAAGTTTGACCAAAGATGTAGCAATAAATATCAACATCTTGAATACAAATTTCATATAATATGAAAATATATTTTATGATGAATTTAAACATAAGGATTTTTTTATGGTGACATTTTTTCCTATATTGGTCAAACCTTATAGAAGTTTATTTTGATTGAACCCAGAACGCGGAGTAATTGTGAACAAGGTGTCATATTACATTTTTCTATGATAGATTACACATAAATGACAGTTTTTTAATAGATCAACATTCTAATAAAATGCCTTGCGAAAGTTTGGAATACCGTGAAATTTTAAGACAAAAAGGTTACCTTGCAGTAAAAAAATTTACCGTCTTAATGATATACACGGGACTGAGTCAACACATAATCTCGCGAGGATGAGAAATGTCCCCCCACCGAAGGAATATTTAGACTTGATGAGATATAGAACTTGAATGAAGATACAATTTTAGTTAACACACTATCGACAAAAACATCCCTCAAAATATATAATATTTTTGCTTAATCATACACACATGACTGAGTCACTACATATATCCGCTTGATATGTTTGATATTTAATTATGTATCCACACAATATTGATACTATTTTAAATTATATTTTATGATAATTTTAAACATAAGGATTTTTTAAATGTTGATATTTTTTTCTATATATTTGGTCTAACCTTATTGAAGTTTATTTTGATTGAACCCAGAATGCAGGGTAATTGTGAGCAAGGTGTCATATTATAGTTTTCTATGATAGAGTACACATAAATGACAATTTTTTTAAAAGATAAACATTCTAGAAAATGCCTTGCAAAAGTTAGGAGTGCCGTGAAATTTTAAGATAAAAAATTTACTTTGTAGTAAAAAAAACCGCCTTAATGATATAAACGGGACCGAATCAACACATATTTTTGCGAGGATGAGAATATCCCTCCACAGAAGGAATATTCAGACTTGATGAGATATAGAACTTGAATGAAGATAAAATTTTAGTTAACACACTATCGAGAGAAACGTCCCTCAAAATTTATAATATTTTTGCTTAATCATACGCACATGACCGAGTCACTACATATATCCACTTGATATGTTTGATATTTAATTCTCTAACCATACAATACCGATACTATTTTAAATTAGAGGATATGAAAATGTAAATTTAATTCTTTTGAATTATTTTGGAGGATATTGCTAGGTTTGTCCAGTAGACATAATCTAGATTATTTTATGTGCTGCTCTCTCATGTACCAAAATCGACACAAGAAAAATATATCCAGTTCTAATTTCATAGTAAAATTGTTAGTTGATTAAAAGTTATTTTACATAACATAGAAAATACATGTGACAAAACATGTAGGACTATTGAATGAAGATCATATAGGTTAGGAGTTTAAAAAACTTAGATTCATACTCTAACTAAACATGTTAACGAATGGGCCTAGAGGAAAATAATTTATTATTGGCAGTATATTTACATGAAAATATTGGCCAAAGTTTCACCACGTTCATGCATTGGACATTGTGACATTGAGTGAGTAATGGCGATGCGGAAACATCATAATAAGATGGTTCTCACTATTTAATGTGACCTACCTACTAAGTATGATATAAAGTTTATCTTAATTCAATATATTTTTTAGTTAAGGATAACTAATATTCGCGTACCAATAAAATATAATATAAGAACTATGGTTCGGTTTATAGATAAAATATTACTTAGATGGGTGTTTCAGCACATGGCATGACAATCATTTGCCCATAAATTTCAGATTGCAAATGATGTTACTCGCGTATATAATATTTTTTATACCAGAGCATTTGCGAGAGGTGTAGAATAATTTTATTTAATGTCACATAATGGGAAATAATCTGATATAAGTGAAATCATAGTTTATTTCTGAACACTATCAACCAAGTACAAATGATACCCTCGCATTTGCGAGGGCCACATTGCTAGTTTGATTAAAATTTAGATGTTGAGAGATCATGTAGGTGCTCATTGCATCGAGAGCATCTTGCGGACCAACTCATCATTTGGAAGCTTGTCAATAGTAAATTCGGAAGGAATCAGGGGATTAGGTAGATAAAATACATTTTCAAGCATGTGCCTACTTGCCAATTCCATCTCAATTAAGTCTCAGCTTGTTCAAATCTCCATCACATGATTTCCTTTATTTTAGACAAAAGACACGATGGCCCTGCTTTATAAAAATCAATTTTTTTCATAGCTAGAGTTTCACATCTGCTGGGGCCCGGTTGCCAGCTATATATTACAGAAGCGCACAAAATTCAGAAAACACCCAAGAAGAAAGAAAAACAACAGCAAGTAAAAAGATTTTACATCAAGAAAAGCAGAAATAGAGTACGAGTACGTCAAAGTACCGTTTGCATTCTTGCTGTCTTGCATCTCAGAGAGGCCGCATGCAGCTTAAAGTATCGGTGCCGGCATGTTCGGTATCTTCCCCACTGTGTACCCGCCGTCGACGACGAGGTTGTGGCCGTTGATGTACTTGGCCTCGTCAGACGCTAGGTATACAGCGGCCCTGGCAATGTCCTCCACCTGGAGCACCGTCTCGCCCATCTCGTTCATCCCCACCTCCACCGTCTGCCTCAGCTCCTCCAGGCTCGCCTCCGGAATAATCTCAGCCAGCCCCCGCAGGCAGAATGGCGTCGCGATGGCGTGCGGCGAGATGGCGTTCACGCGCACGCCGTGGCGGCCAAGCTCCCCAGCGACGGCACGCACTGCGCCGATTACGGCGGCCTTGGAGATGCCGTAGACAGGGGCTAAGCCGCCGAGGATCCCTGCGGTGCTGGCCGTGCAAAGGATGCACCCGCTCCTGCGCGGCACCATCACGCGCGCGGCATGCTTGATCCCGGCGACGACAGACCGGGCGTTCGCCGCCATGGTGCGGTCGAAGTCCGCGAGGTCGAGGGACATGATGGAGTCGGTGCCCTTAGGCCCGATGACCCCAGCGTGGTTGTACATGACGTCGAGCCGGCCGTGGCGCGCCACGGCGAGGTCAACGACGGCTGCGATCTGAGCCTCGTCCGTCACGTCGCAGCTAGAGTAGAAGGCATCCGGCCCTAGCTCGGCGGCGACGGCTTCTCCGAGGTCGTCCTGGATGTCAGCGAGGATAACCTTGGCACCGTTCCTGACAAACTCTGCGGCCGTCGCCTTGCCCATGCCGCTGGCGCCGCCGGTGATGACGACTACCTTCCCGGCCAACCTTCGGGAGCTCGAGGCCGTCGAGTAGCCGTTGCGGCGGACGAACCCCGCCGCCGTAGGTCCGCCAATCATTTTCCCACTGCGCAACAGCAACAAACACACACAAAGGCTAACTAAATGCACAGAAAGATTAGACGATGTGTGTAACTAATGCGATAAAACACAAAGCACGGTACCACAGCAAGACATGTATCGCTGACCGGAGCATCGTTGTTGATCGATCCTCTCGGCTTCTTTCTCACTTGTGTTTGTCTGGGAAGTGTTGAGTAGCTAGGAGAAATGAGGCAGAGGACAGACAGAGCAGCTGGCTATTTTAACAAGACGAAACCCCTTACCCATCCCTGCCCCAACTCAGCTGATATGCTGTCCGGAGACGAGTGCGGACATATGGAGGCCGAGCTACACATAGCTCGGTATCTCCTCCGTCCTTCTTTCCCGTAATAGTTGCGATCGCCTGTAACACCTGGAATTACCAATCAATACCGTGGCGAGTGATAGCTGGGCCAGTGTATGGAGAATCGTATGGACGGGCTGCTGTACGTGGGCTGGCACCTCTGACGCATGTTGAGCCGGCACTGCCGATTTTGATGTGGCACATGTACGGAATACCCGCTTCCGTCTCGGTGGAGTAATAATGGTGAACCATATCCCGCTGCCGCCCCAAGGATAGAGGGCAAAACTTCAGAGCTAGCGGTGCCCAGATCTCCACCTTCGCGGCAGCGCCAGTGAAATTTTCCTCCAAGATTAAAAAGACGGAAGAGCTGGACGACGAGATGGAGTTCTTCTTCCAGCAGATGGATAACAGGTATCAATCTCTATCTTGATCCCTAATTCGTGTGGTCTTCGAGGCTGTGTCTTCCATTGATTTCCTTATCGAATCAGATCAATTCGGATACTAAGAGCTTATCCCTTTTCAATCCTGTGGCTGTGGGGAGTAGGGTCGTCCCGCGTGAATGCGTTGGGTGTGTGTTGCGGAGACCGGATGGATGAAAGCGAGCTGATAATCTCGTTGTCAGCTAAGTGATTTACACGGTTGCTAAGAGCGGACAGGCCATGTCTTTCACTGGGATGCAGTGGCTAGACAGGGAGAGCTCATTGAATTGAAGATGCTCCGCTGACAGTCTGCTCTAGAGACAATAAACTCAATTTGGCCCAGCATCAACGGTCTGCTGGCGCATGTATTGGTCTGGACCGCACATGATGCAAGGCGCGCAGTTATCGTCAGAAGCCCACTTATGGGAGCCAGACGAACTGGACCCGAACCCATGCCGTAGTATATAGACCAGGCAATACGAATAACCAAAAAGAATTATACACGCCATACTGCAGCAGGAGACGACCATGGCATAGATCGCGAACCGAACTGGACTGTGGAGATACCGAGCTACATGTAGCCCGGCCTCCATATGCAGTTTTCGGTCCGGAGACCGATTGAACCTCGACAGACGGAGCCAGATCTATCGCGCGGACTTAGGCCATTTTTTTTCCAATAGGATTCTGGCATTAAAAATACAACAAACAGTATAAAGCATTTTAAGAAAAATGAAAATTACAACAACATCCTTGAGAAGCCTTTCATCATCAATCTCCAAATTGTGTCGATGGCGCGCCACCGCTGCCGCTCCTCCTTGAGTCGGCCTGACGTTGTTGGTTGCAGACACAAAGTCGCCGAACGGGTCACAAGACCACATCCGTCTCAGAGATGAAGAAGAAGAAAGAACTACCGATGAAGCTCCTTGACGATCCAAAGATCCCCACAGCTAGATGAAATCCTTGAAGACCACACCACTCCCACAAGCCTCTTGACGTTGTCGCCGAGATGGGGTTGAAGCCACTAGTAGAAAAAAGAGCTTCCGTTCGACCCCTTTAGTCCCCAAACAATTTGGTCCGCGACTAATATGAGCATTAGTCCCGCTTCAAATGAAAATGTGGGCCAGGAAGCATTAGTCCCAATTCAAATGGAGGCTTTAGTCCCGGTTTGAGCCACCAACCGGAACTAAAGGTCCTTTAGTCTCGGTTGGTGGCTCAAACCGGGACTAAAGGATAGGCTTTAGTCCCGGTTTGTGGCTCAAACCGGGACTAAAGGTCTCACGCCCATTTTTCCTCTCATTCCTACACCCCTCCCTCCCCCCCCTCCCCGCGTAGAAAAAATGTCTAAAAAAAATAAACGAAAATGATAAAAACTTCAAATTTCAAAATCCTTTGACATGCATGTACCTCACGCAACCAACTTTTATGGAAAATTTGAATTTTGATATTGTTTGCAAAAAAAGGTTGTCCAAATTAAAACGGCTATAACTTTTGCGTACGGACTCGAAAAAAATGTATAATATATGAAAAACTATCTACACAAAATTTTACATCCGATTTCAACGGCCTATGGCCGTTTGCACAATTTCTTGTTTCTCAAAATTCCAAAGGGAAATATGAAAGCAGGAAGATTTTAGATTTTGTCAGAAAAAATGAGAAAAAATGAATTTTTTTTTATTTTTTCATTTCTTTTGTTGTTTCTTCTACTTTTTGGTCATTTTGAAGTTTTTTTAATAATTTTAGAATTTTGAAATTTTTTAAGTTTTTTTTATTATTTTTTGAATATTTTGAGTTTAAAAATTAATAATTAAATTATGTATAAAGATTATTTGGAATTCATTGATGCTTATTATTACTTAATCATTGTTGCTTATTTTGTGAATTATTTAGAATTCAAAAAAGTAAAATCATATATTATCAAAGTGTATGGGTTAATAGAATTGATATCATAGCATTATCAAGAAGTCGCGAGCACAGTGTTGAAAGGTAGTAGGAAAGGAATGAAGAAGTTAAGCGTGCTAAGGGTGGAGTAGTGTGAGGATGGGTGACCGACCGGGAAGTGAGGACCACAAGTATGTAATTTGACATGAGAATAGACGTGATTAGAGATTAAGTGGAGAGTGAAGAGTGGAAACTGTTAAACAATTCAAATATTCAAAAATATGGAAACTTAAAAAAATCCGAAAAAAATTTGGGCTTTTTTCAATAATTCTACCAGCAATTTTATCGGACCCCTTTAGTCCCGGTTGGAGCCACCAACCGGGACTAAAGGGTCCTCCAGCCTTCTGCACACGACCCGGACCACGTAGAGGACCTTTAATCCCGATTTGTGAGCAATCGGGACTAAAGAGGAGGGGCTTTAGTCCCGCTTTGCTAGTTTCGGTTGGACAACCGGGACTAAAGCCTTTTTTTCTACCAGTGAGCCGAGGAGACCTTATTACACGAGGTGTCGCCACCACTACCTGAGCGCCGCCCCTATAAACCTTGACCCTAAAAACAAAGAACGGAGCCCTCAAAATAGGAAATGGAGCCCTCTCACCGACGAGGACCGAGATCCACCACGCCTCCATGGCCCGAAGGCCACAGAGACGAGCGATCTGCGGCGGCGCCGGCGGGAGGCGAGGCGAGATCTGATCGCCTAGGAGTGCACCTGTGTCGATCGTAACGTTTCGTTGTGTCTATGTGCTAGGACTTTTTAACGTGATTTGACTTAGGCCATCTTATGACCGATCCATTTTATTCGAAACACTCCCTTCTTCCCAGTTTAGGATGTATTGCACGTGCTTTGCTACGACCTCTTAATTTTTTATCTATCACACATATTCAGATGTAAACATGAAATGAACAAAAAAAATTGAAGCATTACGTAACGTTTCAAAAACATTTTCGTTTTCAATGTGCATAATTCAACATCTTTACTATTAAAGCGAAAATCGGTGTCCGGTGTCACACTTTCAGATTCTGATTTTGCCCTGAGACAGGACACTAAATTACCCACCAATGCCACTAAAAAATAAAAAAAACGTTTGGAAAGATACCCACAACAAATTACAAATAGATGCCATTCCACCAAGTTTTTATCTCAATCCGGCTAGCGGGGTGGCTTTATCTTTAACAAGAATTCAAACTCTATATCCGGCTAACAAATTACAGCAAATTACGGCTAACAAAGGGGACGACAGGGGCGATATCGTATCGTCCCAGCCGCCGCCAGGAGAAACAGCCCCCAGCCCGCCTCTACCTCCTACTCCATTATAGATTGGTTCCCCCTCCTCCGGCCGGCCTCGCCGGCGTAAGGAGGAGTGGGGAACCTAGTCTATGTGTGGAGATTTTAGTAAAAGTACTATTTTCTAGTAGATTAAGTTAGGGTTTGGAAGCCATCTTTTGTTGATCTCCATATCAATGGAGATGGCATCGTCTTCAATAATTGATCTTCGGTTCTTCCTTCGACGACGAGATCTTCGTCCCGGCGTCAATGGCAGTATTGAAAGATTACAGTTCTCTAGGTATGGTTCTTTGGATCTTGCTTCGCCAGACCGATCTTGGATCTTTTCTCATGGTCGCCGTGAGGAGTATTATCCTCGCAATAATTTTCCCGGCTGCTACGTCCTCGACAATGGTGATTCATACTCTCGATTCCCCAGTGACGTCGACCAAGTTGTTCGGTTATTTCGCCCTGACATACTGGTGTTGGTACTCTTGCCGATGTTGATTGACTACTTCAATGGTTGCGCGCGTGCACGTAGCCTTGGCATTGCGGCTCAAATTAAAATTATGGGAGAACCTTCGTTGGTATTTACAGGTTTATGGTTCGGTTCTATTCGGCTGCCTTCTGGAAAATATAAGATTATGTCATGGAAGAAGAAAGAATTTGAAGACCTTGAAGATTTAGTCGTTTCTTTTAGACTTTATTTTGTAATTGTTAGGGACAGCTGATGTATCTCTACCATGTACTATTTACTCTTATAAATATATATGGTGTTGATTGTCAAAAAAAAAAAAGGGGACGACAGGGGCGGGGGCGGGAGCAGTGACTCGGAGGCTGGCGGCGGCAGGGAGCTAGGGTGGCCGTGGCAGTTCACACCGTTCTAGAAGGTGAGCTTTTCGGTGGACCAGGTGGTGCGCAACATGGTGGACGCCAACATCATCGGCAAGGGCGTCTCCGGCGTGGTGTACCGCGTGAGCCTCGACTCCGGCGAGACCATCGCCGTGAAGAAGCTCTGGTCGGCGACCACCGCCACGGCGGCGTCCAAGGATGCCGGCCGGGACTCGTTCTCGGCGGAGGTGCACACTCTGGGCTGCATCCGGCACAAGAACATTGTGCGCTTCCTGGGCTGCTGCTGGAACCGGAGCACCCGGCTGCTCATGTACGACTACATGGCCAATGGCAGCCTTGGGGCTGTGCTCCACGAGCGCAGCAATGGCGGTGGAGGGGGCGCGCAGCTGGAGTGGGACGTTCGGTACCGGATTGTGCTGGGGTCGGCGCAGGGCCTCGCGTACCTCCACCACGGCTGCTCGCCGCCGATCATCCACCGCGACATCAAGGCAAACAATATTCTTATTGGACTTGACTTCGAGGCCTACATCGCCGACTTCGGCCTCGCCAAGCTCGTCGACGACGGTGCTGACTTCGGCAGATCATCCAACACCGTCGCCGGCTCCTACGGCTACATCGCTCCAGGTAGAATTATTAATCTGAAATTAAGCTTAGCTTGATCCATGAAAAACGTTAGCATGCATACCGATCGATCAATGGAACATTTTGATCTTGGAATATATATGCAGAGTATGGGTACATGCTGAAGATCACCGCCAAGAGCGACATGTACAGCTACGGCGTGGTGGTGCTAGAGGTGCTTACGGGGAAGCATCCGATTGACCCGACCATCCCAGACGGGCTGCACGTGGTGGACTGGGTGCGGCGGCACAAGGGCAGCCTCGCCGGCCTGCTGGATCCGGCGCTCTGCGGCCGGTCCGACACGGAGGTGGAGGAGATGCTGCAGGTCATGGGTGTGGCGTTGCTCTGCGTCAGCCCGATGCCCGACGAGCGGCCAACGATGAAGGACGTGGCCGCCATGCTCAAGGAGACCGCCTCGAGCGCGAGGAGTACGCCAAGGTCGACGCCCTCCTGCTCAAGAGCGGCGACAATGGCGGTGGGTCGCCGATGACGTTGCCCAAGGGGGCGACCACGTCGACGTCGAGTACGCCGCCGTGCCGACAGGGTCCAGGGAGCAGCAATTGTAACAGTAACAGCAGCAGCTTCTCTGCCGTATACCCATCATCCAAAGCCAAATCACCTTTTGATTGACTGGTGAAACAAATAAGTCTGGTCGGCAGCAGATGAACAATACTTGTTTCCCCTTTGTTTAGCTGTGTTTTGTAAATATTTTTGGTTTTAAATGGATTGATTAGTGCAAGTTGAGGAGTTAGGGCTTACCACTAGATCTTGAAGAAGCACATTAAGGATTTGATTTGATTTATTTTTTGAAAACGGTGTCCAGTGTCACATTTTCAGTTTTCGATTTTGCCCTATCCGCCAATGCCATCCACTAAAAGCGAATTACAAACAAATGCGTCTCACCAAGTTTTTTTTCCAAGTTTGTTACAACAGCTAACAAACTTTATCCGGCTAACAACCTGCCTTTATCTAAACAAGAATTCAAAATTCCTCCGTTAACGCGCGTGCTGCTACGCGTCATCTTCACACACACAACATCTCAACAAAAATTCCTTATCCCAAAGTCACGTGAAGTTTGTTACTCACATTCTGTCTACTAACTCGCTCGTTAACCCCGATCATAATTTCGCGCTGGTACACAGAAGCGACTGCGCCCTGTGTTTGTGCCCATCGGTGTGCCTCTCATACGTGGAAGCCATTAGAGGGTGACCCAATGGGTAAACCAAAAATCTGCATGATCGGCGGCCGATCAAGATCATCGTCTTGCCTTAGCGATTTGCCTAGGCGATTAACGAGGCCATGATCAGCAGCAGCATCGAGTGCAGCTCTTTGATGCGACACAGCGCAAGCTCTCACACCGGAAGACCAGGAGGCCACGCCCAACTACACCGTCCGCTGCCTCACCTGGTGCACCCTGCGCGAGGTCGAACGCTTCTCCACCCAGCGCCCACCGGTTGACACCTGCCGCGCTTGTCGACGCGGGGCGCATCGCGGGGCAGCAGCAGGAGCTGGCTGTGCTAAGGAGACCAATACCATCTCGTCTCCTAGAGTGATCGCAACAAGCGTTGCATCGAAGCCACGCCCGTCGCCGTCGACTTCCTCGTCTCCATCTTCAAACACTGCGCCACGAACTCGCCTCCAAGTTGCGTGAACTGGCGATTGAGTCCCCGACATCCACGAGCTCGGTGGAGAAGGAAATTCCGATCTGCTGGGATCCGCCCCATACTCAAGCGTGGCCTCCTCAAGAGTCAAGACCTCGACAAAACAGATACCGTCGAGACACCGTTGTAAGTTGTAACCTTCATGTTCTGACGACGAACATCATTTTCTTTGGGAAATCTAGAAGGTTCATCTCTGTGCAGACTCATAGTTCTATTTTCTCGTCGATACTTAGAACCAATGTCTTCATTGTCATGGTTTGTGGAGGGTCTACGATATGCTCCGTTCCAGCATGCAGAACGAGAACTATGACGCTTTTGGTCGCCGGATACTCACTACACGTGGACTGTAGGCTCGAAATTATGCTGCGAAGTGCTCTATGCTTTGCCAGAATTTAATCTGGCTACAAAGATAAAAGGGAATGCAGGGTAGATAATGGTGCTGATTGGTGGATTCATAATACTGAGAGAAACCTTGTTTAAAAAAAGAGAGAGAAACTGAGTTTATTTGAAAGCTGTGAAGTTGGTCTTGAACTGCTGAATCTAGCGTGAAGGTCATGTAAATCTTTTACCTTTACATAGTTTTTTCTCGGATGAAATTTGCATTACAGTTCTCTTTGTATTATCCTTTACAGATGGGGGTTTGGATCGGGACTAGACAATGCTTATGGGATGCAAAACATGTAAGATGTGAGTTCAGTTCATGTGCATTTCCTTGGTGAAAATTATACTGCTCTTCATTTCTTTGTTTTTTATCTGAGAATATTCTACTCAGTATTCTGATTGTTATTTTCAATATATCATATTTCATTTCTTCCATGAATATACGCTTAAAATGTGCAAAAAGTTGCTGAACGGAGGGGTATGGAGATGCATAGTTAAAAGAAGCTTTGAAAGTTCTTGTGGCATTGCCTTTGTGAAAGTATTGACTCGTCACATTTTTTCCGAGGAATTTCTTCAGATCGACACAAGGAATAGAGCTGCATGGTCAAATTGGTTAAATATTTGTTGTACCTATGAAGCCTTCCAAGTCTTGCAGTAGCGGAACATGAGATTTCCCTCATTGCTTTAGTACTAGAAATCTTGTTTTAGTTTTATTGTTCTATTCATTGAGTAATAAACTTTTTTGATTGCATGTGTGTAGTCCGTGTAAGGGGAAAACAATGGAGTAAGGAGTTGATCAATGCAGTAAATTGTCTGGTTCATCTATGAGGCTCAAGAGAGATCAATAGCAGTATGGGCATTGCTGTTAATACAGAAATAACTTCCATTGTTGTGAATATCAACAAAGCAGTTTAATTATTTGTTCTCACCAGTGGAACTGTTATCTGGCGCAATATGGTGGATGCAGATGGAGATAAACTGATATCATGCTATGATGTATGGTATAATAGTCTTTTAGTTATCCTGGATTATTGTCAGTAGGTTAGGTTTGCTCTGTCACATGTATCTAAGGAATACTGTGAAGAACATTAATTCTCAACTATGATTTGTTGAAGTACTATTCCGTGTTAACTAATGAATAAGTGGGATCATTTTGATTGACCCTGAGATTAAGCCTTATCATTCGTTTACAGCTCCATGTGAGGGATTTGATTAGACAGACAAGCCATCAGCTTGAGATCTAAGATGTTACGGTTCAGCTAAGGGGCTGGTTGAGAGAAATAGGGGAGCAAAATGAAACATATTTGGTCTTCTCATGATCTATTTTTGAGACTAAGATGCATGATGAGGAGGCATAACAAAAATAAATGCTGATGAGAGTACATAAGATAATGCCGAATCTCGAAACAAGCATGGTGATACATGTCTTTACTCTTTATATATAATTTTCTCTCTAGCAATGCACCGGTGATTAACTCTGAACAATTCTTTCTACAACTACTCTCATACCTTGTTAACGAAGTAGTAACCTTTTTGAGATATGAACAGTGATTTTTTGAGAAAAATATAAACACTTATTAACAGGCAAAGTGATGTAATGTCCTATTAAATTATGCACATCGCGTAGCAGAGCTGAGACAAGGTGCTCACATAAAGATTGAGAGGAGAATGAATGTATGTGGTAATTATCATTTAAGACTCGCAGCAACGCGCCGGCATATAACTAGTCATGCATAGAAAGCAAGAACTTTTTTGGTGTACTCCACTGGTCTCTTCAAATCTCACTGTTTAAATTTAAACAATCTTTGTTTTATGTATTTTCTCTAGCTGGCAAATCCGTGTAGGACCACTAAAAACAATAAGAAAATCTATACAACAATTTTTTATTTATTTTTATAACTTCACATTAGATTGATGCCACAATGCGAAAATTTGGATCGTTTCATGAAGTTGCGGTGTATCAAGTTAGTCAAAGGGACCACGTAATGAAGAAATGCGAACGTGAGGCAAAGCAGAAAGGAACCCACTTGAGCAAAACTGATACTAGGAGTTTAGGAGAGAGAAAACAGATCGGAAATGACTCGATGCACACGTCCATAGCCACCACCGGTCAAGGAGACAGAGTCGTCCCCCAAGTATAGCGCCTCCACGGCCGGCCCTTGTCCATTGCAGCCGCCGGCAGTAGCTCACGAGCGCCACCACCAGATGGAAAATCCCTGCTCCGGCCATCATCATCATCAACCGCAAGGGGCGTCGGCAGGGCAGCGGTGGTGCTAGGCGGCGGGGCAGCAGAAGTAGAGCGGCGTTGATGACAGTCAGATCCCGCGACCGAGGTCTCGCTGACAGGGAGGGATTTTTGGAGCGGAAGGACAACGTGTGAGGTCGCCGTGCGCGATGTGGAGCCGAGGACAGCGCGGTGGGTGAATAAGGTTCAGTGGGACGGTGGCCGGGACGGCGGCCGGGAGGGATTTTTGGAGCAGAAGCAGATGCGGCGGTACGGAAACGACGCGGCGCCGCTGAGCAGAGGAGATGGATGCCGAGGCCGACCGCTTGGCAGGAATGCTCCGACTTGTCTGCCCCGTCGCGTCGCCCTCGCAGCAAGGCGGGGATGGATAAGGTTCAGTGCTGGATCGTTCGACGGACGAAAACGAAACGAACCGGTCGATTCACAGGGTGTGTTTGGTATGTTGGGATTTACACTCTCATCTCAGATATCTGATCTTACCCAGGCTGTCCTCAGATTTTGTGGGCTGTTTGGTAGACCGTATGTGTTGAGAGAAGTTTCAGCTCATACATTGTTTGTTAGGCTGCACGGGTTGAGATTGGCTCCAAAGCTTGAAATAACAAAGAGGTCCAAAACTTTTGCATAAATACCCCTAAACAAAACAGAAAAAAACAATCGGGTCCTAGAAGGTTTGGGCTCGGCCGCCGGCACCGGCGCCGTCGAGATGGCAGCCGCACGCGCGCACCGCTGCCTCCACGCCGGCACCGTGCGCTGACTCCACACGCCGCCGCTGTGCGCCGCCAGAGGAGGCCGAGGGAGAGCGGAGCACGGGCGGAAGGAGAAGCGGCGGTACCCGACCTCTCCAGGAGCGCCGCCGAGATATGCCAGAGAGCTCCGGTGCTGAGGAGCTCGGGGAGAGGCGCGCAGCGTGGTGGCGGCCGGGAGAGGCGCGAACTCGGCGGCTGGGAGCGCGCAGCGTGGTGGCCACGGGCATCTCCTGGGGCGATGCGACGGCGGCCTGCAGGTCCTCGGTCAAGGCGGCGGCGGCGTGGGTCGAGGCAATGTCCTGGGTCGAGCTGGCGGCGGCCTAGGTCGAGGCGGTGGCGGTCTGGGTCAAGGGAGGAAGGGTGGGACGAGAGTGAGGAAGGGGCGCGTGGAGGGAAATGAGCACGGGGGCGGTTGACCCCTATGGGTTTCGGCCCTGGCGCGGGGACGCGGGAGGGGTTCTCGGGCGAGGCCGGCCTGGCTGGGTAGCGAAGCTCGAATCGAGCTTCCCTCCTCAGCCTGGCTGAGGGGCCTTATTTGCATGAGGTGGGAATCTCTCAGCTGACCCGAGCCAACCTACCAAACAGCGAAATATGTGAAATCCTAGGATGAGGTGGGAATCTCTGGGTTGACCCAACCTACCAAACACACCCTTACTGATGGCATAAGCCGTAAATTGTTTCGAAATTGACCTAATATCGTAGCGACAAACTTACCGACAAATTACAATATTATTAGTAGAGAGAGATATTAGGTTTGGAAAAAGTCAAAGTTTATAAAGTTTGATCAACCATATATATAATAAAATTAACTTTTATTGTATCAAATACATATAATATAAAAATATATTTTATGATAGTTCTAAAAATATTGAGTTAATATTGTAGATATTGATATTATTTTCTACATGGAGATTATTTTATCATCAATGATAGAATAATATTCTGTACATGTTTTGCTTACGACACACATTTATACTGTTTTGTATAAGAGAATCGTACTACTTATTTGCAAATTTTGAACTGCTTGTTTGTATCTACGTAGCTATTTATTTAAACTTCTAAATTGTTTCTCCGAATTATGCAAATGATATACCGTTGGAAAGCTATAGAAAATCTACAACTTTTTTCATGTTAAAACTTTTTTCAAATTTTCAATTGTTTAAGTTTAATTTTGAAAATCAGAAGCATTCAAAAACACGTCTGAAACATATTTTAAACTTATTTTCCAAACCACAAATCCGAATAATGCATATGATACGCCGTTGGAACGCTACTAAAATTTGACAACTTTTTTTTATCTCTGCATGTTTTTTCAAATTCGTTAAGCTTTTTGAATAATTTTAAAAATACTGGAATTTGGATCTACTCAAAAACGTGCGGACTATAATTTGAGCAGATTTTCTCAACCATTTGTCGAAATGAGGCAAATAATATGTTGTTGGATAGATATGGAGCAGGCGCAACTTTTTTGTATTTTAAGTTTTTTGAAATTCCACACAGTTTTTGAATAATTTTTAAAATAATAAATTCAGAGATATCCAAAAAAGATGTAGCCTAATTTGACTATAGTTTTTTTACCGCTTGTCGAAATGATGCAAATGATATACCATTGGAAAGATATGGAAAATGCGCAACTTTTTTGTTCACAGTATTTTTCGCAAATTCTTTATAGTTAAAGATTAATTTATATAGTTTTAACTTCATATGATTTGTGTTGTTCGCAAGTTAACGATTTGAAATTGAGAAATTTTACTATTGATTCGTCATGGAAAGCAAAAAGTAATGAAATTAAAGTTTGTTCTATCATGCAAATCATTTGTGCCTACTATAGAGGCCATCGGAGGTTAAAATGATATGATTTGCATGATATATGTCCGTCCCGAGAAAACAGAGTTTTCATACTTCCTACGATATGTATCTCGTACTTCTTTGTTATACGTGTTTGTACTTTCCGATGGTGTTTTAAGAATTTGTTAGTAAAACAACGGTAACTTCATTATACGATGTCATTTTGGTTCCACCGTCATAATATTGTACTTCCCTCCGTTATCATGTTGTACTTCCCGCCGTTATTATATTGTACTTCCCTTCATCACAATATTATACTTCCCTCCGTTATCACGTTATATTATAGCACTTCTGCACTTCTAAAAACTGAATATTTGTACTTCTCATCATCACCGTGTGTACTTCCTAGAATCAATTATTGTACTTCATTAATTTTGTGAATGTTTTCTTAACATTTTTGCAATCCTTCACTGGGACTTTGCACTTCCCAAAGTCTAAGCTATGTACTTCCCGTCGATAGTATGTTGAGAAGACTTCTGATATTGATCTTGATGCTTCTTCACTTGAAAATATGTGATTCTTACTTTCTGCGCCTAGCTGAAAGACGTTAAAGAAAAGCACTCTTTGGAGATAACCCATGTTTTCTTTCAGTAATTTTTCTTTTATTGAGTCTTGGAAGTTGTTACTCCTGTAATAACCACTCCTTAACCTTTTTATTTCATTTTTGTGCCAAGAATAGCCTCTAATAGGAAGAAGGTAAGATTTTGGGGAAGTTGCTGTCTAGAAATAGATTTCTACGCATCGCTATAAAAAATCGTGAAAAATCCCAGAATGTCATATTGATCTGCGATTTTTTGTGCACATGCCCTAGGTTATTATCTAACTTTCGTTAGTTTTGAACTTTTTGATTTGAGTAACAGAAGATTTTCGAAAAAATCGATCTTTACCTGCTATGCTGTTTTGACAGATTTCTGCCACTATTTGCATTTGCCTCTTGATTTCTTTCTTTTTGAGTTCTTTCGATCGGAAGAGCTTTTATAAGAAGTTGCTACAGTAGATAATGTTTTAATGGATGTTGTACTTGAGTTAAAACTGAACCAAAAGTGGATCTACTATCTTGCATAAACTAATGTTGCTAATGAGAATTGTGTGAAGTTTTGTATGAAGGAAGTTTTCAAGTGTAGGAAAAGGAGAATGATGAGATGAGATGAGATGAAGGATGGACAAAAGCTCAAGCTTGGGGATGCCCATGTCACCCCAAGAAATATCCAAGAAGTACAAGCGTCAAAGCTTGGGGATGCCCAAGGAACCCCCTTCTTCATCAACAAAAATATCAGGTAATCTTTCAAGACACTATATTTTTATTGCTTCATATGCTATGTGTTGTTCTTGGAGCGTATTTATTTTTGCTTTCAGTTTTCTTTTGTTTTGTTTGCTGTAATAAATGGTTGGACCCCAGCATATTTCTTTTGGAGAAGACACACTCCGTTTTCATTGCCTAGAACACTCTAGTTTTCACTCTTATCGTTCTACGAGTGTTCTCTTTTGCTAGTACTGCGTTTAGCTTTTGTTTTTCGCCCTTATTTTTTGTTCAGAACTTGTTAGTTCTTTGTAGTTAGGTGTGTTTAGACCTCTGGTCTTTGTTGATTTTTATCCTTGAGAGTTGTTTCAAATAGGTTGATTGGTGTTGGAAAAGAGTAAAATGTTTCATGCTTATAGTGATGCAAAAGGGAGCTTGTTTAGACTGTGGCTTAGACTTTAGCATGTCATGTTAGATATTATTTTGATTATATGCTTAGTTGTTATTGTTGTAGCATGACTTGTCTCAAATGACTGAGAGTGCTTAATGTGCCATTAAAAGAATCATGCATTGTTTTTATCATATAGAAGCATAATATTGTGGTATTCTCCTTTGATGCTTTATTTGGGTTGACTTGGCGCATGCTCACACCATGTTATGACTATAAACCAGTCGCCTCAAGCCTGTATAATCATTTAGTTTTTGACTTGTAATATCACTTTATGCTTTGATTAATAATGTTTTGTCGCTATGCATGATTATGGCCGTTATTACTCTCTTAGTTGGTTGCTCCCAGTCTTTTGCTAGCCTTCATTTGTACTGAGTATGAGCTCTACGCATGCATCCAACTCCCAAAAACCAAAGTTATTTCAAAGAGTCCACTATAAATTCCTATGCATGGCATTTCAAACCATTCCAAGCAAAATTTCATGTGCTACCTTTCAAAACCTTCAAAATACTTGTCATTTTGTGACACTTTTTTAGCTCATGAGGACGTAGTGGTCGGGTTTGTTATCTTCCTTATTAGATTAAGTACCCCTTGACTTGCATGCTTCATCTGTTTGTCACTAATTTTGCAAGAGAGCTGGTCAGACCATTGTAACCTTTAAAAAAAAGGCACTCCTCCATGGTATGAGATTGTTGGCAGGCACCCGAAGGATTCGGTTAGCCATGGTTTATGAAAGGAAAGGTGGGGAGGAGTGCCAAACTTTATAAAATAGCATGTCAATGCCAATTTTCAAATACTCGGAACCGCTCTCAACTTTTTTAGTATGGAAGATAACAAGAACCCCATTGCCATTCGTTGACAGGAACAACCACCTCCCAAAACAATTTTTATCTCTATTTTACAAATGAAAATCTCTAGCACATGTTAAATCCCTGCTTCCCTCTGCGAAAGGGCCTTTCTTTTTTACTTTTATGTTGAGTCTTCATCTTCTATCTTTATGCACCAATTAAGAGAGCATAGTTGTCATTCTGAGTATAATGTGCATAGTCCCAAAATTTATTATTGATTGATTCATGATTATGGTATTGCTTGTTCTCAAATTATTTGTATCTAGTCACCCTTTTGAACTTTGAAGGTGTCCTATGCATTTATGTTTTGCTATTCCAT
The DNA here is from genome assembly GCA_007115705.1 of Dactylis glomerata. NCBI lineage: Eukaryota > Viridiplantae > Streptophyta > Magnoliopsida > Poales > Poaceae > Dactylis > Dactylis glomerata. The sequence continues at coordinate 1,710,544 of QXEO01001356.1, forward strand.
GAGGGACAAGCTGAATACCACTTTGTTATGTTTTCTCTATGCTCAAAACAAACAAATGACTTTCAATGCATTATTACTCATGATCTTTTGTTTCTGTTACTTTTCATGTTGTAACATGGTTGCTAAGTTCTATGGTTAGAGTTATATCTTTTATGCTCATGTTTAGAGTACTTTGATCTCTGCTTGCAATGCTTTACATCGACTTGATCAAGATTGTGTTGGCATGTCACCTCAAAAATTATTATTTTTGTTATCACTTACCTACTCGAGGACGAGCAGGAGTTAAGCTTGGGGACGCTTGATACGTTGCAAACGTATCTATAATTTTTGATGCTCCATGCTTGTTTTACACCAATTTCTTAATGTTTTGTTTACACTTCGTGGCATTTTATGCATTTTTTGGAACTAACCTATTAACAAGATGCCACAGTGCCAGTTCCTGTTTTCTGCTGTTTTTGTATTTCAGAAAAGTTATACAAGAAATATTCTCGGAATTGGACGAAACGAAAGCCAAAGTTCCTATTTTGCTGACATGAAGACGGAGTCCAAAGGAGAGACGAAGGAGGGCCAAGAGGCGACCACACCATAGGGTGGCGCGGCCTACCCCCTGGCTACGCCAGGCCCTGGTGTGGGCCTCTTGGTCGCCCTCTGACATCGCCCTTCTGCCTATAAATTCACTTCATCAGGAAAAACCCTAAACCCTAAAGTTCTGTAAGCCACCGCCATCGTCGACCCGAGATCGGGAGGGTCCAGAAGCTCTTCCCGGCACCCTGCCAGAGAAGGGAATCATCACCGGAGGCCTTCTTCAATGCCATGCCTGCCTCTGGAGTGATGCGTGAGTAGTCCACCCTTGGACCATGGGGCCATAGCAGTAGCTAGATGGTTGTCTTCTCCTCCATGCGCCTCATGTCTAGATCTTGTGAGCTGCCTATCATGATCAAGATCATCTTTATGTAATTCTACATGTTGTGTTTGTTGGGATCCGATGAATATTGAGTACTATGTCAAGTTGATTGTTGATTTATCATGTCTATGTTATTTGTGATCTTGCATGCTCTCCATTGTTAGTAGATGCTTTGGCCAAGTAGATGTTAGTGACTCCAAGAGGGAGTATTTCTGCTCGATAGTGGGTTCATGCCTCTAGTAATCTGGGAGAGTGACAATAACTTCTAAGGTCGTAGATGTGTTGTTGCTACTAGGGAGAAAACAACAATCTTTTGTTCAAGGAAAATTGTATTTTTTACATTACACACTTTGCTTAAGGCGATAATCTGTTGCTTGCAACTTAATACCCAAGGGTTGTTTGGATGGTATCCTGCGGGTAGATTATTAGTCATAGATGCAATTGGATTACGGTCTATGTATTATGTTGTAATGCAGGACTAAATTTTTCTTCAAGAAATCTCCTGGATTCAGTTGCTGGAGGCACTTTTATTTCCATCACCTTGGGCGCCGCAACAAAGCTTCTTGATAATATGATGGTAAATTATTCCGAGTGGCACACCGAGAGAGCTCCACAAGGTAAGATGGTAAATTCTATTCAAGAAGCCTCTTCCTTGAGTGATAAGATTGATACTGTTATGGCTATGCACGTTAATGATAGACCTCATGCTGATCCTAATAATGTTCCTTTAGCCTCTTTGGTTGCTCAAGAAGAGCATGTTGATGTGAACTTCGTTAGAAATAATAATTTCAACAACAGTGCTTATAGGAACAATTTTGCTAGCAACAATTATAGGCTGTATCCTTCTACCAATGGTAATGGTTATGGTAACTCTTATGGTAACTCCTCCAACGACACTAGGGGCGCGCCCTCTGATCTTGAAGTCATGCTGAAGGAATTCATTAGTAAACAAACCGCTTGTAATAAGTCTATTGAGGAAAAGTTGGGTAAAATTGATGTTCTTGCTTCTAAAGTTGATAGCCTTGCTCTTGATGTTGAACTTCTAAAATTAAAAGTTTTGCCTCATGATGTGAAAGAAAGCAAGACTTTGAATGCCATCCAGGTTAGAATTGATAAAAATGTTAGGATGTTAGCAGAATTGCATGCTAGGTGGGAAAGAGAAGATGAGATGATTAGAAATATGAAGGTTTGTGATGGCTTGTAAGTAACAGCCCGTTGGGAACCCCAAGAGGAAGGTATGATGAGCACAGCAGCAAGTCTTCCCTCAGTTGTGAATCCAAGGTTTATCGAACCAGTAGGAGAAAGCCAAACTTAAGAAGGTGATGCTTGCTAGCTTCGCGACACTCCGGACAATGGCGCCAGAAAATGCTGTTGCGTAGTTGACGTAGGAGCTTCTTCACCTAGCAGCAACATAGAACCTGCACACAACACAACCAAGAACTTTGCTCCCAACTTACGATGAGGTTATCAATCTCACCGGTTTGCTATAAACAAAGGATTGAGCGTATCAAGTGGTAAAAGGGTAATAGTATGCAAGAAAGTAAACAGTGCGAGTAAAAGTAAAACGGTATAGCAATGTAAAGAAAATTGGACGGAGTCCACAGTTCACTAGTGGTGTCTCTCCATAAGATAAATAACAACATGATGGGTAAACAAATTACAGTTGGGCAATTGATAGAATAAAGATAACGTACATATATCATGAGGATCACTATGAGATTCACTCTGGGCATTACGACAAAATACATAGACCATAATCCAACTGCATCTATGACTAATAATCCACCCTCCGAATGTCGTCTGAGCAAACATTGGGTATTAAGTTGCAAACAATGGATAACTGCATTAAGCAAAGTGCGTAAAGTAAACAAAGCAATTGTCCTTGGACACAAGAATGTTGTTTTCTCTCTAGTGGCAACAGCACATCTACAACCTTAGAGGTTTCTGTCACTCCCCCAGATTACTAGAGGCATGAACCCAACTATCGAGCATAAATACTCCCTCTTGGAGTCACTAGCATCTACTCGGCCAAGATATCTACTAGCAACAGAGAGCATGCAATATCATAAACAGCATAGAGATAACATAGAGATATATATTCAGCACATCAACTTGAAATAGTACCAATACTCAACGGATCCCAACAAACACAACATGTAGAATTACACAAAGATGATCTTGATCATGTAGGGTAGCTCACAAGATCTAAACATGAAGCACATGGTGGAGGAGACAACCATCTAGCTACTGCTGTGGACCCGTAGTCCAAGGCATAGTTTTAAAAACCAAACCGGTTTGGTGGTTCGACCAGAAAAAACCTGAACCGAAGCCCTCATTGGTTTTTTAAGAGTCACTGGTCCAACTAAGAAAAAACCAGAAAAACTACATAAAAATAATGTGTTTTCTCGAGGAGATGATCCTAAAACCTAGAACGTTGCTCCAAATACTTTGCATAAGGCCTAATACCACCTTTACTACACTTAGTTTGTGATCTACTATGAAAGCAATCATAAAATATATGATTCGATGCTAATTTTTTCCAAAATTAACTTAATTATTTATTAAATTTAATGGTTTTTTGTCGCTATTGAACCAGCTGAGCCACCGGTTGGACCAATGAACCAGTGAGCCAATCACCTCACCGGTTCACTCACCGATTCGGTTTTTGAAACTATGGTCCAAGGTAGACTACTCACACATCACTTCGGAGGCGACCATGGTGGTGGAGAAGGCCTCCGGCAGGGATTCCCCTCTCCGGCAGGGTGCCAGGAAGAGCTCCTGGATCCTCTCAATCTCGCTTCGACGACGGCGGCGGCTTGCAGTATGTTTCGAGGAAAAGCGATCCATCCTTTAGGTTTTTCCCGTCGAGGGGAATTTATAGGCGAAAGGGCAGCGTCAGGAGGTAGGCCAGCTGGCCTCACCATGTGGTCGCGCAGCCAGGGGCTGGGCCGCGCCACCCTATGGTGAGCCTGGCCCCTGGCCCCCGCTCTGTCTCATCTTCGGTGTTCGTGAAGCTTCGGAAAAAATAGGAGGTTTGGCTTTTGTTTCGTCCAATTCCGAGAATATTTCCTCTGTAGCTTTTCTGAAACACAAAAACAGCAGAAAACAGGGAACTGGCACTGCGGCATCTTGTTAGTAGGTTAGTTCCGGAAAATGCATAAAAATGCCACGAAGTGTAACAAAACACAAAGCAAATGGTGTATAAACAAGCATGGAGCATCAAAAATTATAGATACGTTTGAGACGTATCAAGCATCCCCAAGCTTAACTCCTGCTCGTCCTCGAGTAGGTAAGTGATAACAAAAGAATAATTTTTGAGGTGACATGCACCATCACAATCTTGATCATCCATGTAAAGCATTGAGTGCTGGGATCAAAAGAACTTAAAACATGGGCATCAAAGACATAATCTTGATGATAAAAACTTAGCAACCATGTTATAACATGAAAATAAACACAAACGAAAGAATAATGAAACATTTAAAGTCAAACGTGTGTTCAAATCATATGGAAAAACATAGCAAGTGGTTTTCAGCTTGTCCTTCATGGAATAGCAAAACATAAATGCATAGGACACCTTCAAGTTTAAAAGGGCGACTAGATACAAATAATTTAAGAACAAGCAAAACCATAAACATGAATCAATCAATGATAAACTTTGGGACTATGCACATTAAGCTCAGAATGGCAACTATGCTCTCTTAGACAGTGCATAAAGGTAGAAGGTGGTGACTAAACATAAAAGTAAAAGAAATGCCCTTCGCAGAGGGAAGCACTGATTGCAAGTTTTATAAATCTTCAAAAATTATGGTACTTACTAGCTTTGAGCTCTCATTGCCCCCATCATAGGCATCTTGAATGGTTAAAGTTAATGCGAGTACAATTATGATCATATGCTTGACAAATCATTAGTTGAAAACCTCGTGTCCCGTGAAGTACGAATACCCAAACCTCATGCTACTCGACTTTAGGTCCCAAGCAAGCTCTTGTCATTGTAAGTATACATGTATCATCAAGAACCGCCAACGGGGTACCTCCTTGCCCGATGACATGGAACAAGCCCACATCAAAATGACAAGACAAACAGACAATGAACACCTCGGCATCTCTTTTATTTACCATTGGTATAGCTTTTTATTGTGAGATGCGTCGTCGAATGTCCATGCTGTGGCAGTGTGTGATAGTGTAAATCACCGTCTAGTTGGGAACCCCAAGAGGAAGGTTTGATGATTACAGCAGTGAGTTTTCCCTCAGTAAGAAACCAAGGTTTGTCAGTCCAGGAAAAAGCCAAACTCCAGAAGGTGATGCTTGCTAGCCTAGTGACACTCCAACAAGGGCGCCGTTAACGATAATGTGTTAGCGCGTCTTCAACTAGTAGCAATGTGGAACCTGCACACAACACAACCAAATACTTTGCTCCCAACTTACGATGAGGTTGACAATCTCACCGGTTTGCTGTAAACAAAGGAATGAGCATATCAAGTGGAAAGCAATAGTAGTATGCGAGTAAAGTAAACAGTGCGAGTAATGTAAACAGGTGATAGCAATATAAAGGAAATAGGACCGGGGTCCACAGTTCACTAGTGGTGTCTCTCCATAAGATAAATAGCACATGCTGGGTAAACAAATTACAGTTGGGCAATTGATAGAATAAAGACAACGTGCATATGTCGAGAGGATCACTATGAGATTTACTCTGGGCATTACAACAAAATACATAGACCGCCATCCAACTGCATCTATGATTAATAATCCACTCACGGGGATATCGTCCGAACACCCCATAAGTATTAAGTTGCGAACAATAGATAACTGCATTAAGCAAAGTGTGTAATGTAAATAAAACATATGCCCTTGGACATAAGAATGTTGTTTTCTCCCTAGTGGCAACAGCACATCTACAACCTTAGAGGTTTCTGTCACTCCCCCAGATTAAATAGAGGCATGAACCCAACTATCGAGCATAAATACCCCCTCTTGGAGTCACTAGTATCTACTCGGCCAAGATAGCTACTAACAACGGAGAGCATGCAAGATCATAAACAACATAGAGATAACATAAGATAATATTCAGCACATCAACTCAATCATAACACCAATATTCATCGGATCCCAACAAACACAACATATAGAATTACATAACGGTGATCTCGATCATGTAAGGCAGCTCACGAGATCTAAACATGAAGCACATGGTGGAGAAGACAACCATCTAGCTACTGCTATGGACCCATAGTCCAAGGTAGACTACTCACTCATCGCGCCGGAGGCAAGCATGGCGATGAAGAAGACCTCCGGTGGCGATTCCCCTCTCCGGCAGGGTGCCGGGAAGAGCTTTTGGACCCTCACAATCTCGGGTCGACGACGACGGAAGATCGCGATGTGTTTCTGGAAAATTGATCGGGTACTTAGGTTTTTCCCGTCGGGGGGTCTTTATAGGCAAAGGGGCATCATTAGAAGTGGACCGAGGCAGTCTCACACATAGGGGGCGCGGCCAGGGCCTAGGCCGCGCCGCCCTATTGTGTGAGCGGCCTGTGGCCCCTCTCCGTCTCCTCTTCGGTTCTCTGGAAGCTTCGGTAAATTTCTGGATGTTTGGTTTTTGTTTCGTTCAATTCTGAGAATATTTCCTATGTAACTTTTCTAAAACACAAAAACAACAGAAAACAGGGAACTGGCACTGTGGCATCTCGTTAATAGGTTAGTTCCGGAAAATGCATAAAAATGCCATGAAGTGTAACGAAACACTAAGGAAATGGTGTAAAAATAAGCATGGAGCATCAAAAATTATAGATACGTTTGAGACATATCAGCATCTCCAAGCTTAACTCCTGCTCGTCCTCGAGTAGGTAAGTGATAACAAAAGAAATAATTTTTGAGGTGACATGCACCTACACAATCTTGATCATCTATGTAAGCATTGTGCGCTGGGATCAAAAGAACTTAAAACATGGGCATGAAAGACATAATCTTGATAGAAGAAACTTAGCAACCATGTTATAACATGAAAAAGAACACAAACAAAAGATCATGAAAATGAAACAATGAAAGTCAAACATGTGTTCAAATCATATGGAAAAACATACAAATGGTTTTCAGCTTGTCCTTCATGAGAGAGCAAAACATAAATGCATAGGACACCTTCAAGTTTAAGAGGGCGACTACATACAAATAATTTAAAAACAAGTGAAACCAACATCATGAATAAATCAATGAAAACTTTGGGACAATGCACATTATACTCAGAATGACAACTATGCTCTCTTAGACGGTGCATAAAGGTAGAAGGTGGTGACTCAACATAAAAGTAAAAGAAAGGCCCTTCGCGGAGGGAAGCAGTGATTAAACATGTGCTAGAGCTTTTCATTTGTAAAACAGAGAGATAAAAAATTGGGTTTTGAGAGGTGGTTGTTTCATGTCAACGACTGGCAATGGGGACTTACTATCTTCCATAATAAACAAGTGAGAGCGGTTCCGAGTTTTTTGAAAATTTGGCACATTGGTGCTCTTTTATAAAGCTTTGGCACTCCTTCCCACCTTTTTTTTCCTTTCTCAAACCATGGCTAACCGATTCCATCGGGTGCCCACCAACATTCACATACTATGGAGAAGTGCCTTTTTTTTCTTTTTTAGAATTAGATTACAATGGTCTGACCAGCTCCCTTGCAAAATTAATGATGAGTAGATGAATCTGCCTAGTCGAGGGGTACTTGATTGAATATGGAAGATAGCAATTCCGACCACTACTTCCCCATGAGCTAAAAACAGTGGCACAAAATGAGAAGTAGTTGAAAGTTTTGAAAGGTAGCACATGAAAATTTACTTGGAATGGCTTGCAAATACCATGCATAGGAATTTATAGTGGACACAATGGCAAACTTGGTTTTTAGGAGTTGGATGCACGAGTAGAGCTTATACTCAGTACAAAATGAGGGCTAGCAAAAGACTGGGAGCGACCAACTAAGAGAGCAATAACGGCCATAATCATGCAAAGCGACAAAGCAACATTAAAAGAAGCATAAGATGGCATCAATAGTCAAAAACTAAATGATCATAGAGGCTTATGGCGACTTTGTATGAGACAAACATGTGTGAGCATGCGCCAAGTCAACCCAAATAAAGCATCAAAGGAGAAAACCAAATTAATGCTTCCAAATAATTAAAACAACGCATAATTTTTTCAAAGGATCATTAAGCAATCTCAGTCATTTGAGACAAGTCATGCTACGGCAAAACCACTAAGCATACTATCAAAAAGACATCAAGCAGAACATGTAAAAGCCTAGGCCGCAGTCTACACAAGCTCCTTTTGTACCACTTTTTTTGCATAAAGTTTTTTCTCTTTTCCAACACCAATCGAACCTTTTTAAAACAACTCTTTTGATGAAAACCAATATGTACCAGAGGTCAAAATATACCTTGATGTAAAGATATAACAAGATCTGAACACAAATCAAGGCGAAAAACAAAAGCTAAACACAGTTCTAGAAAAAGAGAACACTCGTTGAACGATAAGAGTGAAAAATAGAATGTTCTTGGCAAATGAAAAGCAAGTAATCTTCTCCAAAGGAAATTTGTTGGGGTCCAACCATTTATTGCAGCAAACAAAACTAAACAAAACTGAAAACTAAAAACAACTGACGCTCTAAGAAAAACGCATAATGCATGAAGCAATAAAAATATAGTGTGTTGAAAGGTGACCTGATTTTTGCCGATGAAGAAGGGGTGCCTCGGGGGCATCCCAAAGCTTTGACGCTTGTACCTCTTGGATATTTCTTGGGGTGCGTGGGCATCCCCAAGCTTGATCTTTTGTCCATTCTTCAACTCATCTCATCATTCTCCAATCCGTACACTTGAAAACTTCCTTCATACAAAACTAAACATAATTCTATTAGCAACATTAGTGTAAGCATAGCAATGAATCCACCCTTTTTGCTTCAGGTTTCAACTCAAAACCACCACATATAAAGCATATACTACTGTAGCAACTTCCCCAAAAGTTCCGTGATCAAAAGAACTCAAAAAGAAAGCGATCGAGCGGCAAACACAAATAGTGGCAGAAATCTATCAAAATAGAACAGCTGACAAAGGTCGAATTTTTAGAGGGTTTTCTGTTGCTCAAATAAAAAAGTTTATAACTAATGAAAGTTTGGATATAACCTGGGGCATATGCATAAGAAATCGCAGGTCCAAAAGATATTCTGAGAATTTACACAAATTTTTACGGTGCCGAAGCGAAATCTGTTTCGGTCCAGCAACATCCCCAAATCTTACCTCACTCAAATTAGAGGCTTCTCTTGGCACAAAAACGAAATAAAAATGATAAGGAGTGGTCATTACAGTAGTAATAACTTCCAAGACTCAAATAAAAGAAAAATAACTGAAAGCAAAAATAATGGGTTATCTCCCAAGAGTGCTTTTCTTTAACGCCTTTGAGCTAGGCGCAGAAAGTGCAAATCAAGTATTTTCGAAAGAGGCATTAAGATCAACTGTAGAAGTCTTTTCAACAATAAATTGAATTGTGTCCAAATGAGTTTTTGAGTATCCCTTGTAATCACGCTTTGGTACACTACTTTCATCAAAAAGATTTTCAGGGCAAATCCAATTAAAATTCTTTTCCAAAGCATCATGAATTCCTATACGCTTACAAGGTATAGGTACTCTGAAATCTTCATTGGTTGTACCAACAACCTCTACATGCGAGCTAAACTTATTAAAACACTTAAAAACTTTTCTAGCTTCAATGGCAACATCTCTAAATTCCCTACGCAAAGTTTCCAAGATAAAAGCTTTCTTTTCGGGGTCTTCAATATCATGAAGCTTAAGAAACATCTATTGCATAAAAGAATTAAGGCTAGTAAACCTAGCTTCTAACATGTGAACTAAATAAGCAGAAGCAACTTCATAACTAGGAGCAAGCTCAGCCAAAGACTTTTCCTTAACATCTTTATGCATACTAATATGATTAAAGAACTCCTCAATATTACTTTTCCCAATAATAGAACCACTAACTACTGAGAGGTCCTCCAAACGTACTTAGGGAACAACATAATGAACTAAGAGTAAAGAAATAACAACTACAAGGAAACTAATTTTTTTGTATTTTTGATAAAACGATGCAAATAAAAATAAAGTAAAAGCAAAACTAAAACAAAGTAAAGGATGTGCGTGCGAAACTCCCCTTGCAGAAGTCTTCTTTTTCCCCGGCAACGGCGCCAGAAAAATCTTTGCTGTGGCGGTGTGTGATAGTGTAAATCACCGTCAGGTTGGGAACCCCAAGAGGAAGGTTTGATGAGTACAGCAGCGAGTTTTCCCTCAGTAAGAAACCAAGGTTTGTCAGTCCAGGAAAAAGCCAAACTCCAGAAGGTGATGCTTGCTAGCCTAGTGACACACCAACAAGGGCGCCGTTAACGATAACGTGTTAGTGTGTCTTCAACTAGTAGCAACGTGGAACCTGCACACAACACAACCAAATACTTTGCTCCCAACTTACGATGAGGTTGTCAATCTAACCGGTTTGTTGTAAACAATGGAATGAGCGTATCAAGTGGAAAGCAATAGTAGTATGCGAGTAAAGTAAACTGTGCGAGTTAAGTAAACAGGTGATAGCAATATAAAGGAAATAGGACTGGGGTCCACAGTTCACTAGTGGTGTCTCTCCATAAGATAAATAGCACATGCTGGGTAAACAAATTACAGTTGGGCAATTGATAGAATAAAGACAACGTGCATATGTCGAGAGGATCACTATGAGATTTACTCTGGGCATTACAACAAAATACATAGACCGCCATCCAACTGCATCTATGACTAATAATCCACTCACGGGGATATCGTCCGAACACCCCATGAGTATTAAGTTGCAAACAACAGATAACTGCATTAAGCAAAGTGTGTAATATAAACAAAGCATATGCCCTTGGACATAAGAATGTTGTTTTCTCTCTAGTGGCAATAACACATCTACAACCTTAGAGGTTTTTGTCACTCCCCCAGATTAAATAGAGGCATGAACCCAACTATCGAGCATAAATACCCCCTCTTGGAGTCACTAGTATCTACTCGGCCAAGATAGCTACTAACAACGGAGAGCATGCAAGATCATAAACAACATAGAGATACCATAAGATAATATTCAGCACATCAACTCAATCATAACACCAATATTCATCGGATCCCAAAAAACACAACATATAGAATTACATAACGGTGATCTCGATCATGTAAGGTAGCTCACGAGATCTAAACATGAAGCACATGGTGGAGAACACAACCATCTAGCTAGTGCTATGTACCCATAGTCCAAGGTAGACTACTCACTCATCGCGCCGGAGGCAAGTATGGCGATGAAGAACACCTCCGGTGGCGATTCCCCTCTCCGGCAGGGTGCTGGGAAGAGCTTCTAGACCCTCCTGATCTCGGGTCAACGACGACGGCGGATCGCGATGTGTTTCTGGAAAATTGATCGGGTACTTAGGTTTTTCCCGTCGGGGGGTCTTTATAGGCGAAGGGGCATCGTCAGAAGTGGACTGAGGCGGTCTCACACATAGGGGCGTGGCCAGGGCCTAGGCTGCGCCGCCCTGTTGTGTGAGCGGCCTGTGGCCCCTCTCCGTCTCCTCTTCAGTTTTCTGGAAGCTTCGGTAAATTTTTGGATGTTTGGCTTTTGTTTCGTCCAATTTTGAGAATATTTCCTGTATAACTTTTCTGAAGTACAAAAACAGCAGAAAATAGGGAACTGACACTATGGCATCTCGTTAATAGGTTAGTTCCGGAAAATGCATAAAAATGCCACGAAGTGTAACGAAACACTAAGGAAATGGTGTAAAAACAAGCATGGAGCATCAAAAATTATAGATACGTTTGAGACGTATCAGTCCACTATGGGCATGCTGTAAATTTCCACCATGAATGATGCATGGCTTAGATTAGCGGCCCAGGCGTTTCTCTAACACATATACAAACTCCATGATCCTGCAAGATTCCCAACTTATTTCACATCGTGAGTATCTATAAACAAAAGATCACGATATCAACTCAAATGAGAGAAAGTGCAATATTGAAAGCTTGCCCCATGACAGCGTGGTTTGGCTAATTTCCAACTTACAACTTGCAAGCATAACACATCAACATAAGAAAGCCACAATGTCAAAATTTTAAAAGCGAGAAAAGTAAAGTGTGCCGTCAGGTTCGTGAGAGCCTTATTGACTAATTTTCACATAACACCAAAGAGAGTTTAATTTGAAAGATAGATAAATGCAAGTCAAATGTACATGGAATAGCAAATTGCTAATAGGTATGTATGGTAGACACATTGGAATAACTTGGTTTTCGGGAGTTGGATGCACGAGTAGAGCTCATACTCACTACAAAATGAGGGCTAGCAAAAGACTGGGAGTGACTAACTAAGAGAGCAATAACGGCCATAATCATGCATAGCGACAAAACATCATTAAAAGAAGCATAAAATGGCATCACAAGTCAAAACCAAATGATCATAGAGGCTTATGGTGACTTTTTAAGAGTCAAACATGTTGTAAGCATGCGCCAAGTCAACCCAAATAAAGCATCAAGGAGAAAACCAAATAAATGCTTCCATATAATAAAAAACAACGCATGATTTTTTCAAAGGCTCATTAAGCAATCTCAGTCATTTGAGACAAGTCATGCTACAGCAAAAACTACTAAGCATACTATCCAAACGACATCAAGCATGGCATGAAAAAGTCTAAGCCGCAGTCTAAACAAGCTCCTTTTTGTACCACTTTTTTGCATGAAACTTTTTCTGTTTTCCAACACCATTCAAACCTTTTTGAGACAACTCTTTTGATGAAAACCAACATAGACCAGTGATCTAAATACACCTTGATGCAAAGATAAAACAAGATCTGAACAAAAATCAAGGAGAAAAACGAAAGCTAAACACAGTTCTAGAAAAAGAGAACACTCGTTGAACGATAAGAGTGAAAAATAGAGTGCTCTTGGCAAATGAAAAACGAAGTATATCTCCTCTAAAAGAAATTTGTTGGGGTACAACCATTTATTGCAGCAACAAAACAAAAGAAAACTGAAAGCAAAAGTAAAGACGTTCCAAGAAAAACGCATAGAATATGAAGCAATAAAAATATAGTGTGTTGAAAGATGACCTAATTTTTGCCGATGAAGAAGGGGTGCCTCGGGGGCATCCCCAAGCTTTGACGCTTTTACCTCTTGGATATTTCTTGGGGTGACATGGGCATCCCAAGCTTGAGCTTTTGTCCATACTTCATCTCATCTCATCACTCTCCAATCCCTAAACTTGAAAACTTCCTTCATACAAAACTTCACACAATTCTATTAGCAACGTTAGCATAAACATGATAGTAAATCAACCCTTTTTGTTTCAGTTTCAAACTCAAAATCACCACATATAAAGCATATACTACTGTAGCAACTTACTCAAAAGTTCCGTGATCAAAAGAACTAAAAAAGAAAGCGATCGAGAGGCAAACACAAATAGTGGCAGAAATCTGTCAAAACAAAATAGCTGACAAAAGTCGAATTTTTCGAGGACCTTCTATTGCTCAATTCGAAAAGTGCAAAACTAATGAAAGTTTGGATATAACCTGGGGCATATGCTCAAGAAATTTCAGATCAAAAAGATATTTTGAGAATGTTCACAAATTTTTACGGTGCAGCGCAGAAATCTGTTTCAGGACAGCAACTTCCCCAAATCTTACCTCCCTCAAATTAGAGGTTCTTCTTGGCACAACAACAAAATAAAAATGATAAGGAGAGGTCATTACAGAAGTAATAACTTCCAAGACTCAAATAAAAGAAAAAGTACTGGAAAAAAATATTGCGTTATCTCCCAAGAGTGCTTTTCTTTAACGCCTTTGAGCTAGGCGCAGAAAGGTGCAAATCAAGTAATATCAAGTGAGGCATTAAGATCAATTGCAGAAGTCTTCTCAACAATGAATTGAATTGTATCCAAATGAGTTTTTAAAGATCCCTTATGAACACTCTTTGGTTCACTACTTTCATCAAAAGGGTTTTTAGGACAAATCCAATCGAAATTATTTTCCAAAGCTTCATGCAATCCTACAAGTTTGCAAGGAATTGGTACTTTGATGTCTTCTATGGTTGTACCAAAAACATTAACAGATGAGCCAAGCATATTAGAACGCTCAAAAACTTTCCTAGTTTCAATAACAACATCTCTAAATTCTCTACGCAAAGTCTCTAAAATAAAATCTTTCTTTTCGGAGTCTTCGATATCATGAAGCTTAAGAAACATTTGTTGCATAAAAGGATTAAGGTTAACAAACCTAGCCTCCAACATGTGAACTAAGTAAGCAGCAACAACTTCATAACTAGGAGCAAGCTCAGCCAAAGATCTAACCTCAACATCTTTATGCATACTAACATGATTAAAGAACTCCTCAATGTTACATTTCCCAATAATAGAACCACTACCTACTGAGAGGTCCTCCAAAGCATACTTAGGGAACAACATAATGAGCTAAAGGTAAAAGTAACGGAATGCAAACTATCAAGGGAACTAATTTTTTTGTATTTTTGATAAAAAGATGCAAGCAAAAATAAAATAAAGCAAAACAAAAACAAAGTAAAAGATGGTGCGTGAGAGACTCCCCTTGCAGAAGTCTTTTTCCTCCCCGGCAACGGCGCCAGAAAAATTGCTTGATGGCTTGTAAGTAATAGCCCGTTGGGAACCCCAAGAGGAAGGTATGATGAGCACAGCAGCAAGTCTTCCCTCAGTTGTGAAACCAAGGTTTATCGAACCAGTAGGAGAAAGCCAAACTTAAAAAGGTGATGCTTGCTAGCTTTGTGACACTCTGGACAATGGCGCCAGAAAATGCTGGTGCGTAGTTGACGTGGGAGCTTCTTCACCTAGCAGCAACATGGAACCTACACACAACACAACCAAGAACTTTGCTCCCAACTTACGATGAGGTTGTCAATCTCACTGGTTTGCCATAAACAAAGGATTGAGCGTATCGTGAGGTAAAAGGATAATAGTATGCAAGAAAGTAAAAAGTGCGAGTAAAAGTAAAATGGTATAGCAATGTAAAGGAAATTGGACCGGGGTCCATAGTTCACTAGTGGTGTCGCTCCATAAGATAAATAACAACATGTTGGGTAAACAAATTACAGTTGGGCAATTGATAGAATAAAGATAACGTACATATGTCATGAGGATCACTATGAGATTCACTTTGGGCATTACGACAAAATACATAGACCGTAATCCAACTGCATCTATGACTAATAATCCACCCTCCGAATGTCGTCCGAGCAAACATTGGGTATTAAGTTGCGAACACCGGATAACTGCATTAAGCAAAAGTGCGTAAAGTAAAGAAAGCAAATGTCCTTGGACACACGAATGTTGTTTTCTCCCTAGTGGCAACAACACATCTACAACCTTAGAGGTTTCTGTCACTCCCCCAGATTACTAGAGGCATGAACCCAACTATCGAGCATAAATACTCCCTCTTGGAGTCATTAGCATCTACTCGGCCAAGATATCTACTAGCAACGGAGAGCATGCAAGATCATAAACAGCATAGAGATAACATAGAGATATATATTCAGCACATCAACTTGAAATAGTACCAATACTCATCGGATCCCAACAAACACAACATGTAGAATTACACAAAGATGATCTTGATCATGTAGGGCATCTCACAAGATCTAAATATGAAGCACATGGTAGAGGAGACAACCATCTAGCTACTGCTATGGACCCGTAGTCCAAGGTAGACTACTCACACATCACTCCGGAGGCGACCATGGTGGTGGAGAAGGCCTCCGTCAGGGATTCCCCTCTCCGACAGGGTGCCAGGAAGAGCTCCTGGATCCTCCCGATCTCGCTTCGACGACGGCGGCGGCTTGTAGTATGTTTCGTGGAAAAGCGATCAGTCCTTTAGGTTTTTTCCGTCGAGGGGAATTTATAGGCGAAAGGGCAGTGTCAGGAGGTGGGCCAGCTGGCCTTACCATGTGGTGGCGCGGCCAGGGGCTATGCCGTGCCACCCTATGGTGAGCCTGGCCCCTGGCTCCCCTCCATCTCATCTTCGGTCTTCGCGAAGCTTTGGTAAAAATAGGAGGTTCAGCTTTTGTTTCGTCCAATTCTGAGAATATTTCCTGTGTAGCTTTTCTGAAACACAAAAAAGCAGAAAACAGGGAACTGACA
The DNA here is from genome assembly GCA_007115705.1 of Dactylis glomerata. Lineage (NCBI taxonomy): Eukaryota > Viridiplantae > Streptophyta > Magnoliopsida > Poales > Poaceae > Dactylis > Dactylis glomerata. Next base: position 1,726,638 of record QXEO01001356.1, read on the forward strand.
CTATGGCATCTTGTTAGTAGGTTGGTTCCAGAAAATGCATAAAAACGCCACGAAGTATAACAAAACACAAAGCAAATGGTGTATAAACAAGCATGGAGCATCAAAAATTATAGATACGTTTGAGACGTATCAGTTTGTACTATTACCACCTCTAGTAATGTTGTTTCAAATGTTAGCTATCCTCTTACTTTGATTGGTGTAGAGAAAACTCCTACTCCTTGTGCGAAAAAGCCCAAAACTGCAAAAACTTTTTCTACAAAAAGTGTTGAAATTTTTTGGAGTATGGAAGACAATAGCTCTACTTCTTTTAATGATTTTGATGTTGATGGTTGCAATATCTCTGAAGTTATTTTGTTCTTACAAAAGCTTGCTTTAAGTCCTAATGCTAGTTCTATGAATGTTGCTTTTACAGAGCATATTACAAATGCTCTCATGAAAATTAGGGAAGAAAAGTTGAAACAAAAGGTTTCTATTTCCAAGAAGTTAGTAGATGGTTGGGAGCCCATCATTGATATGAATGTGAATGATTTTTATTGTCATGCTTTATGTGATCTTGGTGCAAGCATTTCTATTATACCTAGAAAAATTTATGATATGCTTGGTTTACCACCGCTTGAAAATTGTTATTTTGATGTTCCTCTTGCTGATGTTGCTAAGAAGAAACCTTTGGGAAGGATTAATGATGTTCTTATTATGGTTAACAATAACCTTGTTCCCGTTGATTTCCTTGGATTGGATGTTGAATGCAATGCTTCATGTCCTATTATTTTGGGAAGACCTTTTCTTAAAACTGTTGGTGCCATCATTGATATGAAGAAAGGCACCATTAAATATCAATTCCCACTCAAGAAAGGTATGGAACACTTCCCTAGAAAGAGAAAGAAATTATTTTTTGACTCTATTCTTAGAGCAAATTATGAACTTGATGCTTCATCGCTTGATATTACTTGATTTCCACTTTCTGCGCCTAGCTCAAAGGCGTTAAAGAAAAGCACTCTTGGGAGATAACCCAATGTTTTCTTTTCAGTACTTTTTATTTTTTTGAGTTTTGGAAGTTATTACTACTGTAATGACCTCTCCTTATCATTTTTATTTCATTTTTGTGCAAAGAAGAACCTCTAATTGGAGGAAGGTAAGATTTGGGGAAGTTGTTGTCCTGAAAAAGATTTCTGCGCTGCACCGTAAAAATTTGTGAAAATTCTCAGAATATCTTTTTGATCTGCGATTTCTTGTGCACATGCCCCAGGTTATTTCCAAACATTTATTAGTTTTGCACTTTTCGATTTGAGCAACAGAAGATCCTCGGAAAAATCGATCTTTGTCAGCTGTTCTTTTTTGACAGATTTCTGTCACTATTTGTGTTTGCCTCTCGATTGCTTTCTTTTTGAGTTCTTTTGATCATGGAACTTTTGAGGAAGTTGCTACAGTAGCTTAAGCTTTAATTAATGGTATATTTGAGTTTGAAACTGAACCAAAAGAGTAGATTTACTATCATGCTTACACTAATGTTGCTAATAGAATTGTGTGAAGTTTTGTATGAAGGAAGTTTTTAAGTGTAGGGAAAGGAGAGTGATAAGATGAGATGAAGTATGGACAAAAGCTCAAGCTTGGGGATGCCCATGTCACCCCAAAAAATATCCAAGAGGTACAAGCGTCAAAGCTTGGGGATGCCCCGAGGCACCCCTTCTTCATCGGTAAAAATCAGGTCACCTTTCAAGACAATATATTTTTATTGCTTCGTATACTATGCGTTTTTCTTGGAGTGTCTTTACTTTTGCTTTCAGTTTTCTTTTATTTTGTTTGCTGCAATAAATGGTTGGACCTCAACAAATTTCTTTTGGAGAAGACACACTCCGCTTTTCATTGCCAAGAACACTCTAGTTTTCACTCTTATCGTTCAACAAGTGTTCTCTTTTTCTAGTATTGCGTTTAGCTTTCGTTTTTCGCCTTGATTTTTGTTCAGATCTTGTTATATCTTTGTATCAACGTGCATTTAGACCACTAGTCTATTTTGGTTTTCATCTCAAAGAGTGGTTATAAAAAGGTTGAATGGTGTTGGAAAAGAGAAAAAAGTTTCATGCATATAGTGGTACAAATGGGAGCTTGTTTAGACTGTGGCTTAGACTTTTGCATGTCATGCTTGATGTTATTTTGATAGTATGCTTAGTAGTTTTTCTTGTAGCATGACTTGTCTCAAATGACTGATATTTCTTAATGTGCCTTTGAAAGAATCATGTGTTGTTTTTATTATATGTGACGAGGGTTGATACGTCTCAAACGTATCTATAATTTTTGATGCTCCATGCTTGTTTTTACACCATTTGCCTATTGTTTCGTTACACTTAGTGGCACTTTTATGCATTTTCCGGAACTAACCTATTAACGAAGTGCCACAGTGCCAGTTTCCTGTTTTCTGCTATTTTTGTGTTTCAGAAGTGATACACAGGAAATATTCTCGGAATTGGACGAAACAAGTTCCTGAAGTCTTATTTTACCAGGAAGCTTCCAGAGATCCAAAGAGGAGTAGGAGGGGGGCCACCAGGGGCCCACACACAGGGGTGGCACGGCCAGCCCCTGGCCCGCGCCACCACCGTGTGAGGCCACCTGGCCCCACCTCTGACAACGCCCCTTCGCCTATAAAGACCCCCCGACGGAAAAAACCTAAGTACCCGATCAGATTTCCAGAACACATCGCGATCCGCCGCCGCCGTCGACCCAAAGATCGGGAGGGTCCAGAAGCTCTTCCCGGCACCCTGCCGGAGAGGGGAATCGCCATCGGAGGTCTTCTTCATCGCCATGCTTGCCTCCGGAGCGATGAGTGAGTAGTCTACCTTGGACTATGGGTCCATAGCAGTAGCTAGATGGTTGTCTTCTCCACCATGTGCTTCATGTTTAGATCTCATGAGCTGCCTTACATGATTGAGATCACCGTTATGTAATTCTACATGTTTGGTTTGTTGGGATCCGATGAATATTGGTGTTTATGATTAAGTTGCTGTACTGAATTATATCTTTTGTTATCTCTATGTTGTTTATGATCTTGCATGCTCTCCATTGTTAGTAGCTATCTTGGCCGAGTAGTTGCTAGTGACTCCAAGAGGGGGTATTTATGCTCGATAGTGGGTTCATGCCTCTATTTCACCTGGGGGAGTGACAGAAACCTCTAAGGTGGTAGATGTGCTATTGCTACTAGGAAGAAAACAACATTCATATGCTCAAGGGCATATGCTTTGTTTACATTACACACTTTGCTTAATGCAATTATCTGTTGTTCGCAACTTAATACTTCTAGGGTGTTCGGATTGATATCCTAGGGAGTGGATTATTAGTCATAGATGCAGTTGGATGGCGGTCTATGTATTTTGTTGTAATGCCCAGAGTAAATCTCATAGTGATCTTCTTGACATATCACGTTATCTTTATTCTATCAATTGCCCAACTGTAATTTGTTTACCCAGCATGTGTTATTTTATCTATGGAGAGACACCACTAGTGAACTGTGGACCCCGGTCCTATTTACATCATATTGCTATCACCTGTTTACTTTACTCGTACTGTTTACTTTATTCGCATACTCTACTGTTTTCCACTCGATACGCTCATAACCTTTGTTTCAAGCAAACCGGTGAGATTGACAACCTCATCGCAAGTTGGGAACAAAGTATTTGTTTGTGTGTATGCAGGTTCCGCATCACCTTCAGTCGTCATTGTCTCTCCTCTCCTGATCGATAAACCTTGGTATCTTAACTGAGGGAAAACTCGCTGTTATACTCATCATACCTTCCTCTTGGGGTTCCCAACGGGTTGGTTATCCACCACGCACAAGGACTGTCTGCAGCAACATTTATTTGGAGTAGCAGCCTATTTTCTGGCGCCGTTGCCGGGGAATGAAGAAGAATAATCTCCCTCGTCAACTGGGCGCCATCAAAGGGATCAGCTTATTTTCTAGCGCCGTTGCCGGGGAGGAGAGAAGACTTCTGCGAGGGGAGTTTTTCGCACACACATTCTTTACTTTGTTTTATTGTTTTGCTTTACTTTATTTTATTTTATCTGCATTGCTTTTTATCAAAAACCCAAAAAAAATTAGAATCCTTGGTAGTTGTTTTTACTTGTTTACTTTCGTTTTGCTGAAATGGCCAATCCTGAAAACACCAAGTTGTGTGACTTTACTAGCACAAACAATAGTGATTTTATCTGCACTCCTATTGCACCACCTGCTACTGCTGCAAATTTTTATGAGATTAAGCCTGCTTTATTGAACCTTGTTATGAAAGAGCAATTTTCTGGTGCTAGTACTGAAGATGCTGCAGCTCATCTCAACAATTTTGTTGAGCTATGTGAGATGCAGAAATATAAGGATGTTGATAGTGATATTATTAAGCTCAAGTTGTTTCCTTTTTCTTTGAGAGGAAAAGCTAAAGATTGGTTGCTGTCTTTGACTAAGAATAGTATTGATTCATGGGCTAAGTGTCAGGACGCTTTTATTGGTAGATACTATCCTCCTGCTAAGATTATAGCTTTGCGTACCAATATTATGAAGTTTACTCAGTTTGATAATGAACATGTTGCTCAGGCTTGGGAAAGAATGAAATCTATGATAAAGAATTGCCCCACTCATGGACTGACTACTTGGATGATTATCCAAACTTTTTATGCAGGACTGAATTTTTCTTCAAGGGACCTACTTGATTCAGCTGCTGGAGGCACTTTCATGTCCCTTACTTTGGGCGCCGCATCAAAGCTACTCGACAACATGATGGTAAATTATTCTGAATGGCACACCAAGAGAGCTCCACAAGGTAAGAAGGTAAATTCTGTTGAGGAAACCTCTTCCTTGAATGATAAGATTGATACCATTATGGCTATGCTTGCTAATGATAGGACTCATGTTGATCCTAATAATGTTCCTTTGGCCTCTCTGGTTGCTCAAGAAGAGCACGTTGATGTGAATTTCATTAGAAACAATAATTTTAACAACAATGCTTATAGGAACAATTTTGCTAGTAACAATTATAGGCCGTATCCTTCTACCAATGGTAATGGTTATGGTAACTCTTATGGTAATTCCTACAACAACACTAGGGCCGCGCCCTCCGAGCTTGAGGTAATGCTCAAGGACTTCATCGGTAAGCAAACTGCTTTTAACAAGTCTGTTGAGGAAAAGTTAGGCAAAATTGATATTCTTGCTTCTAAAGTTGATAGCCTTGCTCATGATGTTGAACTTCTGAAATTAAAATTGTTTCCTAATAATGTGAAAGAGAGCAATGTTGTTGCCGCCGCTAATGCAATCCAAGTTGGAATTGATGAAAATATTAGATTGTTAGCGGAATTGCATGCCAGGTGGGAAAGAGAAGATGACATGGCTAGAGAGATGAAGGTATGTACCATTACTACCTCTAATGATGTTGCTCCTACTGGTAGCAACCCTCTTACTTTGATTGGTGTAGAGAAAACTCCCACTCCTTGTGTTAAAAAGCCTAAAACTGCCAAAACTTTTTCTCAAAAGAGTGCTGAAATTTTTCGGAGTGTGGGAGATGATAGCTCTATGTCTTTTAATGATTTTGATGTTGATGGCTGCAATATATCTGAAGTTATTTTGTTCTTGCAAAAGCTTGCTTTGACTCCCAATGCTAGTTCTTTAAATATTGCTTTTACTAAGCATATTACCAATGCTCTCATAAAGATTAGGGATGAAAAGTTGAAGCAGAAAGCCTCTATTCCCAAGAAGTTAGAAGATGGTTGGGAACCCATCATTGATATGCATGTTAATGGTTATGATTGCCATGCTTTATGTGATCTAGGTGCTAGTATTTCTATCATGCCTAGAAAGATTTATGACATGCTTGATTTACCACCGCTTGAAAAATGTTATTTTGATGTTCCTATTGCTGATGTTGCTAAGAAGAAACCTTTGGGAAGGATTAATGATGATCTTATTGTGGTTAACAATAACCTTGTTCCCGTTGATTTTCTTGTTATGGACGTTGAATGCCATGCTTCATGTCCTATTATTTTGGGAAGACCCTTTCTTCGAACTGTAGGTGCTATCATTGATATGAGGGAAGGCACTATTAAGTATCAATTCCCACTTAAGAAAGGTATGGAACACTTCCCTAGGAAAAGAAATAAATTACTTTTTGACTCTATTCTTAGAGCAAATTATGAGCTTAATGCTTCATCACTTGATATTACTTGATTCGCAATTTTCTGCGCCTAGCTCAAAGGCGTTAAAGAAAAGCACTCTTGGGAGATAACCCAATGTTTTCTTTTCAGTACTTTTTCTTTTATTTGAGTCTTGGAAGTCATTACTACTGTAATGACCGCTCCTTATCTTGTTTATTTCATTTTTGTGCCAAGAGAAGCCTCTAATTTGAGTGAGGTAAAGATTTGGGGATGTTGCTGTCCTGAAACTGTTTTCGGTGCTGCACCGTAAACATTCGTGAAAATTCTCTGTTTATCTTTTGGACCTGCGATTTCTTGTGCATATGCCCCAGGTTATATCCAAACTTTTCTTAGTTGAACACTTTTTGATTTGAGCAACAGAAAATCCCTCAAAAATTCGACCTTTGTCAGCTGTTCAGTTTTGACAGATTTCTGCCAATATTTGTGTTTGCCACTTTATCGCTTTCTTTTGAGTTCTTTTGATCATGGAACTTTTGGGGAGGTTGCTACAGTAGTATTTGCTATATATGTGGTGGTTTTGAGTTGAAACCTGAGGCAAATAGAGGATTGATTATATGTTATGCTTACACTAATGTTGCTAATAGAATTGTGTTTAGTTTTGTATGAAGGAAGTTTTCAAGTGTAGGGATTGGAGAATGATGAGATGAGTTGAAGAATGGACAAAAGCTCAAGCTTGGGGATGCCCATGCATCACCCCAAGAAATATCCAAGAAGTACAAGCGTCAAAGCTTGGGGATGCCCCCGAGGCACCCCTTCTTCATCGGCAAAAATCAGGTCACCTTTCAAAACACTATATTTTTATTGCTTCATGCACTATGTGTTTTTCTTGGAGCGTCAGTTGTTTTAGTTTTCTTAGTTGGTTTAGTTTGTTTGTTTGCTGCAATAAATGGTTGGACCCCAACAAATTTCTTTTGGAGGAGATGTACTCGTTTTCATTTGCAAAGAACGCTCTAGTTTTTCACTCTTATTAAAAATCGATGCGTTCTTCTTTTTCTGCTACTGCTTTTGGTTTTCATTTTCGCCTTGATATGCGTTCAGATCTTGTCATATCTTTTCATCAAGGTGTATTTTTGCCTCTGATCTTTATTGGTTTTCATCAAAAGAGGTGTTTATAAAAATTTCAAATGGTGTTGGAAAAGAGAAAAAGCTTTGTGCAAAATAGTGGTACAAAAAGGAGCTTGTGTAGACTGCGGCTTAGGCTTTTTCATGTCATGCTTGATGTCTTTTTGATAGTATGCTTAGTGGTTTTGCTGTAGCATGACTTGTCTCAAATAACTGAGATTGCTCAATGAGCCTTTGAAAAAATCATGCGTTGTTTTTATTGTATGGAAGCATTATTTTGGTTTTCTCCTTGATGCTTTATTTGGGTTGACTTGGCGCATGCTCACACATGTTAGACTCTTACAAAGTCGCCAATAGCCTTCATGATCATTTAGTTTTTGACTTTTGATGCCATCGTATGCTTTTTTTAATGTCGCTTTGCATGATTATGGCCATTATTGCTCTCTTAGTTGGTCGCTCCCAGTCTTTTGCTAGCCCTCGCCTTGTACTGAGTATGAGCTCTACTCGTGCATCCAACTCCTAAAAGCCAAAGTTTTCCATTGTGTCCACCATACATACCTACTAGCAATTTGCTATTCCAAGTAAATTTGACTTGCTTTTATTTTCTCTTCAAATTAAACTCTTACCAGTGTTATGCGAAATTCGGTTAGTAAAGCTCTCACGAACCGGAAGGCACACTTTACTTTTTCCTGTTCTTAAAAATTTGACATTGTGGTCTCTTATGTTGAGTTGTTATGCTTGCAAGTTGTAAGTTGGAGACTAGCCCAGCCATGCAGTCATGGGCAAGCTTTCAACATTGCACTTCTTATTTGAGTTGATATCGTGATCTTTTGTCTATGGATGCCCGCGGTGTGAAATGAATTGGGAATCTTGTAGGGATCATGGAGTTTGTATATGTGTTAGGTAAACGCCGGGCCGCCAATCTAAGCCATGCATAATTCATGGTGGAAATTTGTAGCATACCCATGGTGAACATTCGACGACGCATCTCATAATAAAAAGCTAAACAAAAGGCAAATAAAAGAGATGTCGAGGTGTTCATTGTCTACTTGTCCTGTCATTTTGGTGTGGGCTTGTTCCATGTCATCGGGCACGGAGGTACCCCATTGGCGGTTCTCAATGATATGCATATACTTACAATGACAAGAGCCTTGCTTGGGACTCTAAGTAAAGTAGCATGAGGTTTGGGTACTCGTATTCACGGGGCATGAGGTTTTCAACTTATGATTTGTCAAGCATATGCATCATAATTGTTCTCGCATTAACTTTAACCATTCAAGATGCTTATGATGGGGGCAATGAGAGCTCAAAGCCGGTAAGTACCATAATTTTTGAAGGTTATAAAACTTGCAATCACTGCTTCCCTCTGCGAAGGGTCTTTCTTTTACTTTTATGTTGAGTCACCACCTTCTTTCTTTATGCACCATTAAGAGAGCATAGTTGTCATTCTTAGTGTGATATGCATTGTCCCAAAGTTCATTGATTGATTCATATTGTTGGTTTCACTTGTTCTTAAATTATTTGTATCTAGTCGCCCTCTTAAATTTGAAGGTGTCCTATGCATTTATGTTTTGCTCTCTTTGAAGGACAAGCTGAAAACCATTTGTATGTTTTTCCTTATGATTTGAACACACGTTTGACTTTCATTGTTTCATTTCATGATCTTTTGTTTGTGTTCATTTACATGTTTACAACATGGTTGCTAAGTTCTTATTGTCATGATTATATCTTCATGCCCATGTTTTAAGTTCTTATGATCCCAGCTCACCAATGCTTACATATATGATCAAGATTGTGTAGGTGCATGTCACCTCAAAAATTATTCTTTTGTTATCACTTACCTACTCGAGGACGAGCAGGAGTTAAGCTTGGGGATGCTTGATACGTCTCAAACGTATCTATAATTTTTGATGCTCCATGCTTGTTTTTACACCATTTGCCTATTGTTTCGTTACACTTAGTGGCACTTTTATGCATTTTCCGGAACTAACCTATTAACGAAGTGCCACAGTGCCAGTTTCCTGTTTTCTGCTGTTTTTGTGTTTCAGAAGTGATACACAGGAAATATTCTCGGAATTGGACGAAACAAGTTCCTGAAGTCTTATTTTACCCGGAAGCTTCTAGAGATCCGAAGAGGAGTAGGAGGGGGGCCACCAGGGGCCCACACACAGGGGTGGCGCGGCCAGCCCCTGGCCCGCGCCACCACCGTGTGAGGCCACCTGGCCCCACCTCTGACGACGCCCCTTCGCCTATAAAGACCCCCCCCCGACGGAAAAAACCTAAGTACCCGATCAGATTTCCAGAACACATCGCGATCCACCGCCGCCGTCGACCCGAAGATCGGGAGGGTCCAGAAGCTCTTCCCGGCACCCTGCCGGAGAGGGGAATCGCCACCGGAGGTCTTCTTCATCGCCATGCTTGCCTCTGGAGCGATGAGTGAGTAGTCTACCTTGGACTATGGGTCCATAGCAGTAGCTAGATGGTTGTCTTCTCCACCATGTGCTTCATGTTTAGATCTCATGAGCTGCCTTACATGATTGAGATCACCGTTATGTAATTCTACATGTTTGGTTTGTTGGGATCCGATGAATATTGGTGTTTATGATTAAGTTGCTGTACTGAATTATATCTTTTGTTATCTCTATGTTGTTTATAATCTTGCATGCTCTCCGTTGTTAGTAGCTATCTTGGCCGAGTAGTTGCTAGTGACTCCAAGAGGGGGTATTTATGCTCGATAGTGGGTTCATGCCTCTATTTCACCTGGGGGAGTGCCAGAAACCTCTAAGGTGGTAGATGTGCTGTTGCTACTAGGGAGAAAACAACATTCATATGCTCAAGGGCATATGCTTTGTTTACATTACACACTTTGCTTAATGCAATTATCTGTTGTTCGCAACTTAATACTTCTAGGGTGTTCGGATTGATATCCCAGGGAGTGGATTATTAGTCATAGATGCAGTTGGATGGCGGTCTATGTATTTTGTTGTAATGCCCAGAGTAAATCTCATAGTGATCTTCTTGACATATCACGTTATCTTTATTCTATCAATTGCCCAACTGTAATTTGTTTACCTAGCATGTGTTATTTTATCTATGGAGAGACACCACTAGTGAACTGTGGACCCCGGTCCTATTTACATCATATTGCTATCACCTGTTTACTTTACTCGTACTGTTTACTTTATTCGCATACTCTACTGTTTTCCACTCGATACGCTCATAACCTTTGTTTCAAGCAAACCGGTGAGATTGACAACCTCATTGCAAGTTGGGAACAAAGTATTTGTTTGTGTGTGTGCAGGTTCCGCATCACCTTCAGTCATCATTGTCTCTCCTCTCCTGATCGATAAACCTTGGTATCTTAACTGAGGGAAAACTCGCTGTTATACTCATCATACCTTCCTCTTGGGGTTCCCAACGGGCTGGTTATCCACCACGCACAAGGACTGTCTGCAGCAACATTCATTTGGAGTAGCAAGGGTTAACTCGACAAATGTCCTAGATGAAGGACTTAGGATCGGGGGAATAGGGCATCAGATGAACTCAGATGTAAAATCTGTCAAACAAGGCGTGTATCGAGAATAAACGTGGTGATCAACTTGGCTTACTCTCAATCTGTCCCTGACCGTCCTCTCCTGGCCCCTATATATAGGTGGCCAGGTCTCGAGGATCCGGTCGGGTCCGTTACATATTACAATATCAATATACGACAGGGATTCATACTTTGACTATGATTACACTTGGGCCCAGCTTAACGGGCCTTAGGGGTACTTAAGTAACTGACCCTATTATCTATACCCTTGTTAGTAGCCCCCGAGATTCTACCAGAATTGTAGATTCGGGTTGAATCTCAGATCTTCATATCTTTGACTTGATCAATCTTTTGACTTTTTCTTCTCCCTGTACTCAAAATAAACAACTTTTATTATATTATCTTGCAAGGGGTTTTGGCTAACAAGCCTGACAGCTCTGACGGATCAAGAGGTCAGTTAACTACCAGAGCAGATACTTGTCACCTACTTCAAACTCAATCCCCTTGGACTTGAATCTGGGAAACTGGTCAAACCCGTTCTTTTTCTGCATTTAGGACTTACAAAGAACGAGTTCCAGTAGTTCTCAGGGTACCCAGTGCATCCACCGGAATTTTCTTTGCGTCGTAGACACGGAAAATTACTAGCAGAGCGCATTCAGGTGCGTATACTAGGCCACACAGGACGGATCCTGGGGTCTTACCTTCGTGATTTTTTATGATCACGGCATTCAAGCTTTGTCCCAATGACTTAGCCTGAGAATCATTTGACTTCTTATTGCAAGCCTTGTTTGACTGTTGAGATGTGCAAAATATTTGAGTTGTTCTTCCTTCAAATAACTGTGAATAACTCCCGATGGGAGTAATCGATGTTTATTTTGTCGACAATGAAGTCGAAGATTGTTGTCGACGAAAGGTAGTCGATTACGCCTTTGATTTTTCTTCAATGTTATCCATTATCATCGGGTGCACGACCAGTGCTCCCGATGGGAGGAGCCCCTAAGGCTATAGCCGAAATTTTTTGGGTATAGGCTCAAAATATACATATTGTCTTCTCATCTTTCTCCTGCGGTACTCTTGGTACGATTGTGCTTAGTTGTTCATCCAGATTTTTGAATGGTAGTAGCCCCCGAGTCCATGAGGGGGTGCGTTGTGATCTTTTATATACTCCAATACTATTCTACCACATTGCTTTTTAACCTTGTAATCTTTGCATGTATCTTTTCCCCGTCCTTTATATATGTTGTCGCTGCCTTATTTTCTGCTCAAGGCAAAATGTAAAAGCCCGTGGATTTATTTGGACCCGTAACTTGCTGAGGCCCACGAAAGGTTACTTATAAATAAAGGACGCCGGCTAGGGAAAACCCTAATCCCTTCATTACCAACTTCCTCCGCCGCATAGTCTTCATCCTCCATATCTCATCTAGGGTTTTTCCTCCCACCAAGCGCAACTTCTCAATGGCGGATGCTGGTGGTGCCAATCTGGATGCCGGTGTGCAGATGGAAAAGCGGGGATGCTGCCGTCCCCGCGGTAGTAAGAATAAACCAAAGGACGCCTCTATGGTGGCCTCGCCGTCCACATCTGTGAAGCGGCGTCCCGGCCGCCTTGTGGGGAGTAAAAACAAGCCCAAGATACCTGTTGCTGCTGCTCCAGGCTCTAGCGTTGCTCCTCAAAATGCTTCACCTCCTCCTCCTCCTCCCAAGATCTATTCCTTCTTCTACATCGCCGGCGCTCAATGCTGTGAGATACAGCATGTTCTGCTGAAATTCACCAAGTTCATGGATGGGCGTGAGCTTCGTGAAGCAATTCTCTATGAACAATCTAGGGAAGGAACTCCTTATGAAGTGGAGGTGTACTATGATGGATGCGGCGAGATGTATTTCAGGGGCGGCTGGCCCCAGTTTGCGGAAGACCATGGCCTCCATCAAGGGTTTTTCATGCTCTTTGACTACCATTGTGGTACGTTGAAGTTTGATGTGAAGATCTACGACTACACTCAGTGCCAGAAAGAGTACGAGGCTGAGGTGCACTTTTAGTAGATGCTTCCTTGATGTAATCTTTTGTTTAGTTCTCTCTTGGCGGGCTTCATGTAATAAGTACATGTAATGAACTTTATTTTATGCCATCGTGTTTGTTTAGTAATAGACCAGAGGAACTACCAGTGTTCCGAGGTATGTTTAATTTACTTGCGCGTTGCCTTGAACTGCGCTTGCCTTTGTCGAATATCGGGTTGTAAACAACCTTGCAATAATTCTTGAAGATACATGAGTATGGGATCTCAATAATTTTTATATTCTTTCATACGACTCGAGGGTCGGAGCCCCTGAGTGGAAATAGTGATATATTACACATATTGTTGAGTTGTCCCAAAGAACCCGGCCTATGGCCTCATGTTCTGGGTTTCAGAAGGTCATAACTCGTAATTTTCTATTGTCAAGATTTTTTTACGCATAGAAGTGCCAGAGTTGTTCTGCATTCCACGGGTTGCTCTCATCTTTCCCTATCTTCTTGTCTTGTAGTCGATAAGCTCCTCCTGGAATGACTTCTGCCACGATGTGAGGTCCCACCCATGGGGACTCTAATTTGTCGTGACCGTCTTGCTTGAGTCGTAAGACTAAATCTCCTACCACGAAAGATCATGGGCGAACTCGACTAATATGGTAGTTTCATAGACTTTGCTGGTACTGTGTAGCTCTGGCTAGTGCGACATCTCTTGCTTCATCGAGTGCGTCAATGTCATCCTGAAGTGCTCCTGTAGAAGTTGTTTTGTTGTAAGCCGCGATTCTTGGGGCTTCATGAGTGATTTTGACTGGAAGCATGGCTTCTGTGCCATGGACCAGAAAAAAGGGGGTTTCTTGGCTAGCCGCATTGGGTGTGGTTCTGAGACTCCAAAGCACGGAGGGCAACTCATCTACCCAGGCATGTTTAGCCTTCTCCAGGGGCGCTAATAGCCTCTTTTTTATTCCGTTGCATATTAAGCCATTGGCTTTCTCGACTTGTCCATTTGTTTTTGGATGTGCTATAGACGCGAATTTTAGTTTGATTCCCATACTCTCGCAGTAACTTTTGAACTCTTTCGATGTGAAGTTTGTCCCATTGTCTGTGATGATGCTGTGCGGCACTCCAAAGCAAAATACTATAGATTTGATGAAGTTGATTGCTACTGTGGAATCTTGAGTAGTTACCGGGGCTGTCTCTACCCATTTAGTGAATTTGTCTACTACCACCAACATGTAGACATGCCCTCCTGGCCAAGATTTGTGCAATTTCCCTACCATATCAAGACCCCATTGTGCAAAGGGCCAGGACAATGGTATTGGTTGTAGTTCTGCTGCTGGTGTGTGTGGTCGAGATGCAAATCGTTGGCAGGCCTCGCACCTTCTAACTATATCTTTTGCATCTTCGATGGCCGTTAACCAGTAGAATCCTACACGGAAAGCTTTAGCTGCAATAGCTCTGCTGCTAGCATGATGCCCGCACATTCCTGCATGGATATCCTTTAATATATCTTGTCCTTCTTGAGGCGTGACACATCGCTGTAAGACGCCAGCTATACTTTTCATGTACAACTTCCCTTGTAACACGACGAATGCCTTGGATCATCGTATTATCCTTCTTGCTTCAATTGTATCTTCGGGTAGTGTTTTGTTTATCATGTATGCCAAGTATGGCTGCATCCAGGTTTCTTTGACCATCATATCTTCCTCTGGTTCTGTTGTGCTTCCTGTGCCAGGCTTGCCAGCCCCCGAGCCTGTTGTTGGATGCTGGCTTGGTTCTCCTGTGGTCAAACTCTTGCTATGTTCTATTGACCGCTCTATGATTTCTTCCCAAAAGACTCATGGTGGTATAGGTAGGCATTGGGACCCGATGTTTGCTAAATTGTCAGCTTCCTCGTTGCTGGCCCTGCTGACGTGTGAAACTTTGCATCCATCGAATGTTCCCTCTAGATAGTAATAGAAATTTCTGTATGCCGTCATGTTGTCACTGATGGCATCGCAATAAATCTGGTGGTCCTGTGTTTTGCAGTTCTAGCCACTATGCTGTGAAATCCGGTAATACTTGAGATTTGATTGCTTTTCGTTTCTTGTACGTGATGTCCAAGGGTGATAGTTCGATTCCCCATAAAGAGACACGTCCTGTTGCTGCAGGGTTGTTCAATATGTTTAATAGTGGGGCTTTGTTAACCACTATGATTGGATGCACTGTGAAATATTGCTGTAACTTTTGTGCTGTTGTGAATACGCTATATGCAAGCTTTTGATAATGCGGGTACCTCTGCTTTGTTGGAGATAATACTTTGCTAAGGAAATATACCGGCCTCTGGACTCCGTGCGCCTTTCCTTCTTTGCTTCTCTCGACTACTAGTACCGTGCTTATCACTTGATGTGTGGCTACGATATATAATAGTAGCGGCTCTTTTTCCTTTGGTGTGACCAACACTAGTGGTGTGGAGAGCACTTTTTTTAGTTGCGCAAAAGCTGTATCTGCTTCTTCTGTCTACTCGAACTTATCATCTGACTTTTTCATGAGTGCGTAGAAGGGAAGAGCTTTTTCTCCTAATCGTGTGACAAATCGACTTAATGTCGCGATGCGTCCTGCAAGTTTCTGTACATCGTGTAGCTTTGCTGGTTTCCCCATTGTTAGTATTGCTTGGATTTTCTCTGGGTTTGCTTCTATGCCTCTTGCTGACACCAAGAATCCCAAAAGTTGCCCTGCTGACACGCCAAAAGAGCATTTTCTCGGGATAAGCTTGAGCTTGTACCTATTCAGGTTGTCAAAGGTTTCCGTCAAATCGCTGATTAAGGACTCCTCCTTTCTTGTGGTGATGACAATGTCATCGATGTAGACTTGGATGTTGCATCCTATTTGACTTCCGAGGCAATTTTCCATCATCCGTTGGTAAGTTGCTCCTGTGTTTTTGAGGCCGAAGGGCATGACTTGATAGCAGAACACGCCGTATGGTGTGATAAAAGTTGTTTTTTCTTCGTCTTCTTTCTTCAATTTGATCTGGTTGTAACCAGAATATGCGTCCAGGAAGGAAAGCCTTGCGCACCCCACCGTTGAGTCTATTATTTGATCAATGCGAGGTAGCGGAAAGGGATCCTTGGGACAATGCTTGTTGAGAGATGTGTAGTCGGCACATACTCTTTGTACATCTGTATTTTTCTTGGGGACGATAACTGGGTTGGATACCCAAGTCGATGCTTTGATTTCTCTGATGAATCCTGCATTTTCTAGCATGTGTAGCTCGGATGCTATTGCTTTTCTTTTGGGTTCATCGAACCATCGCAGAGATTGCCTGACTGGTTTTGCCTTTGGATCCACATTTAGTGCATGCTCGATGAGTTCCCTGGAACCCCTGGCATGTCTGAAGGACATCAGGCAAAGATTTCCCAGCGCTCATGGAGGAACTCGACGAGCACGCTTTCCTATGCAGGGTCCAAGTTTACCGCTATGGAGGTGGTTTTGTTCGGGTCC
Organism: Dactylis glomerata; assembly: GCA_007115705.1. Lineage (NCBI taxonomy): Eukaryota > Viridiplantae > Streptophyta > Magnoliopsida > Poales > Poaceae > Dactylis > Dactylis glomerata. The sequence goes on from QXEO01001356.1 coordinate 1,742,891, forward strand.
GTAGGGTGGACCTAGATTTTCTTCGAGTCTTGGGTTGTGTCGAAAGCCTGATCTAGCAGGGGTCGACCGACGTCGGGTAGCACATTGTGATCAGTTTTGCCCCTGAGTCGTGTATATTCAGCTATCATGCCGAAAGTTTGCACCATCCTATTGAATTGTCTGTCGCAAGTGTTGGATACTTCGAAACTACCTTGTACCATGATGGTCCCTTTAGGTCCTGGAATTTTGAGTATTAAAGATGCGTAATGAGGGACTGCCATGAATTTTGCAAATGCTGGTCGCCCCAGGATTGCGTGATACTGCGAAGGCCAGTCCATTACTTCGAACTCTAATTTTTCTCTGCGGTAATTGCCTCTATCACCAAAACAAACATCGAGTTCTATTTTCCCGAGGGGGTAGTTTGCGCTCCCTGGTACTATTCCGTGGAAGGAGCAATCTGTCGGCTTCAGGCTTTCCAGCGAGATGCTCATTGCCCTCAGGGTTCTTGCGTATATTAGGTTTATGCCGCTTCCTGCGTCCATGAATACTCGGCCAATATCGTATCCTCCTATTTGTGCCTTCAACACCATTGGCGCGTGCCCTGGCCTGGGCACTTTCCTTGGGTGGTCTGCTCTGCTAAACCTGACTGGTTGGTTGGACCACCTCAAGTACTCTGTAGTGGCCGGTGGTGATGATATTGCTAGGTTTACTTGACTTGATATACTCTTCTGTTCTTTCTTGGATTTTGGCACCGGCTGGATCATTGCGGATATGTATACTTTTGATTCCAAATGTTTTGCAAGATGTTGCATTTGATATCCTTGACTTGTACTCCTTCCTCCCTGACGTGTTCCTTGGTTCGGATCCAGAGCACTTTGCAACCTTAAGAATGTTCTGCAGTCCTTCATCTGGTGATTAGAAACTCTCTTCCCATCCAAGTACGCGTAGTGAATGCGACAGGGGCCATGAAGCATGTCTTCTGCCGATGGGCCGGAGTATTTTGGCTTTTCTTTTCCTTGACTGCTTCTGTCTTGAACCTCCCTGCTTTCATAGCCTTCCTCGTCCCTTCTTTCATATCCTGCGGCTATCTGATTTCGCCTTGTGCGGCTGTCCTCATTGCGAGACCTTCGCCTTTGCCTGCTTGCTCTGTCGACTTCTGGTGAACGCGCCCTTTTGCTGTTGTACACGTATTCTCCATCGGTGAATCTATTTGCTACTTCCATTAATTCCGACACTATCCTGGGCTTTGTTCTCCCTAACTCTTCCACGAGATCCGAACGGCGAAGGCCAGCCGAAAAAGCAACTACTGCCCATTCATCGGAGATGTCTTCCGCAGAGTTTTTTTATTGTACTCCACCTCTGTATGTACGAACATAGAGTTTCGTCCTTCCTCAGTATGCATGACTTGACTTCTTCTAGCGACGCTGGACGTTTGTATGTCGAACGAAAATTTCTTGTGAATTGACTCTCCAGTTCTCCCCAACTTCCAATGGAATCATTGGGTAGGGTGCTTAACCAAGACCGTGCTGCACCGGTGACGTATAACAGCAGGCTTTGCATCGCCGTTGCTTTCGTTTCTCCGAGTATTTGCACTACTTGTAGGTAGTCTGATAACCATAGTCTGGGTTCTTGTGACTCATCATACTTTTGCTGATCATGTGGTAGTTTGAATCCTTTGGGTACTCACGTTCTGCGAACCCTTTGGGTAAAGCATAGCGCACCCATCTCTTTTTCATCATCTTCATAGTTTTCTTCTTTCCACGTGTAGCACGTGTTGTTTACTCTTGCTTTTGCTATGATATTCCTTGCATCCACCCTTCATGCCCTACGCTTTTCGTCGCCTGATGACTCGCTTGTTTGGCTTTGTGAGGGTTGGTGCATGAAGTTTTCCTTTTCCTTGTCCCCATAATATGTCGCCTTCCTCTCTGGGGAACGTTTCCTTAGTCTATCTTCTACTAACCCGAGGCTTCTTATTGCAACTTGATGCATGTGCTCCCGTGGATCTCCGGGTTCTGGTTGTGTAGTTAGTAGGTACGCTTTGTGCTGCTACTAATGCTGCTTTTGGTGTTTCTTGCAAAAAAAATCCTCCTCCTCGTCTGATGGACTGATACGTCTCAAACGTATCTATAATTTTTGATGCTCCATGCTTGTTTTTACACCATTTGCCTATTGTTTCGTTACACTTAGTGGCACTTTTATGCATTTTCCGGAACTAACCTATTAACGAAGTGCCACAGTGCCAGTTTCCTGTTTTCTGCTGTTTTTGTGTTTCAGAAGTGATACACATGAAATATTCTCGGAATTGGACAAAACAAGTTCCTGAAGTCTTATTTTACCCGGAAGCTTCCAGAGATCCGAAGAGGAGTAGGAGGGGGGCCACCAGGGGCCCACACACAGGGGTGGCGCGGCCAGCCCCTGGCCCGCGCCACCACCGTGTGAGGCCACCTGGCCCCACCTCTGACGACGCTCCTTCGCCTATAAAGACCCCCCGACGGAAAAAACCTAAGTGCCCGATCAATTTTCCAGAACACATCGCGATCCGCCGCCGCCGTCGACCCGAAGATCGGGAGGGTCCAGAAGCTCTTCCCGGCACCCTGCCGGAGAGGGGAATCGCCACCGGAGGTCTTCTTCATCGCCATGCTTGCCTCCGGAGTGATGAGTGAGTAGTCTACCTTGGACTATGGGTCCATAGCAGTAGCTAGATGGTTGTCTCCTCCACCATGTCCTTCATGTTTAGATCTCATGAGCTGCCTTACATGATTGAGATCACCATTATGTAATTCTACATGTTTGGTTTGTTGGGATCCGAATGAATATTGGTGTTTATGATTAAGTTGCTGTACTGAATTATATCTTTTGTTATCTCTATGATGTTTATGATCTTGCATGCTCTCCGTTGTTAGTAGCTATCTTGGCCGAGTAGTTGCTAGTGACTCCAAGAGGGGGTATTTATGCTCGATAGTGGGTTCATGCCTCTATTTCACCTGGGGGAGTGACAGAAACCTCTAAGGTGGTAGATGTGCTGTTGCTACTAGGGAGAAAACAACATTCATATGCTCAAGGGCATATGCTTTGTTTACATTACACACTTTGCTTAATGCAATTATCCGTTGTTCGCAACTTAATACTTCTAGGGTGTTCGGATTGATATCCCCAGGAGTGGATTATTAGTCATAGATGCAGTTGGATGGCGGTCTATGTATTTTGTTGTAATGCCCAGAGTAAATCTCATAGTGATCTTCTTGACATATCACGTTATCTTTATTCTATCAATTGCCCAACTGTAATTTGTTTACCCAGCATGTGCTATTTTATCTATGGAGAGACACCACTAGTGAACTGTGGACCCCGGTCCTATTTACATCATATTGCTATCACCTGTTTACTTTACTCGTACTGTTTACTTTACTCGCATACTCTACTGTTTTCCACTCGATACGCTCATAACCTTTGTTTCAAGCAAACCGGTGAGATTGACAACCTCATCGCAAGTTGGGAACAAAGTATTTGTTTGTGTGTGTGCAGGTTCCGCATCACCTTCAGTCGTCATTGTCTCTCCTCTCCTGATCGATAAACCTTGGTATCTTAACTGAGGGAAAACTCGCTGTTATACTCATCATACCTTCCTCTTAGGGTTCCCAACGGGCTGGTTATCCACCACGCACAAGGACTGTGTGCAGCAACATTCATTTGGAGTAGCAGCCTATTTTCTGGCGCCGTTGCCGGGGAACGAAGAAGAATAATCTCCCTCGTCAACTGGGCGCCATCAAAGGGATCAGCTTATTTTCTGGCGCCGTTGCCAGGGAGGAAGAGAAGACTTCCGCGAGGGGAGATTTTCGCACACACATTCTTTACTTTGTTTTATTGTTTTGCTTTACTTTATTTATTTTACCTGCATCGTTTTATATCAAAAAACCCAAAAAAAAAATTAGAATCCTTGGTAGTTGTTATTTTTGTTGGTCTGTTATTGTCTTGCTTTATCATGCTTTCTATCAATGGTTGGTTTCTTTGAAACTAAATCTTTTTGGCAAGGTGGGTTCACGGAAGAGCAGCAAAATTATTATGAGGAACACCGCCTATCACAAAAAGGGAAACACTTATGGGAACAAATTAATAGATTGTATATCATTGCTAGAAATGTGTGCTCTACTTATAATGTTACTTATTGCTTTGATAGATCTTGTTGCTGTAGGAGGTATAAACACCTCCCTTTTCAATGTGAGTATAATGATGATGTTACCATATCTTCTTATATTAATGGAAATTATGACTTTTATGATGTGGAACAAATTGAAGAATTTATTGCTTGGAAGGGTGCATTCGAACTTGCTTATTTGCTTGAAAATACTGATGATGCACCTTATAAATATGAGGTTTATGATATACTTACATTTTGCTTTGATAATTACAAGGAAGAAAATGGCTATATTCTTAAATATCTTAATAGATGCTCTCCAACGGAAGAGACTAATGCCTTGAAGGAGCCTATGGAAGAACAATTTGCTGAAACTGGAAGGTCATTGGATGAAAAAGAGGAGGAGAGTGATGATCAAGAGGAGGAAGAATGGAGCTACCCATGTCTACCTCCCAATAAGAGTAACTCTTTAACTAATACCTTATTTCATAGCCCTCCATGCTTAACAAAGGAGGGTGAGTGTGATATTTATATTGTTGAGTTTGTTCATGATGCTACTAAAAATTATTATGAGAGAGGAAAATATGGTTGTTGGAATTCTCATGTTACTAAAACACCTCTCTTTATATTGGAAGTTCCGAAGTTGCTCTTGTTTTATCTACCCATACTTGTGACTATGTGCTTCTTTGATTTATTCTCTTACAAGATTCCTATGCATAGGAAGTGGGTTAGACTTAAATGTGTTTTATATTTGCTCCTTGATGCTCTCTTTTGCTTCAATTCATATTTCTTATGTGAGCATCTTCGCAATTTTCTGCGCCTAGCTCAAAGGCGTTAAAGAAAAGCACTCTTGGGAGATAACCCAATGTTTTCTTTTCAGTACTTTTTCTTTTATTTGAGTCTTGGAAGTCATTACTACCGTAATGACCGCTCCTTATCTTGTTTATTTCGTTTTTGTGCCAAGAGAAGCCTCTAATTTGAGTGGGGTAAAGATTTGGGGATGTTGCTGTCCTGAAACTGTTTTCGGTGCTGCACCGTAAAAATTCCTGAATATTCTCTGTTTATCTTTTGGACCTGCGATTTCTTGTGCATATGCCCCAGGTTATATCCAAACTTTTCTTAGTTGAACACTTTTTGATTTGAGCAACAGAAAATCCCTCAAAAATTCGACCTTTGTCAGCTGTTCAGTTTTGACAGATTTCTGCCAATATTTGTGTTTGCCACTTTATCGCTTTCTTTTGACTTCTTTTGATCACGGAACTTTTGGGGAGGTTGCTACAGTAGTATTTGCTAAATATGTGGTGGTTTTGAGTTGAAACCTGAAGCAAATAAAGGATTGATTATATGTTATGCTTGCACTAATGTTGCTAATAAAATTGTGTTTAGTTTTGTATGAAGGAAGTTTTCAAGTGTAGGGATTGGAGAATGATGAGATGAGTTGAAGAATGGACAAAAGCTTAAGCTTGGGGATGCCCATGCATCACCCCAAGAAATATCCAAGAAGTACAAGCGTCAAAGCTTGGGGATGCCCCCGAGGCACCCCTTCTTCATCGGCAAAAATCAGGTCACCTTTCAAAACACTATATTTTTATTGCTTCATGCACTATGTGTTTTTCTTGGAGCGTCAGTTGTTTTAGTTTTCTTAGTTGGTTTAGTTTGTTTGTTTGCTGCAATAAATGGTTGGACCGCAACAAATTTCTTTTGGAGGAGATGTACTCGTTTTCATTTGCCAAGAACGCCCTAGTTTTCACTCTCATTAAAAATCGAGTGTTCTTCTTTTTCTGCTACTGCTTTTGGTTTTCGTTTTTGCCTTGATATGCATTCAGATCTTGTCATATCTTTTCATCAAGGTGTATTTTTGCCTCTGATCTTTATTGGTTTTCATCAAAAGAGGTGTTTATAAAAATTTCAAATGGTGTTGGAAAAGAGAAAAAGCTTTGTGCAAAATAGTGGTACAAGAAGGAGCTTGTGTAGACTGCGGCTTAGGCTTTTTCATGTCATGCTTGATGTCTTTTTGATAGTATGCTTAGTGGTTTTGCTGTAGCATGACTTGTCTCAAATAACTGAGATTGCTTAATGAGCCTTTGAAAAAATCATGCGTTGTTTTTATTGTATGGTAGCATTATTTTGATTTTCTCCTTGATGCTTTATTTGGGTTGACTTGGCGCATGCTCACACATGTTAGACTCTTACAAAGTCGCCAATAGCCTTCATGATCATTTAGTTTTTGACTTTTGATGCCATCGTATGCTTCTTTTAATGTCGCTTTGTCGCTTTGCATGATTATGGCCATTATTGCTCTCTTAGTTGGTCGCTCCCAGTCTTTTGCTAGCCCTCGCCTTGTACTGAGTATGAGCTCTACTCGTGCATCCAACTCCTAAAAGCCAAAGTTTGCCATTGTGTCCACTATAAACTCCTATGCATGGTATTTGTAAGCCATTCCAAAGTAAATTTTCATGTGCTACCTTTCAAAAACCTTCAAAACACTTCTCGTTTTGTGACACTGTTTTCAGCTCATGGGGACGTAGTGGTCGGATTTGCTATCTTCCATATTGCTTATTCCAAAAAGAAAAAAAAAAAGAAAAAAAGGCACTCCTCCATGGAATGTGAATGTTGGTGGGCACCCGATGGAATCGGTTAGCCATGGTTTGTGAAAGAAAAAAAAGGTGGGGAGGAGTGCCAAGCTTTATAAAAGAGCACAAAAGTGCCAATCTCTCTCTCAAAAACTTGCTTCATTTTTGTATGGAAGATAGTAAGAACCCCATTGCCAGTCGTTGACAAACACAACCACCTCTCAAAACCAATTTTTATCTCTCTGTTTTACAAATGAAAAGCTCTAGCACATGTTCAATCACTGCTTCCCTCTGCGAAGGGTCTTTCTTTTACTTTTATGTTGAGTCACCACCTTCTTTCTTTATGCACCATTAAGAGAGCATAGTTGTCATTCTTAGTGTGATATGCATTGTCCCAAAGTTCATTGATTGATTCATATTGTTGGTTTCACTTGTTCTTAAATTATTTGTATCTAGTCGCCCTCTAAAACTTGAAGGTGTCCTATGCATTTATGTTTTGCTCTCTTTGAAGGACAAGCTGAAAACCATTTGTATGTTTTTCCTTATGATTTGAACACACGTTTGACTTTCATTGTTTCATTATCATGATCTTTTGTTTGTGTTCATTTGCATGTTTACAACATGGTTGCTAAGTTCTTATTGTCATGATTATATCTTCATGCCCATGTTTTAAGTTCTTATGATCCCAGCTCCCCAATGCTTACATATATGATCAAGATTGTGTAGGTGCATGTCACCTAAAAAATTATTCTTTTGTTATCACTTACCTACTCGAGGACGAGTAGGAGTTAAGCTTGGGGATGCTTGATACGTCTCAAACGTATCTATAATTTTTGATGCTCCATGCTTGTTTTTACACCATTTGCCTATTGTTTCGTTACACTTAGTGGCACTTTTATGCATTTTCCGGAACTAACCTATTAACGAAGTGCCACAGTGCCAGTTTCCTGTTTTCTGCTGTTTTTGTGTTTCAGAAGTGATACACAGGAAATATTCTCGGAATTGGACGAAACAAGTTCCTGAAGTCTTATTTTACCCGGAAGCTTCCAGAGATCCGAAGAGGAGTAGGAGGGGGGCCACCAGGGGCCCACACACAGGGGTGGCGCGGCCAGCCCCTGGCCCGCGCCACCACCGTGTGAGGCCACCTGGCCCCACCTCTGACGATGCCCCTTCGCCTATAAAGACCCCCCGACGGAAAAAACCTAAGTGCCCGATCAATTTTCCAGAACACATCGCGATCCGCCGCCGCCGTCGACCCGAAGATCGGGAGGGTCCAGAAGCTCTTCCCGGCACCCTGCCGGAGAGGGGAATCGCCACCGGAGGTCTTCTTCATCGCCATGCTTGCCTCCGGAGTGATGAGTGAGTAGTCTACCTTGGACTATGGGTCCATAGCAGTAGCTAGATGGTTGTCTCCTCCACCATGTGCTTCATGTTTAGATCTCATGAGCTGCCTTACATGATTGAGATCACCGTTATGTAATTCTACATGTTTGGTTTGTTGGGATCCAATGAATATTGGTGTTTATGATTAAGTTGCTGTACTGAATTATATCTTTTGTTATCTCTATGATGTTTATGATCTTGCATGCTCTCCGTTGTTAGTAGCTATCTTGGCCGAGTAGTTGCTAGTGACTCCAAGAGGGGGTATTTATGCTCGATAGTGGGTTCATGCCTCTATTTCACCTGGGGGAGTGACAGAAACCTCTAAGGTGGTAGATGTGCTGTTGCCACTAGGGAGAAAACAACATTCATATGCTCAAGGGCATATGCTTTGTTTACATTACACACTTTGCTTAATGCAATTATCTGTTGTTCGCAACTTAATACTTCTAGGGTGTTCGGATTGATATCCCCGGGAGTGGATTATTAGTCATAGATGCAGTTGGATGGCGGTCTATGTATTTTGTTGTAATGCCCAGAGTAAATCTCATAGTGATCTTCTTGACATATCACGTTATCTTTATTCTATCAATTGCCCAACTGTAATTTGTTTACCCAGCATGTGCTATTTTATCTATGGAGAGACACCACTAGTGAACTGTGGACCCCGGTCCTATTTACATCATATTGCTATCACCTGTTTACTTTACTCGTACTGTTTACTTTACTCGCATACTCTACTGTTTTCCACTCGATACGCTCATAACCTTTGTTTCAAGCAAACCGGTGAGATTGACAACCTCATCGCAAGTTGGGAACAAAGTATTTGTTTGTGTGTGTGCAGGTTCCGCATCACCTTCAGTCGTCATTGTCTCTCCTCTCCTGATCGATAAACCTTGGTATCTTAACTGAGGGAAAACTCGCTGTTATACTCATCATACCTTCCTCTTGGGGTTCCCAACGGGCTGGTTATCCACCACGCACAAGGACTGTCTGCAGCAACATTCATTTGGAGTAGCATGGACGTACACTTATGCTCCTTGCATGGTTTTATTCCCTTGCTTGCGCCATTGTTCTCCTATTGTGTTTTGGATCTTTGTGTCTATCTCTACTGGATTTTGATGCTTCGTTGTACTCATCCCAGCATTCTCCACTTGATACACTTTTATTTTCTTGGTTTCTTCTGAACTCGTCTTTTTCCTCCCTCAACTTCTTTTTGTGTTGATGCAGGGCGTACTCATACCCCATCAGAACTTCTCTTCTTGAATTGGCGGGTACTTCTGTGCCATGATTGATGGCTGACATGATGATTCTCCACTCCCTGGTGGAGACGTGAATTTTCTCCTTCTCCTTCTTACTATTGCTCCTTGATTTGTCGACTTGCACGTCGATTGCTGTGTTGTCGGCATGGTTGTTCTCTTCTGCTACTTCAGTGATGATGACACATAACTGTTGTATATTGCCGGAGACGCCACCAGTTTGGGTGACGAAGTCCTTTTGGCTAGGATATGATTGGCCCACGGTTTCTCCTATGTTGAGTTTTTCCATGGTTTCGTTGAGTTCTTCGATTTTTTCTCCTATATTTTCTGCTGTTGCAAAGCTGACTGGCGAGTTTATCTCGCTGGAAGAGCCCACCGATGATCCAGACATTGTTACTGTCTTGATTTTGCTCACCGATGGATCCAGTTTCGTCGGATCTGAAGGGCGAATCGTACCCGAAAGTCCGACGCAAAAGCTCAGACTCCCGATCGTCAACTCCATCTTCTGGTTTTCGTCGACTTCTGAACTGTTGTTGGCTAAAACCAAAAAAGCCATCGAATTCAAGATTCCAACACCCCGCGTCCCCACGGTCGGCGCCAATTGATGAGGGTTAACTCGACAAATGTCCTAGATGAAGGACTTAGGATCGGGAGAATAGGGCATCGGATGAACTCGAAGGTAAAATCAGTCAAACAAGGCGTGTATCAAGAATAAACGTGGTGATCAACTTGGCTTACTCTCAATCTGTCCCTGACCGTCCTCTCCTGGCCCCTATATATAGGTGGCCAGGTCTCGAGAATCTGGTCGGGTCTGTTACATATTACAATATCGATATATGACAGGGATTCGTACTTCGACTATGATTACACTTGGGCCCAGCTTAATGGGCCTCGGGGGTACTCAAGTAATGGGCCCTATTATCTATACCCTTGTCAATATGGGAGCATATTATTGTGGTTTTCTCCTTTGATGCTTTATTTGGGTTGACTTGGCGCATGCTTACACCATGTTTGACTTTAACAAGTCGCCATAAGCCTCTATGATCATTTGGTTTTTGACTTGTGATACCACTTTATGCTTTGATTAATGATGTTTTGTCGCTATGCATGATTATGGCTGTTATTGCTCTCTTAGTTGGTCGCTCCTAGTCTTTTGCTAGCCTTCATTTTGTACTGAGAGGGAATACTTCTCGTGCATCCAACTCCCAAAAACCAAAGTTTTCCAATGTGTCCACCATATCTATCTATTAGCAATTTGCTATTCCAAGCACAATTCGTCTTGCTTTTATCTACCCTTCAAATTAAACTTTTTGTGTTATGTGAAAATTAGTCAGTAAAGCTCTCACGAACCTGACGGCACACTTTACTTTTCTTGCTTTTAATAAATTTGACATTGTGGCTCTCTTATGTTGACGTTATGCTTGCAAGTTGTAAGTTGGAAGTTAGCCCAGCCATGCCGTCATGGGGCAAGCTTTCAACATTGCACTTTCTCTCATTTAGTTGATATCGTGATCTTTTGGTTATGGACACCTACGATGTGAAATAAGTTGGAAACTTGTAATCTCATGGAGTTTTTATATGTGTTAGAGAAATGCCTGGGCCGCTAATCTAAGCTATGCATCATTCATGGTGGAAATTTACAGCATGCCCATAGTGGACATTTGACGAAGCATCTCAAAGTAAAAAGCTATACCCATGGTAAATAAAAGAGATGCCGAGGTGTTCATTATCTGTTTGTCTTGTCATTTTGATGTGGGCTTGTTCCATGTCATCGGGAAAGAGGTACCCCGTTGGCATTCTCGATGATACATGTATGCTTACAATGACAAGAACTTGCTTGGGACCTAAGTGGAGTAGCATGAGGTTTGGGTATTCGTACTTCACGGGACATGAGATTTTCAACTTATGATTTGTTAAGCATATGCTTCATAATTGTACTCGCATTAACCTTAACCACTCAAGATGCCTATGATGGGGGCAATGAGAGGTCAAAGCTAGTAAGTATCATAATTTTTGGAGGTTTATAAAACTTGCAATCACTGCTTCCCTTTGCGAAGGGTCTTTCTTTTACTTTTATGTTGAGTATCCACCTTCTACCTTTATGCACCATCTAAGAGAGCATAGTTGTCATTCTGAGTTTAATGTGCATAGTCCCAAAATTTATTATTGATTGATTCATGATTATGGTTTTGCTTGTTCTTAAATTATTTGTATCTAGTCGCCCTCTTAAACTTGAAGGTGTCCTATGCATTTAGGTTTTGCTATTCCATGAAGGACAAGCTGAAAATGCTATTCCATGAAGGACAAGCTGAAAACCACTTTGCTATGTTTTTCTATATGGTTGAAACACACACTTGACTTTCAATGCATTATTACTCATGATCTTTTATTTGTGTTACTTTTCATGTTATAACATGGTTGCTAAGTTTTATTGTCAAGATTATATCTTTTATGCCCATGTTTAGAGTACTTTGATCTCAGCACTCAATGCTTTACATCATTTGATCAAGATTCTGTTGGTGCATGTCACCTCAAAAATTATTGTTTTGTTACACTTACCTACTCGAGGACGAGCAGGAGTTAAGCTTGGAGATGCTTGATACGTCTCAAACATATCTATAATTTTTGATGATCCATGCTTGTTTATACACCATTTGCTTTGTGTTTTGTTACACTTTGTAGCATTTTTATGCATTTTCTGGAACTAATCTATTAACGAGATGCCACAGTGCCAGTTCCCTGTTTTCTGCTGTTTTTGTGTTTCAGAAAAGCTACACAGGAAATATTCTCGGAATTGGATGAAACAAAAGCCGAAGTTCCTATTTTTCCCGACACGAGAGGGAGTCCAAAGCAGAGACGGAGGGGGACCAGGGGCTGGCCACACCATAGGGTGGCGCGGGCCAGCCCCTGGCCACGCCACCAGGTGGTGGGGCCACCTGGCCCACCTCCTAACGCCACCCTTCCGCCTATATATTCCCCTCGACGGGAAAACCCTAAAACCCGATCAATTTTCCACAAAACATACTGTAAGCCGCCGCCATCATCGACACGAGATCGGGAGGGTCTAGAAGCTCTTCCCGGCACCCTACCGGAGAGGGGAATCACCACCAGAGGCCTTCTTCATCACCATGCCTGCCTTCGGAGTGATGTCTGAGTAGTCTACCTTGGACTACGGGTCCATAGCAGTAGCTAGATGGTTGTCATCTCCTCCATGTGCTACATGTTTAGATCTTGTGAGCTGCCTATCATGATCAAGATCATCATTGTGCATGTTGTGTTTGTTGGGATCCGATGAATATTGGTACTTTGTCAAGTTGATCTATTGACTTATCATCTTTATGTTATCTCTATGTTGTTTATGATCTTGCATGCTCTCCGTTGCTAGTAGATATCTTGGCCGAGTAGATGCTAGTGACTCCAAGAGGGAGTATTTATGCTCGATAGTGGGTTCATGCCTCTAGTAACTTGGGGGAGTGACAGAAACCTCTAAAGTTGTAGATGTGCTGTTGCCACTAGGGAGAAAACAACAATCTTGTGTTCAAGGACATTTGTATTGTTTACATTACACACTTTGCTTAAGTGATAATCTATTGCTTGCAACTTAATACCCAACGGTTGCTCGGACGACATCCAGCGGGTGGATTATTAGTCATAGATGCAGTTGGATTACGGTCTATGTATTATGTTGTAATGCCCAAGTGAATCTCATAATGATCCTCATGACATTTGTATGCTTTCTTTATTCTATCAATTGCCCAACTGTAATTTGTTTACCCAGCATGTTATTTATCTTATGGAGAGACACCACTAGTGAACTGTGGACCCCGGTCCATTCTTTTACATGGTTATTACCGTTTACCATTTACTCGCTTTATTTACATTCTCGCAAACTACTATCTTTTATGACTCGATACGCTTAATCCTTTGTTTACAGCAAATCGGTGAGATTGACAACCTCAATGTAAGTTGGGGCAAAGTACTTGGTTGTGTTGTGTGTAGGTTCCACGTTGCTGCTGGTGCAAAGCTACGCCCCAGACGCGGCGCCATATATTAATTGTCTGGAGCTATCGCGAAGCTAGCGAGGATCAACCTTCGGAAGTTGGTTCTTTCTCCTACTAGTGCGATAAACCTTGGTTTCATACTGAGGGAAGACTTGCTGCTGTTCTCATCATACCTTCCTCTTCGGGTTTCCAACTGAGCGGACATCTACACGCCATCAGCAGGTTCCACGTTGCTGCTGGCGCTGACACCGCGCCATCAACTGTCTTCTAGCGCCAGCTAGCAACAACCTTCAGAAGTGGTTTCTTTCTCCTACTGGTCGATTAAACTTTGGTTTCATACTAAGAGAAAACTTACTGTTGTGCTCATCATACCTTCCTCTTGGGGTTTCCCAACTGGTCCTGTGAGACATCAGGGTGTTTATTAGTTCTTTGTTCTCAGCGACGATGGATCAGAGGATCGATGTCCGGGATTGGGCTCCGTCGGGCTGCACTGGGAGGTGTTACCTTCTGAGGCGTGCAGCTTGGTGAGGAATTTGGGTCTTGTCGTCAACCCGGATCTTCTTTGGTGGCGGTCGCGTGGGCCAGGCTTGGTACAGAGGGAACCGGCCCGCGAGGAGGTGGTACGTTGCCATATTAGAGAGGAGGATGAGCACGTCTGTCGTTATATGTATGTGTTGGAAAGGATTCCTTCCAACACCTGGTCGTGTCTTCAGGGATCTCATGTGAGATATGATCATGTGTGGGTTCCTTATCTTTGAGTGTCCTCCGCCTGTGGCTCAGCACCCGGTCGACGTTCGGTTTGAGAGGATCATGGGAGTCTTGTGATGTACTAGTGTTGTATTAGTGTAAAATAAAAATGGACCCGAGCTATATATTTAACTAGATTATTGGAGATGTATTATGGTTTTTGTTTGGCCTCCGCGTCAATGTATATGTTATTGTTTACACTAAATGATCTTTCCCCAAAGCCCGGGAAATAATCTTTCGTCTGTATTGTTTACCCATTGTAATATTTTAATTTTTATTCTGTATTAGTTAAGCTATGGACTTCGGCACTGGCAGAGAAGGTGAAGAACAAATGTACGCTCTTATACAAGAGGGTGGATCAGGAGATGGTGGAGAAGGAGATGGCTTCGAATTTCTAAACGAGTCGGGTCTAGGAATGGAGGTAGAACGACCACACGAAGCTCAAACACGCATTGATTGCGACGACGGCTCACAAGAGATTGGACCGGCCTTAATGAAGTTCAGCGAGGTATATTAAGCCTCTGTTGAATCACTAGATGATGATGCACTGATTGATATATATTAACAAATGTTTCTTCTTTTAGACCTCTCGTGAATCTTCTAGAAACAAACGAGGCCCTGCCAAACGGTTGACCCCGGGTCAGCATTTCATGATTGATGAAGTCTCGTGTGATGGCGAATCGTTGCTCCCAAAAGTGTCGCAAATACATTTATTACTCAATGCGGATTTCTTGTTAAGGACATGGTCCTGATCAGCATTCAAGAATGGAATAAGCCTAAGCCAACAAAGGGAGATACAACAGAGGGAGATGGAATTAGTTATGTCAGCAAGATAGCCAAAGGTAGGCTTTGTGAATCCCTAACTCCACATTTCACTATACCAGTCTACGAGGATGAGAAGCTCATAGAGTTAATGAAGAAGAAAGTCAGGGATTGAGCTCTGAAGAAGATGGCCGCACAATTCAATAACCATAAGAAAATAGTATGGAACGCCTATATCAATGCGAATCGAAAAGCTCCTGAATTCACTGGCCCAAATGAGAACCTGTGGAATCACTAGGACTTATTTGTAGAGTACAAGGAGTCTGAATTAGGTAAGCTAAGGAGTGCAAAGAATAAGAAAAATGCTGCAAAAAATAAATATCACCATACGATGGGTCCAGGTGGCTACAAGACTGTCGCGCCAAAGTGGGATATACAGGAGGCCACCATACGAGAAAAAGGCATCATCCTAGAAACACATGGCTGGCCCATCAGTTCAAGAAATTGGGTACTTGGGCATGGGGGTGGGTATGACATGCAAACAGGAAAATTAATTCAAAATAAAGAAATTTTTGAACCCGTGACAGCCCTTGTTACAACAATCGCAGAGGTTCGGGATGGAAAGTTTGATCCGGACAGAGAGAATGATGAGCTGACAAAGGCCCTCGCGAACCCTGAACACACAGGACGAACATGAGGCATGGGAGCTGAGGAGTGGGTTTGCTAATGACGGTGAATCTTACAGAAGCCGAGAGAGAGCGATGAAGCGAAAGGCGCACGAGGAGGCAGAACGGTTGCAGAGCCTAGAAAGGCAGCACAAGGAATTGAGAGACATGTATCTCTAGCAGCAGAAGCAACTGGATGAAATTCGGTCGCATGGGGCAACTCAGCAGCAGCTATAGCACGAAACTGCATCCAGCGACCGATCTTAGCGGAGAAGCAGTGTGGCTTCCACGGGGGTCGGGGCTGATGAGGCACCGATGGATCGCTACCCCATGGATGATATCAGGGACAAGGCAATCTGTGAGCTGCATTAGGACATGAAGAGCATATCCATGAAGGTGGCAGTCAGGTTTGCATTACCTTGTGAACCGGCCAGGAGTTAGTTGTCATGGCCATGAGATTCGAGCTAGCTATGCTCGTTTCAAGGTGGATGAAGTTGTGAAGGGATATGAGTCCCTGGAGCTTGACATCCCTGGACCTGAAGAGGAGAGAATACTTGGAGAAGTCTTGGGTGGTGTCATTCTTTGGGATAAGAAAGCCATCGTGTTTCCAGGCTTGGCGCCAAGGCGACCACCCTCTCCTCTGAGTCATCGCAATTCACCACCTCCAAGTCCACCCCTCGATGACGATAGGGATAACTACCACAACCCGAGTCCATCTCGATCTCCGCCTCCATGTCAGCCACCTCCACCGGCTCCGCCCACTCATAAGTTCCAGAGGCAATATTATGGGAAGTCCGCCGCTCGGTCGAGTAGTACTACAACTCCGAAGAAATGTAGGGCAAAGAAAGTCAAGGTGCCGCCTCTTGTCGAGAAGTTATCCTATGACAAGACTCATGAGGAACTCGACGCGGACATGAGCGCCTACGTGAAAACGCAACTTGCACCGAAACGACCCCCCATAGCCGCCAGTTTCTGAGAAAGCCAAGGCGTGGGCTAAGTCATTTGTTACGCAACCATCGCAATATGAGTTAAATAAGCCAGATGACTACCAACGCTATCTAGACAAGCTATTAGAAGCGCGTGCAAGCGGGAAAAGAGATGTTGCCCAGCTCGGAGAACAGGCAAAACAATCGGTCTCCCGCTCAAGGTGTTACCCAACAGTCAAGACCGTCTCAAGGTCTTTGCTAGTGATGCTGGTTTGAGTGTTTCTCAATTGCTAAGCAAAAATATCCCCAAGGCTGCTCTAGCATGGACATATAAAAAGGGGAAGCGTCTGGTCACACCTGAGAAGGAAAAGAGTCTACCATCACAAATACAAAAATTGCATGAGTGGTACATGGATGCCGTTAAGAGAGAGCAAGAAATTATCCTTGCAAAAGTCACAAAGGAGCATTACTTAGGTGAAGACGAGATCCATATTGACTTTGAATAACTCTTTCAGCTATTAAATCAAGACGCCCTCGACAAATGTCTCGTCAGTTGCTATTGTCTGTAAGTGATTCATTTATTTCTATAATTACTAAGTCTCTAGCTCAGCTCGTTCATTGCATATAATTATCCTCACTACGCTATTATGCAGAATGAAGAGTCTAGAATGTAAGAAAAAGGGGATCTTCAACACTGGGTTCATTGACCCAAATCTAATTAACAAAGTGACGGTACCTGATAACCCCAAGGAGACGGAGCATAACTTGCTACTGTTCTTAGTGAAGCAAGAATACAGAAGTAAAATACTGTTTCCTTACAACTTCAAGTGAGTGTTATTGTCTTGTACACATTCACTTTTCCTTAC
Organism: Dactylis glomerata; assembly: GCA_007115705.1. Taxonomy (NCBI): domain Eukaryota; kingdom Viridiplantae; phylum Streptophyta; class Magnoliopsida; order Poales; family Poaceae; genus Dactylis; species Dactylis glomerata. The sequence goes on from QXEO01001356.1 coordinate 1,760,184, forward strand.
TCGATGTTAAGTGTAATTGATGAGTTACTGACGTATATAAACCTGTGCGCAGTTACCACTGGATTTTGTTAAATATTGAACCTGGCTATGGAAGGGTTGAAATCTTTGACTCGTTGAAAAAAGACCTTGATCAATACCAAAGCATCATTGATATGCTCCAGAGGTAATTTCAATCATTACGGCACTATATCGGTCTCTTTCGTTCATTTCCTGAGATATCAAGTAACTCATAACTCATTTATTCATGTTCTTTGCTGGGCAGGGTTTGGAAACGGTTCACCGGCACTGTAAAAGGTGAATGGGCAAAGCAGCTGACTTTCCGTGCGATCAAGGTAAGTCGTACGAGCTAGGTCCATGCATCTCTTTAATTCTAGTTTCAAATACAATTAATTATATCATGCTTTATATGTCTTTGATTGAATTCTATTCTCGTAAAGTGTGCGAGGCAGCCACCGGCGACTAATTTATGTGCATACTACGTTTGCGAGTTCCTTCGCTCAGAGGTTAGTGAGCGGGAAACCAAATTTCTCGAAGTACTGAAAAATACACAATTTTATTTTATTACCATCAATTGTGTTGAGTGTCATTCAGAATATTTGTTATGATGATTGATATTCATATTGATCTCCTTCTTTATAGTTGGAAGCAAAGCAGAATCGGCTCCCACCAAACGAACGCATACTAGCAATTTAAGAGGAATTGGCGGTATTTTTGCTTGACAAAGTCATAAATCCAAAGGGAGGATTCCGTTATCGCTAATGCCTCCATGTGGTCTCCTTGTAATCGAATAGACGGGCTCTAGTCCCGGTTGTGATCTCCATGCATGTGAACAAGTTGTATATATGCTCGTAAGACAAGATATATTATATATGTATTGGCATGTATACTATGTAGTAGTCTACAAATATGTACACGAAAACTTTTTAAAACAAATAAAATTGAATGGAAAACACAAAATTAAAAGGATAACATAAATTGAAAAGGAATTAAAATGCAGAAAAATAAAAAGGAAGAGGGAGAGGCTGCCACGTATGGAGCCCTTTAGTCCCGGTTCGTATTACGAACCAGGACTAAAGGTCCTACGCCCTGAGCACCTGCCAGCGGCCACGTGGTGCGCCTTTAGTCCCGATTCGTAATACGATTGGGACTAAAGGATGGGCTTCAGTCCCGGTTGCGCAACCGAGACTAAAGGCCGGCACAGCGCGGAACTGAAGCCTCATTTTCCACTAGTGTACCCTTCTACTCCCTCCAATCGAAAATAAATGCCAGTAGCTTAATACAAATTTTTTACTAAAATCCCTGATACTTAATTTCAATCGAAGGGAGTACATTATTGTTCTCCTGGGATGCAAATTTTTTGTGAGTGTTATGTTCTCTAAATTTCTGTAACTGTAAGTTGAACGGCTTTGTATGTACTAACAATATTACGTGTACTTTATATTCAAACCACTCCTCTAAGGATAACATTACATTTTCGAACAACTATAGTTTTTCTTGGTACGTATATGCCCTCTATGCTCGGAAGATTAACTAAAACATTACAACCTTAGTTCTGTATATCTCATCTAATCTTCATTTTGGCTGGAGTCCGATGCGTTTTAAAAAATGGTATGTGGAATGCCTAAAAATGGGATCTGATCGACTTGTGGAGATGCCAGGTAGCTTTTACTTGCCTTTTCTTTATTTGTTCAAAACAGTAGCTCATCTTCATTGATCTATAGTTAAATAACCCATTCCCACTATCCCAAATTGTTAAGGCACCCTTGAATTTTTTGGTGTTTAACATACAACTTTGACTATGATGTTGCTTTATAATATATCTACATAATTATTATAGAGACATAAGAAATAGAATTATTTTGCGACTTATGCAACAATGTTAATTATATAATTTGTCTAATTAGTATATATTGGTATATATTAGTGGTCAAAGTCATGCATTAAATATGTAGAAAATCAAGCGGATCTATATATTGGAACATAGGGAAAAACAATACTTTCCTCCGATCCATATTATCTTTCACAAATATAGATGTATATAGCACTAAAATATATCTAAGTACATCCGTATATGCGAAAAGTAATATGGGTCGGAGGGAGTAGCGGTATCCATGCATCTTGGCAGTCGCTTTGTGTGGATGCTCTTGTCTAGATATTCAAGTTCTTCACTAGGCGACGTTGCTGCAGTTAGACTACCTATAGTGGGAATAACATAGGTAGTAACATGCATGTCACCTAGGCAAAAAAATATGATGTGGCAAGTAATTAAAGAGGAGAGAGACAAATGGAGCAACATAATATGTTACCATCACATAGCGATTCCCGATGCAGGAATGGATCTACAAAGCAATAAATGATGATCTCTATGTTATCATACATATGATACTAGCCACTATGAAGATGGTAACATAGATTAGTAATATATACATGTTACTACTCTAAGTTACTCCCTAGTATGACTAGGTGAGTGCCCGTGCGTTGCTACAGTTTTTTTTAATTTTGTTCTTCCTTGAAATGTGAATATTACAGTATGTGTATGAAAATTTGCATGTCTAGAAAAATAGCTATATAGTACTCTAAAATATTAAAATTTCATTGCTTGAATGTCATGTTAAGCTTTTTTTTGCATGGTACTTGAGCATGTACACCAAAAAATTGTTCCTTCCCTCGTAACCATCATGGAAAACTAGCATATTTATGTCCTAATCTTTATGTAGAAGACCGAATATGCAATAATGAATATTTAGTGCTAGTTTTGTTAACTTAATAGTCATGTGTTCGTAAGGTTCAACAAAGTATACAAACATAACAATCAAGCTTCAACCCAACCTCCCAAGACAATAAGATGTTGTTTTTCGCTATCACCCAACGCTATCTTCACAAACTTAGTCGGCTTTCAATCTATCTGCTCTCTGTATGTCTAAACACAAGAAAATTTATGTTAGTACGGAGAAAAATCAACAACCTTACTATAAACTATACAATATGGTTCCCACCATCGGTAAAAACACATACTCCTTCCGTCCACCAAAAGATGTCGCAAGTTGTCAGGACCGTGTACAAATGCAATTTTACAAAAAGCTTCTTACAGTTTCATTTGTTCTTTAATCAAGTCCTTTACATCTGAAACCAAATTCTCTCTCTTACACTGCGACTTCCGCGCAAGCACCTAGACCTCGTCATCTGCTGCCCAAGGACCTGAACCTCCTTGTGCTTGTTTCCGTGGACGCCGCAAGCGCAGCAGCCCGAGGACCTGGGCCTCCTCGTGCTCGTCGCCACGGACGCTGTGGACACAGCAGCTCGCCATCATCATCTGCAGCCGCAGTAACATCACCAACTCGCTGTGCTCGTTGCCGATGACACCGCAGACATAACAGCTCGCCGTCTCTCCGGCAGCTCCAGCTCGAGGATAGCTCCTGCTGCATCAGTACTAATTCAGAGTTCCTCAATGAAAAAGAAATACAGGTGCCTTAGTATTGTAACATCCAGCAAAAGTAGGCGTCCAGTGAAAGATGAGTGGAATATGAGGTCATACTTAGGAGTGTTTCCACATGTTCTAAGAACTCTGTAGTGAAATTAAAAAATCTATCACACAATTTCAGAAGCATAGATGAACAGATACTCGATATTTGAGTAGATGGATATAAATAAGAGAACATAACTTGGAAATGAGAGTGGAGGTAGGACAGTTCGTAAGATCTGAAAGACTGCCAACATTAGAGATTAACTGAGATACAACAATTTCACCTATCAATGACGTCGGGTTTCATGCAATATAATTTATCTTTGTCAACAGATAGATGCTCACAAAGATTTAAAATTACATCAACGATTTGTAACTGCATTTCTAAGCTGATGATTCGGCAATGAGAGGCTTAGTGAACTGTACTTATATTCTAGAGAAGTGGAACAAAGGCAGAAATCCACTTAGCACCACCCAATTTTTTTTTTTGCAATCGTTCCAGTAAAAAAATCCAGCAACTGGTTTCCAATACAGATGCCACATAAATTTTTAAATAGATCAAGAGAATCTCAATTAGAGTAACTTGCTGATCTACATGAGTGTGTGATAACCTCAGTGAGAGTTATAAGGTATTATAGAAACTTTGTAAGGATATTAGGTTGCGAACCTTTGACCAAATGAAGCCGTCATTGGAAATAAAAGCTTTAATCAACTGTTGTAATGATGTATTCTTTTCCAAACTTGATTCTTCAGTGATGGTGCTTATCTATAAAAAGTTCAGAAAAATAAATTAGAGGACTTCACAAAGATTTAGGCTCGTTCACAGCCTCCGTCAGGTTGTCTGCAGTAATCTAGACATTCAGTATGACTGATTACTGACTGACAGTAACACAAGAATCAGTTTATAATTTGGAAAATGTTTATCAGTTAGCTGATGCATAACATAAGCAGTACTCCCTAATGCTAGTACTTGTGTACTCTGGAACATAAGCAACTATTATTCAGTCATGCAAAGAAATCATTAATGGTATCTGCTAACTTGAATTTGAAAGAATTGTAATTTCTCTAACTAAGGACCTTTTGGATTGACGAGCTTCCACAGAAATTTTGTAGATTGAAGGCTTGTCATAAAATATTGTAGTCTATCAATGTACATGATTATAGGAAGAATACGTGTTTAGAATAAAAATATGGAATCACACATGTTTGTTGATAGATGCTATCCTTGTTCCCATTCTAGAAGATTGGAGCTATAACCTGCTGTGGGTGATCGGAGCGTAGCTGACATTACGCTGGAGGTTGAACCAAATCTGGCCTTCTCAGGCCGCTTATCCACCTTTACGACATGCAGATGGCGGATCACGTGATGACTGCAAGGGCCTGCACCAACAGATGCCCTTTAAAGAGGTCGACGTATATAGGGCTATTCAGTTTGCGGTCATCAAGTTCCTTGCCACAGGCTCACAGGTGCCTTAGTTCGCTGCAATCACCCTAGGGGTCCAAAAGCCCTTAACAAATAGCTCAGAGGGTCTTTTTTTGGTAAAATTTGTTTGAGCCTGAATCCTAGTGTTTGAATTGGGGAGAAAACGTTTTAACTCATAATTCCCGTTCCGCTGCCGCTTGCTGAGCCCACCATGTTAGGTTTACCCGTTATTCTAACAGAACTTGACTTTGTCAGCGTTATAGTTCCGTTGCCACCGTCTTCTTCCCTGTTCTGTCGTTCTCCCCTGTTCTGTCCGCCCGCCCAGCTCGCCGTCGACCCCTCGCCGTCGCTACGCCGGAATCGAGCTCGCCGTCGCTTCGCCGGAATCGAGCTCCCCGTCGCTGACAGCACCCTGGTGCTAGGATCTCCCACATAGTGGCAAGGGCTCCCCAGGTCGCAGTTCTGGCTCCTCCCTTCCCCCACAGATCTGAGCTCCCCAGATAGGAGATCTAGAATCGCTCCCTCTAATGTCTCTAATGGCGACGGCACCAATGGAAGCGCGGCAATCTCAGAGGAGATCGGCTAGCTGTCTCTAATGGCGACGACGGCGGTGGCCGTTCCTGTGGACTTGGTGGCGGAACCTCATGAGCATCTAGTTTCTTGTTATGTTAATTTTCACCGAATTCATCTCTGTAAATGCGAATCTCAAAAATGAAGAACAATAAATGTAGATTTCAGATCTGAAATTAAAGGAGAAACACTAAATCTGAAAGTTCATAATATTTGGTCGCTTCAAACTTACAGAAGCTAGTTAGTAACACAAAAGGCGGCTTTAGCCTTGTCTATACAAAAGCTATTCTTCAGAGTTAGTCTAACACTAACTATACTTAACTGAAGAAACTAGGGGAGAGCAGCCTTCTTGGAAGTTGGCATACCAAAATACTGCGAAGGGCTAAAGTTCATTGCTAAATCAACCGGAACTGAACGATTTCCCTTCCCGCCTAACTCCTGCTGCTTTTCTCCATTCAGCATGCACGTTGTGGCTTCCCCTTCCTCGAGCGGCTGCGCTCGCCCTTGGGGGAGGAGGGCTTTCCGCGCTTCTGGCGGAAAAGCTTCTGGTTGAACCTGACCAGCAGCGCCGCCGTGAGGCATTCTTCAAACGAGTAGTACGGCAGCTCTTCATAGGGGTCGTATTTCCTGGTGAACCGCAGTCGCAATGATAGATCAGTGTAGTTGTGGTTCGCCGGCGGCGCATAAACACGCCATATCGTAGAACTCGATATGGCCCGCTTCCTCGCCCGCCGCAAGTTCTTGTTGGTCTTCGATGCCGGGAAGCCGGTGAATGGCCGATGACCACGCTTCCCCAGCTTACCCCACTTTAGCTTCATAGCCCTTACCTCGGACAGAGCCGGTGAGCATCTAGACCTTGGGGAAACCCTCCTCCCCGCCTGCAACGCCCCCGCCGAGAACTCCAACTTGGGGAAGTTTATGACAGCCGCTATTGGCACCTGCACACCGGCTTTGACAAGGCAAGTCATTGCCTGCCGGATGGGGACTTGATATTGGAGCGTCGGCGGCGGTGGTGCCATGAGCTACGGCGAGCTTAGGGTTGGGACTGTGAAGTGGAGAGTGAGACAGGGGAGGAAGACGCGTAGCAGCCTTAATCTGCCCCGTAAATAAAATAACAGTTTTCCATGTTGATCTACTTGGGCTTTTACTTCATTTTTCTGGGTCCACTGTCAGTTAGACTGGGATTGCTTTATGGGGTAAAGTACTAGATACCTCTACCCCTGGCGACCTCAACCCTAAATCACATTTCCAGTCTCCTTCCTCCCAAACCAGCGGCTGCTGGGGGTTGGCCGCCCCGCCCACAGCGACTGCTCGAACCAACGCCGGCCGGGTGGCGTTCGACCTCCACGGCACCCTGCACGCAGGAATCCCTTCTCAAGGTAAGTGTAGGGTTTTCCTGCCCAATGCTCCGATCTAGTACTAGTTCAAGGGGCAGCACTAGTTCAAGGGGAATGTTCCAAAAATATTTCTACTTCTGTAATGATAGTTCAGTATTTTTGTAATCGATATTTCGCAAAAGGAGTGATTCATATGGTCACTGAGCCTGCTTGATTGTTCTATAATCAGAACCATATGGTTGCTATGTATGTTGCCCAAACTTGCATGCCCTGCCAAAACATTGGTTACCTATTGTATTTTAGTCTTTGTTCGGTTCAGTTTGTTGCCAAAATATTTAAAATGATTGAATGGGTGCTCTTATTCCAGTTTAAATTGTGTTGTATCTCGGACACAACATTGCTCCATTGTGCTAAAAGGGGAAATCTAGGACATGCTCTTGGTGGAGCTTTTAAAGCACTGTTGGAAGCTATGCAATGCTACTGGATATATTGACATGTTCTTGTTGAGATGAATTTTAAATGATAATTGAAAGCTATGTCATGCTCTTGGTGATTTCTATATCAAATATTGCATTCCACATCATATTTTTTGGTGATTTTTAATTTATTATTTAGACGAAGAATATAGATGTGATGGGTTATGGGGTGACGGCACCGTGAGTTTGACCCAAAATTCAAAGTTGAGCAAAGGAAATAAAAATAAAATCAAATAATTGGAAAACCAGCGCATGGAGTCATGGTATGTGATGTAGTATCTTGGAAAAATAGCAAACAGGGCATGCCAAGGATTCATAGGCACACTCTTCACAAATTTGGCATGCTTTTGGGAGCTTACGGCACCGTGAGTTTGACCAAGTTTTTCCACATGCTTTTGAAATGGAGGTCAGTTTCCAATGATCATACATAGTTAGGACATGCTCGTGGTGAGGCAGACAATATGAGATACAATATTTTCTAAGATACAACAGCTTATTGCATGGAGCAGCTACAGCACACTCACAAACATTTACAGAGTGATGCAGAATGAAGGAGATGAATCAAATAGTGACCAGAATTGGGTTGCACTTCTCACTGTAACATACCAGCACCTATGAAGCGGGAAGCTCAAAACTTCAAGATGACAGTTCTACAGCAGTCTCATCATCTCCAACCATTTCTGAAATTGCAACAATAAAAAATACCTTCTTACTCAATTTCTTCCTTCGGAAAACCTTCATGAGATCGTCATCTTTAACAATGTCGATGAAATCCCTCTTCTTAAAGTGCCACCAACGTAAACGTGTCTGCTGATTAGGGCCCCAAGGACATCTCTGCTTTAGCCGCTCAAGAATCTGGTCAACAGTAACTGTCTTGGGATCTACCATTATTTCCATATGATCGTTCTGCACAGCAAATTCTTGGCCATCATCTAGTACTGCAGTGTAAGGATCCACTTGCAAAGCAATTAGATACATTTGTGAATGGTCAATAGCTGCTAGTTTACAAGCATCCATACCACTGGGAGCACCACCATCTGGATCAACACCTTTGACACCTAACTGTGCTTCTGGTGCATCAACATCATCAACCATAACAAAGAGATCTAACTGACGAGTATCCTTATACTTCTCCCAAATTTGCAACAGCTGATGGGAGTGATCAAGTTGTTCGTACACCTGATTCATGTTCATCCACACAAACTTAGCCTTCTGTTTGGATCCCTAAGGAATCCTAGCGTGAAGAATGGCAACAAGCTGTGAAACAGACACAATCTCACTGCAATTCACATTCATTTGCACAGACTGCGAAGCCACACACCTCTCCAAGCCATAATCTAATCTAGCAATGTACTGATGCACTCGGACATTTATTTTGTATGTGTTCTCTGAATCATCGCTGTCTCAAAAATATTGGGAAACAAAATATACAAATTAGTTGCTTCTCTCTAATCATACCACAATTTGTGAAAACATAAGACAAAAAGTATGTTTTCTGCTTTTGGATAAATTGGAGCCTTCAGATCTGAACATAATTTGAGATGACTTCCATAAGATAAAAAATCTGGGTTTGCATGTTGGTTGGTATGATAGAGATTGAGGATTACTTGTATATAAAATAATACCATAATTTTGGAAAACATATGACAAAAATCAGTCAGTTTCTTCTCTACAATTGTTCAGATATTGACGGGCAGTTACTCCTGCCGTTCCATAAAACATCTTAGTGCTATCGGGATATAAGAGAGGGATCTGAAATATTCACCTCTGCTTTCTGGCGCTCACAGTCACAGTAGAAGGCCCAATTCCGTTCATCTTTGGGATTTGGTCTTTTCCTTCAATCTGCAGGCGGCGCCGCGCCAGCGACGCCGGAGGGCTACCGCTCTGATTGCTCTTGGTCGGCGGCGCCACCGCCGGGCCGGCTCTTCGCTTGGTCGGCGGCGCCACCGCCGTCGGGCAAGCTTTTCGTTTCTCGCTGCTCCCCGCTGCTGGCTTGTTGCAAGATATCTGGCTGCTTTCCTGGCTTGCAGCTCCAGCAATCGCCGCTCCTGGCGGCGATGGTGCCTCTCGTTTCCTGCTGGTAGACATGCACCGCCGCCGGAATTCGACTACGACCTAGGGGGGGGTCTAGGGTTGGAAGGACAAGAAAGGGGATTTGTTCGTACTGAGAGTTGCAGGTGGAGTTGACATACTGTCAACTAACGAGACAACATAACGGAGACACCTGACAAGCAGGACCCACTCGCTCGGCACATAACGGAGAAATACTGACATGTGGGACCGCAATGGGCCCAAAACGGGAGAAGTCACAGCAATATTTGGTTTGCCCTCATTTCGTTCAGAATGGGCCCTCTGAGGAATTACCTACCCAACTTTTCAAATCGCGTCTATTATAAGCAACAAAGGCACGTGTGAGCCTGTGCCAAGGAACTCGGTGACCGCAAACAAAATATCCCATATATATACAAAAACTTCAGTCCTGCAACCGGCCTTAATAGATTAGTGAAGATTTGACGTTTTCAGTCCAACTTTTTTGACTTGCAATGCTTCTCTTTGATACACGCATCACTACAATTCTATAGATATTAGCATATATAGTTAAAATCTGTGCCTTCATAATGCTATGCGTGAGCAATTCTAGCCATAAGGCATGTGAAAGCTGGCAGCAGTGCAACGAGAAAAGTAACATCCTGACTCCTGAGCATCTTTATTTATTAATAAGGAAGTGTACCTGGCGCAAGGGAATCGATTCGTTGAGTCGTGGATCCATTAGCAATACCATGACCATGTCCTCTATTATGCATCCCTCATAGGAACGACATCAATGTGAGAGCATCCCTAACTTCGAAAATCTGAAACAATTAGTAACAGGGCCGGATCTATGTTGGGCAGGGCTCTTGGTCAAGTTAGCGCATGGGTCCTAAGTCTAATGTATATGGGCCCTAAGTTAGCGGCATGAGCCCTAAGGCTGGAGGTAGGAGCGATCGGCGAGGTTATGATTGCGATCGGCTGCGAGGACCGCGAGGAGTCGAGTCGGCGACGCAGCCCGCACGATACGTGCTGGACCGGGCCTTGCAGTTTGTTTTTGAGATATATAGAAATATATATAGAAGGGTATACAAAATTATGGGCCCCCTTCTGATATGGGCCCTTGGCCGCCGCACAAGGTCGCATAGGCTCATATCCGGCCCTGATTAGTAACCAAGTAATCTGGCGGACATCCGGATAAATCGGAAACACTCGCTGATGAAAACCTAAATCCCAAATAACAGTAAATCCTAATCCAATGCTTCCATTTTTTTCCCAACGAGCATGAATCCTAGATTTTGATATGCCAAATCTTTGATAGAGGAAAGATGGGGGTGGAGGAAGAAGGAGCATACCAGAAAGTAATAAGATTAAAGGACTTGCCTACACAGCGGCGCCGCACAAAAGCGTTCCCGTGCGGCGGCCTATATCCGAGTTATTTCTCCGAGGGGGGACCGGGCGGGATAGCCATTGTGTCAACCCGTGCGGCGGTTTCCCATAGACAAGACGCTACATGCAGACATCTTTGACTTATTTTCCCACGCGCTGCACTGTGGAGGCTGTAGACAGCCATTTAGTGCTTGGCTGAATAAAAATCGATCTCTTTCTCTAGAAGGCTGCATGCATAAAATAACTCTCTCTTGTCTGAGGTTATCATGATTATTCTGAATTTGAAAATTTGAAAGCTTTTATCTCTCAAACTAGAAACTCCAATGATGATCTGTTTTCACCATTGGGGTTCCTCGTGACAATTTTTTTGAAACTAAATCACATATTGGCATACTTGAACAACAAATTTTTATCATTAACTGCCTTATTGTTGTTCTATGCTTACCGGATTATGCACTACTTAGCTACCAAATTAAAGAATAACAATTACTACAATTACCAAATTATCCTAAAAACAGCAGCTACCAGATTAACTAGTCATGATTATCAAATTCTATATGTAACAATAATAATAAGATTAATTAGCCGCTATTACACCATTTTATATGTAGCAAACCAGCAATAATCTTAAAATTTGTCACGATTACCAAATTATATATGTAGCAATTAACAGATTAATTAACCCAGCTAACTAGCAAGTATACTAAAAACGGCAGCTACCAGATTAATAAGTCACGATTGCCAAATTCAATATGTAGCAATTACCAGATTAATTAGCCTAGCTAACTAGTAGAAATTATACTAAAAAGACAGCTACCAGATTAATTAATCACGATTACCAAATTTCATATGTACCAATTACACATTAATTGACTATAATTACCAGATTCTATGCATACCACAGAAAGCCTGTTCCTAGCGTCGGCAACGCCAACACATACAAGCATAGAATTGATGCCCACGAGCAGCAAGTCAGCAACACAAAACGTCTCGCAAAAAAGCAGCAGCACGCATGATTAAAGATTAAGCAGCAAAAGCCATGCACATCACAAAAACCAGAAGATGCAAGCATCGGTGGCTCTGGTTCAATGCCACATTTGGCCATATTCAGGGTCGCCTTCCTTCAGTGTCATCAGCGGGAATAGCCAGGGCACTGCACGAGTAGATAGACAGTCATCCCGTGAAGTTGCCGCTTACGCTCGCGCCTGTGTTGCAAGTAGCCAAGGACGAAGTAGTCGCCAACATGGCTGCGGGTTACCTGATGTGCGCTGGAGAACGTCCTTGAGGTGCGCGAGCAGCGCTCACAGCGAGTCCACATCAAAAGGAGCAGGCGCGGGAGCACATGGAGATCGAGTGGCGGCCTCATCAACAACCGCGCCGACGCAGGAGCACGCAGAGGGAGGAGTCTTCGGGGACGAAGCTTCTTCGTCGCCCCGCCTAGTCCACCGCAAGGTCTAGGACTCTTCTCCGGATGAAGCTTTTGGTCGAGGACTCCTCACGGAAGCGGCTCGATGTGCTCGTCGAAACGGGCCTCCCCGCTTCACGCTCGGCGGCAGCAGCGTCTCCTGCTTCCTCATGCTCGTGCGGCCTCCCCGGCTGTAGCATGCTCGCGCGACGGCGGTCTCCTTCCGCTTTAGCGAGCTGGTGGTGGCCTCCCTTTGCTGCAGCGAGCTGGAGCTGGCGGCGGCCTCCCTCCAGTGCAGCGTGCTGGCGGCGGCCTCCCTCCACTGCAGCATGCTGCCCGGCGGCCTCCTCTTTTCCCTCTCTGGCGCAGCGCCGCTTCCGGTGGTGGTTGCAGATGCGAGAGAGAGTATGTGGTGGAGAAAAGTCGTGAGGGGATAAGGTGCGAGTGGTTGTTGGAGCCTTGGAGGACAGCGACCGACGATGGCTTTTCCCGAATCGCGACGCGCCGCACGGGAGAGACGCGGTGCGGCGCCTATCTATAGATTTTCCAAGATTAAAACATCACGATAAGAGGCTCATCTCGCTCTCAAACGCCGCCGCCGGCATTGATGCCTTCATCTCGTCAAGGAGTTTGGGGATCCCCTCAACCCATCCTCTCCTTCGCCTTCGCTGGCGACCGCAGCCGCACGAGCGTTGCCTTCGGCCTCTTCCTCGCAAGCCGGAGGCAACATGAGTCATGCGTCTCTGCACTTGAGACGAAGTCCACGCGAGATGCGCGGAGTGGGAGGGAGGGATGCGGTGGTTCACCTCTGGCTCTCCCGTCAAGCTCGGGATGATGGGGACAACGACAAGGTGCCAAAGGCACAAAGGCTGGTGGAAGATTTGTGAGGTGGGATTGGGTTCGCGAGAGGAGGGGAGTGGGGCGGCGACCGTCGGGTGAGTACACCGTGATTGATCTCTTTCCTAATTACCATGATTGATGATTGACGATTGATACGGTGATTAATTACTATGATTGATGTTTGATATACTGTGATTAGTTACCATGATCGCTAAATTAGCAGTTATTTGTTAAGGATATTTTTGTCAGTAGTCAAATGATATATGTAGAAGGGGTGGCTTCACCAGCAACTTAAAATCAATAGTATAGTATAGACTAGCCTTAGGGTCCTGACACAGGTCCGCCGACATACATCAATTAATGGTCTCACAAACGGTAGCTTGCGACGAATGCTGATCGAGTGGCAATAAAGAAAGCATGACGAGCAGTGTATAGGACACGAGCACATTAGCATCGAGCCATGGATCACAACTTGTGGGGATTCACGTATGTGTATAATCCATTTTCTGTAAGGATGGTACAGGCACGCATATGACCACGAATTTTAGGACGTGCTTAGTTAATTTGTCCGTTCTCTGAGGATGAAGTGTGGGCCGCGGCGATGCCGGCGAACAAATCGCCCGGGCCTGACGGTCTGACCTGGGAATTCTTCCGCAGTTGTTGGGCGATAGTCAAGCCGGACGTTCTCACCGCCGTCCGTGCGGTGTTCCTGGGGCACGACCAGTTCTTCGGCAAATTGAATGTGGCATTCATCAGGCTCCTACCCAAGAAAGAAGGAGCTGTTGATCTCAAGGAGTTCCGGCCCATTAGCCTGGTGCATTCCTTCGCCAAGCTGATCGTGAAGTTGCTCGCCCTGCGCCTCGCGCCGAGAATGCCGGAGCTCGTGGACTGCAACCAGAGCGCCTTCATTCGTGGCAGGTGCATCCACGATAACTTCGTGTTGGTGCGCCAATCCGCGGTGACGCTCCATCGGAAAAAGGTGCCCGCCTTGCTCCTCAAGCTCGACATGGCTCGGGCCTTCGACAGTGTGTCTTGGCCGTTCCTGCTTAGCGTGTTGCGGCAGCGAGGGTTTGGATCCCAGTGGATCCGGTGGATAGCGCTTCTCCTACGAACCGCAACAACACAAGTGTTGGTCAACGGCGCCGCTGGCAATGCATTTCGTCACGGGAGGGGGTTGAGGCAGGGCGACCCCTGTCTCCCCTGCTATTCGTGCTCGTCATGCATGTGCTCGCGGCTATGTTCCGCGCCGCTGAGCATGCCGGCGTGCTTTCGGGGCTGCTGCCGGCGGGGCTCAAGCACCGCGTGTCTCTATACGCGGACGACGTGGTCGTCTTTGTCAGGCCCAAACTAGCCGCGGTGAAGGGGATCCTGGCGTGTTTTGGTGGCACGTCCGGCCTTGTGGTCAATTACGCAAGAGCTCGGCCGCCCCGATTCAGTGCTCCGAGGCTGTGGTGGATGCCATCTCCGCTGCCCTTGACTGTCTGATCGCCGCGCTCCCGTGCACCTACCTTGGATTGCCACTATCCATCCGAAAGCTCCGCAAGACAGACCTGCAGCTCGTCCTCGACAATCTAGCTTGCAAGCTTGCATTTTGGAAGGCGAAGCTCCTGACCAAGGACGGTCGTGTTGCGTTCATGCAGGTAGTTTTGACTGCATCCGTCGTCTATCAGCTCATGACCTTGGACATGGACCCGTGGTTCATCAGAGCTATTGATAGGCTGAGGCATGGATTCCTCTGGGCCAGGAAGCACGACACTCGTGGAGGCTGCTGCCTCGTTGCATGGGCTTCGATCTGCCAGCCGAAGCATCTGGGCGGGCTAGGATTCCATGACCTTAAGAAGCTGAATGCAGCTCTGCGTGCATGCTGGTTGTGGTTCCAGAAAACGGCAAGTGACAGGCCTTGGTCAGGGATGGGGTTCAGTGTCCACCCGGATGCGCTGGCCCTCTTCAACGCCTCGGTCAGAATCACCATCGGGGACGACGCTCGTGTCCTATTCTGGGAGGACCCGTGGGTCGATGGACTCATGGTGGAGTCTTTTGCCCCCGACCTCCTAAAGTTGGTGCGCCCAGGGATCAGGCGATCTCGCACGGTGCGGAGCGGATTGGCGGTGGGCGCATGGGTTCAGGACATCGCCGGTGAACTCTCTATTGCCACGGTCGTCTAGTATCTCAAGTTGTGGCATGCGGTGCGCGACATCAACGTTGGCGACGGCGCCGATTCATTTACCTGGAAGTGGACAGTGAATGGCAAGTTCTCGTCGAGAACGGCATACCGCGCATTCTTCTTTGGGCGCACGGCCCTGCCAGGGGCAACGGAAGTCTGGCACTCTTTCGCCCCCTTCAAGGAGCAGTTCCATGTGTGGCTGGCTCTTCGCAAACGGTGTTGGACGGCCGACAGGCTAGCACGGCGCGGCCTGCCCACACATGCTCTTTGCCCTTTGTGCGCAGCCGAAGCTGAGACACTGGATCACCTCTCGCTTTGATACGTCTCAAACGTATCTATAATTTTTGATGCTCCATGCTTGTTTTTACACCATTTTCCTTGTGTTTCGTTACACTTCGTGGCGTTTTTATGCGATTTCCGGAACTAACCTATTGACAAGATGCCACAGTGTCAGTTCCCTGTTTTCTGCTGTTTTTGTGTTTCAGCAATGCTACACAGGAAATATTCTCGGAATTGGACGAAACAAGTTCCAGAAGTCTTATTTTTCCCGGAAGCTTCCAGAGAACCGAAGAGGAGGCAGAGTGGGGCCACGAGGGCCCTACACACCAGGGCGGCGCGGCCCAGCCCCTGGCCGCGCCCCCTATGTGGGAGGAGGCCCTGGCAGCCCTCTGACGACGCACCTTCGCCTATATAAAGCCTCGGGGCGGAAAACCCTAGGGGAGTCAGCGAAATTTCCAGAACCTTCCGTAGCTCCGCCGCCGTCGAAGACAAATTTCGGGGGACAGAAGTCTCTATTCCGGCACCCTGCCGGGACGGGGAAGTGCCCCCGGAGCCATCTCCATCGGTCTCCATCGTCGTCTCCGCCGTCCCCATCGACCTTACCGCCATCTCCATCAACCTTGTTGTCTCCTATGATGAGGAGGGAGTAGTTCTTCCCCGGGGCTGAGGGCTCTACCGGTAGCTATGTGGTTCACCTCTCTCTCCCATGATGTGATCTTTATGTGATCGTGAGCTTTGTATCATGTTAAATAAGTAGATGCTACTCTTCATCATTATGTGTACTCTAGTGGTGTTATTAAAGTAATTTATTCCTCCTGCCATGGTGTAACGGTGACAGTGTGTGTATCATGGTGGTACTTGGTCTAGGCTACGATTGTGATCTCTTATGGATTATGAGAATAATTATCACTATGATAGTATTGAAGTGATATATTCTCCTTTCATGGTGTAATGTTGACAGTGTGTGCACCGTGTTAGTACTTGGTCTAAGTTGCAATAATATTTATCTTGAGTTGTGATTTGATTTGGATATCTCTATGAGTGGTGTTTGTCAAGTACTTGATAAACTTTAAGGGGTGCTTCTGTAGCCACTACGCAATGATTAGTGTTATTCAATAGGAGAGTAATTCAGAGTAGCATAGTGAAGAGAAGTTATTTATTTGTTCAATTATGTTATATTTGTTGGGAGTGTGTCCACTAGTGAAAGTATGATCCCTAGGCCTTGTTTCCAAGCTTTGCACACCGTTTACTTGCTGTTTTGTTACTTGTTTGCTTGCTGCCATTTTTATTCCAGATTGTATTTACTACTTATAATCATCTATACCACTTGTATTTCACTATCTCTTCGTCGAACTAGTGCACCTATACATCTGAAAAGTGTATTGGGTGTGTTGGGGACACAAGAGACTTTCTGTATCATAATTGCAGGGTTGTTTGAGAGGGATAGCTTTGACCTCTTCCTCCCTGAGTTCGATAAACCTTGGGTGATCCACTTAAGGGAAACTTGCTGCTGTTCTACAAACCTCTGCACTTGGAGGCCCAACAAGTGTCTACAAGAATAGAAGTGCATAAACATCAAGCTCTTTTCTGGCGCCGTTGCCGGGGAGGTAAGGTAAAAGGTACTCGCATCCTCCTGTGTGAGTGCTCAGAGTTATTTCCTTTAGATTCTGCAATTACATCTTTTTGTTTCTTGTTTTTATTTTCACTAGTTAGGCTTAATGGAAAATAAAGAGTCCTTTAGTCTTTTTCCTGAGTTTAGATTTGAAGAGAAAATTGAAAAACCTTTGGAGCTTAATTTGCATACTAATAGTGTTGTTAGTATGAATGCTTTAAATACTGTTGTTGCTAATGCTATAGAAATGTCTAAGCTTGGGGAAGCTGGTTTTGTTAAGCATGATATTTTTAGTTCCCCAGCTTTATTGGAGAAAGTTTGCTCTGATGATTTTTTATCTCCCCTATATGATGTTCCTATGCCCGTTACCTATGTTAGTGATCATGATTGGGAAAAGCACTCTACTTTTGATATTAAAAATCTTTTTGGTACCGATTCTAAGGTTAATAATTGTTGTACCATTAGTACTGTCCATGTTCCTTCTTATGATGATATGTTTGAAGAATATGCTTTGCGAAATAGCTGTTCTCTAGCTTGTGATGATACTAAACCTCTAGTTTATGATGGTTATGATGATGAGTACAATATTTTCAGTTCACCTACTGTTGAGGAGAAAAATAGTTATGATTACAATATGCCTCCCGTTTTTGATGATTATGGTGATGAGAATAATTATTCTGTTGAATCTGCTCCTACTACGATTGTTCATGTGGGGAGTATTAATTCTTTTATGCGTGTGGCTCATGATAGGGATGCTGTATGTGATAGTTATATTGTTAGTTCTATTCATGATGCTACTGAAAGTTATTATGAGAGAGGAAAACATGGTTTGATGGATCTCAACAATATTGAGTTTCCCCTCTTTATGTTGCAATTCTTGAAGTTGTACTTGTTTTGCCTTCCTATGCTTTTTGCTTTGCGCTTTCATGACTTGTCTCTCTACAAGTCTATTTTTCATAGGAAGTGGTTCAGATTTAAATGACTTTCACATTTGGTTGTTGATGCTCTCTATTGCTTTAAGTTCCTATATGGCGCCTTTGCCTCAAGCTCTTATATGGTGCTCACGTGAGCATCTTTGCAAATTACTGCGCCTAGCTCAAAGGCGTTAAAGAAAAGCACTCTTGGGAGATAACCCAATGTTTTATTTTCAGTACTTTTTCTTTTATTTGAGTCTTGGAAGTCATTACTACTGTAATGACCTCTCCTTATCCTTTTTATTTCATTGTTGTGCCAAGAGAAGCCTCTAATTCGAGTGAGGTAAAGATTTGGGGATGTTGTTGTCCTGAAACTGTTTTCAGTGCTGCACCGTAAAAATTTGTAAAACTTCTCTGTATATCTTTTGGACCTGAAATTTCTTGTGCATATGCCCCAGGTTATATCCAAACTTTCGTTAGTCGAACACTTTTTGATTTGAGTAACAGAAAACCCCTCAAAAATTCGACATTTGTCAGCTGTTCTGTTTTGTCAGATTTCTGCCAATATTTGTGTTTGCCGCTTTATCGCTTTCTTTTTGAGTTCTTTTGATCACGGAACTTTTGGGGAAGTTGCTACAGTAGTATATGCTATATATGTGGTGGTTTTGGGTTGAAACCTGAAGCAAAAAGGGTTGATTCAATGCTATGCTTACACTAATGTTGCTAATAGATTTGTGTTTAGTTTTGTATGAAGGAAGTTTTCAAGTGTAGGAATTGGAGAATGATGAGATGAGATGAAGAATGGACAAAAGCTCAAGCTTGGGGATGCCCATGCATCACCCCAAGAAATATCCAAGAAGTACAAGCGTCAAAGCTTGGGGATGCCCCCGAGGCACCCCTTCTTCATCGGTAAAAATCAGGTCACCTTTCAATACACTATATTTTTATTGCTTCATGCACTATGCGTTTTTCTTGGAGCGTCAGTTGTTTTTGTTTTCAGTTTTCCTTTGTTTTGTTTGCTGCAATAAACGGTTAGATCACATCATGTTTCTTTTGGAGGAGATGAACTCGCTTTTCATTTGCCAAGAACACTCTAGTTTTCACTCTTATCGTTTCAACGAGTGTTCTCTTTTTCTGCTACTGCATTTAGCTTGTATTTTTCGCCTTGATTTTTATTCAGATCTTGCTTTATCTTTGCATAAAGGTGTATTTGGACCTCTGGTCTATGTTGGATTTTATCAAAAGAGTTGTCTCAAAAAGGTTTGAATGGTGTTGGAAAAGAGAAAAAGCTTTATGCAAAAAAGTGGTACAAGAAGGAGCTTGTGTAGACTGCGGCTTAGGCTTTTGCATGTCGTGCTTGATGTCTTTTTGATAGTATGCTTAGTGGTTTTGTTGTAGCATGACTTGTCTCAAATAACTGAGATTGCTTAATGAGCCTTTGAAAAAATCATGCGTTGTTTTTATTATATGGAAGCATTTATTTGGTTTTCTCCTTTGATGCTTTATTTGGGTTGACTTGGCACATGCTTACACTATGTTGACTACAAAATAAGTCGCCAATAGCCTCTATGATCATTTGGTTTTTGACTTTTGATGCCATCTTATGCTTCTTTTAATGTTGCTTTGTCGCTTTGCATGATTATGGCCGTTATTGCTCTCTTAGTTGGTCGCTCCCAGTCTTTTGCTAGCCCTCGCCTTGTACTGAGTATGAGCTCTACTCGTGCATCCAACTCCTAAAAACCAAGTTTGCCATTGTGTCCACTATAAATTCCTATGCATGGTATTTGCAAGCCATTCCAAGTAAATTTTAATGTGCTACCTTTCAAAAAACCTTCAAAATACTTCTCATTTTGTGACACTGTTTTCAGCTCATGGGGATGTAGTGGTCGGATTTGCTATCTTCCATATTGTCTTATTCCAAAAAGAAAAGAAAAAAAAGAAAAAGAAAGAAAGAAAAAAGGCACTCCTCCATGGTATGTGAATGTTAGTGGGCACCCGATGGAATCGGTTAGCCATGGTTTGAGAAAGGAAAAAAGGTGGGGAGGAGTGCCAAGCTTTATAAAAGAGCACAAAAGTGCCAATCTCTCTCTCAAAAACTTGCTTCATTTTTGTATGGAAGATAGTAAGAACCCCATTGCCAGTCATTGACAAAGACAACCACCTCTCAAAACCGATTTTTATCTCTCTGTTTTACAAATGAAAAGCTCTAGCACATGTTTAATCACTGCTTCCCTCCGCGAAGGGCCTTTCTTTTACTTTTATGTTGAGTCACCACCTTCTACCTTTGTGCACCATTAAGAGAGCATAGTTGTCATTCTGAGTATAATGTGCATTGTCCCAAAGTTTTCATTGATTGATTCATATTGTTGGTTTCACTTGTTCTTAAATTACTTGTATCTAGTCGCCCTCTTAAACTTGAAGGTGTCCTATCATTTATGTTTTGCTCTCCATGAAGGACAAGCTGAAAACCATTTGTATGTTTTTCCTTATGATTTGAACACACATTTGACTTTCATTGTTTCATTATTCATGATCTTTTGTTTGTGTTTCTTTTCATGCTATAACATGGTTGCTAAGTTTCTATTATCAAGATTATGTCTTTCATGCCCATGTTTTAAGTTCTTTGATCTCAGCACTCAATCCTTTACCTATTTGATCAAGATTGTGATGGTGCATGTCACCTCAAAAATTATTTTTTTTGTTATCACTTACCTACTCGAGGACGAGCAGGAGTTAAGCTTGGGGATGCTGATATGTCTCAAACATATCTATAATTTTTGATGCTCCATGTTTGTTTTTACACCATTTGCCTTGTGTTTCGTTACACTTCGTGGCGTTTTTATGCGATTTCCGGAACTAACCTATTGACAAGATGCCACAGTGCCAGTTCCCTGTTTTCTGCTATTTTTGTGTTTCAGAAATGCTACATAGGAAATATTCTCGGAATTGGACGAAACAAGTTCCAGAAGTCTTATTTTTTCCGGAAGCTTCCAGAGAACCGAAGAGGAGACGGAGTGGGGCCACGAGGGCCCCACACACCAGGGCGGCGCGGCCCAGCCCCTGGCCGCGCGCCCTATGTGGGAGGAGGCCCTGGCAGCCCTCTGACGACGCCCCTTCGCCTATATAAAGCCTCAGGACGGAAAACCCTAGGGCAGTCGGCGAAATTTCCAGAACAGTTCTGTAGCTCCGCCGCCGTCGAAGACAAATTTCAGGGGACAGAAGTCTCTGTTCCGGCACCCTGCCGGGACGGGGAAGTGCCCCCGGAGCCATCTCCATTGCCGTCTCTGTCGTCCCCATCGACCTCACCGCCATCTCCATCAACCTTGCTGCCTCCTATGATGAGGAGGAAGTAGTTCTTCCCCGGGGCTGAGGGCTCTACCGGTAGCTATGTGGTTCACCTCTCTCTCCCTTGATGTGATCTTTATGTGATCGTGAGCTTTGTATCATGTTGAATAAGTAGATGCTACTCTTCATCATTATGTGTACTCTAGTGGTGTTATTAAAGTAATCTATTCCTCCTGCCATGGTGTAACGGTGACAGTGTGTGCATCATGGTGGTACTTGGTCTAGGCTATGTGTAACATCCCGGATTTTAGATTTGGGAATTTAATCATGTCATTCATTGCATATGCACCTCTACATATTTCTCAAAACTGAAAAAGTTTTGTTTTGGACAAAAACTCGATTATGTGTTGATTTGCATTTTCTATCTTAGCGTGGCTCAATTGCATTAAAATATATTTTTGTACTTATTGGTGGGCTTGTACAATGTTCTAATGTACCTAGGAACAAGCCCTTGTTTTTACAAATCCGACGAAGTTTGTTTTGCTCAATTTGGAGCCTTAAAACTAAATTTTTAGACAAAACAGTAAACAGTTTTCTGTTAAATTCGAAAAAGATTAAAGGAAAAAAAAAACAGCCGCAGACCGGCCAGACCGATTTCGGCCCAGCCGGCCAGCAGCGCTCCGCGCGCATGCCGCACCGTGCGGCGGGTAGTAAGCGCCGCCGGCTAAAACAGCAGCAGCCCAGCCCGCCCTCTTTTTTTTTCCTTTTTCTTTTCTTTATTTATTTTTTTCCTTCCAGGACGTGAGATCTGCCCGTGAGTTCTGCCCGCCTAGGCCTTACAGTATAGATCCCATCTAACCAAAAACGCCCGATTTTGTTGCCCCTTTTCCACGAAACTTCACCTATAAATAGCCCTAGACCTCCTCTATCTTTCCCCCATGAAACCCTAGCTTTTTGAGCCACCAAGCTGCTCCAATCTCTCGCCGGAGCGCCGCCATTGGAGCTCGGTAAGAGCTCGAATTCGTCGCCCCCGAGCCCTCTTTTTGCCCCTAACCTTTTCCTCATGCTATACTGACCTTCCTCACCCGTTTTCCCCTTCTATAGATCACCGGTTCGCCGGTAATTGCTCGTCGGAGTTCCATCGGAGTTGGAGAGGTCCATCCGCACGTCGCCATCGAACGGGGAAGGAGGAGAAGGTCCCGAGGAGATCTTCATGACCGCCGCGAGGAGATGAACGTCGTCTTCTACTTCGCCGAGACGGGAGATCGCCGGAGCACCGCCGCCGTCGACGTCCGAGCCCCACCACCGTCGCCGGCCGACTTCCTCCGGTGAGCCTCCCAGATCAGATCCCAGCCGTCCATCTCGTTTTAGATCTAACGGCCGCTAGGGCTGATCCGGGTGAAGAGGTACGGGCGAATCACGCGTCGCCACGTCGCTGGGAATATTCCCGGAATATTCCGACCGGGTTTGATTTTCGTTTTAAAACACAGATTTGATGTGAATCTTAGAAAATTCATAACTTGAGATCTACACGTCCAAATTGAGCAAACTTTGCGCCTATGGATTGATAAAATTGTGTAGATTCTAGCTACAGTATCAAAAACAATTATAGTAATGGTTTTAAATAGTGTTTTGCTGCAAGCTTTAATCTTGTCTTTTGATTATTAAAAATAGTTATAAAATTCTTTTTACAGTAAATCCTTTTGTTTTAGGACCCTATGACATCCCTAAGTACTGTAGCACGGCTAAATAATTTTTGGGAACTTTTTATACCACTTTTATAGTTTTAGTTTGTATCTTTGCTCTAATGGTGTGTTGTTGATGTTATAAGCTTTATAATAACTCTAAAATTTTGCTCATGGCATCATGCATATAGTAACAACCAGAGAACATGTTAAGTGTCCTTGAAGTGTTTAAAACTCATTTGCATGCATGTTTTCTTTGCATGATTGTTTGTGATGGTTATGTGCTTATAATGCTATATTTCATGTATAGATTGTGTTGAGTGCAACGAGTGCTTTTGCGACGAGTGCACGAACTCCTCTCCTTACCAAGGCAAGTTGCTTTACCATGTTAAGCTTGATCCTTAACATTAAATTGATACATGTTTGTGTAGAGAGAATGCTATGATTTGTGAAGTTATAATATGATTGTGAGTAGACATTGTGTGCAGAGATGTAGGATTTAACATGCACCCATTCTGGGGTAGCATTGTGAAAAATGTTTGAAATAAAAAGGTTTTCAATGCAATGTTGTGAAGCGTGAAAAGATATCTACGACAGCTGCATCCAGTGAGTGGCCCTACAAGCTTGCGCGCATCGGGAGCAATCAAAGGACTTTCTCGTCACCCTTCAAAAAAAGGACTTCCTTGTCGTGTTTAGTTTTGAGCAAAACCTCATGATCGTGTGTAATATCGATGCATGAGAGAAAAACCCATGTTCGTGAGTAACATCGTTCATGGGTAGGGTTCTTGTCACATGGTGTATAATATCCATGTGATAGGTGGGATTTCGGTCACATGGTGTGTAATATCCATGTGTTAGATTGGGACTTTGGTCATATGGTGTGTAATATCCATATGGTAGGATTGGGCACGTGGTGTGTAATATCCGTGTGTTAGATTTTTTTTATTGGACACTTGGTGTGTAATATCCTTGTGCTCCCCAAGACCTTCTAAAAACATTTGACTTGACGTCTTCTAAAAAAACTCGCATCCTTTCTTTTACCATAACTTGGCATGAATTTAGTAACTTGCCAATACAATTCAAATGTATTGACCCTCCGTGGCTGCAACGTATCATGTTGCAGGTGGCTACTATGAAGATTGAAGATTGCTGCGCTACGGTCACGAGTCTTTGTCCAACACGTCTGCCTGCGGATCAACGAAGAAAGAAGACTTGAAGATTTATTTTACTTAGTCATTTTTATGAGTTGTAATAAGAATTTGTGGCTTTGTGCCTCTTGGGTTATAAAAAACTAAGTTATTTGTGGATCAAGCGTTGTAATAAAGACCTTTGTAATCTTGATATTTCATTTTGCAACTGTGTGTGCTAGCAGTCGATCCGGGACTAGCACAAATAAAGCACAGGTACGCTACAGATGGTATCAGAGCAAAGTGTTGCCCTTAGATTCGTGACCCTAGGATTGGACGAAAACACTTAGGAAAATTTAGGAGTTGTCTTGTTTTGTTACTAACACTTAGAAATAGTTTGACTTCTAAGTTAGAAATCTCTTTAACTCCTTCTGCGCTTTTTCTAAGTTTTTCTTCTACTTTAACTTACTATCTTGTCAAGTTCCAACGTGAAGATGTCAACCTTCCGCATCACCAAGACCGGCAACTTCAAGAACTACAGCTTCGGAGAGCGTCTCCTTGACATCACCACTACCTTGTCCCTGCCTACCCCGTCCATCGGAGGAAGCGAGATGACCAAGCTTCACAAGAAGGGCGTCTGGATCCTCTACATCACGCAACCGGGACGTGAGACGGAGCCGAAGACTAAATAGATCAAGCTCAAGACCTTCCACACCAACAAGAAGATAGGCGCCCAACTCCTCATGCAAGAGATGATAGCACGCCTCTGCGGACGTCACTTCTCCGAGCTCCAGAACCACTACTCCCACCTCTACGGCCGACGCGATGAAGAAGGCATGGTCATCGGGCTAACTGGCAGCGATCAAGACCCCATGCGTACCCACCTCGCCGAGTTAGAGTACCTCATCAGGGACATCGACGTTGAGAGATACAATGAGTTGATCAACAACGACGAGCTACGCGCCCAACTTGCCGAGAAGGACAAACAACACAAGGAGCAGGAGGAGAAGATCAAGGAGATGGAGGAGAAGTTCGCGACTCAAGAGAAGCAGCGGAAGAGCCAAGAGAAGAGGATCCAAGCTAGGAACAAAGACATTAGAGAGCTAAAGCAGAAGATAGAGCGCAACGACTTTGAGCTTGAAGCGGACCACGACTTGATCGAGAAGCTACGTGCCGAGAAGAGGGAGCTTCAAGAGAAGGTCGACACCCTAACTGAAGAGCTGCAGGACTACAAGAGGCTACTCAAGGAGAATGGCTTCGACGTTGAGGAAGTCATCATGGAAGAGTAGAGTAGACCACCACCACTTTATCTTGAGTTTGCGTTATGCCCGTGACCGCTTGTGGTATGGCATTAGTTATTGTATCCCCTTAAAGACTTAAACGTTTGCGTACCTTAAAAAAACTATTTGTGGGTTGCTTATTGCAAGTTTGGTTTAAAAGTTCTCCTATGCTTGTGTGTGTTTATGTATGTCTGTTCTTTTAAGGATTGTTTTTGCATATGGGTAGGAAACTTTATTTTCTTAGACTTTTTCCCTAAGTCTAACCTCACCTATTTTCCAAACCCAACAGATGCCTCCTCGTCGCGCTCCTGAGGAACAGATGCAGCAGATGATGGAAGCCCAGGCTCAACTCATGCAAGTCATGACTCAGTTTTTTTGGCCAACGCCAACAACAATAACAACAACAACAACCCTCCACCACCGCCACCCCCTCAGGTCGACATGCTTGCAAGGTTCTTAAGGCTTCGCCCTGCCAAGTTTTCACGTGCTGCTGAACCACTGGAGGCCATGGATTGGCTCCGTTCGGTTAACAAAGACTTGGTTACTACTGGTTGCACTGATGCTGAAAAGGTCAGGTTTGCAGCTCATCTACTGGAAGGACCAGCAGCAAGTTGGTGGGACACTTACCAGATCACTCATCCCATTGAAGGAGTGACATGGAACTCGTTCCAGAAAGGATTTCGGGCTGCACACATTTCCTCTGGTGTGATGGGCCTGAAGAAGAAGGAGTTCCGTGATCTTAGACAGAAGTACCGCAGCGTGTCTGAGTACATTGATGAGTTTACCAATCTGTCACGCTATGCACCGGACGACATTGACACTGATGCAAAGAGGAAGGAGAAGTTCCTAGAAGGCCTCAACGACGAATTGTCAATCCCTCTGTCTGTTGCCTACACTTCTACCTTTCAGTCTCTGCTTGATCAAGCTATAACTCTAGAGAGCAAGATGAAGCAGTCTGAAAACAGGAAGAGGAAGCGTAACCATGGGACTTCATACTCAGAACAATATCAGAATCCACATAAATCTTATGAAGGAAATGGAGGTTCTGAAAATTGGCACGGAGGGAGTGACCACCATAAGAATGGTGGAAATGGGCATCATCACCGAAAGCGAAATGACCACCACCATAGTGGTCATCGGCACCAAGATCACCATGGCTTCAACAATAATGGTCATGGAGACAACAACAGTGAGAAGCCCAAGAAGGACCTTGATCAAGTCACATGCTTCAAGTGCCACAACACTGGACACTATGCCTATGATTGCCCCGAGAAGAAGCCCCGAGATACCAAGTGATCCTTCTAGTTACAATTGTAATCTTTTAAGGGTGGTAGCACCCAAGTGTATCCTGAACCTTTCTTTCTAGCCTCTCCGAATCTCGAGGACGAGATTCTTTTAAGGGTGGTAGTCTGTAACATCCCGGATTTTAGATTTGGGAATTTAATCATGTCATTCATTGCATATGCACCTCTACATATTTCTCAAAACTGAAAAAGTTTTGTTTTGGACAAAAACTCGATTATGTGTTGATTTGCATTTTCTATCTTAGCGTGGCTCAATTGCATTAAAATATATTTTTGTACTTATTGGTGGGCTTGTACAATGTTCTAATGTACCTAGGAACAAGCCCTTGTTTTTACAAATCCGACGAAGTTTGTTTTGCTCAATTTGGAGCCTTAAAACTAAATTTTTAGACAAAACAGTAAACAGTTTTCTGTTAAATTCGAAAAAGAATAGAATTTTTGACAGAAGAGACCACCTGCACCAATGAAATGTCAAAAGAGACCACCTCTGAAAATATTTGCCAAAAAAGACCCCCTCGGAGTGGCGGCACCCCTGGCCAGGTGGCAACGTGCCGCCAGTGTGATCGCCGGCACCCTGGGCAGCCCGACCGTGTTGGCACGGCAACATGCCGGGTTTGGCATTGGCGGCAGGGTGGTGCCGGCTTTGGCATTGGCGGCACGTGCCACGTGTCGCGTCGGCAAGGGTGCCGCCATTCGCAGGTGGTCCTTTTTGACAAAATTTTTGAGAGGTGGTCTTTTCTAGCATTTCAGTGGCGCAGGTGGTCTTATTTGTCAAAAATTCAAAAGAATAAAGGAAAAAAAAACAGCCGCAGACCGGCCAGACCGATTTCGGCCCAGCCGGCCAGCAGCGCTCCGCGCGCACGCCGCACCGTGCGGCGGGTAGTAAGCGCCGCCGGCTAAAACAGCAGCAGCCCAGCCCGCCCTCTTTTTTTTTCCTTTTTCTTTTCTTTATTTATTTTTTTCCTTCCAGGACGTGAGATCTGCCCGTGAGTTCTGCCCGCCTACGCCTTACAGTATAGATCCCATCTAACCAAAAACGCCCGATTTTGTTGCCCCTTTTCCACGAAACTTCACCTATAAATAGCCCTAGACCTCCTCTATCTTTCCCCCATGAAACCCTAGCTTTTTGAGCCGCCAAGCTGCTCCAATCTCTCGCCGGAGCGCCGCCATTGGAGCTCGGTAAGAGCTCGAATTCGTCGCCCCCGAGCCCTCTTTTTGCCCCTAACCTTTTACTCATGCTATACTGACCTTCCTCACCCGTTTTCCCCTTCTATAGATCACCGGTTCGCCGGTAATTGCTCGTCGGAGTTCCATCGGAGTTGGAGAGGTCCATCCGCACGTCGCCATCGAACGGGGAAGGAGGAGAAGGTCCCGAGGAGATCTTCATGACCGCCGCGAGGAGATGAACGTCGTCTTCTACTTCGCCGAGACGGGAGATCGCCGGAGCACCGCCGCCGTCGACGTCCGAGCCCCACCACCGTCGCCGGCCGACTTCCTCCGGTGAGCCTCCCAGATCAGATCCCAGCCGTCCATCTCGTTTTAGATCTAACGGCCGCTAGGGCTGATCCGGGTGAAGAGGTACGGGCGAATCACGCGTCGCCACGTCGCTGGGAATATTCCCGGAATATTCCGACCGGGTTTGATTTTCGTTTTAAAACACAGATTTGATGTGAATCTTAGAAAATTCATAACTTGAGATCTACACGTCCAAATTGAGCAAACTTTGCGCCTATGGATTGATAAAATTGTGTAGATTCTAGCTACAGTATCAAAAACAATTATAGTAATGGTTTTAAATAGTGTTTTGCTGCAAGCTTTAATCTTGTCTTTTGATTATTAAAAATAGTTATAAAATTCTTTTTACAGTAAATCCTTTTGTTTTAGGACCCTATGACATCCCTAAGTACTGTAGCACGGCTAAATAATTTTTGGGAACTTTTTATACCACTTTTATAGTTTTAGTTTGTATCTTTGCTCTAATGGTGTGTTGTTGATGTTATAAGCTTTATAATAACTCTAAAATTTTGCTCATGGCATCATGCATATAGTAACAACCAGAGAACATGTTAAGTGTCCTTGAAGTGTTTAAAACTCATTTGCATGCATGTTTTCTTTGCATGATTGTTTGTGATGGTTATGTGCTTATAATGCTATATTTCATGTATAGATTGTGTTGAGTGCAACGAGTGCTTTTGCGACGAGTGCACGAACTCCTCTCCTTACCAAGGCAAGTTGCTTTACCATGTTAAGCTTGATCCTTAACATTAAATTGATACATGTTTGTGTAGAGAGAATGCTATGATTTGTGAAGTTATAATATGATTGTGAGTAGACATTGTGTGCAGAGATGTAGGATTTAACATGCACCCATTCTGGGGTAGCATTGTGAAAAATGTTTGAAATAAAAAGGTTTTCAATGCAATGTTGTGAAGCGTGAAAAGATATCTACGACAGCTGCATCCAGTGAGTGGCCCTACAAGCTTGCGCGCATCAGGAGCAATCAAAGGACTTTCTCGTCACCCTTCAAAAAAAGGACTTCCTTGTCGTGTTTAGTTTTGAGCAAAACCTCATGATCGTGTGTAATATCGATGCATGAGAGAAAAACCCATGTTCGTGAGTAACATCGTTCATGGGTAGGGTTCTTGTCACATGGTGTGTAATATCCATGTGATAGGTGGGATTTCGGTCACATGGTGTGTAATATCCATGTGTTAGATTGGGACTTTGGTCATATGGTGTGTAATATCCATATGGTAGGATTGGGCACGTGGTGTGTAATATCCGTGTGTTAGATTTTTTTTATTGGACACTTGGTGTGTAATATCCTTGTGCTCCCCAAGACCTTCTAAAAACATTTGACTTGACGTCTTCTAAAAAAACTCGCATCCTTTCTTTTACCATAACTTGGCATGAATTTAGTAACTTGCCAATACAATTCAAATGTATTGACCCTCCGTGGCTGCAACGTATCATGTTGCAGGTGGCTACTATGAAGATTGAAGATTGCTGCGCTACGGTCACGAGTCTTTGTCCAACACGTCTGCATGCAGATCAACGAAGAAAGAAGACTTGAAGATTTATTTTACTTAGTCGTTTTTATGAGTTGTAATAAGAATTTGTGGCTTTGTGCCTCTTGGGTTATAAAAAACTAAGTTATTTGTGGATCAAGCGTTGTAATAAAGACCTTTGTAATCTTGATATTTCATTTTGCAACTGTGTGTGCTAGCAGTCGATCCGGGACTAGCACAAATAAAGCACAGGTACGCTACACTATGATTGTAATCTCTTATGGATTATGAGAATAATTATCACTATGATAGTATTGAAGTGATCTATTCCTCCTTTCATGGTGTAATGTTGACAGTGTGTGCACCGTGTTAGTACTTGGTCTAAGTTGCAATAATATTTATCTTGAGTTGTGATTTGATTTGGATATCTCTATGAGTGGTGTTTGTCAAGTACTTGATGAACTTTAAGGGGTGCTTCTGTAGCCACTACGCAATGATTAGTGTTATTCAATAGGAGAGTAATTCAGAGTAGCATAGTGAAGAGAAGTTATTTATTTGTTCAATTATGTTACATTTGTTGGGAGTGTGTCCACTAGTGAAAGTATGATCCCTAGGCCTTGTTTCCAAGCTTTGCACACCGTTTACTTGCTGTTTTGTTACTTGTTTGCTTGCTGTCATTTTTATTCCAGATTGCATTTACTACTTATAATCATCTATACCACTTGTATTTCACTATCTCTTCGCCGAACTAGTGCACCTATACATCTGACAAGTGTATTGGGTGTGTTGGGGACACAAGAGACTTTCTGTATCATAATTGCAGGGTTGTTTGAGAGGGATAGCTTTGACATCTTCCTCCCTGAGTTCGATAAACCTTGGGTGATCCACTTAAGGGAAACTTGCTGCTGTTCTACAAACCTCTGCACTTGGAGGCCCAACACTGTCTACAAGAACAGACGCGTGCGTAGACATCACCCTTCTGTGTTCCTTCGCGGTCAGCATCTGGACAGGTGTGTGCCTCCGGCTAGGGTTCGCTATCCCCATCCCTACCCCAATCAGCACATTGCCGCACTGGTGGCCCGACGCGGTGGCTAACCTTTCAAGGAGTGACCGTAAAACCGCGAACTCCATCATCATGCTCACCCTTAGGGCTATTTGGTTGGAGCGGAATGCGAGGGTCTTCGACCACACACACTCCACGGCAGCCCGGGTGCTTGACGGCATCATCGAGCTATGGGGTTTGTGGGTTAGTAGCCGACGTAGAGGTGGGTCACCGGGAGATGTAACTTAGAGGTAGTGGACGTCCACGGCCTTTCGTGGTTGCGTCGATGGTGGTTGCCTTCTAGGCCTGTAACAAACCCTCTTTCGAGCTTAATATAATGACACGCAGATCTCCTGCGGGTTCTCGAAAAAAAATAAGAGCATTTCCAGCTGTCTCCCCGACGAGATCCTCGGCCGCACTTTTTTTCATCCGGACGGCGTTATTCGGCCCAGCCGCGCCCCCGGTTCCTCGTTTTCCCCCGGATTTGGGCCTTCATCCATCCGGAGAGCCCAGGCCATCCCCAGCCCCCCTGGGTGCGCTCAGGGACTTCGGACGAGAGAAAAATGGGGACTGGCCTGCTTTATCAGCGAGAGAACACGCGAACCCTACTATCTGGTCGCAAATCCCCCTTTCCCTCCCCGCGTTGCTCTGTCGCCGCCGGCACCACCTCTCGCCAATCCGTCGGCCGGTTGCCTGCACTCCACCGTCACTCCTCCCACCAGCCTATATTCTGCCGTCCGGCGTGCCCTCTGCCTATATTCCGCCGTCGGGCAACTCCTCCCGTCGCGCCTCGTCGACACGCCCGGCAGCAGGGCCGGATCTATGTTGGGCGGGGCCCTTGGTCAAGTTAGCGGCATGGGCCCTAAGTCTAATGTATATGGGCCCTAAGTTAGCGGCATGAGCCCTAAGGCTAGAGGTAGGAGCGATCGGCAAGGTTACGATTGAGATCGGCTGCGAGGACCGCGAGGAGTTGAGTCGGCGACGCAGCCCGCACGATACATGCTGGACCGGGCCTTGCAGTTTGTTTTTGAGATATATAGAAATATATATAGAAGGGTATACAAAATTATGGCCCCCCTTCTGATATGGGCCCTTGGCCGCCGCACAAGGTCGCATAGGCTCAGATCCGGCCCTGCCCGGCAGGTGTTGGTCCATTTGCCTAGGCGGACATGGACTCGGACGACAAGGAGGAGTAGATGTTTGCCGAGCTTTTTGAAGAAGAGATGGCAGCCACCGCCCAAGACGAGGAGCATATGTTGATCCTAGCTTGCCTGTCGGGCTTGTACGCGGAGACGGCCATTGGTCGCCGTGGTGGGTCGGCACCAGGTCACCGGAAGTGCAAGCCGAGGCCGCGAATGGAGGGATACTACATACTCTACGCCGACTACTTCGCCGACAATCCATTGCACAGTGAGGCTGTTTTTAGGCGTCGTTTCAGGATTAGCCGGAAGCTCTTCCTGAAAATTGTCTATGCCCTTCGGGACTACGACTCCTATTTCAGATGCAAGTTGGATTGCACTGGCATGTGATGCTCCCGGTGAATGTGGCAACAGACAGTCCTTGTGCGTGGTGAATAACCAGCCCGTTGGGAACCCCAAGAGGAAGGTATGATGAGTGCAGCAGCAAGTTTTCCCTCAGTTAAGAAACTAAGGTTTATCAAATAGGAGAAGGGAGACGATGACGACTGAAGGTGTTTGTGGAACCTGCACACACACAGACAAATACTTTGTTCCCAACTTGCGATGAGGTTGTCAATCTCACCGGTTTGCTTGAAACAAAGGTTATGAGTGTATCGAGTGGAAAACAGTAGAGTATATGCGAGTAAAGTAAACAATGCGGGAAAAGTAAACAGGTGATTGCAATATGATTAAAATAGGACCGGGGTCCACAGTTCACTAGTGGTGTCTCTCCATAGATAAATAACATGCTGGGTAAACAAATTACAGTTGGGCAATTGATAGAATAAAGATAA
Organism: Dactylis glomerata; assembly: GCA_007115705.1. Lineage (NCBI taxonomy): Eukaryota > Viridiplantae > Streptophyta > Magnoliopsida > Poales > Poaceae > Dactylis > Dactylis glomerata. Next base: position 1,792,787 of record QXEO01001356.1, read on the forward strand.
CGTGATATGTCAAGAAGATCACTATGAGATTCACTCTGGGCATTACAACAAAATACATAGACCGCCATCCAACTGCATCTATGACTAATAATCCACCCCCGGGGATATCATCCGAACACCCTAGAAGTATTAAGTTGCGAACAACAGATAATTGCATTAAGCAAAGTGTGTAATGTAAACAAAGCATATGCCCTTGAGCATATGAATGTTGTTTTCTCCCTAGTAGCAACAGCACATCTACCACCTTAGAGGTTTCTGTCACTCCCCCAGGTGAAATAGAGACATGAACCCACTATCGAGCATAAATACCCCCTCTTGGAGTCACTAGCAACTACTCGGCCAAGATAGCTACTAACAACGGAGAGCATGCAAGATCATAAACAACATAGAGATAACAAAAGATATAATTCAGTACAGCAACTTAATCATAAACACCAATATTCATCGGATCCCAACAAACCAACATCATAGTATTACATAACGGTGATCTCAATCATGTAGGGCAGCTCATGAGATCTAAACATGAAGCACATGGTGGAGAAGACAACCATCTAGCTACTGCTATGGACCCATAGTCCAAGGTAGACTACTCACTCATCGCTCCGGAGGCAAGCATGGCGATGAAGAAGACCTCTGGTGGCGATTCCCCTCTCCGGCAGGGTGCCGGGAAGAGCTTCTGGACCCTCCCGATCTTCGGGTCGACGGCGGCGGCGGATCGCGATGTATTCTGGAAAACTGATCGGGCCCTTAGGTTTTTCTCGTCAGGGGGTATATGTAGGCGAAGGGGGGCTGTCAGAGGTGGAGCCACGCGGCCTCACAAGGGGGTGGCGCGGCCAGGGGCCAGGCCGCGCCGCCCCTGTGTGTGGGGGCCACGTGGCCCCCCTCCATCAGGTCTTCGGATGTTTGGGAGCTCCCCGGTGAAATATGACTTCAGGAACTTGTTTCGTCCAATTCCGAGAATATTTCCTGTGTATCACTTCTGAAACACAAAAACAGCAGAAAACAGGAAACTGGCACTGTGGCACTTCGTTAATAGGTTAGTTCCAGAAAATGTATAAAAATGCCACTAAGTGTAACGAAACAATAGGCAAATGGTGTAAAACAAAGCATGGAGCATCAAAAATTATAGATACGTTTGAGACGTATCAAGCATCCCCAAGCTTAACTCCTGCTCGTCCTCGAGTAGGTAAGTGATAACAAAAGAATAATTTTTGAGGTGACATGCACCTACACAATCTTGATCATATATGTAAGCATTGGTGAGCTGGGATCAATAGAACTTAAAACATGGGCATGAAAGATATAATCATGACAATAAGAACTTAGCAACCATGTTGTAAACATGCAAATGAACACAAACAAAAGATCATGATAATGAAACAATGAAAGTCAAACGTGTGTTCTAATCATAAGGAAAAACATACAAATGGTTTTCAGCTTGTCCTTCAAAGAGAGCAAAACATAAATGCATAGGACACCTCAAAGTTTAAGAGGGCGACTAGATACAAATAATTTAAGAACAAGTGAAACCAACAATATGAGTCAATCAATGAACCTTGGGACAATGCATATCACACTAAGAATGACAACTATGCTCTCTTAATGGTGCATAAAGGAAGAAGGTGGTGACTCAACATAAAAGTAAATGAAAGGCCCTTCGCAGAGGGAAGCAGTGATTTAAACATGTGCTAGAGCTTTTCATTTGTAAAACAGAGATAAAACTTGATTTTGAGAGGTGGTTGTCTTTGTCAACGACTGGCAATGGGGTTCTTACTATCTTCCATACAAAAATAAAGCAAGTTTTTGAGAGAGAGATTGGCACTTCGTGCTCTTTTTATAAAACTTGGCACTCCTCCCCACCTTTTCCTTTCACATACCATGGCTAACCGATTCCATCGGGTGCCCACCAACATTCACATTCATTGGAGGAGTGCCTTTTTTCTTTTTTTTCTTTTTTTTTCTTTTTGGAATAAGCAATATGGAAGATAGCAAATCCGACCACTACGTCCCCATGAGCTGAAAACAGTGTCACAAAACGAGAAGTATTTTGAAGGTTTTTGAAAGGTAGCACACGAAAATTTTACTTTGGAATGGCTTACAAATACCATGCATAGGAATTTATAGTGGACAAAATGGAAAACTTTGGCTTTTAGGAGTTGGATGCACGAGTAGAGCTCATACTCAGTACAAGGCGAGGGCTAGCAAAAGACTGGGAGCGACCAACTAAGAGAGCAATAATGGCCATAATCATGCAAAGCGACAAAGCGACATTAAAAGAAGCATACAATGGCATCAAAAGTCAAAAACTAAATGATCATGAAGGCTAATGGCGACTTTGGAAGAGTCTAACATGTGTGAGCATGCGCCAAGTCAACCCAAATAAAGCATCAAGGAGAAAACCAAAATAATGCTTCCATACAATAAAAACAACGCATGATTTTTTCAAAGGCTCATTAAGCAATCTCAGTTATTTGAGACAAGTCATGCTACAGCAAAACCACTAAGCATACTATCAAAAAGACATCAAGCATGACATGAAAAAGCCTAAGCCGCAGTCTACACAAGCTCCTTCTTGTACCACTATTTTGCACAAAGCTTTTTCTCTTTTCCAACACCATTTGAAATTTTTATAAACACCTCTTTTGATGAAAACCAATAAAGATTAGAGGCAAAAATACACCTTGATGAAAAGATATGACAAGATCTGAACGCAAATCAAGGCGAAAACGAAAACAAAAGCAGTAGCAGAAAAAGTAGAATGCTCGATTAATAAGAGTGAAAACTAGAGCATTCTTTGCAAATGAAAATGAGTACATCTCCTCCAAAGGAAATTTGTTGGGGTCCAACCTTTTATTGCAGCAAACAAACAAACTAAACAAACTAAGAAAACTAAAACAACTGACGCTCCAAGAAAAACACATAGTGCATGAAGCAATAAAAATATAGTGTTTTGAAAGGTGACCTGATTTTTGCCGATGAAGAAGGGGTGCCTCGGGGGCATCCCCAAGCTTTGACGCTTGTACTTCTTGGATATTTCTTGGGGTGATGCATGGGCATCCCCAAGCTTGAGCTTTTGTCCATTCTTCAACTCATCTCATCATTCTCCAATCCCTACACTTGAAAACTTCCTTCATACAAAACTAAACACAATTCTATTAGCAACATTAGTGTAAGCATAAAATATATTCAACCTCTTTTAGCTTCAGGTTTCAACCCAAAACCACCACATATAAAGTATATACTACTGTAGCAACTTCCACAAGAGTTCCATGATCAAAAAGAACTCAAAAGAAAGCGATAAAGTGGCAAAAACAAATATTGGCAGAAATCTGTCAAAACTGGACAGCTAATAATGGATGAATTTTTGAGGGATTTTCCGTTGCTCAAATAAAAAAGTGTTCATCTAAGAAAAGTTTGGATATAACCTGGGGCATATGCACAAGAAATCGCAGGTCGAAAAGATAAACAGAGAATTTTTACGAATTTTTACGGTGCAGCACCGAAAACAGTTTCAGAACAGCAATAACCCCAAATCTTTACCTCACTCAAATTAGAGGCTTCTCTTGGCACAAAAACGAAATAAACAAGATAAGGAGCGGTCATTACAGTAGTAATGACTTCCAAGACTCAAATAAAAGAAAAAGTACTGAAAAGTAAACAATGGGTTATCTCCCAAGAGTGCTTTTCTTTAACGCCTTTGAGCTAGGCGCAGAAAATTGCGAATCAAGTAATATCAAGTGATGAAGCATCAAGCTCATAATTTTCTCTAAGAATAGAGTCAAAAAGTAATTTCTTTCTTTTCCTAGGGAAGTGTTCCATACCTTTCTTTAGTGGGAATTGATACTTGATAGTGCCTTCCCTCATATCAATAATAGCACCTACAGTTCGAAGAAAGGGTCTTCCCAAAATAATAGGACATGAAGCATGGCATTCAACGTCCATAACAAGAAAATCAACGGGAACAAGGTTATTGTTAACCACAATAAGAACATCATTAATTCTTCCCAAAGGTTTCTTCTTAGCAACATCAGCAATAGGAACATCAAAATAACACTTTTCAAGCGGTGGTAAATCAAGCATGTCATAAATCTTTCTAGGCATGATGGAAATACTAGCACCTAGATCACATAAAGCATGGCAATCATAACCATTAACATGCATATCAATGATGGGTTCCCAACCATCTTCTAACTTCTTGGGAACAGAGGCTTTCTGCTTCAACTTTTCATCCCTAATCTTTATAAGAGCATTGGTAATATGCTTAGTAAAAGCAATATTTAAAGAACTAGCATTGGGAGTCAAAGCAAGCTTTTGCAAGAACAAAATAACTTCAGATATATTGCAGCCATCAACATCAAAATCATTAAAGGAAATAGAGCTATCATCTCCCACACTCCGAAAAATTTCAGCACTCTTTTGAGAAAAAGTTTTGGCAGTTTTAGGCTTTTTAACACAAGGAGTGGGAGTTTTCTCTACACCAATCAAAGTAAGAGGATTGCTATCAGTAGGAGCAACATCATTAGAGGTAGTAATAGTACATACCTTCATCTCTCTAGCCATCTCATCTTCTCTTTCCCACCTGGCATGCAATTCCGCTAACAATCTAATATTTTCATCAATTCTAACTTGGGTAGCATTAACGGCAGCAAAAGGATCAGGCTTAGCGGACATTCTATTAACTAAAGAAGATTGCACATTAGACAATAATGAGATATCGGTTTCAGCTTTGGAAGCCTTAGCTTGTAATTCAGGAATAGCCTTGTTTAAATTTTCAAGTTGATGACTTATAGTCCTCAACAGAGCTGATTCGGAATAATTTACCATCATGTTGTCGAGTAGCTTTGATGCGGCGCCCAAAGTAAGGGACATAAAAGTGCCTCCAGCAGCTGAATCAAGTAGGTTCCTTGAAGAAAAATTCAGTCCTGCATAAAAAGTTTGGATAATCATCCAAGTAGTCAGTCCATGAGTGGGGCAATTCTTTACCATAGATTTCATTCTTTCCCAAGCTTGAGCAACATGTTCATTATCAAACTGAGTAAACTTCATAATATTGCTACTGAAAGGGCATTTCCCTAATAAATGTATTTTGGTGTTTGTTAACAACATTTGGTGAATTAACCATTCTATTTAAGTTATGCAGATTTTCTAGGTTAATTCAGGATCTCGCGGAGGTTCACCCACAAAGGGAAGAAAAGATCGAAGCCCGTAGTCCTGTAGTGGAGTTAGGGCTTAGTGGTCTTATAGGGTGCTTCGCGAAGGTGGAATTGGTGGAGAGGGGATCCTCGAAGTACTGCTATTGCTACTTCTAGGGCGGAGACTCCGGCCCTGGTGGCCGGAGACTCCGGCCTAGGAGTATCGCCCTAGCAATCCTCCCAGTTGGTCTAAGCAGAGACCTGCCCGGAGTTGGGCCGGAGACTTTTGTCTCTGGCCGGAGACTCCGGGTGGGGCGGAGACTCCGGTCCCAGTGGCCGGAGACTCCGGTCTCTCTGGCTGGGTTAGGGTTTGCTAAGGAGCTGGTCTATGCAGTGACCAGGCCGGAGTTGGGCCGGAGACTTCTGTCTCTGGCCGGAGACTCCGGCCCTGGAGTCACTTAGGGCGGAGACTCCGGCCCTCCTGGCCGGAGACTCCGGCCCTAGTCGACCAGCAACGGCTACATTTCGAGGAGGAGTATATAAAGCCTTCTTCTTCCTCAAGAGAAGGCTGCGGCTTCCACTCTCTCTCCACCATTGTTCCAAAGCTTCAAAGCTCAAGATCTCTCTCCCTAGCCAATAGAACTCAAAGCCCTTTTGGGATTTGAGGGAGAAGACCTAGATCTACACTTCCACCAAGGCGATTTGATTTCCCCCCTCTCTTTGTTGAGGGGCTTGTTACTTGTGTGATTCATCGGATTTATAGCCGGAAGAAGCCGTCCCCCAAGCTTGACTTTGTGTGTAAGAGCTTGGTGGGCCTATTGGGAGCCTCCAATTGAGTTGTGGAGCTTGCCCCAATACTTTGTGTAAAGGTGTCGTGCCGCCTTCAAGGGCATCGCTTAGTGGAGCGTGAACTCGCCTTTGTGGCTTGTTCACCGGAGAATAGGGTGAGCCTTTGTGGCGTTGGTGGCCTTTGTGGCCCCACACCTCTCCAACGTAGACGTACTTCCCGTAACAAGGAAGGAACTACGGGAATACATCCTCGTGTCTTCGTGTCTTCATTGCGGTGACCTCTATCCTTTACTTGTGCCTTTACTTATATTGTTATTGCTAGCTTGCTTGTCACTCTAGGTAAATTCACTTAGTATCACATCTAGAGAATTTACCTTCTTGTCTAGCCCTAACTTGAAAAGAATTAAAATTATTGGGTAGCTCCTATTCACCCCCCCCCCCCTCTAGTCGCTCATACGATCCTTTCAATTGGTATCAGAGCGTGGTCTCTTATTCGGGCTTAACCGCCTAAGAGTTTGAGCGACCATGGATGGGGATAAGAGTAAAGAACCTCCTCCCGAAGATACTCCTCCATCTATCTCTTCCTCTTCAATCTCACGTGAGGAGCATTTGGCGTCCTTGGACACAATGCAAACCACTATGAGATTGGAAATGAAGGCTATGTTTGAGGAATATTTTGGAAGAAAACCTTCCGGGCCCACCGACCCAAACACCACTCCTAGTGTGGAACTCTCCTTGGCTAAGGTGAAGCCACCTAACAATGGCTCCACCTCTGCCGAGAATAAAGGTGACCTTCCTAAGGAAAATGTTGGTCCGGCAATGGGTGCTAACATTCCACCCCCTAACACTTACTCACCTTTGCCGGTTCATTATCCTATGCCACACATTAATAATATGGGATCTCCTCCCAAGCTTGATTCTCGCAATTTTATTAAATGGCAAGGACTAATGAAATCTCATATTTCTAGCTCTTCTACTCATTTGTGGAGGGTCATACAAAATGGTTTTGCTCCTCATGATCCTCTCAACTTGACCGGAAGGGAAGAAGTTGATGAGCAACTCAATGCCACCGCCAAGCATCTCCTTCAACAAGCCGTACCGGATACTCATGCGGTACACATCAACAACTTGAACACCGCCAAGGAAGTATGGGACTATCTCACTATGCTCTTCATTGGGAATGAAAGTATTCGGTCCTCCAAGTTTGATGAGCTCAAAAGTGAAGAAAGGGATTTCATTATGCGTGATAATGAGACTCCCGATGAGATGTACCAAAGGATCTTGGCTCTTGCAACGGCCTTGACCGGGTTTGGGTGCAAAGACAATGGTGATGACTATATCAAGCGTATGTTCATCACCTCCATCAACCCAAGAGAACCCATGCGATCCGAGATAATCCGTTCAAGACCGGATTTTGGGAGTATGACCTCAAATGAAGTTCTTTGCGAGTTCACCGCCTTGTCTATCTTGAAGAAGAACGCGGAAGAAACAAGAGCCCGTGTTCTTGCCGGACAAGGAATTCACAATCTTGCACTCAAGGCCAAGGTGGTGTCCAAGCAAGGAGAAGGAGAAGAAGAAATATATGAAGAAGAGTGTTGGTCTCCGGAAGATCTCAAGTTTGCACTCCATGAACACTTGGCTCTCAATGCAAATGCCTTTTGGGATGCCAACAAGCACAAGACGAAGGGATCCAAGTTCAAATCCTTTCCAAGAAAAGGTGGTGACTCTAAAGTGAGGCATTGCTACAATTGTGGAGGAATCAAGCACTTCATCGCCGAATGTCCTTATGAGAACAAGGAGGACAATGAGGGCCGGCTCGTCCCCAAGCGCCGGTCATCAAAGTTCTACCCATCCAAGAAACATGGGAACAAGGACAACAAGAAGAAAGGAGAAAGGGTATTGGTGGTTCATGAGGAGTATGACTCCGAGTCCGAGGATGATGACTCCGTTGATGAAGAGAATGGAGAAGTGGCCGCAATTGCCATTGTCTCCACACCACCTACATCCCTCTTCAACTCACTAAATGAGAACGCCATCATCACCACTCACAAGTGTCTTATGGCTAAGGCCTCGGAGGTAACCTCATCACCTACTCCTTCATCATCACATTCCAATACTACCTCTTTGGATGATGTGAGTAGTCTTAAGATTAAGAAAGAACTAGTTTCTTGTGATGATTTTCTTGCTAACATGAAGGGGCCAACCAAGATATATGTTGAGGCACTAATGTGTGAACTTGGTGATGCCCATGACACCATCAAGGAGAAGGAGGAGTTGGAAAGATTAGCCGCCGATGATATTGGCTCTCTATCAATTGAGCTCGAAGAAGAGCAAAACTTGAGAGTATCTTTAGAGGAGAAATTGTTGGGACTAGAAGAGTCTCATAATCTAATCTTGTCAAAACTCACTAAAGAACGTGACCATGCTCTCGCTATGGTCAAGTTGCTTAAAAAGGAGAAAGTTGAATTTGACGTTGGTCATAATAATCTTCGTGAGAAGTTTGAGAAGCTTGAAGAAGCTCACAAGGCTTTGGAGGGCAAATTCTCTCATCTCACCAAGATTCGTGAACAACTTCAAATTCAACTAACTATTGAACAATCTAAAGTCCCCCCAATGCAAGTTATTGAAGTTCCTTGTTCTTCTAACTCTATTTGTGATCATAGTGATATCATTGAGGAGAACAATAGGTTGAAGGCCGATCTTGCTAAGGGCCTTGCCACTTGCATTCAAGGAGAGAAGAATCTCAATGATCTCTTGAACAATCAAAGATTGTACAAGGGAAAGGAGGGCCTCGGTTTTGTTGCCGAGTCCTCAAAGAAAGGGGATCTCTGTTTGGTGGCCGAGTCCTCAAAGAAGAAGAAGAACAAGAAGAACAAGAAGAAGACAAAGCCTGCTGCTGCTCCTACTCCTCATGTCCCCTTTGACATTTGTTACACCGAGGAGGAGTGGGAGGAGTTGAATCGAAAGAAGAAAATCGAGGAGACCGGAGTCTCCGGGTCAAGGTCTCCGGAGTCTCCGGTTAGTTCGTCTACCCCGGAGTCTCCGCCCCCAAAGACCGGAGTCTCCGGCCTTTCTCACAATAATTTTGCAGGAAAATATAACCCTCATTATGTTCTTCTTAGGGACTATTATGGTGATGTCTATGCTAAATATGTTGGTCCCTATAATGGTTTCATTGAATATGCTATTTGGGTACCTAAGATTCTTGTGACTAACAAACGAGGACCCATTCAAAGATGGGGACCTAAAACCAAGAATTAATCTCTTGTAGGATATTGCTTCCGGAGGAGTAAAATGGATTATTGATAGTGGTGCCACAAGCCACATGACCGGAAGCAAAAATATTGTGGAAGATCTAAAGCCCAATACTTCAAATGTCACGGTCTCATATGGTGATAATTCATCCTCTCCGGTACTTGGTTTCGGTAAGGTGGTGATCACTCCGGACGTGTCCTTAGTGAATGTCATGCTTGTCGAAACCATTGGTTATAATCTACTTTCCGTTCATCAACTTGCTACTATGGGCTATGCCACATATTTTGATGTTGATATTGTGGTCGTCATGTGGAGTAAGTCTCTCAAGGTTGCCTTTGTTGGGTATGTCGAAAATGGCTTGTATGTGGTGGACTTTTCGGAGAAACCCACTACGGCCGCGATATGCCTAATTGCTAAGGCCGACGTGGGATGGCTTTGGCATCGCCGGTTAGCCCACGTCAATATGAGAGCTTTGCAAAATCTCTACACCAATGGCCACATACTCGGACTAAAGGATGTTTCTTTTGCCAAAGATCGTGTTTGTAGGGCATGTATTGAAGGAAAGATGCATGAAACAAGTCATCCGAGCAAGACTATTATCTCTTCCAAGAGGTGCTTGGAGCTCCTTCACATGGATCTCTTTGGACCTCCCACTTATGCAAGTCTTGGTGGCAAGAAATATTGCTTGGTAATTGTCGATGACTATTCAAGATACACTTGGGTTTATTTCTTTGAATTCAAGAGTGAGACCCAACAAACCGTCAAAGACTTTGCCACCGAAGTTGAGCGTCAATTCAATTCCACCATATTGACTATAAGAAGTGACAATGGCACCGAGTTCAAGAACTACTCCCTAAATGAGTTTCTTAGTGATGCGGGTATCAAACATCAATATTCCGCTGCATACACCCCGCAACAAAATGGAGTTGCCGAGAGGAAGAACCGTACTCTCATGGATGCGGCAAGAACTATGTTGGCGGAGTTCAAGTCTCCATACAACTTTTGGGCCGAAGCTATTAATACCGCATGCCATGCCACCAACCGGCTTTATCTCCGCAAGAACTTGAACAAGACTCCATATGAAATTCTTACCGGGCAAAAGCCTAACATCATGTACTTCCGGGTATTTGGTTGTAAGTGTTTCTACCTCAAGAAAGGTGTTCGTTTGTCAAAATTTGATTCTAAAGCATTAGAGGGTATCTTTGTTGGTTACTCCACGGACTCACATTCCTATAGGATCTATAGCAAGTCCACCGGGCATGTTATAGAAACTTGTAATGTGAGGTTCGATGAGGATAATGGTTCCTTTGTAGGACAAAGTTGTGTTCGTGATGTAGGTGACGAAATTCCTCCCCAAGCCATAAGAAGAATGGGTGTCGGATTCTTCCGGCCCATTGAGGGACACCTTTTTGCCGAAGGAGAAGGACAATGCTCTACACATGTGGAGCCTTCACCTGCTGAACACACACAGGACATTGACCAAAGACAAGCTGCACACCCTCAACCTCAAGATCATCCCACCGAGCAATCTTGCCCGGAGTCTCCGGCCCCTGTGGTCCGGACTCTCCGGCCTATACCGGAGTCTCCGGGTATGGATACCGAAGTCTCCGGAGGTGATCAAGCCTTTGATGAAGATCCTTCGGAATTCCGTGGCTATGGTCCACTTGATGATCAAGGCAATCCACTTACTGGTCAAGGCGAGGACCAGAACAGTGATCATGAAGATGATCAAGTAGTCTCTCAAGAATCTCCTCTTGAGGCTCGCACTCGCCGTGAGAAGAAGCTTGAGTCCATTCTACGACGAAGAAGCATATCCTTGGAAAATGTGGTTGGAAGTGTTCGTAAAGGTGTCTCCACTAGGAGGCAACTTTCTAACTTTTGCTCTCATCATGCTTTTGTCTCTTGTATAGAACCCAAGAAAGTTTATGAGGCGCTTGAGGATCCGGATTGGCTTGATGCCATGCATGATGAACTCAACAACTTCGAGCGCAACAATGTGTGGACTCTAGTAGAAAGGCCTAAAGATTGCCGTAATGTCATTGGGACCAAGTGGATCTTCAAGAACAAGCAAGATGCAAATGGCATAGTCATTCGTAATAAGGCAAGATTGGTGGCTCAAGGTTTCTCCCAAGTCGAGGGTATTGACTTTGGTGAAACTTTCGCTCCCGTTGCCCGTCTTGAATCCATTCGCATCTTACTTGCATATGCATCACATCATAACTTTAAACTTCAACAAATGGATGTTAAAAGTGCATTTCTCAACGGTCCCTTAAATGAATTGGTTTTTGTGAAGCAACCCCCGGGCTTCGAAAACCCTAAGTTTCCTAACCACGTTTACAAACTTGATAAGGCACTCTATGGCCTCAAACAAGCCCCACGTGCGTGGTATGAGCACCTTAAAGAGTTGTTGGTTGATCGTGGTTTTGAAATTGGGGTGATCGATCCCACTCTTTTTACTAAGAAGGTCAATGGGGAGCTTTTCATTTGCCAAATATATGTTGATGATATTATATTTGGTTCTACTAACAAAGCTTTCAATAATGAGTTTGCCAAGCTCATGACCGACAAGTTTGAGATGTCTATGATGGGGGAGTTGGAGTTCTTCCTTGGATTTGAAGTTAAACAATTGAAGGGAGGGACTTTTGTGAACCAAGCCAAATATACCCAAGACATGCTCAAGAGGTTCGAGATGATTGGAGTCAAAGGTGCAAAGACTCCCATGCCAACAAAGGTTAATCTTGATCTCGATCCTAATGGTAAAGAAGTGGATCAAAAACTCTATAGATCTATGATTGGTTCCTTGCTTTACCTTTGTGCATCTAGACCGGACATTATGTTAAGTGTGGGAGTTTGTGCACGTTTTCAAGCCGCACCAAAGGAAAGCCACTTAGTGGCGGTCAAGAGAATCTTTCGATATTTGGTAAATACCCCTAACTTTGGTCTTTGGTATCCAAAAGGAGCAAGTTTTGATCTTATAGGTTACTCGGATTCGGATTGGGCGGGAGACAAAGTGGAACGGAAATCAACCTCCGGGGCTTGCCAATTTCTTGGAAGGTCTTTGGTGTGTTGGTCATCTAAGAAACAAAATTGTGTGTCTCTCTCTACCACCGAAGCCGAATATGTAGCCGCGGCTAGTTGTTGTGCACAACTCTTATGGATGAGGCAAACTTTGAAGGATTACGGTGTCATTTTTGACAAAGTGCCTCTTTTGTGTGATAATGAAAGTGCAATCAAGATCGCTCACAACCCGGTGCAACACAATAAGACGAAGCATATTGAGATTCGTCATCATTTCATTCGGGATCATGTCAACCGAGGAGAAATTGATCTATCTTATGTTGGCACTCATGAGCAACTTGCCGATATATTCACAAAGCCTCTTGATGAAGCAAGATTCCGGGAATTGAGGCATGAACTAAATATCATTGATTCAAGCAATGTGGCTTGAGCTAGGTGCATTTACTCCCATACTCTAATGTGTGTGTTGTTCTAGATGTGGGCATGAATATAGGGGGAGTGCGGTCCTAATTGATTGGACTATCCCTCCCCCCATAATGCCGATAGTAAGCGTATTGTTCTATCGTGTCAGTGGTGACACTTTTGAGCTTAATTGATGAGTCTAGGTTTTGGGCCCAAGATATATCTTCGCGGTGCCATACCTTTGTACTCATACATGGTGGCCCTTTGGTCACCAACCTCCCTAGTGGAGGAGTTTCCCATTTGACTTTATTGCCTTAATTTTATGGGAAGATGCTCATGTTTGGTCTTATTTGATTTTGTTTGCATGTTTGCAAGCATGAGCATGTTGTACCACACAGTGACAATGTGTCCATCCCAAGCCCATCTCATCCTAAAACAAACCTATCTCTAAATGACATGTCCTTCACACCATAAATATTGATCTGGTCGAGGGGGGCCGGAGACTCCGGGGCTTACAGCCCAGAGACTCCGGTGGGCCGGAGACTCCGGGGTAAGTACCGGAGACTCCGGCCCGGGCAGTTTCAAAAATCACTTAGGGCACGGGGTGGGGAAGAACGGTTCATTCTTCCCCACTCGCCCCCGTGCCCTACACTCGCCCCCTGCCGCCCCCTCTTCGAAGATCGCTGCCCGGAGCTCTCCCAAGCCCCGGGATCCGCCGTGCCACCGGCCAATCTGTCCCTTGAGGGTGTGGGAACCTCCCCACCGACCGATTTGCGCCAATGGACTCCGGTAAATGTGCTCTTCATCTTCTCCATCTAGTTCCATCTAGATCTATGAGATGTGCATGTTTCCCATAGTTTGAATTGGTGTACTACATTCTAGTGGCTATCAATCATCTTCTTAGCAACTTTATTGTGGTTATTGCACTCGATTTGGTCTAAGTGGTCTCCTAGGCTCGGGCTCCTGCATCCGGCCGGAGACTCCGGCCCCTGTGGCCGGAGACTCCGGCCTGGGCGCAAAGTCTCCGGTTTTGGCCGGAGACTCCGGCCCGAGTCCCCGGAGACTCCGGCTAGATCAGACCAATGTGCACTCTTTCACAGCATAGTTGCTTATATTTGGATTCTAGGACATGTCACCTCAACCTTGCTATCTTCCTCACTCTTTCACAGGTGCAGGTGGTTCTCGGAAGCCGGCAGCCCATAGCAAGGACAAGTTGGTTGTGAATCCCGCCACAGGGGAGCTTTCTCAGAGATCGGTCATTGCTCAACAAGCTAGAGATGCTAAGAGGCTCAAGACAAGGATAGCCGAAGAGGAACGAGCTGAGGCAGCTAAGAAGGTCAAATTTGATAGTCTTGTGACTCTGGAAGGGCTATCAGCATCTGAGTTTGTTGAAATGAGGAAGAGGGATATGTACACTCTCGCGCGGAACTCCCGTGACCGTTGCTTTTTCCGCAAAGAGCAAGAGCTGATCATGAAGGAATTTTATGCTTCCCTCAAGAAGTATCCGGTTTGCCCTCAGACGGTGATGGATTTCTCTCACTTTGCCAAGTACAGTGCATACTTCGGAGAGGCTGTGTGGATCACTCGCAAGCTTGGGCTCCATCCACTCATGAAGATACAAGAGTCCTACAACATCACATTGGTCCAACAGTTCTTTGCTACCTTAGTGTTTGGAGAGGGTGAGGAGATCCCCATGACTTGGATGACCGGAGAAGAGGTTTGTCATTCCAATTTCATGGACTTTGCTGCTCTCCTTGGGTATGAGTTCCGTGGTGCTACTACTCCTAGTGGCATGAGGATGCATGTTGATGGGGAGTACTATGAGAAGAAGAAGCTTGCTCCTCTCTACACCGGGGATGACAAGAAGATTGTCATTGGGGGCACTCTTGGGCTGTCCAAACGGTCCAACATCTTGCTCCGCATATTCCGGGCCTCCATTGCCCCTCAAGCCGGCAACTTTGATGCTATTCGCAAGGCCTTGGTGAATCTCTTGGCCTACTCTCATGAAGTCTATTGCCAAGGAGAGACCGCACTTATTGAGCCGCTTGATGTGATGGATTTCATTCACAAGGAAATCAACGATTGCATTCTCAGCAAGAAGACTCCTCTCTATGCCCCGTTCATCATGAGGCTCATTCGTGCTCAAGGACTCAACCTTCCTCTTCTCGATGCAAACCTTGTGGATCACAAGGTTGTGAAGCTTCAACGCAAAGAACCCACCGGTCACTCCAAGGAACCTTTTGCTCCAATGAGAGGTGAAGATGATGTTGCCTTTGCCGAGGGTGTGTCCACTAGAAGGGGCCCAAGGATGAAGCATGCTAGCAATGCCGGCTCTAGCTCCACCAATGAGTTTTCTCAAGAATACAAGAAGCTCAATTGGTTCCAAAGAAATGTGCTTTGCATGAATGTGGACATCCGTCACAAGCAATATGAGAGCTACATCTCTCAGAAGCACATCAATGACAATCAAGCTGTTCTTCACAAGGCCTTTCGGAAATCTCAACCGGGCTATGTGGAATCACCTCCTTCTTCCTCTTCATCCGGTACTCACAGCTATGGCAAGTGGAGCAAGGGTCTGACTGACTGGCAGGCATTTGAGGAGGTCACCTCTGGCACCTCCAATGTGCGTCATGGCAAGAAGCCCATGGCTTCTGATGATATTGAAGAAGGAGATGAGGACTTCAATGCCGGTTCCGAGGACGAGCCCGAGGATGAAGACGACGAGTGATCTCATGGGCGTGTAGCATCGCTCTTTTCCCTTTTTGGTGTCTCGATGCCAAAGGGGGAGAAGTAGCTCTACTAGGATGTCTTCGTTGGGATTTGCATGGGGTGGTTATTTGGATTTGCACTTCGTTTGCTTTGCTTTGGTCGAGACACAACTTCGTGGACTTTCATGTTGTGTCTCATCTATCTTAGTGTTGAACTGTTTAAATGTGTGTGGTATGTTATGTGTGTGAGACTTAAGTTCTTATGTTGCTTAGTAAGACTATTAAAATGTGAGCTATATTGTTAGTCTTACTTATATGCTTATTGGTTAGTCTCATATATTATTTCTTGCAATTGGTATAATTGTGAAATATATAGGGGGAGTGATGATTCTTACTTATGTGGCTCATGTTCAAATGCAAATGGTGTTGTGCACACAAGTAGGGGGAGCTTTTCCTATATATTTCATTTTATTGTGTTTATATCTTGCAAATCCTTATGTTGTCATCAAACACCAAAAAGGGGGAGATTGAAAGGGCATTTCCCTAATAAATGTATTTTGGTGTTTGTTAACAACATTTGGTGAATTAACCATTCTATTTAAGTTATGCAGATTTTCTAGGTTAATTCAGGATCTCGCGGAGGTTCACCCACAAAGGGAAGAAAAGATCGAAGCCCGTAGTCCTGTAGTGGAGTTAGGGCTTAGTGGTCTTATAGGGTGCTTCGCGAAGGTGGAATTGGTGGAGAGGGGATCCTCGAAGTACTGCTATTGCTACTTCTAGGGCGGAGACTCCGGCCCTGGTGGCCGGAGACTCCGGCCTAGGAGTATCGCCCTAGCAATCCTCCCAGTTGGTCTAAGCAGAGACCTGCCCGGAGTTGGGCCGGAGACTTTTGTCTCTGGCCGGAGACTCCGGGTGGGGCGGAGACTCCGGTCCCAGTGGCCGGAGACTCCGGTCTCTCTGGCTGGGTTAGGGTTTGCTAAGGAGCTGGTCTATGCAGTGACCAGGCCGGAGTTGGGCCGGAGACTTCTGTCTCTGGCCGGAGACTCCGGCCCTGGAGTCACTTAGGGCGGAGACTCCGGCCCTCCTGGCCGGAGACTCCGGCCCTAGTCGACCAGCAACGGCTACATTTCGAGGAGGAGTATATAAAGCCTTCTTCTTCCTCAAGAGAAGGCTGCGGCTTCCACTCTCTCTCCACCATTGTTCCAAAGCTTCAAAGCTCAAGATCTCTCTCCCTAGCCAATAGAACTCAAAGCCCTTTTGGGATTTGAGGGAGAAGACCTAGATCTACACTTCCACCAAGGCGATTTGATTTCCCCCCTCTCTTTGTTGAGGGGCTTGTTACTTGTGTGATTCATCGGATTTATAGCCGGAAGAAGCCGTCCCCCAAGCTTGACTTTGTGTGTAAGAGCTTGGTGGGCCTATTGGGAGCCTCCAATTGAGTTGTGGAGCTTGCCCCAATACTTTGTGTAAAGGTGTCGTGCCGCCTTCAAGGGCATCGCTTAGTGGAGCGTGAACTCGCCTTTGTGGCTTGTTCACCGGAGAATAGGGTGAGCCTTTGTGGCGTTGGTGGCCTTTGTGGCCCCACACCTCTCCAACGTAGACGTACTTCCCGTAACAAGGAAGGAACTACGGGAATACATCCTCGTGTCTTCGTGTCTTCATTGCGGTGACCTCTATCCTTTACTTGTGCCTTTACTTATATTGTTATTGCTAGCTTGCTTGTCACTCTAGGTAAATTCACTTAGTATCACATCTAGAGAATTTACCTTCTTGTCTAGCCCTAACTTGAAAAGAATTAAAATTATTGGGTAGCTCCTATTCACCCCCCCCCTCTAGTCGCTCATACGATCCTTTCAGCTACGCAGAGATATAATCTTAGCAGGAGGATAGTATCTACCAATAAAAGCATCCTTACACTTAGCCCATGAATCAATACTATTCTTAGTCAAAGACAGCAACCAATCTTTAGCCTTTCCTCTCAAAGAAAAAGGAAACAACTTGAGCTTAATAATATCACTATCAACATCCTTATATTTCTGCATCTCACATAGCTCAACAAAATTGTTGAGATGAGCTGCAGCATCTTCAGTACTAGCACCAGAAAATTGCTCTTTCATAACAAGGTTCAATAAAGCAGGCTTGATCTCATAAAAAGTGGTAGCAGGAACAGGTGGTGCAATAGGAGTGCAGATAAAATCACTATTGTTCGTGCTAGCAAAGTCGCACAACTTGGTGTTTTCAGGAGTACCCATTTCAGCAAAACAAAAGTAAACAAGTAAAAACAACTACCAAGGATTCTAATTTTTTTGGGTTTTTGATATAAAGCAATGCAGGTAAAATAAAATAAAGTAAAGCAAAACAAATAACAAAGTAAAGAATGTGTGTGCGAAGAACTCCCCTCGCAGAAGTCTTCTCTTCCTTCCCCGGCAACGGCGCCAGAAAAGTAGCTGATGCTCCCGGTGAATGTGGCAACAGACAGTCCTTGTGCGTGGTGAATAACCAGCCCGTTGGGAACCCCAAGAGGAAGGTATGATGAGTGCAGCAGCAAGTTTTCCCTCAGTTAAGAAACCAAGGTTTATCGAACAAGAGAAGGGAGACGATGACGACTGAAGGTGTTTGTGGAACCTGCACACACACAGACAAATACTTTGTTCCCAACTTGCGATGAGGTTGTCAATCTCACCGGTTTGCTTGAAACAAAGGTTATGAGTGTATCGAGTGGAAAACAGTAGAGTATATGCGAGTAAAGTAAACAATGCGGGAAAAGTAAACAGGTGATTGCAATATGATTAAAATAGGACCGGGGTCCACAGTTCACTAGTGGTGTCTCTCCATAGATAAATAACATGCTGGGTAAACAAATTACAGTTGGGCAATTGATAGAATAAAGATAACGTGATATGTCAAGAAGATCACTATGAGATTCACTCTGGGCATTACAACAAAATACATAGACCGCCATCCAACTGCATCTATGACTAATAATCCACCCCCGGGGATATCATCCGAACACCCTAGAAGTATTAAGTTGCGAACAACAGATAATTGCATTAAGCAAAGTGTGTAATGTAAACAAAGCATATGCCCTTGAGCATATGAATGTTGTTTTCTCCCTAGTAGCAACAGCACATCTACCACCTTAGAGGTTTCTGTCACTCCCCCAGGTGAAATAGAGACATGAACCCACTATCGAGCATAAATACCCCCTCTTGGAGTCACTAGCAACTACTCGGCCAAGATAGCTACTAACAATGGAGAGCATGCAAGATCATAAACAACATAGAGATAACAAAAGATATAATTCAGTACAGAACCTTAATCATAAACACCAATATTCATCGGATCCCAACAAACCAACATCATAGTATTACATAACGGTGATCTCAATCATGTAGGGCAGCTCATGAGATCTAAACATGAAGCACATGGTGGAGAAGACAACCATCTAGCTACTGCTATGGACCCATAGTCCAAGGTAGACTACTCACTCATCGCTCTGGAGGCAAGCATGGCGATGAAGAAGACCTCCGGTGGCGATTCCCCTCTCCGGCAGGGTGCCGGGAAGAGCTTCTGGACCCTCCCGATCTTCGGGTCGACGGCGGCGGCGGATCGCGATGTATTCTGGAAAACTGATCGGGCCCTTAGGTTTTTCTCGTCAGGGGGTATATGTAGGCGAAGGGGGGCTGTCAGAGGTGGAGCCACGCGGCCCCACAAGGGGGTGGCGCGGCCAGGGGCCAGGCCGCGCCGCCCCTGTGTGTGGGGGCCACGTGGCCCCCCTCCGTCAGGTCTTCGGATGTTTGGGAGCTCCCCGGTGAAATATGACTTCAGGAACTTGTTTCGTCCAATTCCGAGAATATTTCCTGTGTATCACTTCTGAAACACAAAAACAGCAGAAAACAGGAAACTGGCACTGTGGCACTTCGTTAATAGGTTAGTTCCGGAAAATGTATAAAAATGCCACTAAGTGTAACGAAACAATAGGCAAATGGTGTAAAACAAAGCATGGAGCATCAAAAATTATAGATACGTTTGAGACGTATCAGCATGGCAGGGTTTTCCGCCCTCCAAAAATGCACGGTGGCTATGCGGATGCTGGCATATGGAGCTCCTGGTGATTCTACCGGTGACTATCCAAAGTGGGCAACATTTGTAAAGACTATCTCAAGCCCCATCCTCCCAAAGGAGGTGGAGTTTGTCAAGGCACAAGAAGGTTGTCGAAAGGACGTCGAGCGTGCATTTGGTGTCCTCTAGCAGAGATTTGCTATAGTCCGGTTCCCCGCTTTGAGTTGGTCCAAAGATCAGATGTGGGAGGTGATGAACTGTTGTGTGTGCTTACACAACATGATTATTGAGAATGAGCGAAAGTATCCGGTTCCTCTGAGCGAACAAGCTGCACCATATGAGAGAGAGGGTCCTCTTGCACAGCCTAATCACCAGGTGCCGGCATCGTGGGCTGCGTTCATCGCTATGCGTCAGGAGATTCGAGACTCCGCAATGCATCAACTACTGCAGGATGATCTGGTGGAGCACATATGGAGGCTTTGAGGCAACACCAACTAGTTCGAGGCAACACCAACTAGTTTTCATTTGATTTGTTTGAAAACTTGTCAAATTATTTGCTTGTTTTGTTGAATTGTAACGTTTATTTGTAAAAATAAGCCAAATATTGGCAAACTTTATCAAATTCGCCGAACTGTAATGTTTATTTGTAAAAATAAGCCAAAAACGCCGATCTCCGGGCGTCTACCTGGGGAGCCAGCTGGAAGTTCGACGCTCCCCACGCCAAAGTTTCATCCAATCCGGCACTATTTATCGTCGGATTTGGCCGTGGGGAGCGCCAACGGCTGGAGATGCTCTAAGACCCACGCGACTCCCAGGCGTTTAGATCTCCCCCTGCCTCCAGCCGTCTCCGCCGCACATCGTCTCGTCCTTGTAGCCTTTGGTCTCGTCTTTGTAGTCTTTGGGCCATGGAGGCGCGGTGGATCTCGGTCTTTATTGGTAGAAGGGCTCCGTCCTCTATTTTGAGGGCTTTGTTCTCTATTTTTAGGGACAAGGTTTGTAGAGACGGCGCTCAGGTGGTGGTGACGACTGTAGAATTATATAAAGGGAGAGAGATTGGTGGAATATGGTGGATGTATTATTGAGCCTCTCGGGCGAGTACCGCGACGCCAGCGAGTCGGCCGCGATGGCCGGTGTGGAGGAAGCTGCCGGTGCGGAGTCGATGCCATTGTCAGAGTAGAGAGATTGGCAGAATATGGTGGATGTATTATTGAGCCTCTCGGGCGAGTATATATAGGCGTACAGGGATCAACTTGGAGTAAAAGACAAGAAACGTATCCTATCTCTATCCGATCTTTCCTAGTACGTAACGTGTATATCTCTAACAGCAATGCCTCGTGCAATAAGATCTTCCCAGCTTCAACCCCATCTCGGCGGCAACGTCGAGAGGCTTGTGGGAGTGGTGTGGTCTTCGAGGATTTCGTCTGGCTATGGGGATCTTTGAATCGTCAAGGAGCTTCATCGGCAGTTCTTCCTTCTTCTTCGTCTCCCGAACGGATGTGGTCTTCTGGACCAGTTCAGTGACTTCCCGTCAGCAACCAACAATGTTAGGCTGACTCAGGGAGGAGCGGCAGCAGCGGCGCACCGTCAACACGGTCTGAAGGTTAAAGATGAAGGGTTTCTCAAGGATCTTATTGTTATTTTTTTTTCTTAGGGTGTTTTATATTGTTCGTTGTTTCTTTTAATGCTAGAGTCCTATTCGCAAAAAAATAATTCATTTTCTGCATCGATCTCCTAGTAATTTATCCTCCTGCCCCAGGATAGACTCTACTTAAGTTCATTTTGGTTCCGCAAGGAAAATATTTTTGCACACAATTTCCCTTAGGAACATATATTTAAAATTATGTCTAATTTAATTAATAAGCAATTCTTCTACTGCTATAAAAAAACTTCTAAAGGTTGTACTTGTGCAGTACCTCAATCTCAAAACGTCATACTACCCATTTTAATTAATGAGTAAAATACATGGTAGGTCACTAAACTTGAGTCGCTTACTGGACGTGGTTATCGTACATAGTAATACGTAATTTATGATCACTGAATACACATCTAAGGTTCATTGAAGGTCATTGGAGGCTGTATTGCTCCATATTCGCTGACGTGGCACTGAGTTGGACCCACCTGTCAGCCCTTACCGTCTGCATGGGCTATTTTTGTATGAGAAAAAAAAGGGCTAAATTGCAAAGTTGCGGTCTTAAAAAAAGGCATGCACCTGAGCTCGCCGTGGCCAGGGCCGTCCCCGCTCTCGCCGAGTTGGGCCCGTCGTCTCCCACAGGACAGGGCGGGGCGCCGCTGGCCGAGCGAGATCCACCGCTCCCTTCTTCCCCGAGGTGGCCTCGTTGGTAGCAGGGAAGGACGTCGCCGCTGGGGCGCCGGAGATGTCGATCTGGACCGCCTCAGCCACCGCCCGCGCCTCCCACCCCTTCACCGCACCCCGTTCGGCCGACGCATCCTTCCTCGTCTCACCAAGGAGCCGGCGCACGGGGGAGATCCACAGCCGCCCTTCCGCATGCCAAGCACCGGCGGCGATGCAGCGCCTCCGCATCTAACCGTTGATGACGCGCTCGTCCAGGAGCTCGCAATCTCACCTGCATCCCGCACGGCCGGCACCGCCTCCGACCAACACCAGCGCGCCCCCATTCTGAATCCCACCGCAGCACTGTCCCCCACCTCCTTTGATTCACCGACGGGAGAGCACGCGGCCGGCGGCGCCATCTCCAATTCGTTCATCGCGCGCGGCCATGCTCTCCATAGAGGCTCGCGCGACGCGTGCGCCTGGACTCCGGTGGGCTGCGACCTGCTCCCCTCCCCTTCATTCTAGTGGGCCGGTGGCGGAAGCCTAGATTCCGACGAGGAGGCAAGGGAGAAATAGAGGAGGACCTAATGGAGGAAGAAAAGATTTACTTTGGGGATATTTGTAAAATTAATTTTGGTTGGGATCTGACAGGTGGGTCCAACCCAGTGCCACGTCAGCGAATACGGGGCAATACAGCCTCTGGTGACCTTCGATGAACCTCTAATGCGTATTCAGAGACCGTAAATTGTGTATTCCTATTTACGGTGACCACGATGAGTAAGGGACTCAAGTTTCAATGACTTATTACGATATATGTTACTCTGAATTAATCCTCAACTTGCGTCGCAGTCAACGCTGCCGACACACTGAACTCTTGGTCAAGCTGGAATGGCCTGTGTTTGTTGGTAGCACCATGGACAATGAATCGTGCTCGCACCTCGCAAAAGATAAGAACACTTGTGCTTGACTAAATTAAGATTTTTAACAAATGTCGGTACCGACAGTTATGTACCGTGATCGCGAGTGGGAAAAAATGTTAGTAGTGAGCCAAGTCGTGAAAGCACGGTAAAATCACAGCTAATTTGGACAAAATTGTCAGGCTGGTGGTAGCTAATTTTGATTTGATGGCTAGAACGGCCGGTAGTCGAGAAGAGCAATCAGTTAAGCACGCACGCGGCAGACAATGAGCACTAACAAACAGCTCGATATGACGATGCATCACTTTACTGACTAATGATGCAGAGCTGGGAGGGCTATAGTGTGATACGCCACGTGCATTTCCATGTTTGTGGGTTTAATTTTCCAATTGTATGGTTGTATCTGATGTAAGATCTAGTATGAACCAAACTTAACTTTAAAAACGACGTGGGAAATGCAGTGTATGAATTTAGATGGGACGTGAAGACATATTTTACCATAACAAATACTAGTAAACATACATCCCAACATTATGATATTTTGCATATGATGTACTTCTCTATTTAGTAAAGTAATATTTTGTATCTTCTACTTATTTGCACATAAATATGACAACCATACACTCTAGAAACATCCGCGTGCAGCGTGCTCTATGGAAATAGAGGGTGCAGATGGGAGTCACCGTGTTGTAGAGAGTAGGGTAGTTCTCTGGCATGGGTGTGTGTTATTTCCTCTGTTCGATGATAGGTGGCTGCTTCTTGTAAGAAAACTTCTATATCCTTCCATAAAAATATGGTACACTATCGCATACTATAAAATGGTCTAGAGATCTACTCCATGATATTTAAGGAACTAAAACGGACAAGAACACAAACAAATATTGTGCAATGGTCACCTCTTGGTGGATGGTCGACGAGTGACAGACCATGTGGACAAGGCGGAAGCCATGGACTCCTTCTTTGTGGACTTGTTGGGCACCTCGATGGACCGCCCCTTCTCCTTAGACCTCGACTATTTGGGGCTCCCCTCCATAGACCTAAGCGAGATCGATGGAGAATTCACCGTGGAGGAAGTATGGAATGCTATCAAGGGTATGCCCCTGGATAAATGCCCTGGTCCGGATGGTTTCTCGGCACGCTTCTTTGTGGTCTGCTGGGACATTATCAAAGTGGATGTCATGGCCGCGTTTAACTCACTATCGCGCCTTGATAGTCATGGATTTGGAGCGGTTAACAGTGCGCTCATCACCCTCCTCCCCAAGAGGCCGGGAGCCCAGGAGGTGAAGGACTTCCGACCGATCAGCCTGATTCATGGCATCGCCAAGTGGGTAGCAAAAGTGATCGCGAACCGGCTAGCCCCTCTCCTCCCGCAGTTGGTGGGATCTCACCAAAGTGCTTTCGTACGTGGACGTTGCCTTCATGATAACTTCATGATGGTTCAGAGGACAGCTCGCAAGCTGCATACCTCCAAATTGTCGGCGATTCTATTGAAGCTTGACATCACGAAAGCCTTCGATACAGTTGATTGGTCCTTCCTGCTTGAGGTCCTCGGGAAGATGGGATTCGGGCATAGGATTCTGGCGTGCATTTGCGCACTACTCTCAACGGCTTCTACCCGTGTTCTCCTAAACGGGTCTCCGGGATCGCGTGTGGCCAATAGGCGTGGACTACGGCAAGGGGACCCCCTCTCCCCTCAGCTGTTCATCTTGGTCATGGAGGTTCTCCACCATATGCTAGAGAAAGCAACGCATGAGGGTCAGTTGGCCCCTCTGGCTGGTATGGGCCTCCGACAGCGTACGTCTATCTATGCAGACGATGTGGTCGCCTTCGTTAGGCCACATGTTGATGACCTCAGGACATTCGCCGCGATTGTTGATGACTTTGGGGTGGCATCGGGGTTGCGCACCAACCTCGCCAAGTGTTCGGCGCATTTGATTAGATGCTCGGTGGATGTGGCGGCCGGCGTGGATCATGAGCTGGGGTGTCCGGTGCTACCTTTCCCGCTCAGATACCTCGGCCTGCCGCTAGGCCTCAGGAAGCCAACGGCGGCCCAACTTCAGTACTTGGTGGATGCGGTTGCGAACCGCTTGCCTGGTTGGCGGGCCTCGATGCTTAACCGTGCTGGCCGGCTCGAGTTAGTCAGATCGACGCTAGCGTCTATCTCCATCTTCGCCATGATGTCTCTTGATGTCCAGATCGAGACCCTTCTTGCGATTGAGAAGATCCTTCGGGGGTTTTTGTGGAAAGGCCGTAAGGAAGCGCACGGTGGCCATTGTCTGGTGGCGTGGGATAGAGTTTGTATGCCAAAGGAGCTTGGTGGACTCGGTATTCCGAACCTTCGGAAGATGAACCTCGCG
Organism: Dactylis glomerata; assembly: GCA_007115705.1. Lineage (NCBI taxonomy): Eukaryota > Viridiplantae > Streptophyta > Magnoliopsida > Poales > Poaceae > Dactylis > Dactylis glomerata. The sequence goes on from QXEO01001356.1 coordinate 1,817,720, forward strand.
CTCCGGGTACGGTGGCTCTGGTTGAGTCGTGTGGAGGCCTCTCGGCCGTGGAAAGAGTTTGATGTTCAAGTTCCCCCAATGGTAATGAAAATCTTTGAAGCCGCGACCTCCTCGATAATGGGTGATGGTGCCACCACATTCTTCTGGCTAGATAGGTGGCTTCCGGATGGGCGCCTGAAGGACTTGGCGCCGCGCCTATTTGAGCTAATTCCGAGAAGACTCTCGAGAGGGAGACTGGTCAAGGATGCTGTCGATGGTGGGTGGCTAGATGACATCCCCCCTGACCTCGATGCTCTTGCGGTTGAGGAGCTGTTGGCGGTCGCTAACCGTGTGGAGGGACTTGCTGTCAATGAGGGGGTGGCAGATGTGCTCCGGTGGGACTGGGACTCCAAGGGAACCTATTCCGCTAAGTCCTGCTATAGGGGCATGTTTCGTGGAAGCGTGGCCATGGCGGGCGCGCTGCAGGTCTGGAAGTCTCGTGCGCCGGCCAAGTGTCGGTTCTTCCTCTGGCTAGTGTTGCGGGATAGGTGCTGGACTGCGGACCGACTGGAGCGACGTGGCTTGCCGAGACCTCTAACCTGTCCGTTTTGCGATCAGGCCCAGGAGTCCATCGAGCACTTGCTGCTTGGTTGTGTGCTAGCGAGGGCAGTGTGGGACACCTGCTTGCGCTGGTGGGATAGAGTGGACCGTCTTCCGACGCAGCTGACCGTGTTTGCGGACTGGTTGCGGTCCTGGCATGGGGGGAAGGAAGATCTGCGAGATTTCTGGACAGGCATAGCGCTCGTGTGTTGGTGTTTGTGGAGGCACCGCAATGACATCGTCTTCGAAGCCGCGTCCCCATCTTCGGGGTCGGTGATTCGCAAGGTTCTCGCAGAGGCCGAGGTGTGGAGGGCTGCTGGCCTCTTTAGATCTAGGCTAGCCTCTGTGGATAGGTGGAGGGTTGGCGAGTAGTTGCGTGTGTTTTTTGGTTTTGCTGTCCTAGAATAGGCAGCGTGGATTTGCGTTTTCGACGTCTGTGTCGACCGCATTGTACTTCGGCCTCTTGGCCCTTCTTCTTGAAACTGATACGTCTTTCCATGACGTATCCTTGAAAAAATATTGTGCAATTCATCTAAGTGGCACAACTAATATATGAAAACATGTGGTTTGTTCCTTTCCATTTTTCTCCCATGTTAGAGAATTTGTGTTAAAGAAGGATCTTAGTGATAGTGACAACTAAAGTCATTTTCCTTGCCATATATGCTTCAAAACGAAGAGTGAAATATACTTGTTCATAGTTGACATTTAAGCAATATAATGGAAATTTTGTATCTTAACATTTATATGCATTATGACATGTTTAATTTTACTAAGCATACATAAAATGCCACTAGTACGATTATATATTGAGAGAATGAGTTATAATATATCTAATAATAATAAAAGTTCAATATAAATAACCAACACACATACATCATATTGTTGATGTGTGTTCACCAACTACAGCAAATGTATACCAACCAAGTTTGGTTCAAGACCTCCAATACAATAATACCATTTTGTATTAATTACATCATTTTATACATTAAAGTTAGATAACTACTGCATACAAACTTAAATCATTGTTCATGACTTATCAAGTCAAAGAGTGGGTGGTTGGGTCCATTCACATGGGGAATCTAAACTCATAGGTTTATAAATTTGTCAGGACAAACCTTGCAATGTTCAAACAAGTCAACAGAGAAAAATATATCAATATCCACAATGCAAAAAAATAAAATATATACTTTTAATGAATGCGATGATATTGATTTGATTTTTAGACTTTGATCAGACATAATATTTTTTTTCAATATGCCGCAAATGGTTACATTGACCACAACAACCATGCGTGCCAAGAGCCACAATTGCTTAGTAACTTTGTGAACATGACTCCAATCTCTTGTCGTTGGAATTGTGCCTTCAGAACGCTTACCCCAACGTTCCTTCTAGTCTCATGGCTCCTTCCCTTTGTCCTTGGTTTCCGCCCTCATCTCTTGCACTCCTCTTATCGGCTCATCGTTCCCCATGTCGCTAGACAACCTCTTCAAACATTTCGCCATCATCTTAGTCGGTTTCTCATATAAACTTGGCCACTAGGGTCGCGTGTCTAACCGTTGGTCACCTTAATGTGTGCAAGAGAAGCAAGCCGGCCTCCATTTCCTCACCTCTTCTTACCCCACTCTCCTCCTCCCGTCACTCGATCGGGGCAGCGACAAAATGTTATGTTTGGTCTCGTGGACACAATCAAACATTTTTCGTTTACATCATGTGATGAACACTACCTGTATAGTTTTCCCCCCGAGGGTACGCAAACTGCATACCATATTTTTATAGAAGAAAGCAAGAAATTTACAAGAAACGACCTAGAGTCCGAGAACTCTAGTCGCCCAACACCACACCCAACACACACGGGAACTACTCACCAACAGGGTTTAAAATCCCTCCCTGGATACAAGACTTCCTAGCCCTAATCCACAACCCTAACTCCTCCTTAATATTGCCCACAAGCTCCACAGCTGAGCATTGCCGAGACACATTGTTGAATGCCCTCGCGTTCCTTTGCTTCCAGAGAGACCAACAAGTTAGCATCACCCGAGCATCAAACAATCTCCTATCTTTCTCTGCAATTCTGGCCCTAGCCGAAAGCCACCAATCATCAAGCCTCGCGTCGTTGTCCGAGGTACTGTCTGGCAGATTGGCATCTCTGAAAGACCAACACCAGACCTCTTTCGCATAGCTGCAATGTAGCAAAATGTGGCTCACTGAATCTGTATCCTGTAGACAGGTAAAGCGGACATTGGGGTTGTCTTGCAGTCCATGTCTTGCATGCCTCTCTGTAGTCCAGAGCCTGTGCTGCACCGCGAGCCATTGAAAAATCTTGCACTTATACGGTGCCCATGGTTTACAAATGCAGTCCGCGGTTGCAAAGCGAATTCCACCTTGACAAAGCCTACTGTAAGTCGAGCTAGTCGAAAATCTTCCTGCAATATTACATGGCCACGAGAATTGATCGTGTTCCTCCTGATCTCTGTCCACGCTCAGAATGGCGATAGAGAGCTGTACATATTGCAGAAAACCCTCAGGCGAGAGGTCACCAATGATGTCTGTAGTCCACCTATCCAACGTAAGCGCTTCCTAAACAGTTCTTTTGTTTCTCCTTCTAGTGCTGACCGAATTCAGCACCACCGGTGCAATGTCTTGGATGCAGCTACCATCCAGCCATCTGTCAAGCCAAAAAAAGCACTATGTCCCCCTTGCCAACTTTGATCTTGACTAGGCTAGCGAACACCTCACCAGCCATTCTATCTTTCCAGTGTGGCAAACCTTGCCAGGGTCGACCCAAGTCCGTTCGCCGGAGCCACTCCTAGCGAACCCTAAGTGCCAAACCCTGCAAACTCAAGTCTTTCACCCCTAGACCACAAAACTCGTAAGGTTTGCAGACCTGCTTCCACGCTACCGGGCACTGACCTCTGTTAACCTTCTCCTTTGCTGCCCAAAAAAACGCCCTCTGCCAATGGTCAATCTCATCTAACACCCAAGCCGGCCCCTCCGCAATGAGCATCTGGTGGATGGATTTGGTAGTCACCACCGATTTTATAAGGATCAAGCGCCCCTGCCTGGCGATCATACCCCTCTGCCAAGCTGGAAGGAAGTCGATAATTTTATCCAAAATGGGTTGCCATTGGCTTTTGGTTAACGGCCTGAGAGCCAGCTGCAAGCCGAGATATCTGATAGGGAACTGTTTCATTGGGCAGTTCAAAATGTCCGCCGTTCTCGGTTCCTCCAATTCTCCCCCTCGAATAACAGTGGCAGAGGACTTAGCAAAATTCACCTGCAAGCCGGATGCATAACCAAACACCGAAAGAATGTCGCAGACTGCCACTAAATCCGACAGAGAAGGCCTGACAAACAACACCACATCATCTGTGTAAATAGAGAGCGTCTGAAGAGGGGAGCAGCCAACCAGCGGGGACGACAACAGCCCTCGAAATCAGCACAGTGAGTGCCTCCATACCACAGTTAAACAACATCGGGGAGATCGGATCACCCTGCCGTAAACCTCTGACATGCCGAAAACGATCGCCAGGTACTCCATTGACAGTCACACGAATAGAAGCAGAAGAGAGGATGATAGAAATCCATTTTAAGAACATATCCCCAAAACCCAGCCCCCGAAGCACCTCAAATAAGAAAAACCAGGAAATCGAATCAAAAGCTCTCGTGAGATCAAGCTTAATCAACACACCTTTCTGAAAGGATCGTATGAGCGACTAGAGGGGGGGGTGAATAGGAGCTACCCAAATTTTTACTTCTTTTCAAGTTAAGGCTAGACAAGAAGGTAAATTCTCTAGATGTGCTACTAAGTGAATTTACCTAGAGTGACAAGCAAGCTAGCAATAACAATATAAGTAAAGGTACGAGTAAAGGATAGAGGTAACCGCAATGGAGACACGAAGACACAAGGATGTATTCCCGTAGTTCCTTCCTTGTTACGGGAAGTACGTCTACGTTGGAGAGGTGTGGTGCCACAAAGGCCACCAACGCCACAAAGGCTCACCCTATTCTCCGGTGAACAAGCCACAAAGGCGAGTTCACGCTCCACTAAGCGATGCCCTTGAAGGCGGCACGACACCTTTACACAAAGTATTGGGGCAAGCTCCACAACTCAATTGGAGGCTCCCAATAGGCCCACCAAGCTCTTACACACAAAGTTAAGCTTGGAGGACGGCTTCTTCCGGCTAAGAATCCGATGAATCACACAAGTTACAAGCCCCTCAACAAAGAGAGGGGGGAAATCAAATCGCCTTGGTGGAAGTGTAGATCTAGGTCTTCTCCCTCAAATCCCAAAAGGGCTTTGAGTTCTATTGGCTAGGGAGAGAGAACTAGTGCTTTGAAGCTTTGGAACAATGGAGGAGAGAGAGTGGAAGCCGCAGCCAGCTCTTGAGGAAGAAGAAGGCTTTATATAGTCCTCCACGAAATGTAGCCGTTGCTGGACGACTAGGGCCGGAGTCTCCGGCCAGTAGGGCCGGAGTCTCCGCCCTAAGTGACTCCAGGGCCGGAGTCTCCGGCCAGAGACAAAAGTCTCCGGCCCAACTCCAGCCTGGTCTCTGAAGCGTCCGAGCCTTTAGCAAACCCTAGCCCAGCCAGACAGACCGGAGTCTCCGGCCCCTGGGGACCGGAGTCTCCGGCCACAGCATGCCAGCCCGGAGTCTCCGGCCAGAGACAGAAAGTCTCCGGCCCAACTCCGGACGGGCATCTGGCGCGTCCAACTCTGGGGGTTGCCTGGGCGAGTCCCCTAGGCCGGAGTCTCCGGCCACCAGGGCTGGAGTCTCCGCCCTAGAAGAAGCAACATCAGCACTTCGTGGAACCCCTCTCCACCATTTCCACCTTCGCGAAGCACCCTACAAGACAACTAAGCCCTAACTCCACTACTGGACTATGGGCTCCGATCTTTTCAACCTTTTTGGGGTGCACCTCCGCGAGATCCTAAAATAACCTAGAAAATCTGCAGAACTTTAATAGCATGGTTAAATCACCAAATGTTGTTAACAAACACCAAAATACATTTATTAGGGAAATGCTCTTTCAATCTCCCCCTTTTTGGTGTTTGATGACAACATACGGATTTGCAAGATATAAGCACAATAAAATAAAATATATAGCCAAAGCTCCCCCTACTTGTGTGCACAACACAATTTGCCTTTGAACATGAGCCACACAAGTAAGGATCATCACTCCCCCTATATATTTCACAATTATACCAAGAGCAAGTAATAATACATGAGACTAACCATAAGCATATAAGTAAGACTAACAAGATAGATAGCACACATTAATAATAGTCTTACTAAGCAACAGAGGAACTTAAGTCTCACAAACATAATGTACCACACACATTTAATAGTTCAACACTAAGATAGATGAGACACAACATGAAAGTCCATGAAGTTGTGTCTCGACCAAAGCAATGCAAATCCAAATTCAAATAAACCAACCCATGGCAAATCCCAACGATGACATCCTAATAGAGCTACTTCTCCCCCTTTGGCATCGAGACACCAAAAAGGGAAAAGAGCGATGCTACACGCCCATGAGATCACTCATCGTCTTCATCCTCGGGCTCGTCCTCGGAACCGGCATTGAAGTCCTCATCTCCTTCTTCAATATCATCAGAAGCCATGGGCTTCTTGCCATGATGCACATTGGAGGTGCCAGAGGTGACCTCCTCAAAGGCTTGCCAGTCAGTGAGACCCTTGCTCCACTTGCCATAGGAGTGAGTGCCGGATGAAGAAGAGGAAGGAGGTGATTCCACATAGTCCGGTTGAGACTTCTGAAAAGCCTTGTGAAGAACTTGTTGATTGTCATTCAAATGCTTTTGGGCAATGTAGCTCTCATATTGCTTGTGACGGATGTCCACATTCATGCAAAGCACATTCCTTTGGAACCAATTGAGCTTCTTGAATTCTTGCCCAAACTCATTGTTGGAGCTAGAGCCGGCATTGCTAGCATGCTTCATCCTTGGGCCCCTTCTAGTAGAAACTCCCTCGGCAAAGGCATCATCATCTTCAGCTCTCACCGGAGCAAATGGTTCCTTGGAGTGACCGGTGGGTTCTTTGCGTTGAAGCTTCACAACCTTGTGATTCACAAGGTTTGCCGTGAGAAGAGGAAGGTTGAGTTGTTGAGCAAGGATGAGCTTCATAGTAAAGGGGGCATAAAGAGGAGTCTTCTTGTTGAGAATGCAATCATTGATCTCCTTGTGAATGAAATCCATCACATCAAGTGGCTCAACATGTGCAGTCTCCCCTTTGCAATAGACTTCATGTGAGTAGGCCAAGAGATTCACCAAGGCCCCACGAATAGCATCAAAGTTATCGGCTTGGGGGGCAATGGAGGCCCGGAATATGCGGAGCAAGATGTTGGACCGTTTGGATAGCCCAAGGGTGCCCCCAATGACAATCTTCTTGTCATCCCCGGTGTAGAGAGGAGCAAGCTTCTTCTTCTCATAGTACTCACCATCCACATGCATCCTCATGCCACTAGGAGTAGTAGCACCACGAAACTCATACCCAAGGAGAGCAGCAAAGTCCATGAAGTTGGAGTGACAAACTTCTTCTCCGGTCATCCAAGTCATGGGGATCTCCTCACCATCCCCAAGTACCAAGGTAGCAAAGAACTGATGGATCAAAGTGATGTTATAGGGCTCTTGAATCTTCATGAGTGGATGGAGCCCAAGCTTGCGAGTGATCCACACGGCCTCTCCAAAATAGGCACTGTACTTGGCAAAATGAGAGAAGTCCATGACCGTCTGAGGGCAAACCGGATACTTCTTGAGAGAAGCATAGAATTCCTTCATGATCAGCTCTTGCTCTTTGCGGACAAAGCAACGGTCACGAGAGTTCCGCGGGAGAGTGTACATGTCCCTCTTCCTCATCTCAACAAATTCAGATGACGACAGCCCTTCCAAGGTCACAAGGCTATCGAACTTGACCTTCTTAGCTGCCTCAGCCCGTTCCTCCTCAGCCATCCTTGTCTTGAGCTTCTTAGCATCCCTTGCTTGCTGAGCAATGATTGACCTCTGAACAAGAGCCCCTGTGGCGGGATTGACAACCAACTTGTCCCTGCTATGAGCGGCCGGTTTCCGAGAACCACCTGCACCTGTGAATGAGTGAGGAAGAAAGCAAGGTTGAGGTGACATGTCCTAGAGTCAAAGAGTAAGCAACTATGCTGTGACTTAGTGCACTCAGGCCTGATCTAGCCGGAGTCTCCGGGGACTCGAGCCGGAGTCTCCGGCCAAAACCGAAGACTTTGCGTCCTGGCCGGAGTCTCCGGCCACAGGGGCCGGAGTCTCTGGTTGGATGCAGGAGCCCGAGCCTAGGAGACTACATTTGAACAAATCGAGTGCAAAATCCACAATAAAGTTGCTAAGAAGATGATTGATAGCCACTAGAAGGTAGTACACCATATCAAACTAAGGGAAACATGCAAATCTCATAGATCTAGGGAGAACTAGATGGAGGAGATTGAGAGCAAGTTTACCGGAGTCCATGGCACAAAATCGATTGGTGGGATTGATCCCACACCTTCAAGAACTTGTTTTGCCGGTGGCACGGCGGATCCCGAAGCTTGGAGAGGCTCCGGAGGCGATCTAGGACAATGGGGGCGGCAGGGGAAGAGTAGGGGCACGGGGGTGGATGGGGAAGAATGAACCATTCTTCCCCACCCCGTGCCCTAAGTATTTGTTTCGAAACTGCCCGGCCGGAGTCTCCGGTACTTACCCCGGAGTCTCCGGCCCACCGGAGTCTCCGGGCTGTAAACCCCGGAGTCTCCGGCCCCCCATTGACAAGATCACATTTATGGTGGAAAAGGACATGTCATTTAAAGATGAGTATGTTTGAGGATGAGATAGGCTTGGATGGACACATTGTCACTGTGTGGTACAAAATGCTCATGTTTGCAAACATGCAAATAAAATCAAATAAGACCAAACATGAGCATGTTCCCAAAAAAAAAATAAGACAATAAAATCAAATGGGAAACTCCTCCACTAGGGAGGTTGGTGACCAAAAGGCCACCATGTATGAGTATATAGGTATGGCACCGCGAAGATATATCTTGGGCCCAAAACCTAGACTCATCGATTAAGCTCAAAAATGTCACAAATGACAAGATAGAACAATACGCTTACTATTGGCATTATGGGGGGAGGGATAGTCCAATCAATTAGGACCGCACTCCCCCTATTTCCATGCCTACATCTAGAACAACACACAAGTTAGAGTATGGGAGTAAATGCACCTAGCTCAAGCCACATTGCTTGAATCAATGATATTTAGTTCATGCCTCAATTCCCAGAATCTTGCTTCATCAAGAGGCTTTCTGAATATATCGGCAAGTTGCTCATGAGTGCCAACATAAGATAGATCAATATCTCCACGGTTGACATGATCCCGAATGAAATGATGACGAATCTCAATATGCTTCGTCTTGTTGTGTTGCACCGGGTTGTGAGCGATCTTGATTGCACTTTCATTATCACATAAAAGAGGCACTTTGTCAAAAATGACACCGTAATCCTTCAAAGTTTGCCTCATCCATAAGAGTTGTGCACAACAACTAGCCGCGGCTACATATTCGGCTTCGGTGGTAGAGAGAGACACACAATTTTGTTTCTTAGATGACCAACACACCAAAGACCTACCAAGAAATTGGCAAGCCCCGGAGGTTGATTTCCGTTCCACTTTGTCTCCCGCCCAATCCAAATCCGAGTAACCTACAAGATCAAAACTTGCTCCTTTTGGATACCAAAGACCAAAGTTAGGGGTATTCACTAAATATCGAAAGATTCGTTTGACCGCCACTAAGTGGCTTTCTTTTGGTGCGGCTTGAAAACGTGCACAAACTCCCACACTTAACATAATGTCTGGTCTAGATGCACAAAGGTAAAGCAAGGAACCAATCATAGATCTATAAAGTTTTTGATCCACTTCTTTACCATTAGGATCGAGATCAAGATTAACCTTTGTTGGCATGGGAGTCTTTGCACCTTTGACTCCTATCATCTCGAACCTCTTGAGCATGTCTTGGGTATATTTGGCTTGGTTCACAAAAGTCCCTCCCTTCAATTGTTTGACTTCAAATCCAAGGAAGAACTCTAACTCCCCCATCATAGACATCTCAAACTTGTCGGCCATGAGCTTGGCAAACTCATTATTGAAAGCTTTGTTAGTAGAACCAAATATAATATCATCAACATATAATTGGCAAATGAAAAGCTCCCCATTGACCTTCTTAGTAAAAAGAGTGGGATCGATCACCCCAATTTCAAAACCACGATCAACCAATAACTCTTTAAGGTGCTCATACCATGCACGTGGGGCTTGTTTGAGGCCATAGAGCGCCTTATCAAGTTTGTAAACATGGTTAGGAAACTTAGGGTTTTCGAAGCCCGGGGGTTGCTTCACAAAAAACCAATTCATTTAAGGGACCGTTGAGAAATGCACTTTTAACATCCATTTGTTGAAGTTTAAAGTTATGATGTGATGCATATGCAAGTAAGATGCAAATGGATTCAAGACGGGCAACGGGAGCAAAAGTTTCACCAAAGTCAATACCCTCAACTTGGGAGAGACCTTGAGCCACCAATCTTGCCTTGTTACGAATGACTATGCCATTTGCATCTTGCTTGTTCTTGAAGATCCACTTGGTCCCAATGACATTACGGCAATCTTTAGGCCTTTCTACTAGAGTCCAAACTTTGTTGCGCTCGAAGTTGTTGAGTTCATCATGCATGGCATCAAGCCAATCCGGATCCTCAAGCGCATCATAAACTTTCTTGGGTTCTACACAAGAGACAAAAGCATGATGAGAGCTAAAGTTAGAAAGTTGCCTCCTAGTGGAGACACCTTTACGAACACTCCCAACCACATTTTCCAAGGATATGCTTCTTCGTCGAAGAATGGACTCAAGCTTCTTTTCACGGCGAGTGCGAGCCTCAAGAGGAGATTCTTGAGAGACTACTTGATCATCTTCATGATCACTGTTCTGGTCCTCGCCTTGACTAGTTGGATTGCCTTGATCATCAAAAGGCCCATAGCCACGGAATTCCGAAGGATCTTCATCAAGGCCTTGATCACCCCCGGAGACTCCGGTATCCATACCCGGAGACTCCGGTATAGGCCGGAGAGTCCGGACCACAGGGGCCGGAGACTCCGGGCAAGATTGCTCGGTGGGATGATCTTGAGGTTGAGGGTGCGCAGCTTGTCTTTGGTCAATGTCCTATGGGTGTTTAGCAGGTGAAGGCTCCACTTGTGTAGAGCATTGTCCTTCTCCTTCGGCCAAAAGGTGTCCCTCAATGGGCCGGAAGAATCCAACACCCATTCTTCTTATGGCTTGGGGAGGAATTTCATCACCTACATCACGAACACCACTTTGTCCCACAAAGGAACCATTATCCTCATCGAACCTCACATTAAAAGTCTCTATAACATGCCTGGTGGACTTGCTATAGATCCTATAGGAATGTGAGTCCGTGGAGTAACCAACAAAGATACCCTCTATAGCTTTAGAATCAAATTTTGACAATCGAACACCTTTCTTGAGATAGAAACACTTACAACCAAATACCCAGAAGTACATGATGTTGGGCTTTTGCCCGGTAAGAATTTCATATGGAGTCTTGTTCAAGTTCTTGCAGAGATAAAGCCGGTTGGTGGCATGGAATGCGGTATTAATAGCTTCGGCCCAAAAGTTGTATGGAGACTTGAACTCGGCCAACATAGTTCTTGCCGCATCCATAAGAGTCCGGTTCTTTCTCTCGGCAACTCCATTTTGTTGCGGGGTATATGCAGCGGAATATTGATGTTTGATACCCGCATCACTAAGAAACTCATTTAGGGAGTAGTTCTTGAACTCGGTGCCATTGTCACTTCTTATAGTCAATATGGTGGTATTGAATTGACGCTCAACTTCGGTGGCAAAGTCTTTGACGGTTTGTTGGGTCTCACTCTTGAACTCAAAAAAATAAACCCAAGTGTATCTTGAATAGTCATCGACAATCACCAAGCAATATTTTTTGCCACCAAGACTTGCATACATGGGAGGTCCAAAGAGATCCATGTGAAGGAGCTCCAAGCACCTCTTGGAAGAGATAATAGTCTTGCTTGGATGACTTGTTTCATGCATCTTTCCTTCAATACATGCCCTACAAACACGATCTTTGGCAAAAGAAACATCCTTTAGTCCGAGTATGTGGCCGCCGGTGTAGAGATTTTGCAAAGCTCTCATATTGACGTGGGCTAACCGGCGATGCCAAAGCCATCCCACGTCGGCCTTAGCAATTAGGCATATCGCGGCCGTAGTGGGTTTCTCCGAAAAGTCCACCACATACAAGCCATTTTCGACATACCCAACAAAGGCAACCTTGAGAGACTTACTCCACATGACGACCACAATATCAACATCAAAATATGTGGCATAGCCCATAGTAGCAAGTTGATGAACGGAAAGTAGATTATAACCAATGGTTTCGACAAGCATGACATTCACTAGGGACACGTCCGGAGTGATCACCACCTTACCGAAACCAAGTACCTTAGAGGATGAATTATCACCATATGAGACCGTGACATTTGAAGTATTGGGCTTTAGATCTTCCACAATATTTTTGCTTCCGGTCATGTGGCTTGTGGCACCACTATCAATAATCCATTTTCCTCCTCCGGAAGCAATGTCCTACAAGAGATTAATTCTTGGTTTTAGGTCCCCATTTTTGAATGGGTCCTCTTTTGTTAGTCACAAGAATCTTAGGTACCCAAATAGCATATTCAATGTAACCATTATAGGGACCAACATATTTAGCATAGACATCACCATAATAGTCCCTAAGAAGAACATAATGAGGGTTATATTTTCCTGCAAAATTATTGTGAGAAGGGCCGGAGACTCCGGCCTTTGGGATCGGAGACTCCGGGGTAGATGAACTAACCGGAGACTCCGGAACCTTTGACCCGGAGACTCCGGTCTCCTCGATTTTCTTCTTTCCATTCAGCTCCTCCCACTCCTCCTCGGTGTAACAGATATCAAAGGGGACATGAGGAGTAGGAGCAGCAGCAGGCTTTGTCTTCTTCTTGTTCTTCTTATTCTTCTTCTTCTTTGAGGACTCGGCCACCAAACAAAGATCCCCTTTCTTTGAGGACTCGGCAACAAATCCGAGGCCCTCCTTTCCCTTGAACAATCTTTGATTGTTCAAGAGATCATTGAGATTCTTCTCTCCTTGAATGCAAGTAGCAAGGCCCTTAGCAAGATCGGCCTTCAACCTATTGTTCTCCTCAATGATATCACTATGATCACAAATAGAGTTAGAAGAACAAGGAACTTCAATAACTTGCATTGGTGGGACTTTAGATTGTTCAATAGTTAGTTGAATTTGAAGTTGTTCATGAATCTTGGTGAGATGCGAGAATTTGCCTTCCAAAGCCTTGTGGGATTCTTCAAGCTTCTCAAACTTCTCACGAAGATCATTATGACCAACGTCAAATTCAACTTTCTCCTTTTTAAGCAACTTGACCATAGCAAGAGCATGGTCACGTTCTTTAGTGATTTTTGACAAGGTTAGATTATGAGACTCTTCTAGTCCCAACAATTTCTCCTCTAAAGAGACTCTCAAGTTTTGCTCTTCTTCGAGCTCAATTGATAGAGAGCCAATATCATCGGCGGCTAATCTTTCCAACTCCTCCTTCTCCTTGATAGTGTCATGGGCATCACCAATTTCACACATTAGTGTCTCAAAGTATATCTTGGTTGGCCCCTTCATGTTAGCAAGAAAATAATCACAAGAAACTAGTTCTTTCTTAATCTTAAGACTACTCACATCATCCATAGAGGTAGCATTGGAATGAGATGATGAAGGAGTAGGTGATGAGGTTACCTCCGAGGCCTTAGCCATAAGACACTTGTGAGTGGTGATGATGACGTTCTCATTTTGTGAGTTGAAGAGGGATGTAGGTGGTGTGGAGACAATGGCAATGGCGGCCACTTCTCCATTCTCTTCATCAACGGAGTCATCATCATCAGACTCGGAGTCATACTCCTCATGAACCACCAATACCCTTTCTCCTTTCTTCTTGTTGTCCTTGTTCCCATGCTTCTTGGATGGGTAGAACTTTGATGACCGGCGCTTGGGGATGAGCCGGCCTTCATTGTCCTCCTTGTTCTCATAAGGACATTCGGCGATGAAGTGCTTGATTCCTCCACAATTGTAGCAATGCCTCACTTTAGAGTCACCACCCTTCCTTGGAAAGGATTTGAACTTGGATCCCTTCATCTTGTGCTTGTTGGCATCCCAAAAGGCATTTGCATTGAGAGCCAAGTGTTCATGGAGTGCAAACTTGAGATCTTCCGGAGACCAACACTCTTCTTCATATATTTCTTCTTCTCCTTCTCCTTGCTTGGACACCACCTTGGCCTTGAGAGCAAGATTGTGAACTCCTTGTCCGGCAAGAACACGGGCTCTAGTCTCTTCCGCGTTCTTCTTCAAGATAGACAAGGCGGTGAACTCGCAAAGAACTTCATTTGAGGTCATACTCCCAAAATCCGGTCTTGAACGGATTATCTCGGACCGCATGGGTTCTCTTGGGTTGATGGAGGTGATGAACATACGCTTGATATAGTCATCACCATTGTCTTTGCACCCAAACCCGGTCAAGGCCGTTGCAAGAGCCAAGATCCTTTGGTACATCTCATCGGGAGTCTCATTATCACGCATAATGAAATCCCTTTCTTCACTCTTGAGCTCATCAAACTTGGAGGACCGAATACTTTCATTCCCAATGAAGAGCATAGTGAGATAGTCCCATACTTCCTTGGCGGTGCTCAAATTGTTGATGTGTACCGCATGAGTATCCGGTACGGCTTGTTGAAGGAGATGCTTGGCGGTGGCATTGAGTTGCTCATCAACTTCTTCCCTTCCGGTCAAGTTGAGAGGATCATGAGGTGCAAAGCCATTTTGTATGACCCTCCACAAATGAGTAGAAGAGCTAGAAATATGAGATTTCATTAGTCCTTGCCATTTAATAAAATTGCGAGAATCAAGCTTAGGAGGAGATCCCATGTTGTTAATGTGTGGCATAGGATAATGGACCGGTGGAGGGGAGTAAGTGTTAGGGGGTGGAATGTTAGCACCCTTTGCCGGACCATCATTTTCCTTAGGAGGGTCACCTTTATTCTCGGCGGAGGTGGAGCCATTGTTAGGTGGCTTCACCTTAGCCAAGGAGAGTTCCACACTAGGTGTGGTGTTTGGGTCGGTGGGCCCGGAAGGTTTTCTTCCAAAATATTCCTCAAACATAGCCTTCATCTCCAATCTCATGGTGGTTTGCATTGTGTCCAAGGACACCAAATGCTCCTCACGTGAGATTGAAGAGGAAGAGATAGATAGAGGAGTATCTTCGGGAGGAGTTTCTTTACTCTTATCCCCTTCCATAGTTGCTCAAACTCTTAGGCGGTTAAGCCCGAATAAGCGACCACACTCTGATACCAATTGAAAGGATCGTATGAGCGACTAGAGGGGGGGGTGAATAGGAGCTACCCAAATTTTTACTTCTTTTCAAGTTAAGGCTAGACAAGAAGGTAAATTCTCTAGATGTGCTACTAAGTGAATTTACCTAGAGTGACAAGCAAGCTAGCAATAACAATATAAGTAAAGGTACGAGTAAAGGATAGAGGTAACCGCAATGGAGACACGAAGACACAAGGATGTATTCCCGTAGTTCCTTCCTTGTTACGGGAAGTACGTCTACGTTGGAGAGGTGTGGTGCCACAAAGGCCACCAACGCCACAAAGGCTCACCCTATTCTCCGGTGAACAAGCCACAAAGGCGAGTTCACGCTCCACTAAGCGATGCCCTTGAAGGCGGCACGACACCTTTACACAAAGTATTGGGGCAAGCTCCACAACTCAATTGGAGGCTCCCAATAGGCCCACCAAGCTCTTACACACAAAGTTAAGCTTGGAGGACGGCTTCTTCCGGCTAAGAATCCGATGAATCACACAAGTTACAAGCCCCTCAACAAAGAGAGGGGGGAAATCAAATCGCCTTGGTGGAAGTGTAGATCTAGGTCTTCTCCCTCAAATCCCAAAAGGGCTTTGAGTTCTATTGGCTAGGGAGAGAGAACTAGTGCTTTGAAGCTTTGGAACAATGGAGGAGAGAGAGTGGAAGCCGCAGCCAGCTCTTGAGGAAGAAGAAGGCTTTATATAGTCCTCCACGAAATGTAGCCGTTGCTGGACGACTAGGGCCGGAGTCTCCGGCCAGTAGGGCCGGAGTCTCCGCCCTAAGTGACTCTAGGGCCGGAGTCTCCGGCCAGAGACAAAAGTCTCCAGCCCAACTCTGGCCTGGTCTCTGAAGCGTCCGAGCCTTTAGCAAACCCTAGCCCAGCCAGACAGACCGGAGTCTCCGGCCACAGCATGCCAGCCCGGAGTCTCCGGCCAGAGACAGAAAGTCTCCGGCCCAACTCCGGACGGGCATCTGGCGCGTCTGACTCTGGGGGTTGCCTGGGCGAGTCCCCTAGGCCGGAGTCTCCGGCCACCAGGGCCGGAGTCTCCGCCCTAGAAGAAGCAACATCAGCACTTCGTGGAACCCCTCTCCACCATTTCCACCTTCGCGAAGCACCCTACAAGACAACTAAGCCCTACCTCCACTACTGGACTACGGGCTCCGATCTTTTCAACCTTTTTGGGGTGCACCTCCGTGAGATCCTGAAATAACCTAGAAAATCTGTAGAACTTTAATAGCATGGTTAAATCACCAAATGTTGTTAACAAACACCAAAATACATTTATTAGGAAAATGCTCTTTCACTTTCTCCCTTTTCGTGTGAATCTTCCTTGCAAACTGTCTGACGAGCAGAAAATTGACGTGGAGGCATCTTTCTTTCGTAAACGCCGACTGGTTCGAGCTGACAATGTCTCCTAGTCTGAACCTGAGTCTGTTCGCAAGCAGCTTGGAGAACAATTTCGAAAAGCTATGAACCAAACTGATCGGGCGATAATCCCCCACCCTCAGCGCATCTGGCTTCTTCGGGATCAGCGTAATTAGCGCTTGATTTAGTCTATCGACACTAGTGGAAAACGGGCCTTCGGTCAGGCCCTTTTAGTCCCGGCCGTAATCTGGGCCGGGACTAAAGGCCTGGCCACGTCGCCCCAAATTCGCCCACCTGCACGGCAGCCTTTAGTCCCGGTCCGTTACAACCCTATAGTCCCGGTTTGAGACACAAACCGGGACTAAAGGGCTATGCGGTGAGCGGCCCGTATGTGCGCCCCCTTTAGTCCCGGTTTGTGTCTAAAACCGGGACTAAAGGCTTCTGCCTATATATATGGCCACAACCCCTCTCCCTTATATTTTTCTTGGATGGAGGAGTGTGGGTTTGTGCTAGTTCTCTATTTCATTCCTATGCACTAGAGGTGTTTGTTGAAATGTGTGTTAGAGCGATGCCACTTAAATTCACCAAACACAACTACGATATGATGTGCCCGAGCCACGCTTAAGCATCTTCCTCTTTATTTCCACTTATTCCAAAAGGTTAGCAACTATATTTCCTCGTTTAGACCGTGCGGTACTAATTTTAGGATCATGATTGCGTTTGATATACTGTTGTATGACGCAGATGAGCCATCCATGGATGTACGGTGATCGACGCACAACCGCTTACAGAGAAGGCGTGCATTCTTTTCGAGATGCGGCCGAGGCGAACAAGCATGGTGGTGGCTTTATGTTTTGTCCATGTGTTGAATGTCGGAATGAGAAGGATCACACTTGCTCAAGAGTCATTCAGAGCCACCTGTTTCGGTCCGGTTTTATGTCTGGCTATAATGTTTGGACCAAGCACGGAGAAAGACGGGTTATGATGGAAGACGACGATGAAGAAGAGAACGATAATGATAACTACCGATCTATGTTCCCTGAGTATGCTGATACTGCAATGGAAGACAATGAAGAAGAAGATCAGGGTGAAGAACGGGAACCAGATGAGCCCGCTGATGATCTTGGCCGGGTCATTTCTGATGCATGGCGAGGCTGCGACACAAAAAAGGAGAGGTTGCAGTTCGAGCAGATGTTACAGGACCACAACAAATTGTTGTACCCAACTTGTGAAGATGGCCAGAAGAAGCTGGGTAGCACACTGGAATTGCTGAAGTGGAAGGTAGAGACCGGTGTGACTGACTCGTCATTTGAAAAGTTGCTGGTACTGATGAAGACGATGCTTCCAAGAAAGAACGAATTGCCCGCCAGCATGTACGAAGCAAAGAAGCTTGTCTGCCCTTTAGGATTAGACGTGCAGAAGATACATGCATGCCCTAATGACTGCATCCTCTACCGCGGTGAGAAGTATGAGAATATGGATAAATGCCCGGTATGCACTGCATTGCGGTATAAGATCAGAAAAGATGACCCTGGTGATATTGAGGGCGAGCCACCCAGGAAGAGGGTTCCTGCCAAGGTGATGTGGTATGCTCCTATAATACCACGGTTGAAACGTCTCTTCAGAAATAAAGATCATGCGAAGTTGTTGCGATGGCACATGGAAGATCGTATGAAAGATGACAAGTTGAGGCACCCCGCTGATGGTCGGCAGTGGAGAAAAATTGAGAGAGAGTTCCCGAGATTTGCAGGTGACGCAAGGAACTTATGGTTTGGTCTAAGTACAGATGGCATGAATCCTTTTGGGGAGCAGAGTTGCAGTCATAGCACCTGGCCCGTTACTCTATGTATCTACAACCTTCCTCCTTGGTTGTGCATGAAGCGGAAGTTCATTACCCAGTGCTTATCCAAGGTCCAAAGCAACCCGGCAACGACATTGATGTGTACCTAAGGCCATTAGTTGATGAACTTTTACAGCTGTGGGCCGAACCAGGTGTACGTGTGTGGGACGAGCACAAACAAGAGGAATTTGACCTTCGAGCGTTGCTTTTCGTAACCATTAATGATTGGCCTGCTCTTAGTAACATTTCAGGACAGTCAAACAAGGGATACAATGCATGCACGCACTGTTTGGATCAGACAAAAAGTATATATCTGGACAAATGTAGGAAGAATGTGTACCCGTACAATCATCATTTTCTTCCGCCCAAGCATCCCTTAAAGAAAAAAGGCAAGCATTTCAATGGCAAGGCAGAACCCCGGGGGAAGCCTGTCACCCGTACTGGTGCTGAAGTATTTGATATGGTCAAAGATTTAAAAGTAATCTTTGGAAAGGGTCCTGGCAGCCAACCTGTTCCTAACGGCCCTGATAAGTGCGCACCCATGTGGAAGAAGAAATCTATATTTTGGGAGCTACCCTATTGGGAAGTCCATGAGGTCCGCTCCGCAATCGACGTGATGCACCTGACAAAGAATCTCTGCGTGGATATTCTAGGCTTCCTGGGCTTGTATGGGAAGTCAAAAGATACACTGGAAGCACGGGAGGACCAGGAACGTCATAAAGGACGAGATGGCATGCATCCAGGGCAGTTTCAAGGGCGTGCCAGCTACGCTCTTACCAAGGAAGAGAAGGAAATCTTCTTTGAAGTCCTTTTCAGTATCAAGGTCCCGATTGCCTTCTCGTCGAATATAAAGGGAATCGTAAATATGAAAGACAAAAAATTCCAAAACCTAAAGTCTCATGACTGCCATGTGCTTATGAAGCAATTGCTTCCGGTTGCATTGAGGGGAATTCTACCGAAAAATGTTCGCCTGGCAATTGTGAAGGTATGTGCATTCCTCAATGCAATTTCTCAGAAGGTAATCGATCGAGAAAGTCTATCAGGGTTACAGATTGATGTGGTTCAATATCTGGTGATACGTCTCAAACGTATCTATAATTTTTGATGCTCCATGCTTGTTTTTACACCATTTGCTTAGTGTTTCGTTACACTTCGTGGCACTTTTATGCATTTTCCAGAACTAACCTATTAACAAGTCGCCACAGTGCTAGTTTCCTGTTTTCTGCTGTTTTTGTGTTTTAGAAAAGTTACATAGGAAATATTCTCGGAATTGGACGAAACAAAAGCCGAACGTTCAGAAATTCACCGAAGCTTTCAGAGAACTGAAGAGGAGACGGAGTGGGGCCACGAGGGCCCCACAGAACAGGGTGGCGCAGCCTAGCCCCTGGCCACGCCCCCTATGTGTGACGGCGCCTCGGCCCACTCCTGACGATGCCCCTTCGCCTATAAAGACCCCTCGACGGGAAAAACCTAAGTACCCGATCACTTTTCTAGAACACATCGCGATCCGCCGCCGCCGTCGACCCGAAGATTGGGAGGGTCTAGAAGCTCTTACCAGCACCCTGCCGGAGAGGGGAATCGCCACCGGAGGTCTTCTTCATCGCCATGCTTGCCTCCGGCGCTATGAGTGAGTAGTCTACCTTGGACTATGGGTCCATAGCAGTAGCTAGATGGTTGTCTTCTCCACTATGTGCTTCATGTTTAGATCTCGTGAGCTGCCTTACATGATCGAGATCACCATTATGTAATTCTACATGTTGTGTTTGTTGGGATCCGATGAATATTGGTGTTATGATTGAGTTGATGTACTGAATATTATCTTATGTTATCTCTATGTTGTTTATGATCTTGCATGCTCTCCGTTGTTAGTAGCTATCTTGGCCGAGTAGTTGCTAGTGACTCCAAGAGGGGGTATTTATACTCGATAGTGGGTTCATGCCTCTATTTAATCTGGGGGAGTGACAGAAACCTCTAAGGTTGTAGATTTGCTGTTGCTACTAGGGGGAAAACAATATTCATATGCTCAAGGGCATATGCTTTGTTTACATTACACACTTTGCTTAATGCAATTATCTGTTGTTCGCAACTTAATACTTGTGGAGTTCTCGGATTGATTCGCCACAAGTGGATTATTAGTCATAGATGCAGTTGGATGGCGGTCTAAGTATCTTGTTGTAATGCCCAGAGTAAATCTCATAGTGATCCTCTCAACATATGCGCGTTGTCTTTATTCTATCAATTGCCCAACTGTAATTTGTTTACCCAGCATGTATTATTTTATCTTATGGAGAGACACCACTAGTGAACTGTGGACCCCGGTCCTATTTCCTTTATATTGCTATCACCTGTTTACTTTACTCGCACTGTTTACTTTACTCGCATACTATTACTATTTTCCACTCGATACGCTCATTCCTTTGTTTACAGCAAACCGGTGAGATTGACAACCTCATCGTAAGTTGGGAGCAAAGTATTTGGTTGTGTTGTATGCAGGTTCCACGTTGCTACTAGTTGAAGACGCGCTAACTCGTTTGATCGTAAACGGTGCCCTTGTTGGAGTGTCACTAGACTAGCAAGCATCACCTTCAGTCGTATTGGCTCCTTCCTCTCCTGGTCGACATACCTTGGTTTCTTAACTGAGGGAAAACCTTGCTGCTATATTCATCATACCTTCCTCTTGGGGTTCCCAACTGGACGGTGAAAAGCTGTCAACACCGTACTGCATCAAGCTCTTTTCTGGCGCCGTTGCCGGGGAGGAAGAAGAAGACTTCTGCGAGGGGAGTTTTCGCACGCACATCCTTTACTTTGTTTTAAGTTTTGCTTTACTTTATTTTTAATTGCATCGTTTTATCAAAAACCCAAAAAAAATTAGAATCCTTTGTAGTTGTTTTTACTTGTCTGCTTTTAGTTTGCTAGAATGGCTACTCCTGAAAACACCAAGTTGTGTGACTTTACTAGCACGAATAATAGTGATTTTATCTGCACTCCTATTGCGCCACCTGCTCCTGCTGCAAATTTTTATGAGATTAAGCCTGCTTTGTTGAACCTTGTTATGAAAGAGCAATTTTCTGGTTCTAGTACTGATGATGCTGCAGCTCATCTCAACAATTTTGTTGAGCTATGTGAGATGCAAAAATATAAGGATGTTGAAAGTGATATTATTAAGCTTAAGTTGTTTCCTTTTTCTTTGAGAGGAAAAGCTAAGGATTGGTTGCTGTCTTTGCCTAAAAATAGTATTGATTCATGGGCTAAGTGTAAGGATGCTTTCATTGGTAGATATTATCCTCCTGCTAAGATTATAGCTTTGCGTAGCAATATTATGAAGTTTAGTCAGTTTGATAATGAACATGTTGCTCAAGCTTGGGAAAGAATGAAAGCTATGATAAAGAATTGTCCCACTCATGGACTGACTACTTGGATGATTGTCTAAACTTTTTATGCAGGACTGAATTTTTCTTCGAGGAACCTACTTGATTCAGCTGCTGGAGGCACTTTCATGTCCCTTACCTTGGGCGCCGCAACGAAGCTTCTCGACAATATGATGGTAAATTACTCTGAATGGCACACCGAGAGAGCTCCACAAGGTAAGAAGGTAAATTCTGTTGAGGAAACCTCTTCCTTGAGTGATAAGATTGATGCTATTATGCTTATGCTTTCAAATGATAGGACTCATGTAGATCCTAATAATGTTCCTTTGGCCTCTTTGGTTGCTCAAGAAGAGAATGTTGATGTAAACTTCATTAGAAATAATAATTTCAACAACAATGCTTATAGGAACAATTTTGCTAGTAACAATTATAGGCCGTTTCCTTCTAATGGTGATAATAGCTATCTTGGTAGACCTAAAATGCCTAGTGAAGAAAGAATTTTTGAACTTGAAAAGGCTACCAAGAGTTTTATGCAGGCGCAATATGAGCAGAACAGGGCTTTCACCAAGACTATGGAGGAGCAATCAGCTCTGTTGAGGACTATTAGCCATCAACTTGAAAATTTAAACAAGGCTATTCCTGAATTGCAAGCTAAGGTTTCCAATGCTAAAACTGATATTTCATCTTTGTCTAATGTGCAATCTTCTTCGGTTAACGGAATGTCCGCTAAGCCTGATCCTTTTGCTACTGCTAATGCTATCCAAGTTAGAATTGATGAAAATATTAGGATGCTAGCAGAATTGCATGCCAGGTGGGAAAGAGAAGATGAGATGGCTAGAGAGATGAAGGTATGTACCATTACTATCTCTAATGATGTTGCTCCTAATGCTAGCAATCCTCTTACTTTGATTGGTGTAGAGAAAACTCCCACTCCTTGTGTTAAAAAGCCTAAAACTGCTAAAACTTTTTCTCAAAAGAGTGCTGAAATTTTTCAGAGTGTAGGAGATGATAGCTCTATTTCCTTTAATGATTTTGATGTTGATGGCTGCAATATATCTGAAGTTATTTTGTTCTTGCAAAATCTTGCTTTGACTGCTAATGCTAGTTCTTTAAATGTTGCTTTTACTAAGCATATTACCAATGCTCTTATGAAAATTAGGGATGAAAAGTTGAAGCAAAAAGCTTCTGTTCCCAAGATGTTAGAAGATGGTTGGGAACCCATCATTGATATGCATGTTAATGGTTTTGATTGCCATGCTTTATGTGATCTAGGAGCTAGTATTTCTATCATGCCTAGAAAAATTTATAACATGCTTGATTTACCGCCGCTTGAAAAGTGTTATTATGATGTTCCTATTGCTGATGTTGCTAAGAAGAAACCTTTGTGAAGAATTAATGATGTTCTTATTATGATTAACAATAACCTTGTTCCCGTTGATTTTCTTGTCATGGATGTTGAATGCAATGCTTCATGTCCTATTATTTTGGGAAGATCCTTTCTTCGAACTGTAGGTGCCATCATTGATATGAGGGAAGGCACTATCAAATATCAATTCCCACTCAAGAAAGGTATGGAACACTTCCCTAGAAAGAGAAAGAAATTAGTGTTTGACTCTATTCTTAGAGCAAATTATGAGCTTGATGCTTCATCACTTGATATTACTTGATTCGCACTTTCTGCGCCTAGCTCAAAGGCGTTAAAGAAAAGCACTCTTGGGAGATAACCCATTGTTTATTTTTTAGTACTTTTTCTTTTATTTGAGTCTTGGAAGTTATTACTACTGTAATAACTGCTCCTTATCCTTTTTATTTCGTTGTTGTGCCAAGAGAAGCCTCTAATTTGAGTGAGGTAAGATTTGGGGATGTTGCTGTCCTGAAACTGTTTTCGGTGCTGCACCGTAAAAATTCTTATAAATTCTCTGTATATCTTTTGGACCTGTGATTTCTTGTGCATATGCCCCAGGTTATATCCAAACTTTCATTAGTTGAACACTTTTTGATTTGAGCAACAGAAAACCCTCTAAAAATTCTACCTTTGCCAGCTGTTCTGTTTTGACAAATTTCTGCCACTATTCATTTTTGCCGCTTTATCACTTTCTTTTTGAGTTCTTTTGATCACGGAACTTTTGGGAAAGTTGCTACAGTAGTATATACTTTATATGTGGTAGTTTTTAGGTTGAAACCTGAAGCAAAAGAGGTTGATTCAATGTTATGCTTAAACTAATGTTGCTAATAGATTTGTGTTTAGTTTTGTATGAAGGAAGTTTTCAAGTGTAGGGATTGGAGAATGATGAGATGAGTTGAAGAATGGACAAAAGCTCAAGCTTGGGGATGCCCATGTCACCCCAAGAAATATCCAAGAAGTACAAGCGTCAAAGCTTGGGGATGTCCCCGAGGCACCCCTTCTTCATCGGCAAAAATCAGGTCACCTTTCAAGACACTATATTTTTATTACTTCATGCACTATGCGTTTTTCTTGGAGCGTCAGTTGTTTTTAGTTTTCAGTTTAGTTTTGTTTTGTTTTTTGAAATAAATGATTGTACCCCAACAAATTTCTTTTGGAGAAGTTGCGTTGCTTTTCATTTGCCAAGAACACTCCGTTTTTCATTCTTATAATTTCAACGAGTGTTCTCTTTTTCTAGAACTACGTTTAGCTTTCGATTTTCGCCTTGATTTGTGTTCAGATCTTGTTATATCTTTGCATCAAGGTGTATTTTTGCCTCTAGTCTTTATTGGTTTTCATCAAAAGAGTTAGCTATAAAAAGTTTGAATGGTGTTGGAAAAGAGAAAAAGCTTAAAAAAAGTGGTACAAGAAGGAGCTTGTGTAGACTGCGGCCTAGGCTTTTGCATGTCGTGCTTGATGTCTTTTTGATAGTTTGCTTAGTGGTTTTGATGTAGCATGACTTGTCTCAAATAACTGAGATTGCTTAATGAGTCTTTGAAAAAATCATGCGTTGTTTTAATTGTTTGGAAGCATTATTTTGGTTTTCTCCTTGATGCTTTATTTGGGTTGACTTGGCGCATGCTCACACATGTTTGACTCATACAAAGTCGCCAAAATCCTCTATGATCATTTAGTTTTTGATTTTTAATACCATCTTATGCTTCTTTTAATATCGCTTTGTCGCTCTGCATGATTATGGCCGTTATTGCTCTCTTAGTTGGTCGCTCCCAGTCTTTTGCTAGCCCTCGTTTTGTACTGAGTATGAGCTCTACTCATGCATCCAACTCCTAAAAACCAAGTTTGTCATTGTGTCCACTATAAATTCCTATGCATGGTATTTGTAAGCCATTCCAAGTAAATTTTCATGTGCTACCTTTCAAAACTTTCAACTACTTCTCGTTTTGTGACACTGTTTTCAGCTCATGGGGACGTAGTGGTCGGATTTGCTATCTTCCATATTGCTTATTCCAAAAATAATAATAAAAGAGAAAAGAAAAAGAAAAAAGGCACTCCTCCATGGTATGTGAATGTTGGTGGACACCCGATGGAATCGGTTAGCCATGGTTTGAGAAAGAAAAAAAGATGGGGAGGAGTGCCAAGTTTTATAAAAAGAGCACAAAAAGTGCCAATCTCTCTCTCTCAAAAACTTGCTTCATTTTTGTATGGAAGATAGTAAGAACCCCATTGCTAGTCGTTAAAAAAAACCACCTCTCAAAACTCAAGTTTTATCCCTCTATTTTACAAATAAAAAGCTCTAGCACATGTTTAATCACTGCTTCCCTCTGCGAAGGGCCTTTCTTTTATTTTTATGTTGAGTCTCCACCTTCTATCTTTATGCACCATTAAGAGAGCATAGTTGTCATTCTGAGTATAATGTGCATTGTCCCAAAGTTGTCATTGATTGATTCATGATCATGGTTTCACTTGTTCTTAAATTGTTTGTATCTAGTCGCCCTCTTAAACTTAAAGGTGTCCTATGCATTTATGTTTTGCTCTCCATGAAGGACAAGCTGAAAACCATTTGTATGTTTTTCCTTATGATTTGAACACACGTTTGACTTTCATTGTTTCATTTTCATGATCTTTTGTTTGTGTTCATTTTCATGTTATAACATGGTTGCTAAGTTTCTTCTATCAAGATTATATCTTTCATGCCCATGTTTTAAGTTCTTTTGATCCCAGCGCTCAACGCTTACATAGATGATCAAGATTGTGTAGGTGCAT
Source organism: Dactylis glomerata (assembly GCA_007115705.1). Lineage (NCBI taxonomy): Eukaryota > Viridiplantae > Streptophyta > Magnoliopsida > Poales > Poaceae > Dactylis > Dactylis glomerata. The sequence continues at coordinate 1,843,529 of QXEO01001356.1, forward strand.
GTCACCTCAAAAATTATTTCTTTTGTTATCACTTACCTACTCGAGGACGAGCAGGAGTTAAGCTTGGGGATGCTAATACGTCTCAAACGTATCTATAATTTTTGATGCTCCGTGCTTGTTTTTACACAATTTGATTAGTGTTTCGTTACACTTCGTGGCATTTTTATGCATTTTCCGTAACTAACCTATTAACAAGTCGCCACAGTGCCAGTTCCCTGTTTTCTACTGTTTTTGTGTTTCAGAAAAGTTACACAGGAAATATTCTCAGAATTGGACGAAACAAAAGCCGAACGTCCAGAAATTCACCGAAGCTTCCAGAGAACCGAAGAGGAGACAGAGTGGGGCCACGAGGGCCCTACACAACAGGGCGGTGTGGCCTAGCCCCTGGCCGCGCCCCCTATGTGTGACGGCGCCTCGGCCCACTCCTGACGATGCCCCTTCGCCTATAAAGACCCCTCGACGGGAAAACCTAAGTACCCAATCACTTTTCCAGAACACATCGCGATCCGCCGCCGCCATCGACCCGAAGATCGGGAGGGTCCAGAAGCTCTTCCCGGCACCCTGCCGGAGAGGGGAATCACCACCGGAGGTCTTCTTCATCACCATGCTTGCCTCCGGCGCGATGAGTGAGTAGTCTACCTTGGACTATGGGTCCATAGCAGTAGCTAGATGGTTGTCTTCTCCACTATGTACTTCATATTTAGATCTCGTGAGCTGCCTTACATGATCGAGATCACCGTTATGTAATTCTACATGTTGTGTTTGTTGGGATCCGATGAATATTGGTGTTATGATTGAGTTGATGTACTGAATATTATCTTATGTTATCTCTATGTTGTTTATGATCTTGCATGCTCTCCGTTGTTAGTAGCTATCTTGGCCGAGTAGTTGCTAGTGACTCCAAGAGGGGGTATTTATGCTCGATAGTGGGTTCATGCCTCTATTTAATCCGGGGGAGTGACAGAAACCTCTAAGGTTGTAGATGTGTTGTTGCTACTAGGGGAAAACAATATTCATATGCTCAAGGGCATATGCTTTGTTTACATTACACACTTTGCTTAATGCAATTATCTGTTGTTCGCAACTTAATACTTGTGGAGTTCTCGGATTGATTCGCCACAAGTGGATTATTAGTCATAGATGCAGTTGGATGGCAGTCTATGTATCTTGTTGTAATGCCCAGAGTAAATCTCATAGTGATCCTCTCAACATATGCACGTTGTCTTTATTCTATTAATTGTCCAACTGTAATTTGTTTACCCAGCATGTATTATTTTATCTTATAGAGAGACACCACTAGTGAACTGTGGACCCCGGTCCTATTTCCTTTATATTGCTATCACCTGTTTACTTTACTCGCACTGTTTACTTTACTCGCATACTATTACTATTTTCCACTCGATACGCTCATTCCTTTGTTTACAGCAAACCGGTGAGATTGACAACCTCATCGTAAGTTGGGAGCAAAGTATTTGGTTGTGTTGTGTGCAGGTTCCACGTTGCTACTAGTTGAAGACGCGCTAACTCGTTTGATCATAAACGGCGCCCTTATTGGAGTGTCACTAGACTAGCAAGCATCACCTTCAGTGTATTGGCTCCTTCCTCTCCTGATCGACATACCTTGGTTTCTTAACTGAGGGAAAACATTGCTGCTATATTCATCATACCTTCCTCTTGGGGTTCCCAACTGGACGGTGAAAAGCTATCAACACTGTACCGCATCAGCTATATATTGTATACATATACATTGACGAATGTTTCTCCTCTTAGGCCTCCACATCAAGCAAGGCTACGAAATGAGGCCCGACCAAAAAGTTGGATGCACGAACGCATTACATCTTTGAGGTCATATTGCCGACGGGCGAACCCAAGCTTCCTAAGAAGGTTGCCGACACATTCAAGAAGCAATGCGGAGTTCTGGTTAGGGATCACGTCCCGATCAGCATTCAGGAGTGGAACAAGCACAAAGGGGCGGACGATAGTAACTATGTCGCCGAAAGGTACAAAGACAATCTTTGGAATGATCTCATGGCACATTTCAACCTGCCAGAATGTGAGAATGAAGATGCCGCAAGACAACTGAGGGCCAAAGTCAAGCAGTGGACTCTAAAGAAGATGGCCGAACTGTTCCGGGGGTGGAAGAAGAAATTATGGAAAAACTATCTGAAGACAAAGAAAGTGCCAGTATTCGAAGGGTATCTAGCGAAGCAGGCGAATCACTAGAAGGCATTTCAGGAGTACAAGGAGTCAGAAGATGCCAAGGCATTATCAGAAAAGAACAAGAAAAATGCTGACAAGAAGAAATATCACCACAAGCTGGGGCCAGGGGGCTACGAGACTGCCATCCCAAAGTGGGATAAGAAAGAGCAAGAGATGATTGCTAAAGGGATCACACCTGAACCCATCCGTGATGAGTGGGAAATGAGAGCAAGAAATTGGTTCCTTGCGCATGGTGGTTCATACGACGAACTAACAGGGGACCTTATCTGCAGTGACGGTCTTGGGATACCCAGGGAAAATTGGAAAAAAATAGTGAAAGAAATTAAAGAGGGAAAAAGACAGTTCACTCCAGATAGAGAGAAAGACTTGCTCACACTGGTCCTCGGGAATGACGAACATGGAGGACAAACACGAGGCTTTGGTCCTTCTTACCCGTGGTGGCTTGGGTTTGCCAAAGACCAAGAGACTTACAGAAGCCGAGCGAGAGCAAAGAAGCGACAGCAGGATGAGGAAAATGACAAGTTCAACCAGTTGCTTGCCAGACTTAACGAGCAACAGCAGCAGATTGACGAACTTAGAGGAGTAGTGCGTGCCGCGTGGTTGACGTGGGAGCAGATTGTCCTTGTGCGTGGTGGATAACCAGCCCGTTGGGAACCCCAAGAGGAAGGTATGATGAGTATAGCAGCTAGTTTTCCCTCAGTTTAAGAAACCAAGGTTTATCGATCAGGAGAGGAGAGACAATGACGACTGAAGGTGATGCAGAACCTGCACACACACAACCAAGTACTTTGTTCCCAACTTGCGATGAGGTTGTCAATCTCACCGGTTTGCTTGAAACAAAGATTATGAGCGTATCGAGTGAAAAATAATATAGTATGCGAGTAAAGTAAACAGTGCGAGTAAAGTAAACAGGTGATAGCAATATGATGGAAATAGGACCGGGGTCCACAGTTCACTAGTGGTGTCTCTCCATAGATAAAATAACACATGCTGGGTAAACAAATTACAGTTGGGCAATTGATAGAATAAAGATAAACGTGATATGTCAAGAAGATCACTATGAGATTTACTCTGGGCATTACAACAAAATACATAGACCGCCATCCAACTGCATCTATGACTAATAATCCACTTGTGGTGAATCAATCCGAGAACTCCACAAGTATTAAGTTGCAAACAACAGATAATTGCATTAAGCAAAGTGTGTAATGTAAACAAAGCATATGCCCTTGAGCATATGAATGTTGTTTTCTCCCTAGTAGCAACAGCACATCTACCACCTTAGAGGTTTCTGTCACTCCCCCAGGTGAAATAGAGGCATGAACCCACTATCAAGCATAAATACCCCCTCTTGGAGTCACTAGCAACTACTTGGCCAAGATAGCTACTAACAACGGAGAGCATGCAAGATCATAAACAACATAGAGATAACAAAAGATATAATTCAGTACAGCAACTTAATCATAAACACCAATATTCATCGGATCCAAACAAACCAAACATGTAGAATTACATAACGGTGATCTCAATCATGTAGGGCAGCTCATGAGATCTAAACATGAAGCACATGGTGGAGAAGACAACCATCGAGCTACTGCTATGGACCCATAGTCCAAGGTAGACTACTCACTCATCGCTCCGGAGGCAAGCATGGCGATGAAGAAGACCTCCGGTGGCGATTCCCCTCTCCGGCAGGGTGCTGGGAAGAGCTTCTGGACCCTCCCGATCTTCGGGTCGACGGTGGCAGCGGATCGCGATGTGTTCTGGAAATCTGATCGGGTACTTAGGTTTTTTCCGTCGGGGGGTCTTTATAGGTGAAGGGGCGATGTCAGAGGAGGAGCCAGGCGCCCTCACGCGGGGCCCACGCGGCCAGGGGCCTGGCCGCGCCACCCCTGCGTGTGGGGCCCTGGTGGCCCCCCTCCGACTCTCCTTCGAATCTCTGGAAGCTTCCGGGTAAAATAAGACTTCAGGAACTCGTTTCGTCCAATTCCGAGAATATTTCCTGTGTATCACTTCTGAAACACAAAAACAGCAGAAAACAGGAAACTGGCACTGTGGCAACTCGTTAATAGGTTAGTTCCGGAAAATGCATAAAAGTGCCACTAAGTGTAACGAAACAATAGGCAAATGGTGTAAAAACAAGCATGGAGCATCAAAAATTATAGATACGTTGGAGACGTATCAAGCAGCCCCAAGCTTAACTCCTGCTCGTCCTCGAGTAGGTAAGTGATAACAAAAGAATAATTTTTGAGGTGACATGCACCTACACAATCTTGATCATATATGTAAGCATTGGTGAGCTGGGATCATAAGAACTTAAAACATGGGCATGAAAGATATAATCTTGACAATAAGAACTTAGCAACCATGTTGTAAACATGCAAATAAACACAAACAAAAGATCATGAAAATGAAACAATGAAAGTCAAATGTGTGTTCAAATCATAAGGAAAAACATACAAATGGTTTTCAGCTTGTCCTTCATAGAGAGCAAAACATAAATGCATAGGACACCTTCAAGTTTAAGAGGGCGACTAGATACAAATAATTTAAGAACAAGTGAAACCAACAATATGAATCAATCAATGAACTTTGGGACAATGCATATTATACTAAGAATGACAACTATGCTCTCTTAATGGTGCATAAAGAAAGAAGGTGGTGACTCAACATAAAAGTAAAAGAAAGGCCCTTCGCAGAGGGAAGCAGTGATTGCAAGTTTTATAACCTTCAAAAATTATGGTACTTACCGGCTTTGAGCTCTCATTGCCCCCATCATAAGCATCTTGAATGGTTAAAGTTAATGCGAGAACAATTATGATGCATATGCTTGACAAATCATAAGTTGAAAACCTCCTGCCCCGTGAATACGAGTACCCAAACCTCATGCTACTTTACTTAGAGTCCCAAGCAAGGCTCTTGTCATTGTAAGTATATGCATATCATTGAGAACCGTCAATGGGGTACCTCCGTGCCCGATGACATGGAACAAGCCCACACCAAAATGATAGGACAAGCAGATAATGAACACCTCGACATCTCTTTTATTTGCCTTTCGTTTAGCTTTTTATTGTGAGATGCATCGTCGAATGTTCACCATGGGTATGCTGCAAATTTCCACCATGAATTATGCATGGCTTAGATTGGCGGCCCGGCGTTTCCCTAACACATATACAAACTCCATGATCCCCACAATATTCCCAATTTATTTCACACCGCGGGCATCCATAAACAAAAGATCATGATATCAACTCAAATAAGAAGTGCAATGTTGAAAGCTTGCCCCATGACAACATGGATGGGCTAGAATCCAACTTACAACTTGCAAGCATAACAACTCAACATAAGAGACCACAATGTCAAATTTTTAAGAACAGGAAAAAGTAAAGTGTGCCTTCCGGTTCGTGAGAGCTTTACTGACCGAATTTCGCATAACACTGGTAAGAGTTTAATTTGAAGAGAAAATAAAAGCAAGTCAAATTTACTTGGAATAGCAAATTGCTAGTAGGTATGTATGGTGGACACTTTGGAAAACTTTGGTTTTTAGGAGTTGGATGCACGAGTAGAGCTCATACTCAGTACAAGGCGAGGGCTAGCAAAAGACTGGGAGCGACCAACTAAGAGAGCAGTAATGGCCATAATCATGCAAAGCGACAAAGCGACATTAAAAGAAGCATATGATGGCATCAAAAGTCAAAAACTAAATGATCATGAAGGCTATTGGCGACTTTGTAAGAGTCTAACATGTGTGAGCATGCGCCAAGTCAACCCAAATAAAGCATCAAGGAGAAAACCAAAATAATGCTTCCATACAATAAAAACAACGCATGATTTTTTCAAAGGCTCATTAAGCAATCTCAGTTATTTGAGACAAGTCATGCTACAGGAAAACCACAAAGCATACTATCAAAAAGACATCAAGCATGACATGAAAAAGCCTAAGCCGCAGTCTACACAAGCTCCTTCTTGTACCACTATTTTGCACAAAGCTTTTTCTCTTTTCCAACACCATTTGAAATTTTTAAAGACACCTCTTTTGATGAAAACCAATAAAGATCAGAGGCAAAAAATACACCTTGATGAAAAGATATGACAAGGTCTGAACGCAAATCAAGGCGAAAACGAAAACCAAAAGCAGTTGCAGAAAAAGGAGAACACTCGATTTTTTATAAGAGTGAAAACTAGAGCGTTCTTTGCAAATAAAAAAGAGTACATCTCCTCCAAAAGAAATTTGTTGGGGTCCAACCATTTATTGCAGCAAACAAACTAACTAACAAAGAAAACTAAAACAACTGACGCTCCAAGAAAAACACATAGTGCATGAAGCAATAAAAATATAGTGTTTTGAAAGGTGACCTGATTTTTGCCGATGAAGAAGGGGTGCCTCGGGGGCATCCCCAAGCTTTGACGCTCGTACTTCTTGGATATTTCTTGGGGTGATGCATGGGCATCCCCAAGCTTGAGCTTTTGTCCATTCTTCAACTCATCTCATCATTCTCCAATCCCTACACTTGAAAACTTCCTTCATACAAAACTAGACACAATTCTATTAGCAACATTAGTGCAAGCATAACATATAATCAACCTCTTTTTGCTTCAGGTTTCAACTCAAAACTACCACATATATAGCAAATACTACTGTAGCAACCTCCCAAAAAGTTCTGTGATCAAAAGAACTCAAAAGAAAGCGATAAAGTGGCAAACACAAATATTGGCAGAAATCTGGCAAAACTGAACAGCTGACAAAGGTCGAATTTTTGAGGGATTTTCTGTTGCTCAAATCAAAAAGTGTTCAACTAACAAAAGTTTGGATATAACCTGGGGCATATGCACAAGAAATCGCAGGTCCAAAAGATATACAGAGAATTTTCACGAATTTTTACGGTGCAGCACCGAAAACAGTTTCGGGACAGCAACATCCCCAAATCTTTACCTCGCTCAAATTAGAGGCTTCTCTTGGCACAAAAACGAAATAAACAAGATAAGGAGCGGTCATTACAGTAGTAATGACTTCCAAGACTCAAATAAAAGAAAAAGTACTGAAAAGAAAACATTGGGTTATCTCCCAAGAGTGCTTTTCTTTAACGCCTTTGAGCTAGGCGCAGAAAATTGCGAATCAAGTAATATCAAGTGATGAAGCATCAAGCTCATAATTTTCTCTAAGAATAGAGTAAAAAAGTAATTTCTTTCTTTTCCTAGGGAAGTGTTCCATACCTTTCTTTAGTGGGAATTGATATTTGATGGTGCCTTCCCTCATATCAATGATGGCACCTACAGTTCGAAGAAAAGGTCTTCCCAAAATAATAGGATATGAAGCATGGCATTCAACGTCCATAACAAGAAAATCAACGGGAACAAGGTTATTGTTAACCACAATAAGAACATCATTAATTCTTCCCAAAGGTTTCTTCTTAGCAACATCAGCAATAGGAACATCAAAATAACACTTTTCAAGCGGTGGTAAATCAAGCATGTCATAAATCTTTCTAAGCATGATAGAAATACTAGCACCTAGATCACATAAAGCATGGCAATCATGACCATTAACATGCATATCAATGATGGGTTCCCCACCATCTTCTAACTTCTTGGGAATAGAGGCTTTTTGCTTCAACTTTTCATCCCTAATTTTTATAAGAGCATTGGTAATATGCTTAGTAAAAGCAATATTTAGAGAACTAGCATTGGGAGTCAAAGCAAGCTTTTGCAAGAACAAAATAACTTCAGATATATTGCAGCCATCAACATCAAAATCATTAAAAGAAATAGAGCTATCATCTCCTACACTCCGAAAAAATTTCAGCACTCTTTTGAGAAAAAGTTTTGGCAGTTTTAGGCTTTTTAACACAAGGAGTGGGAGTTTTCTCTACACCAATCAAAGTAAGAGGATTGCTAACATTAGGAGCAACATCATTAGAGGTAGTAATAGTACATACCTTCATCTCTCTAGCCATCTCATCTTCTCTTTCCCACCTGGCATGCAATTCCGCTAACAATCTAATATTTTCATCAATTCCAACTTGAATAGCATTAGCGGTAGCAAAAACATTGTTCTCTTTCACATCATTAGGCAACACTTTTAATTTCAGAAGTTCAACATCATGAGCAAGGCTATCAACTTTAGAAGCAAGAATATCAATTTTGCCTAACTTTTCCTCAACAGACTTGTTAAAAGCAGTTTGCTTACCGATGAAGTCCTTGAGCATTACCTCAAGCTCGGAGGGCGCGGCCCTAGTGTTGTTGTAGGAATTACCATAAGAGTTACCATAACCATTACCATTGGTAGAAGGATACGGCCTATAATTATTACTAGCAAAATTGTTCCAATAAGCATTGTTGTTAAAATTATTGTTTCTAATGAAATTCACATCAACTTGCTCTTCTTGAGCAACCAGAGAGACCAAAGGAACATTATTAGGATCAACATGAGTCCTATCATTAGCAAGCATAGCCATAATGGTATCAATCTTATCATTCAAGGAAGAGGTTTCCTCAACAGAATTTACCTTCTTACCTTGTGGAGCTCTCTCGGTGTGCCATTCAGAATAATTTACCATCATGTTATCCAGCAGCTTTGATGCGGCGCCCAAGGTAAGGGACATAAAAGTGCCTCCAGCAGCTGAATCAAGTAGGTTCCTTGAAGAAAAATTCAGTCCTGCATAAAAAGTTTGGATAATCATCCAAGTAGTCAGTCCATGAGTGGGGCAATTCTTTATCATAGATTTCATTCTTTCCCAAGCTTGAGCAACATGTTCATTATCAAACTGAGTAAACTTCATAATATTGCTACACAAGGATATAATCTTAGCAGGAGGATAGTATCTACCAATAAAAGCATCCTTACACTTAGCCCATGAATCAATACTATTTTTAGTCAAAGACAGCAACCAATCTTTAGCTTTTCCTCTCAAAGAAAAAGGAAACAACTTGAGCTTAATAATATCACTATCAACATCCTTATATTTCTGCATCTCACATAGCTCAACAAAATTGTTGAGATGAGCTGCAGCATCTTCAGTACTAGCACCAGAAAATTGCTCTTTCATAACAAGGTTCAATAAAGCAGGCTTAATCTCATAAAAGTTTGCAGCAGGAACAGGTGGCTTAATAGGAGTGCAGATAAAATCACTATTGTTCGTGCTAGTAAAGTCACACAACTTGGTGTTTTTAGGATTGGTCATTTCAGCAAAACGAAAGTAAACAAGTAAAAACAACTACCAAGGATTCTAATTTTTTTGGGTTTTTGATATAAAGCAATGCAGGTAAAATAAATAAAGTAAAGCAAAACAATAACAAAGTAAAGGATGTGTGTGTGAAAAACTCCCCTCGTAGAAGTCTTCTCTTCCTCCCCGGCAACGGCGCCAGAAAAGAAGCTGATGCGTGGTTGACGTGGGAGCAGATTGTCCTTGTGCGTGGTGTATAACCAGCCCGTTGGGAACCCCAAGAGGAAGGTATGATGAGTATAGCAGCTAGTTTTCCCTCAGTTTAAGAAACCAAGGTTTATCGATCAGGAGAGGAGAGACAATGACGACTGAAGGTGATGCGGAACCTGCACACACACAACCAAGTACTCTGTTCCCAACTTGCGATGAGGTTGTCAATCTCACCGGTTTGCTTGAAACAAAGATTATGAGCGTATCGAGTGGAAAATAATATAGTATGCGAGTAAAGTAAATAGTGCGAGTAAAGTAAACAGGTGATAGCAATATGATGGAAATAGGACCGGGGTCCACAGTTCACTAGTGGTGTCTCTCCATAGATAAAATAACACATGCTGGGTAAACAAATTACAGTTGGGCAATTGATAGAATAAAGATAAACGTGATATGTCAAGAAGATCACTATGAGATTTACTCTGGTCATTACAACAAAATACATAGACCGCCATCCAACTGCATCTATGACTAATAATCCACTTGTGGTGAATCAATCTGAGAACTCCACAAGTATTAAGTTGCGAACAACAGATAATTGCATTAAGCAAAGTGTGTAATGTAAACAAAGCATATGCCCTTGAGCATATGAATGTTGTTTTCTCCCTAGTAGCAACAGCACATCTACCACCTTAGAGGTTTATGTCACTCCCCCAGGTGAAATAGAGGCATGAACCCACTATCGAGCATAAATACCCCCTCTTGGAGTCACTAGCAACTACTTGGCCAAGATAGCTACTAACAACGGAGAGCATGCAAGATCATAAACAACATAGAGATAACAAAAGATATAATTCAGTACAGCAACTTAATCATAAACACCAATATTCATCGGATCCCAACAAACCAAACATGTAGAATTACATAACGGTGATCTCAATCATGTAGGGCAGCTCATGAGATCTAAACATGAAGCACATGGTGGAGAAGACAACCATCTAGCTACTGCTATGGACCCATAGTCCAAGGTAGACTACTCACTCATCGCTCCGGAGGCAAGCATGGCGATGAAGAAGACCTCCGGTGGCGATTCCCCTCTCCGGCAGGGTGCCGGGAAGAGCTTCTGGACCCTCCCGATCTTCGGGTCGACGGTGGCGGCGGATCGCGATGTGTTCTGGAAATCTGATCGGGTACTTAGGTTTTTTCCGTCGGGGGGTCTTTATAGGCGAAGGGGCGTCGTCAGAGGAGGAGCCAGGCGCCCTCACGCGGGGCCCACGCGGCCAGGGGCCTGGCCGCGCCACCCCTGCGTGTGGGGCCCTGGTGGCCCCCCTCCGACTCTCCTTTGAATCTCTGGAAGCTTCCGGGTAAAATAAGACTTCAGGAACTCGTTTCGTCCAATTCCGAGAATATTTCCTGTGTATCACTTCTGAAACACAAAAACAACAGAAAACAGGAAACTGGCACTGTGGCAACTCGTTAATAGGTTAGTTCCGGAAAATGCATAAAAGTGCCACTAAGTGTAACGAAACAATAGGCAAATGGTGTAAAAATAAGCATGGAGCATCAAAAATTATAGATACGTTGGAGACGTATCAGTGCGCCAGCAAGATCCTGCACTCGATATTACCGCCGGCCCATCTAAGCGGAAAAGCAGCGTGGCTGAATCTGAGGCCCCGACCGACGATGCATGACGAATGATAGAGGGCGGTCCCGGCTACCCCGTGGTGATGGGTTCATAGCATAGAAAACAAAAAATTTCCTACGCAAGAACACAAAACTAGCCAAGATCATCTACGAGATGGAAGCAATGATTAACTAACCCTCGAAGACCGGTAGCGGGGATTATGTTCCCGCACAAACGTCACCGATGGAGGCTCGACGAAGACGCACGTAGTCAACGTTGTCGTTCACTTGACGTAGTCGACGTAGTGGTTCACTTGACGATCTCGAGATCGTGTACACAATGCCACAACCGGTGGCGCCTCCGTACTCGGTCACACGTACAGCTTGTCGTTGTCTCCTCCACGCCCTCGGTCCAGCGGGGCAGCGGAAGAAGGGATCCGCCGGACACTCCAACACTCACTTCTCCAAGTGTGTGAATCTCGAACTAACAATCCGAAAGAGCTTCGCTAAGCCAAGACGGATTTGGGGCAGCAACTTTGGAAGGAAGGGAGGGGATCAAGAAGTGTGTGAAGAGGGAGAAGAGGAGCTCCTTTTATAGGAGAGGAGATGGCAGCCCCAAGGAGGGTGGCGCCAGCCCCTAGGAGAAAATCCTCCACCTCTTCATGGTGGTAACCCCCTCTTCATGGTGGTAACCCCCTCTTCATGGTGGTAACCCCCTCTTTATGGTGGTAACCCCCATTTTAATTTTGCATGACATTCATGCTAATTAAAACTCACACTAATTGAATTAATAAAACATTTTTAATTCTTTAATATTTGTTAATTCAATCAATTAACAAACATGAACGAAACCCCCTTGAGTTATTTCGATATGCCAAAACAGTTTTGGCACTTTTCTGAAACAACCCTCATGCTGTCCTATAATTCGATCGGAGTATCATATCCACTCAAAAACGACGATGAACCTTAAGTGTGTCACCCTACGGTTCGTGAATAACATGGACATGATCGAGACTCCTCTCCGATCAATAATCATCAGCGGGATCTGGAAATCCATGACAACTCCCACTTACTCGGCGATGATCTAGTGATCGTGTGAACCATTAACGAACATAGTTAAGTCCTTTTGTCTCGCGATATTATTACTTGTCCGAGATCCGATCATTTGGTATCAACCATACCTAGTTCGATCTCGTTCCCAACAAGTCTCTTTACTCGTTCCGTGATAATGCATTCTCGTGACCTAGTCACATGCTTGCAAGCGATTCCAATGCAATATCACCGAGAAGGGCCCAGAGAATATCTTCCCGTCATCGGGTCAGACAAATTCCACTCTTGATCCATGAGCCTCAACTAATACTTTCATAATACCCAAATCAACCTTTATAATCACCTTGTTATGGTGTGACGTTTGATATCATCAAAGCACTCTTCCGGTATCAGTGATTAGCATGATCTCATGGTCTGAGGATTAGAACTATTTCGTATGATTTTGATATAGCAATGAAACTTGATGACTTGATCGTATTGCTATTCGTACTATGGGTGTGAGTGTTCATCACATCATTCTTCTAATGATATGACCCCGTTATTAACAACATCCAATGTTCATGATCAGGAAACCTTGATCATCAGTTAACAACGAGCTAGTATAAAAGAGAGGCTTTACTAGGAACCTTTTTAGTTTATTAATCACACAAGTATTAATGTTTCTGATTAATACAATTCTAGCATGAGAAATAAACATTTATCATAAACATGGAATATGACAATAACCACTTTATTATTGCCTCTCGGGCATATTCCCTTCACGTGGATGGAATCAAGGAGTCAACATCATGTGAACTCCATCAGAGAATGAAGAACATATCCATGAAGGTGGCCGTCGGACAAGCTTTACCTTCTGGCCCTGATGTACGCTGGCATGGCCGTGAGATTCCAGCTGGCTATGCTAAAGTCGGGGTGGATGAAATCGTACCGGGGTTTCATGATATGGAGCTTGACATCGCTGGACCCGAAGATGAGAGGACACTCGGAGAAGTACTGGGTGGAGTCATTCTATGGGACAAGAACTACATCAAGCTTCCAGGCTCGGCCCTAAGGACAACACCGCCCCCGAGTCGTCGCATGTCACCTACACCTCCATCACCTCCAAGCCCTCCACATGACTACGGCCACCACAACACGAGTCCATCTCGATCACCGCCGCCGGACTTGGGTCGGCCGTCTCCGCCGCTGGCCGCTAAGGATACTAAGCGGAAGCGTGCCAGCAAGAACGCTCCGTCAATGAGTTCTAAGCGACAGAGCCCCCCAAAGCGCAAACTATTGCCCTTCCCAAAGGTACCTCATGCTAATCTTCCCATCAGACCTTATGATCGTACCCCCGAGGAAAACGCCAGGATCGCAAAGGAACATTATGATGCGCAGATGAAAAAGAAGGAACCCGAGCCCCGCCCGGAATACACCGAGAAGCAAAAAGAATATGAAAAATACTTACTGAACCTTCCATCACAGTATGACTTGCACCATAAGCCTGATGACTATCTACGCACATTGCAGAAGGAAGGGAAAAATAGCAGATCACATGCAAGTGCAAGTGGGAGCAAATCAAGTACAAGTACAAGCAAGAAAAGATCAGACGTTCCTCAGCTTGGACAACATGCCAAATAATCGATCCCACCCCTCAGGGTGTTATTCGAGAATGTTCCCTCTCTGGTGCAGGGGCAAGATTTCGAAATAGCAGAGAAGTGGGCGGCTGAATGGGGTATGAGTGTTGAAGACATTCTGGCTTCCCAAGATGACAGGTTTCCCAAGGCCGTTGTAGCCCCTAAGCCTAAATTTATCATGGGAGGGCCTTTGGTCAGCAAAGAAAATTTGGAAGATCTCCCAACAAATATGTGTTACTTGCATACATGGTACATGAATGAAGCAAAGAATGGGAGAATAATGATCGTGGCGCATGTCCCACGGGAGTACTACGGCCGTCCCGAAGATATCCATGTCGACTTTGACGAACTCTTCTAGATGTACAATTGCGACACCCTTGACAAATCTCTCATGAGTTGCTATTGTCTGTAAGTTTTTCAATTCGTTGTCTACATATAACTTGTTCAGTTATTTCAATTCATTGTCTACATATAACTTGTTCAGTTATGACTTGTACTCTATTATGCAGAATGAAGATCCTGGTCTATAAAAGTAGGAACATCATAAATATTGGGTTTATTGACCTAGATAAAATACATATAAAGACGCTAACTGATAACCCCAAGGAGACGGAGGAAAACCTTCTAAGGTTTCTAACGGATCAAAATTTTTGTGACCACATACTGTTTCCATACAACTTCAAGTGAGGGTCTTACTCTGTTGTGTTCATTCACTTATAAGTGTAATTGATAAGTTACTGACATATATATATACATGTGCAGCTACCACTGGATTCTGTTGGACATTCAAATTGATAAGGGAAGAGTTGATGTCTTCGACCCATTATCGAGAAATATGGAACAGTTTCAAAGCCTGCAGGACATGCTCCAAGGGTAATTTCAATCATTCTTGCGCTATATCGGTCTCTTTCAATGATTTTCTGAGATATCATGTAATGAAAAACTTAGCAAATCATTTTCCTTGTCGGGCAGGGTTTGGAAGCGGTTCAAGTGCGTGACTGACAGTATCTCTCATAAGAAGCTGACCTTTAGAGCGGTTCAGGTAAGTGGTACGAGATACTTCTATTTTCAATACATTTATGATGCTAGATTATTATTTTGATTATATTCTATTCTCGTAAAGTGCGACCAGCAGCCACAGGGGACGCATCTATGTGGATACTACGTTTGCGAGTTCATTCGCACGTTTACCTCTGAGCACAAGGATTATAGATACGACGTAAGCAATACATATTCACACCTCTATTTTTACCCGTCATTCTTTGTTATCATGATTGACATTCATATTGATCTCATTTTCTTTTATAGTTCACGGCCATGCGGGAGAAGTACCTACCAGAGCAACGCGCGATCGCTGTTGCAGAGGAGCTAGCGGCCTTTTTGAGGACAGAAGTTGTAGATGATAAATGAATATTTAGTGTAGCTAGGGGCCATTACTAATATTGGTCCATGTAATCGAATAGACGGGCTCTAGTCCCGGTAATTGTGATCTCCATATAATTGTATATATATACCCGATCGTAAGATAAGTTATCTTACATATATATGCACTAACATGTATGCGTAGAATTATATGAAAAGTGTTTTTAAAATGAAGAAAGAAATGAAATAAAATACAACACCTAAACCCTAAAACCCTAAAACAAAAACAAAATCTGTAGAGGCCCTTTAGTCCCGGTCCGTGTTACAAACCGGGACTAAAGGGCCTGTCCCTGAAGGCGCTCCGAGGCGCCCACGTGGAGGCCCTCTAGTCCCGGCTGGTAACCGGGCCGGGACTAAAGGTTTAGCCTTTAGTCCCGCCTCTGGAGTCCCGGTTTGCAAACCGGGACTAAAGGCCGTTACGGGCCGGGACTAGAGGTCCTGTCCCCACTAGTGCGAAGCCCCTCACATCTCCAACAAATAGTTTCAGAATTGCTGCCATAATATCTGCTTTTATCGTGCTCCAAGCTTTTTGATAGAAAATCGCAATGAATCCGTGAGGCCCCAGAGCTCTATCCTGGGGGAGCTCTTTGATCACCTTCCAAACCTCGTCCTCCGTGAAAATCTCCTCTAGCTCCGAAAGATCTGACACCGGCAGCTGTAGGTAGTCAAAGTTTAGAATGTGCTCCCTATTCTGAATCGTCCCAAGAAGGCCTTGATACGCCTCTGTAAATGCATACACTTTCCCATCCTGATCAGTGATGATTTCGTTGCCCACCTGAACCGCCGGGATAAAGTTCTTTTGTCTGCGCCCATTAGCCATCGCATGAAATAACCTGGTATTCGCGTCACCCTCCGCCAGCCAACGCATGAAATAACCTGCCCACCTGAACCTGTATAGTTTTCCAAAGATATAATTTTGCTTGAAATTCACAGACTAAAACACACACCCCACATCACACTTGTCAAGTGTCAACCTTTATCTCACTCACCTGAGTACCTGACGATCATCAGAGCCATCGACCGTTGCTTCATCAAGGATCCAACGGCGAGGAGCCATCATCATCACGCCAGGCAAGCATCCCGTTGCCATCGTCACGCTGCACGAGCACGAGCACGACGCGGCCTCTTCAAGTCTTCCCTTCCAAGCACAGCACAGCAGAGATCCCACCCGCTAATGGCAGCTCGCCTCCTCTAGCTACTCCCTCTCCCCTCCACCCACCTTCCCACCAACCAGCCATGCCGGGACTCGCGGCCGCCGACGCCGCCTCGCCGCCGCCGGCGGCGCCGGCCCCGCGCCGGCTCTCCTCCCCTCTCCCGCGCCGCGCGCCGCCGTCGCCGTCCCCCTCCTCCGCGTCCCGCGCTGTCGGCAAGCCGTCACGGAAGTCCCTCGGGCCGGAGACGGACGAGGCGGCGCTGGACAACCCGGATCTGGGACCGTTCCTGCTCAAGCAGGCGCGCGACGCCATGGTGTCCGGGGAGGGCGGCGGCGCGGCGCGGGCGCTGGAGTTCGCGGAGCGGGCGGCGCGCGCGCTGGAGCGCCGCGGGGAGGGCGCCGAGCTCGAGCTCGCCATGAGCCTCCACGTCGCCGCGGCGATCCACTGCGGCCTCGGCAGGCACGCCGACGCCGTCCCCGTGCTCGAGCGCGCCGTCGCCGTCGTCACCTCGCCTGCCCCGGCGCCCGTCGCGGAGGGGGAGGCGGAGGCAGAGCCGGTGCCGCAGCCTGAGGAGGAGGTGCGGAAGGGGGAGGAGTGGGCGCTCGCCGCCTTCTCCGGCTGGATGCAGCTCGGCGACACGCACGCCATGCTCGGCCGCATGGACGAGTCCATCGCCTGCTACGGCAAGGGCTTCGAGATCCAGATGGCCGCGCTCGGCGACCGCGACCCCCGCGTCGCAGAGACCTGCAGGTCCGTTCACCGTTTCTCGATCCAGATCTCACTCGTCGCCATTGCTTCAACCTATCCCCAAGTTTACTGTCAAAATAAAAATGCTTTCTTTCACTGTTTTTAGTCTTATGCTGCTGTGGATCTTTCGGCAGAATAGACAATGAGATCACACAAGAACTCTACAGTGTAGAAGAATTGATCAAACTTTTTTGCTTTTGCAACAATGAGCCTGCAAGTTTACTGTCAAAAACAAAAACAAAATCTTTCTTTCGCTGCTCTTAGTCTTATGCTGCTCTGGATCTTTCGGCAGAAATGACACTGAGATCGCACAAGAATTTTACAGAGTAGAAGAACTGATCAAGTTTTTTTCTGCATTTGCACAATGAGCAGGTACTTGGCGGAAGCGCATGTGCAGGCTCTGCAATTCGACGAGGCAGAGAAGCTGTGCCGCAAAGCCCTGGAGATCCACCGGGAGCACAGCGCGCCGGCCTCGCTCGAGGAGGCCTCCGATCGCCGCCTGATGGCACTCATCCTCGACGCCAAGGGTGACTACGACGGCGCCCTCGAGCACCTTGTGCTGGCCTCCATGACCATGGTTGCCAATGGACGCGACGTCGAGGTTGCGACAATCGATGTCGCGATCGGCAACACCTACCTGGCCCTTGCTCGTTTCGACGAGTCTGTCTTTTCCTACCAGAAGGCGCTGACTGTCCTCAAGTCCGCCCGCGGCGACGATCACCCGTCGGTAGCATCCGTCTTCGTCCGCCTTGCGGATCTCTACCACCGCACTGGCAAGCTCCGCGAGTCCAAATCCTACTGCGAGAATGCCCTCCGCGTGTACGCGAAGCCCGCGCCTGGTGCTGCCCCTGATGAGGTCGGCGGAGGCCTGATGGAGATCGCTGCCATCTACGAGGCGCTCGGAGAACTTGACGAGGCCCTGAAGCTTCTCCAGAGGGCGCTGAAGCTGCTCGAGGATTCGCCGGGGCAGTGGAGCACCGTCGCCGGAATCGAAGCGCAGATGGGCGTGCTGTACTATATGATCGGAAGGTACGCCGATTCGAGGAACTCCTTCGAGAGCGCGGTGTCCAAGCTGAGGGCAAGCGGGGAAAGGAAGTCGGCGTTCTTCGGTGTTCTGCTCAACCAGATGGGGCTAGCCTGCGTGCAGCTGTTCAAGATCGATGAGGCTGCGCAGCTGTTTGAAGAAGCAAGGGCTGTTCTAGAGCAGGAGTGTGGCGCCTCCCATCCTGATACTCTTGGCGTGTACAGCAACCTGGCTGCGATCTATGATGCCATGGGAAGGTATGTCATTTCAAGAACACAAACTACTAGTAGTTTCTTTTGTGACTTGCAGCCATTTTATTCTAGTACTATTCAGACCATATCTTAGCAACACAGCTCCATGTGTCGAATTTCAAATTTTGACGGTTTGCATTATGCATTGAGGACCTTTAGATGGTTACCATATGGCTCTCCTTGTTTACATATGCAAGAGTAAATAGTAACGTTGTCCATGATTTTACTGTGCTGTCTGTAGGGATACACGTGGGGTTCCACTCCTAAGTTATGACACTTTGTTAAATGTCAAACAGGCTGTTGGGTAGGGCGAGTTACTTAAATTTAATTGCAAACAACCAAAAGATTGCTTCATGAATTATCAGTTGCATCATTCCTGCCATGTGAGGGCATTTTGTATGTTAGTGGTCCATCAATTAGCTGCCCACATGCTGCTGCATACCAACTGGTTATGTATACCAAATGATCTTAATTCATGATAACTAGCCTGAGGCCAGTTTTTCATTCCATATATCTCCAATAAAACATGCACTTTTCCTGCTACTGACATGTGGAAACTAGGCCTACAAAAATATCATCTGCATTTTCTGTTCATTGTTATTTCCTGTTAGATGATCTGTTTCTGTCAATTGGTTTTTTCTATATGAAGTAACATGCCATTGAGGACTACAACATAACAGCCAACTATTTCCCCCCTAAAGATGACTAGATGACCACAAAACGAACAACCAGAACATAAACAACTACCCAACCAGTAGCAGTAAAATATCAGGCAGAGCAAAACAAGATCAACCACCAGCCTAGCTTCCATCACTTGATTGGTAGCTGACACATGATTGCATTTGTGATGATCCTATCAGGGTGGAGGACGCGATTGAGATCTTGGAGCACGTGTTGAAGGTGCGTGAGGAAAAGCTGGGCACGGCGAACCCAGACGTGGAGGACGAGAAGCGGCGTCTTGCAGAGCTGCTGAAGGAGGCAGGTCGGTCCCGGAACAGGAAGCAGAAGTCGCTGGATACCCTGTTCGGGGGCAACACGCAGCGTTCTGGGGGCAAGAAGGACGCAGGGGGGAGGCGCTGGTCCAACTTCGGGTTCAGGAGTTGAGAAAATGAGCCGTGCCTCACCTGGCGCTGGTGGCCTTTGTAACATAAGAAGAGAAAAGGAGAAATGCACGTGTAAAGAAAGGTGTTGTTGGTAGAGTAGGAAGATGAGATGATTTGTGTTTGTTTGCCGTTTGTTGGAGATTGGTTCTGTGTATCATTTGTAACGGGAAGTATTTATGTTGGAAGTTCTTTGTTTGTGTTTGTTTTCACAGTTAGTTTAATTGTATCCTGTTGTATCTGGACAAGTAATATATACCCACTGTTGTTTGGTTGTGCTGGTGGCTGGTTGACGAGAATGAGCAACCTGCCTGTGATTTGCTTTGCTACTTGGAGCACATACTAAACTACTATATCATACACTATTAGTTCCCGGAGTTCAAAACCTGGAATGGTCTTTTCCTTACCCACTTCACGTCTGCAAGGTCTTGTTGTTCCTGTGTGTATGTGATGGGTGCCATAATCTTTTACGGCTCCTTTGATTTATAAGATTTTCAAAGGATTTGTGTAGGATTGAATCCTATGAATATTTTTCCTTCACAAACTGTTTGATTTGCAGGATCATATCATATAGGAATCTTGTAGTTTACATTTCAAAAATTAATTCACCACAATCAAAGAGAACTCCTCTTTCCACACATGGCATCCTAATCAAACAAAATTTCTATTCCTACATTTTTCATATCCTGTGAATCAAATAGGCGCTTAACAATCATGCCCTCCTTTTTCATTTTTTTTCTATCTGAAACAACGATGATTCGCTTGCTAGATATTTTTTATTTATTTTTAAGGCAAAAGTGCAACTTTTTCATCATCGAAAACGAGATTGCTTCATGACCTCTAGGATTAATAATGATTTACTATTTTTGGATTTTTTACGTTCATGTTTTTTCTTTTTTCATAATTTTTATGTTTTCCTTATTGTTTACAAAAATCATATGAATATTTTAAACCTTATGAATAATAATTTTGAATTGTTTGAACTATTTTTCTCTTTTTGGCAAGCTTACCATGTATTATTATTATTATCCTCATAGCATATTAATTGGGACAGAGATGCCCTCGTTACAGATACAACCTTGCATAAAATGAAAAATCCAAAGAATTCCAAAGTGGACACCTCCCTTCGTCGCTCCAACGTCTTGCTACATTGCCTCTCTCAGTCTATCCTAGTTGAACATGCTATGTTGCTTCATTGAGAGCTTCAAGGCTGCCTCGCCCGGGTTGAGAGTTTCTTGGTGGGAGCAGAGGCTGCTCTTGGGAGGCCCAAGGTTATTTTATTGTTTAACAAATGAATATTTTAAACCTTATGAATAATAATTTTGAATAGTTTGAACTAATTTTCTCTTTTTTTGGCTAACTTACCATGTATTATTATTATCCTCGTAGCATATTAATTGGGACAAAGAATACAACCTTGCAAAAAATGAAAAATACGAAGAAGTCCAAAGTGGACACCTCCCTTCGTCGCTCCAACGTCTTGCTACATCGCCTCTCTCAGTCTATCCTAGTTGACTAGGCTATGTTGCTTCATTCAGAGCTTCAAGGCTGCCTCGCCCAGGTTGAGAGTTTCTTGGTGGGAGGAGGTCCCAGGTTATGCCCGAAGTCTCCTCGGCTGAGCTAAACTTTTGTTCAGCAGACATTGGGGAAGAAGGCCTATATATACGATGGTTTCTCACCTCGTGTCAGCCCTAGCCCGTAGCCTCTGAGAGCGAGGGTATCACTGCGGTCATGGCTCTAGTGATGCTGATCATGCCCGAGTTGCAGGAGTCTTGTGGGGAGTAGGCTCCTCCTTTGTCGCTGGTGCACCTGGAGGTGGACTCGATTGGATCCTTGGCGGTGGCTTCCACACCACCATCTTTGGAGCCCAACTAGTCGCTTGGCTTTGCTGATTCTAATGCCCTCTTTGCAAAGGAGCTTTGCAACTTACTCGCTAGTTTGGAAGAGGCTAGCCTAGATCTGGTAAGGAGATTGTTCGCCTCGTGTTGAAGAATGATTCAGCGGGCAAGATTAAGAAGATGAAGGAGTATCTCAGGAGCAAGAGCAAAAAGTGTGGTGCCACAAGGAAGGTGTCTACCACTGCTTGATGGATGGTTCGCACCTTCTGAGGTTGTTGTGTTTGAGATCTTTGTTCATGTGTTGTCGGTGTTGTTTCCTTTGTGATGTGGTGACCAATGTTCCTAAAGTTTGCGTTTGTGCCTGGCTGGGGAGTTGCATGTTTTGGGCGTAATCCTTGTAACGATTTTTGTCTGGTTTGTGTTAATTAACTGGATAATTTTCTTCTTCTTAATTAATAGATTGATCGTTTAAAAAAATATTATATATGTTCACAATTTTTTTATTAACTATTTAATCCCAAGATGATAGATGTATGAATCTACAAATTGAAAAAGATCAGCCACTTGCATTACATGATTACCTTGGATACAGCTTGCGAGCGACGATTATCCGGATTCTGTGGTCGACGTGAGCACGCGGGGGGCGGCGAACAAGAAAGGATGAACTTATGTTGAACTTCACAGTATGCGACAAAATCGACAAAAATAACCCTTTTGACAAACTTCAGCACAAAATAAACCTCCTTTGTAACTATTTCACAAAATAACCCCTTTGAATAACGCCCGGGGCAGGGGCGCTGTGTACTGAAGTACAACGCCCTTGTCAAAGGCGCCGTGGGTACAGAGTTGACCAGCCACATCGGACTAGCCGGGCCCGCACCTGGGTCGTATGGCGCCTCGATCCAGGGCGTTATGATCCGGTGTATCACGCCTCGGCTCAGGGCGTCATCCTCCTGTGTGGACCAAAAGGGCCCAGCCCATATACCAACACTAGGGACAGACCGATCTAAAAAAACACCAGGACAGAAGACCCGCATCGTCCCCAGCCGCCGCCGTACCACCGCGGCCGCCGCATCGCCGCCGGACCACCGCAGGACCACCGCAATCGCCGCATCGCCGCCGCTCCACCCGGCCGCCGCACCACCCGGCCGCCTCGACGCAGCCCCGATTGACCGTACTCCCCTCCCGCCACTGTGCTCACCGCCGCCGTGTTCACCGCCGCCACCATGGAGCGCGGCCGCGCGCGCTTCCCTCCTCGTTGAAGGCTGCGCCACGGGTTCGGTGGAGTTTCTGTTGGCGTCTCCCCGTCGTCGGCTACTGCAAGGTAAAGTACAATCTTGAGTTTAGGGTTAGGTTTACATTTTCGATTTGAGATGATTTTCTTTGTTTCTGGTGTAGACTAAGCTTGTAAATAGAAACAGAGCAAATTAATACTAGCCTGCATGAAACATTAGAAAACATGGTGACAGAAAGTATGTTTAGCATTCTCCAACTATTAGTGCTCGCTTGACTCATTTCTTTTATTCAAGTGTTCTAGAATTAGATGCAGCGTATCAAATCATACGACAAAGTTCAGTACTGGTGCAGATAAATCTAGTGTAGTAACTAGTGCAAGATGCAATTTTAAATAGGGCAGATTCAATTTATAATCTAGTTTTTTATGTTTGCATGCAAATGATGTTTTTAGCTTACTAGTGCAAATGATTTTTAGTGTTACCGAAATGGTTCTGATAATGGCAGTAGTATTGGCATGTATTGATGATAGATTCATATTTGTACTAGTATTGGTAGGTATTGATATTTGCACATTTTTGTATATTTTGCAGGATGTCTCTTATCAATGAGGCATACGATAAATTCCATCGTGCGCGGTATATGGAGGAGGATAGAAGGGTTTTTGACCAGCTCCACCTGAGGTCCGGTGGGGTTCATGATAAGATGAAGTATGACAAGCGATACACGAAGCATATCCGGAAGACTCGGCTTCTCCCTTTCATCACACTCGTGTCTCGTTCGACGCCGAAGATGAACCCTTGTGCGATCACTACACTCGTTGACCGATGGCGTCCAGAGACTCATACTTTTCACTTCCACTGTGGAGAGATGACAGTAACCCTGCAGGACGTTTCTATGATCCTTGCACTGCCTATAAAAGGAGATCCTATTTGCTTTAGCACTGATTCTGATGGATGGCATGAAAATATGGTGGGCCTTATCGGGAAGGAGCCGGGAGTGCTAGGGAAGTCCGCCGGTGCAACGTATGCATGGATTCAAGAAAACTTCAAGGAGTGCCAGCCTGAATTTGATGAAGACAGTGAGGAGGTGCAGCAGTATGCTCGGGCTTACTGCTGATATGTAATCAGCCGGGTTCTCTTCTCTGACTCCACTGGCGGTCGCGCTCCCTATATGTGGCTTCAGTTATTTGCTGGTTGGGAGCACGGACTAAGTTGGGGTACAGCAGCCCTAGCTTATTTGTACCGCCAGGTAACCACTTGTGCATAATGTCTTCACCGCATTGAATATTTCTCTAGTTTGTACTTACATATTTCTCCCGTTCGTGCAGCTGGACGAGGTGTGCCGTAGGGGCACGAATCCAAAGGACAGGAGTAAGTCAAAGGAAGCCAATATCGGTGGTCCGATGATCCTTTTATCGATATGGAGTTGGGAGCGCTTGCCAGTTGGGAGGCCCACCCTCATAGGGTTGGGTTATGACCAGTGGGATGACCATAATGATCCAGACCGTAGGCCTACATGGGCTTACTACTGGGACAAGGTTGAAGGTTTCATTGGTAGTTCAAAGACACAATACTTGCACTACTGCAACGAGCTCGACATCATGGCCCCGGAGCATGTAAGATCATTCGCTTGTCCACCTTATTGCCATTCTGTTTTTCCCAAATCGATCCAACCATATGGTTCATTGTATCTTGCACAGGTGACTTGGGAGCCATATGGAACGGCGGGTAATATTGGCCGCGTTAGGACATTCGATTTGAATCCTAAGTGTCTGAACGAAGCACATCTTTGGCGTATGAGTGGCCCGTTGATTTGTTACTATGCTGTCGAGATGCATTTGCCACACCGGGTTATGACACAGTTTGGCTTATATCAGGAGACCCCGCCAGAGTTCATGGACACTTCTTTATATTTGCATGGGTAAGTGCTTCATATCAGTTCTGCGTTATTTTCATTGTTTCACGCAAGTAACAATGATGAATATTGAATATGCAGCCTGGACAAGAGCAAGACCAAGGGTATAAAGAATTGGAGAAATAAACATGACACACACATCCGGAAGTTTCTGTCAGATATCGATGAGATTGAGGAAAAATTGAAGCATCCCTCTCCTAGGTCTGCCCCGCGGCCTTTCAATACAGAGGCATTCAACCGCTATCTCGTGTGGTATCGTTCCAATGCTCGTACCCAACTAAACCCGCCGGCATTTAAAAGTGAGGACATTTTGCTTGAACCCAATCCGGGTTTCGACCAGATGGCCAGTATGCAGTACAACAAGCTTTGTGTAAACAACAACGCCCCATACCCAGGCGTCATTCATGGGCTGGCGGTAGCGGCCAAGTTGTAGGACGCACGTATGACGCCCACGCCAAGGACGTTGTACCACTGAATATGACGCCCTACGTAGGGGCGTCGTAGCCCAAACAGCGGGACCCGTCGGTCCACCGTGGCCAGTCAGCTCTGCAACTACGGCGCCATTCACCAGGGCGTTATACTTCCTAACATGACGCCCCTTCTATGGGCGTTATTCAAAGGGGTTATTTTGTGAAATCTTTTCAAAAACGATTTATTTTGTACTGAAGTTTATACAAAGGGTCAATTCTGTCGATTCTGCCGCAGTATGCCGGCGTCCAGGAAACCTTGCGGCGGCGGGCGAAGGAGGAAGGACGAACTGGTGTTTGATCCCATGGCGAGCGGCGTGCCCCGCGTGTCCACAGACTGCAATTCGCCACTGCAAATCAGGTGCTTGAGGACCTGTCTGGGCGAGGCATGGTGGCGGCGACGCGGCGTAGTCCGGGCGGGCAGCCCGTCGGTTTTCGTTTTTTGATCGGTAGACGAAGGCACGAGGCGTGCCGACCAGATCATGCTAGGAAAGCAGGAAAAATTGAATAGGTCAGGTTGTTCTTTTCCCTACAATACAATGCCGCATGCACCAGCACGTTCTTTTAAAAACGTGTAGACTCTGCTTCAAAGTGAATTTGAAGTATTCTGTGAATACTTGAAGTGTCAAATACTTCAAGTTGTTGATCTAGTAAATATTTCAGTTTTAAAATTGAAGTATCTTTCAAAACTTCAAAAAAAAATTGCCTTATTGGATATTTTAGTCTTGACCACTTTTTTGCTAAAATGAATTATTCTCCAAAACTAAAGTATCCGTTGCCTAAGCATGTAAATACTGCAGTTGTAGAATACTTTTATTTTAGAAAAACTTTACTGCCAAACTAGGCCGTACTGTATAAGGTTTCGCAAAAAGAAACATGTATAAGGTGTCCTGAAAAACTGATTTACGGTCTCATAAGTTCCGGCAGAATAGAACCCTTAAAATAGAACCGCAAGCGTAAATCTTCTTTTAAAGGGCTCACATGTCAACCTTTTTTCATTTTCTTCGCCTTTCTTTCTCCTTCTTCCCTACCCACCACCTCCCGCGCCACTGCCAACCCCTGCCAACCCACCCACCTAACCACCTCAGACACCACGGTTGCCCACCTGCCCTTGCCGATGCTACCCCGGTCGCCTGCCGGCCCCCGCCAGCACAACCCCGGCCGCCTAGATGCCCCTATTGACGTGACCCTAGTTGTCGGCCTCCCTCCGCCGTCACATACCACCTCCACGCCCTCTCCCGCCCGCCTAACCCTGCGAGGGTCGGCCGCCTCTTGCGTCGCCTTACTCACGAGGCCGACCGACGATAGTGCCCCAATTTTTCCCTGAGCTCTAGTTTGCCCCGCCGGCTGTGCCATGCCTGCCCTTGGGGAGGCAGTGGTAGCTGGGTTGCACCTTCAAATTGCCTCCAAAGCTGAATATAAAAGGGGTCAAGGGGGTGGACTCCTGGGGCTCTTTAAAAAGTTTTACGGGTCGTTCTAGTTTTACGGGGTTTGCTCGGTGCCAATTTTTTGATGACTGTAAAGGTCGGTTATTTTAATGGTTTGACCGAATATACGATGTCTGCTAGAGTTGCTCTAACTAGTTTTGCAACAATCCATCAACCCTTTTTCTTTCTACGACTAGTATACGATAGAATGGCCGTGACATATCCGCCATACCCTATGAGTCTGCCACTATGCGTAAGAAAACATCGCCAGGGAAAGCCATAGATATCACCATGAAATTGACATAGGAAACACGCGAGTACCCTAAATCAGTCAGAGAGAGGAATTAAACCAACTCGCTGGAGAGCAAAGGTACAGATGAGATAATCTGTAAAGAACAGAATGAGAGGGCATGGATTTATTGAAATTAGACGATGAAGGAGGAGATTATTTATTGTTGGAGGAGGTCTGTCCTCACATGACCGACGATGAAGACAGCGGCGGGTCGATGGTGGTCGTTTCTAGCGCAACCGGTGGCTGGGATTTGCGCTTGATCACCTGCTTCTTCTTCGGTAGACCGACAGACCGTGCAGCCGCCGCGAGAGTCGGTGCCACCCGGGTCCTCGGCGTGCTGGAGGAGGTGAGTGCCCGCGCGCCACCTCTTCTTCACGGTGGTGGCTTCCGTCATGTGGGCAACAGCGGCGGCGGACGGAGTGGCGAGAGCCTTGGGGGCCAGCGGGTGAGGTGGCGCGGGATGTCGGTAGCGACGGGCGGGAGGTTGGAGAGGTCCATGCTATCGATCCCGAATGGGGATAGAGCCGGAGACGAAGGTGTGAGGGAGATCGGCGGTGGCGGTGTGGTAGCTCGGGCGCTAAAAGGGAACGGACCTGAAATGTCACTCCCGTCAAGAGCCAGAAGCGATATAGGACGAGTGTCGGTTCACCGGACTGGAGATTCCCCAGTTCCGCCCAAGATTTTTATCGACGCTATTTTTTTTTTATGGTTTCGGCATGTATACAAATTTCGATCGCCTCAAAACCATAAACTAATTGTTATTATATGATCTTAGATCTTTTAGTGTCACTAGAGATGCTCTAATACGGTGCTTTGACCACCCTAGCGCAAAGGTACCCAGGGTCATTAAGGAGGCGCCAAGACTGTCTACCCAACATTTGCCCCAAAGCTCTTCCTCTACTCTCACCTCCCTGGCGGTTCGTCCGATTCCAGAAGCTCCGGTCGCCGGCGCCACGAGTATGCCGACCAAGCGAAGTCGGGGGAGGCAAGGCCGGGTCAGGCCGCGCGAGTGCCCGTCCTCCGCCGTCATGGAGGTAACCGAGGGCCGTACATATTTGGTTTCGCTTCTCCGGCTCCCACTCTACGAGCCGCGAGCCGCTCCGCTGCCGCCGCGAGGACAAACGGACCTTATTACTCCGGTGCTCCGACCGATTGTGGTGGCTCCGGTTCGACTCGCGTGCTGGCAAGTTTTGTTTTTTCTGGGCGGGGGGAAAGCTTCGATTGTTTTCGGTGCCCTCGGTGGCGGAAATTGGGGTCTCGCATTTGCCGCCCTTTCTCTTCCGCGTTGCTCTGCAATCGATCATGTTATCGGAGACTTAAGCAATTGGCCCATGGCCTATAATTTCTTCCTCTGCGTTGCAGTCATTGATTGCAGATGTCAGTATTCCCCTGCTTGTTCTTCCGTACACGATTTTTTGTTTCATCTGAAAGAGCTTTCTGGAAATGCCTAATGGTGATTGGATGTGGGTTGCAGGAGAGCGATGTGAAAGAGGGAGCTTTTGCCATGGTCATTAAGCATTACTCTTTGTGGATTCGTTTACAAAAGGAAAATCCTTTACCAAATTTAACTCTTTCGTTCTGCCCCTTTTCTTCTGTATTGTTTGGAACCGATCGATTCTTCGCTTCTTTCTTCTCCTGTGTTTATCTTCTTGAAAAAGCTTGCAGTGAATGACTTTACAGAAATGCTTAACGGTTGTTGGTTGTGGTTGCAGGAGAACGCTGTAAAGAAGGGCAAGAAAGAGATGCCACAGGTCATTTTTTTCTCTTGCATGCAGTTTCGTGAGTTCTTTTAGAAAACAATAATACTTATAATTTCTTACTTATGCGTGCTGGATTTCTCAATTCCAGGAGAACGGTGGACAAGGGCGAAATGAAAAATCAATACCCTCAAGGAAGCGCCGGAGGGATCCTGTTTCTGACCCCTCTTCTCTTGAGCCTTGGACCGTGCGACTTAGGAGGAGGAGTGCTCCGGCTGTAGAAGATACACCTAAGGTGTAGCCTTTTACTTTTCTTGTTGATACTCCCATCTCTTTAATGATATGGATTCATGAGTGATAGATGAATTGTTAGGACTGTCTGTGATTATGTTGGCTTCTGTTTTATTCGTAAGAAAATGTCGAATTGTTTGTCCGTTCTTACTATATTGGCCACATGTATATTCCAGTTAGTTTTGCTTCTTTTGTATGTAAATAAGAAACCCAATGGAATGGACATTTATATTATTCAAGCTACCAAAGAAATATTATTGATATAAGAAGCACTCACATTTCTGAGAACCTGCTCATTTTCTAGCCTCATCCGTCCCAGTATGTACACATTTTACATGATGTGTTTGTTTGTGGTTGAATTCGCAGGATACAAAAAAGAGAGATGAAACAACGAACATGTGTCATCAATGCCAGAAGAGTGACAGAGGAAGAACTGTGCGGTGTCTAGGCTGCACAAAGTATATGAGGAGATATTGCACGCTATGCATTACTCGCTGGTTGGTGCCCATTAAAAATATTTGTGTTGGTCACCTATTCTGTTGCAATTGCCTGCCTGTTTTCGTAGAGTCATAGCGCTTGTTTTTGTCCAATCTCTTACTTTATAGTACTCATCGTTCAGTCACTATGCTTGCACATTATGTCAATTTATGATGAAATGATGTTTTTGTTAACAAAATGGCATGACTTGTGTTTGTGGCATATGATCTGAACAGGTATCCACGTTTAACAGAAGATGACTTTGTGAATAGTTGTCCATCTTGTCGCAA
The DNA here is from genome assembly GCA_007115705.1 of Dactylis glomerata. NCBI lineage: Eukaryota > Viridiplantae > Streptophyta > Magnoliopsida > Poales > Poaceae > Dactylis > Dactylis glomerata. The sequence continues at coordinate 1,873,038 of QXEO01001356.1, forward strand.
CAACTGCAATTGCAAGAAGTGTCTGCGGAAAAATATAATAAAGAAGGTATGCCTCGCGTTTCAGGCTTCATATCTTATTTGCTATTGGCTGCATTTTGTTTGATACCCCTGTGCCTCTATAAACTTGCATAATCCCTGAAGCAACATGAACTGGTAAATAACAGGCATTGATTTTGCTTTGGATTTTTTGTTTTCCACTGTAGTGTACTGTACAAAAAGCTACCTTCTTTAGGGCGACGAGGCTGGCAGGGGTTCTGTCCGTTCATTAAAATTTGAAATCATTAGTCACTGAGAATAAGTACACAAACATAAATTGCTTGTTTGTTCCTCTTATTTGTTCCTCAGGTTGACAAGTGGAAAGTATCTTACAAAGATACAATTAAATGCTCACATCGGATTGCACACTATTTGCTCCCATGGCTAAAAGACTTCCACAATGAGCAGATGAAAGAGAAATATGTTGAGGCAGCAATTAAAGGTAACTGTTGGCATGTTGAAATGCCACCTTTTGAATTTCCAGCTTAAGAACATGATTGTTAATTATTCATTGTTGCCCCGTCCATTACTTTGTCGTTCCAGGCATTGTCTTTCTCCAGTACAACCCATTGATCAATACTCTTTTTCTGTCGATGTGAACGTGCTACTAAAGAAAATTGCCAGTACCACATACGTGAGGCAAAATTAAAAACATTTCCGTGTTTATGAATTATCCAAAATATGAATTTGAACTGCATGCGTTCCAGAATGGCCTTGTCATCTACATCCTTATAAGATGTTATTAAAACCAATATATGAGTTATGGGATGGAGAGAGTATTTAGGAATAAATTCAGTCACTAATCCATTGGCTCTGCTGTTCTTAATGTTGCTTTCATAACAGGCATTGAGGCATGTGAAATAAAGATTCCTCAAGCTATCCATAAACTAAATGAGCAGATATACTGGTTAGTTTGCTTCAGTTTGGAAGTGTGCAAATTATTTGTTGCTTTTGAGTGTCTAATTCGTACTTTTCTTTGGGACAGTAAGAACTGCAGAACATCTATAGTTGACTTCCACAGAAGCTGCAATAAATGCTCCTATGATCTCTGCCTCAGCTGCTCCCGAGAGCTTCGTGATGGACTTAGTCCTGGTGCTGCTACTGCTAGTGGCATGGTCCTTACACAACCTTGGGTAGAAGACAAGGAAGATTTGCAACAGGGAAGTAGTCATGATTACTTTGCAAGTCAAATGCCTTCTGATGGTCAGGATGGCGTGTTGATGGATAGTGCAGCTCCTGTTGAGGATTGTGCACCTGGTTTGAGACACTGGAAGGTAAATAGCAATGGAAGCATACTTTGCCCGCCAAATGCATTTGGTGGTTGTGGAGATTCTGTTCTTGGACTTAAGTCATTGTTGGAGGAGAATGCTATGTCTGACTTACTGGAAAAGGCCAATGTAGTTGTCAAAAAGGAAGGAATGCTGGGGGTTGGAGGTTCACAATGTAACTGCTTTACTGACTCTGGTGAGATGAGCAATGGAACGTCACAGAAACTGGCTTGTAGAGAGAACTCGAGAGACAACTACATATATTGCCCGAATGCTAAAGATGTTCAAAATGGAGCTTTAGATCATTTCCAGGAGCATTGGTTGAAGGGTCAGCCTGTTATTGTTCATGACGTGCTTAAGTTAACTTCTAGATTGAGCTGGGAACCAATGGTTATGTGGCGGGCTTTACGAGACAAGAAAGACAAGAATGAGCATGATTGGGTCTCTTTTACAGCTCTTGAGTGCCTGTCATGGCGTGAGGTAACTGGCATCATGATGGTTATTGTTTATAGAATAGCATTGCTATAGTTTTCCATTGACAAAACTGATGTCAACGTTAATGGATGCATGGATCTTGTAAATTCATTAGATTAGTAGATGCAAAATATCTTCTGCATTCCTTAACTCGATACTTCTGTTTCTGGCTGAGTTGGAATTAACGAACATGGTGAATTTCTTGTAATGTAGTTTCTTTTTTCTGTTTATGTCTATATATATGTGAATACATGGTCAGTTAGTGTGCTTGTTGAAACATAAGAATTCAGGTTACCGAGTTTCTATGAATATAACTTTTGTTTATGCTAGCATACTGTTTAATACCCGCATGTGTTTTTGGTGGCCATTATGTCCCAAGTGTTTGGTGTACGTTCAGTTTTGGTTAAGGATGGGGTATCTATGGTTACCTCTTCTGAAATTGATTTCCTTTGTTGCACTTAGCATCTAGATCATTTTTATTTTGACATGAAATATTTTTAGCACAACCATTGCTTTTGTTGAACTGAAATGCAGGTTGAAATAAACATTCACTCCTTTTTTTAATGGGTATTCCCGTGGAATTGTCGGTCCAGAGGATTTGCCCATGTTACTTAAGCTTAAAGATTGGCCACAACACAGCTCATTCGAGGAGAGAATGCCACGACATGCTGCTGAGTTCTTGTCTGCTTTGCCATTTCGTGAGTATACCGACCATAAATCTGGTCCTCTTAATCTGGCAGCGAAGCTTCCAGAAGAAGTCATAAAACCAGACCTTGGTCCAAAAACTTACATCGCGTATGGCGTTGCCCAGGAATTAGTTATTGGTGATTCTGTCACCAAGATTCATTGCGACATGTCTGATGTGGTAAGGAAATTGATAATTCTTATGCTCCCTGTTGTTCATATCTGTTCATTTTTATGGATTAGCATGTATTTCATGTTGAATCTGAAATTGTTACTTACCTTTTGTCATTTCCATGGTCTTTCCAAAAAAAAATGACAAGGAATTAAGGTAGAAGTGAGGCTTAAACCTGGGTGTGCGGGTTTACAACCTTGTGTCCCACCACTACATGCTAGGAGGTTTGATTTGTTATATAGTATATACCCAATTGAATTAAACAATGTATGAAGATAAAGAGCACCTATGGATGTTGTAGGTGTGACTTGTAGATTCAGTTTGTTCTTGTTGCTTTCAGTTAAATTGCATGCTTTTGTTTTATTTCAATGCTAGCCATAGTTGTTCACACTGCTGGACTATCGGTGGTTGACCATTGATCGAAGTAATCACTTGTGTTCAGAAACCCTAAGAACATTATCTACTTCATCCAGCTGCAACATTGAACTGTTCCCCTGTTTTGGCGTCTCCGTTGGACAATGTTCTGATTTCCTGGTTCATTTTTGAAATGATATCTTGTATCCTATTGTGTAAACAGGTCAATATCCTCACACATACTGACGTAATAAAGCTGAAAGCTCAAAGAATTACAGCGATTGAGGAGAAGAAAAAGAGTTTGACCATAAAGGATGACAACAGAAATCTTCAAGCTTCGCAAACAGATCATGATTGTGTTAATGAGAAGGATAAGGTGGATCATGGTTCCAGCAGTCAAGATAAAAGTGAATCTTCAGATAATACTGAAGAAATGTTTAAACGTACTGGTCGTAGAAAATGCGCAAGGCAACGTGGCTATCATTCTTCTAATGCATCGAAGAGAAAAAAGAAAACAACCACAGAAAATGAGGTGCACGAAATTTCTGTATCTCTTGAGCCTGAAGAATATGGTGTCCCACTTGTAGAGGGTTACCAGCCAGAGGGTGGTGCGTTGTGGGACATATTCCGAAGGGAAGATGTTAGCAATCTACAACAGTATCTAATGAAGCATTCAGAAGAGTTTAGGCATTCCAATTATGAACCAGTGAAGCAGGTAATTAGCTCTTGATAAGTATTTGACCCTAGAATGCCACATGGTATTCACATGTTGCATAACTGTTGATCTTGGCAGGTTGTTCATCCTATACACGATCAGTGCTTTTACCTAACAAATGAGCACAAGAGAAAGCTTAAGGAAGAATATGGTCGGTTAAGAGTAATGATGTCTTTCGGAAGATAGATTTTTCTTGCAGTGGTTTACTTCCTGTTTTTGTTTTTGTCCACTCCATATGCAGGAGTTGAGCCTTGGACATTTGAACAGAAGCTTGGTGATGCAGTCTTTATCCCTGCAGGATGTCCCCACCAAGTCAGGAATTTGAAGGTATGATATGACATGCATGCAAACAGTAGCTGATTTCCTCTGCTTTTAGTGCCACACTTTTGAATAGAAATGAGAGCTTTTATCTGTGTCATTTCTACTTTTGTTAACTACTTCTTTGTTCTTGTGCAGTCATGTATAAAGGTCGCACTTAACTTTGTTTCCCCTGAAAATGTACAAGAATGCATCAGGCTGGCAGAAGAATTTCGTCTGATTCCAAAAGGGTATAGGGTGAATGAAGATAAGCTAGAGGTCTGCCGATCAGTTTATCCATAGTCTCCTGTTTTATATATATAAATTTATCTGTTTTTATTGCTAATCCTTATCTTGATTACAAATAAGCATCATTGTGCATACATACTATATCAGTCTTGATAGCGCCATAACTGTTACATGCTCTCTTTTCTAATTCTGAAATTCTGCGTCAATTTGCAAACTTGAGTTACCAGATTAAGAAGATAGCTTTTCATGCCATCAAACAAGCCATTGAGGATATCACCGAAAATGGTAACCAGGAAAGGTTAGTAACAGCAACTCCATGCATCGTCTCGACTTTTTTTCCTTGCACACGCATCTAAATGTGTGTCATTTGTATTAGGGGAGACTGCCAAGACAGTGCAAAGTACAAAGCAAAAGGACGGTACATTGCATCGTCTCAACTTGCTTTTGCTATTTGGATCTTTTCTATTTTCAGTTTCATAGTGTCGATAGATCATGTGTGTACCTCCTTTAATCATCGCTGATTTGCGCAAACTATTTTGCTGCTTAAGCCATAAATTTTCAGTACCGTCTTTCATCACACGTAGGTGTGTAAGACTGGTTTATTTATTTATTTATTTATTTCTGCATTAGTGTTCTTGTGTACCTCTGTCTACTGTGAGCATGCTATACACGAGAATATTGCTTCTTTTTGTGGCAGCAACTCCCCGCATCGCTTAACATGCTTCTGTTTTTATATTTTGTTATCACGATTATGCAAATCTTGCATGGGTAATCATTGCAGTTTGGTCATGTGAACTTTTTTTGCAGCTTAATCTTTCAACTCTCAGTATGTTTTCATCATGCATAGGCATGTAGGAACGGTTTATTTGCCTGTATTTTTTATGAAATATAAAAAGTAACTCTGGATAACTGCATCAAACTATCATATTTCCCTGTACCTCTTTTGCAGACTGCAACGTGTGATACATGAGAACTTTTGTGTTTCCTCTTTATCTAAAATCTGGACATATAAGTAATGGTGCACCGGTGGTATATCTATGTGCTACTGAGGGTCTATTTGAAAATTATTGAACTTCCCACAGAACAAAACCTGTGCAGCATGGTACTTTTAGAATGTATCTTGTAGTCCTTCTAACAGCTACTGTGCTGATCAGTGCTGTTGCCACACAAATTATTTCTAGATAATTGAGAAATTGATTTTCAAAATTCCCCATATTGTGTTAGTGAGCCAATCATTGATGGTTAAGTTCTTCAGTAGGGTGTGATTTCTTCTGAGGTGTTGAAAATAATGAAGATATTCGTATTGTAGCAGCAGGGATGATGAAGTTGAAGATCAACCTGGTCCAAGTGAACGTGCAGAGATGGAAGAGGATAAAAAACAATCAGCTCAAACCATGTCTGAAGTTGAAGATGAACCTGCAGAAATGGAGGAGCGTCAAGAAAAAACATCCGAGGACATATCTGAAGTTGAAGGTGAACCTGCAGAAACAGAAGAGCACCAAGAACAAGCAGCTCAAGCCATGTCTGAAGATAAAGTTGAACCTGCAGAACTGGAGGGGCCTCAAGAAAAATCAGGTCAGGACTTGTCTGAAGTTAAAGGGTCTTTAGAAATGGATGAGCACAAAGAACAATCACCTAAAACAATGTCTGAAGCTAAAGATGGACCCACAGAATTGGAGGAGCTCCCAGAACAATCAGCTCAGGATATGTGTGAACTTAAAGCTGGACCTGTGGAAATGGAGGAGCTACAAGAACAACCAGCTGATGGCATGCTTGAAGAAAAAGATGAACTGGTAGAGATTGAGGGGCCCCAAAAGCAACCCAGCGATGAAGTTCAAGATAAACCTGATCCATGTGAATCGACAGAAACAGAAGAGCACCAAGAACAATCATCTCAGGACACGTCTGGAGATAAAGGTGAACCTGCAGAAATGGAGGAGCACCAAGAAAAATCAGCTCAGGAGATTTCTGAAGTTGAAGGTAAACCTGTAGAAACAAAAGAGCACCAAACACAAGCAGCTCAAACTACTATCGAAGTTGAACCTGCAGAAATGGTGGAGCCCCAAGAAAAATCATCTCAGTACATGTCTGAAGTTAAAGATGGATCTACAGAAATGGGGGAGCACAAAGAGCAATCAGCTCAGGACATGTCTGAAGCCAGCGATGGACCTGCCGAAATAGAGCACGAGGAACAGTCAGCTCAGGATTCGGGTGAAGTTAAAGATGGACTTGTAGAAATGGAGGTGCACCATAAACAACCATCAGTACTCAGAAAGAAAAGAGCGGCATTTCACAGGGGAAAGGCAGCTCATGAAACAATAGCCAAAATGGAAGCACCAACAAAAGTTGCACGAGAGAAGACTCGTGTCTCAAATTCCTCAAAGAAGCGAAATGCCTCTACTGCCTGCACTACAATGCGTACTGGGCGTCAAACCAAGAGAACAAGAGCTGACAATGCAGATTCTGAAACTATAATTATATTACCAGTTCCTCTTCAAATCATTACTGAAGAAGAAGAAATCGCATTTGCATTAGCTGCCAAGAAGAAGAACGAAGAATTTGTCTCTGAAGCACCCAAAAACATTGTTGCTGAAGAATCAGAATCTCCATGTGGTAAGGAGCTAGCAATTGTTGAAGAGACAGTGATTCCATCTCTCGAAAAGCCAGAATCTGATGAAACCGCTCATCCAAAGCCTGCAAATGATGAAGCTGATGAATCATCTCCAGAGGCAAAGGATCAGTTTGTATCACCAGAAGATCATGTTGCTTCACCTCGACAACATGTCACCTGTGAAGAACGTGAAGATACTATTCCACTGACTGCAGATAATAACGAAGCAACTTTAGTCAACTCTCAACTTCTTCTACAAATCCTTGCAAATCAACAAAAGATTTTGAAGAATCAGGCTGATCAAGCTGCTCAGATTGAAAACATTCTAAATTTATTAGGCTGATTCGGAACAAACTTGTCATTCCTAACAATCAAGCCATAAGTCCACAAGTCTCCTCCACCAGCTCCTGATGCTTAACTTGTTGCGCCTTCATCACCAAGTCTTCAGGGTGAGTCACAAGATGTGCAGAAGCTTCACTATTTTTTGAGGTGTTTTGATGCAAAGGGGAGTGCTGTCATATAGAAGCTTCATGGGAACCTGGGAGGAACTAGAAAGTTGCAAACTTCGAACTTCAAATTTGATTCTTGTGATGGTTTGTAAACTTTCAAGTGTATGATGCATTTTGCTACTTTTCTACTGTAAAGCTGTATGCATGCTTGGTTTCTGATGCATCACATTCATGTGCATTGTAATCATACACAATGCACTCCCATGAATTCCAAGATATAGGGTAGACCTTCACAAGCCTCAACTATGTGCATTTGCATTTAAATGATTTTTTAAAATAATGCACGTATTTAGGAGACTCACTATATCGTGGAATTCAGAACCAACACTTCAATTTCTATATCTTATAGAACTTAAATGACTCGATTAAGAGACTAGCGTGTTTGTTGAGAGACTAACGTGTTTGTTGAGTATATATATGTGAACAGTCCCAGGTGTAAGTTGAACCACATTTGTACGTAAGAAATCCCCAATTCATTGTAGCAAAATGAAAATAAGAGGGTCATCGTTTAAATAAAAAACGCATCCAGCCATGTTGGAACATCAAAAAAATCCTTTGGTAGCATATGCCCAGTAAACCTTGCTTGTGTGTTCATGGCAAATTTTGTAGCATTCCGAAGCACCCTATACAATATCAAAAAATCATAAAAACTGACCCCGACTGTGTACAATGTGCCTGATCATCAGCTGGAAGAATTAAAGTGTTTTTCATTTCGAGAGTTTATATATATCACTGTAAGGACTAAAAATGTTCATGTTAATGGGCCGCTCTAGGTGCGGCCCACCTTGAAAAGGTTAAGCGACCCAAAGCTCTTCCTCTCCAGATCAAAAAAAAAAAACTCTTCCTCTCCACTCGCCTCCGCGGCGGTTCGTCCGATTCCGGGAACTCTCCGGCCGCCGGCGCCGCGAGGATGACTCCCAAGCGCGACCGCAAGCGTGGGATGCGCGGACGCAGGCGCCCGTCCTCCACCGCCATAGAGGTAACCGAGCTCCCCGCTTATTAGGTTTTGCCCCTCCTTCCAGCTCCCACTCTACGGAGCCGCGAGCCACGAGGACGAACGGAGCTTCTTCCTCCGGTGCTCCGACCGAGTTTGGTGGCTCCGGGACGACTAGCGTGCTGTCCATTTTGCTCTTTTGGGGCGGAAGGAGCTTCGATTGTTCTCATTGCCCTCGGTGGCGGAACTGTGCTGGAACAGAACTGGCCTGTAGCGAAAGATGTAATAGCCTAAGTTTTCATTATCGCGTAGAACCTTTTATTTTTCTCTGTTATCAGCTGTAAAACGGAACTCGCTGGTTTCTTTTCCATGAAATGGAACTGGGGCAAGAGCCCTTTATTGTCTAAAAATATGGGTCTCGCGTTTGCTGTCCTTCTCTTCCGCGTTGCTCTGCAATCGAGCATGTTATTGGAGACTTAAGCAATTGCCCGATGAACACTTTCTTCCTCTGCGTTGCAGCCATTGATGTTCTCGAACAGGGCTTGCCGTGACAGCGCCAATGAGCAGCAGACAGTCGAGGACGAGATAGCAGAGGCTTCTACAGATGTCAGTATTCCCCTGCTTGTTTCTCCTTGCACGAATTTTTTTCTTCTGAAAGAGCTTGCGCTGAGCTTTCTGGAAATGCTTACTGGTGGCTGGCCGTGGGTTGCAGGAGACCGATGTGAAACAGGAAGAGATGCCACCGGCTTCTGCCATGGTCATTAACTTCTCTTGCATCGCTCTTTGTGGATTCGTTTAGAAAAGGAAAAGGCCTTACCAAATTTAACTCTTGTGTTGCAGTGGAGATATAGGCGCGTGCACCGCCATGGGCATGGACGGGGACAGGGGCAGCACCACAGGACTCCATCTGCCGCCAAGGTAGCCAATTAACCAAGGAACTTATTGATTAAATCTGCGCCTACAGCCGCATGTTGTCTCTCTCTGCTGATGTCGTTTTTTTTCTCCTGCATGCAGTTTTTGATCTTGTAGAAAACAATAATAATCCTTATAATTTTTCACTCGCCTGTTGGATTTCTTGATTCCAGGAGAACGGTGCAGAAGAGAGAACTGAAAAGCTAAGACACTCAGGAAAGCGTAGGAGGGATCCTATTTCTGAGCCTTCTTCTCTTGAACCTCGGACCACGAAACTTAGGAGGATGGCAAATGCTCTGGCGGTAGAAGATACACCTAAGGTGGGAAAGGTGTGGCCTTTTACTTTTCTTGTTGATACTCCCATCTCTTCAACTATATGGATTCATGAGTGATGGATGAATTGTTAGGACTGTCTGTGCTTATGTTAGTTTCTGTTTTATTTGTAAGAAAATATTGAATTGTTTATCTGCTCTTACTATACTGGCCACATGCATATTCCAGTTAGTTCTGCTTCTTATGTATGCAAATAAGAAACCCAATGGGCATATATATTTTTCAAGCTACCAAAGAAAATATTTATGATATAAGAAGCACTCACATTTCTGAGTACAATGCTCACTTGTCTCAGCTGTTCCCACTACGTACGCACATGATGTGTTTGTTTTTGGCTGGATTTGCAGGATACAAAAAAGAGAGATGGAATATCAAACATGTGTCATCAATGCCAGAGGAATGACAAGGGAAGAACTGTGCGGTGTCTAGGCTGCAAACGATATATGAGGAGATACTGCATTCCATGCATAACTCGCTGGTTGGTGCCCATTAGAAGTACTCCTAGAACACTTTTATAATACCCCGAAATGAATACCAACCATCCATTTGTTTCAATCCAAGGGATACCTTGAGCTGGTACTCCAGCGGAAACACCAAGGGGTACCATCTGAAAAACCAGTGGAGTACCATGAGATGATGGGTAGATTAGCCATCATAATAGTAATTAGTGGGTCACTTTTCAGTATCAGTAATTCAATATTGATAATTATCAACCGGTCTGTTTGATCCCCGTACCCCGTGGAAAGGCCCTGCCGGTGACCGGGGGAACATTGTCCTGCCGGCAACCAGCGATCCATAGCACAAGTGGGCCGAGCAGTGGGTCCGATAACGGAATCGACGAGACCATGGAAGCGCAACGGTAAATCCCAAATGTCGATGCTGGCCGTCCATGCACAATCTTGAATCTCTGACGCGCTGACGCCACGGAGATGATAATGTAATAATTAACAAACCTGAAGGGCCAGAAAAGTTGGCGTCCTCAGCATGAAGAACAAGCAGCTGATCATCCCGAACAGCAGAGTCTGATTGCTAACCATGGAAGGAATAATTTGTTTCCTATGCAGTGCTAATACAACGGTGTTTACCATCAGGATGACTCCCAGAAGCAACCCTGCATCGTTCCGAATTTGTATCAGCGATAAACCAAGTTGCATCATGTTTTGTTCTTGCCACTATCCCATCTGGGTAGGAGGGCGGCGGCGACGCACGGTATATCCTATCATGACGAACAGGGGTATGTGTGATTGGGAAGACATATGACGACGGTTAACCCGGTGTAGGATTAAAAGACTAATGTACCCTTTTAATGAAGGGTTGGATCTGATTGGCACTCTAATCTCCTTTTATGGAGTACCAGGGTTCTGTAGAAATCTTCTAAAAGTATTCATGCTGGTCACCTGGTTTTGTTGCAATTGCCTGCCTATTTTCGTAGCGCTTGTGTTTGTTCAATTTCTTATTTTATAGTACCCATCGTTCAGCACCATGCTAGCACATAATGTCAGTTTCAATAAAATGATGTGCATGCTAACAAATTGGCATGATCTGAACAGGTATCCACATTTAACAGAAGATGACTTTGTGAATAGTTCTCCGTTTTGTCGCAATAACTGCAACTGCAAGACTTGTTTGCGGAAAAATATAATAAAGGTATGCCTTGCGTTACAGGTTTTGTATATTATTTGTTTCTTGGCTGTATTTTGTTTGATACTGCCGTGCCTCAACATGAACGGGTAAACGACAGATATTGATTTTGCTTTGCATTTGTGTTTTTCACTGTAGTGTAGAGTGTACTGTAATAATAAAATTCTTTTCTTTAGGGCGACAAGGCTGGCAGGTGTTCTACCTGTTCATTAAAATTCGTAATTATTAGAGAATAAGGACACAAACCTAAATTGCTTGTTTGCTCCTCTTATTTGTTCCACAGGTTGACAAGTGGCAAGTATCTGACAAAGATAAAATTAAATACTCACATCGGATTGCACACTATTTACTCCCATGGCTGAAAGACTTGCACCATGAGCAGATGAAAGAGAAATATGTTGAGGCAGCAATTAAAGGTATTATTACTGTTGGCCTGTTGAAATGCCACCTTTTGAATTTTCAGCTTAAGAACACGATTTGTTAAGTATTCATTGCTGCACTGTCCGTTACTTCATCATTTCAGGCATTGTCTTCCTCCAGTACAACCCATTTATCTATTCTTCTTTTATGTCGATGTGAACTTGATACTCAAAGAATATACCAGTACCATATACGCGAGGAATGAATTTTGACTGCATGTGTTCCAGAATGGCGTATTGAGGAATAAATTCAGTCACTACTCCATTGGCTCTGCTGTTCTAAATGCTGCTTTTATAACAGGCATGGATGCATGCGAGGTGAAGATTCCTCAAGATTATAAACAAAATAAGCGGATATACTGGTTAGTCTTGCTTCAGTTTGGAAGTGTGCAAATTGTTTGTTGCTTTGGAGTGTCTAATTCATAGTTTTCATTGGAATAGTAACAACTGCAGAACATCTATAGTTGACTTCCACAGAAGCTGCAATAAATGTTCCTATAATCTCTGCCTCAGCTGCCTGGGTTAGAAGGCAAGGAAGATTTGCAACAGGGAAGTAGTCAAAAGCTTTCAGATGGACAGAATGGCATGTTGATGCAAGTGGCAGTTCCTGTTGAGGATAGTGCTCCTCATTTAAGACAATGGAAGGTAAATAGCAATGGAAGCATACCTTGCCCGAAAAATGCACTTGGTGGCTGCAGAGATGCTTGTCTTGAACTTAAGTCTTTGTTGGAGGAGAATGTTATTTCTGACTTACTGGAGAAGGCCAATGTAGTTGTCAGAAATGAAGGAATACAGGAGGTTGGAGGTTCTAAATGTTCCTGCTTTACTGACTCTGGTGAGATGAACAACGGAACATCACAGAAACTTGCTTGTAGAGAGAACTCAAGGGACAACTACATATATTGCCCAAATGCTAGAGATGTTCAAAATGGAGCTTTAGATCATTTTCAGGAGCATTGGTTGAAGGGTCAGCCTGTTATTGTTCGTGACGTGCTTGAGTTAACTTCTGGATTGAGCTGGGAACCAATGGTTATGTGGCGGGCTTTACGAGAAAAGAAAGACAAGAATGAACATGAGCGGCTCTCTGTTACAGCTCTTGAGTGCCTGACGTGGTCTGAGGTAACTGATATCATGATGGTTATTTGTTTATAGAATAACATTGCTATAATTTTCCATTTACAAAACTAATGTCAGGGTCACTGGATGCATAGATCATGTAAATTCATTATATTACAATATGCAGAATATCTTTTGCATTCCTTAACTGTGTTCTTCTGTTTCTGTCTGAATTGGAATTAATGAACATGGTTTAATTTCTTGGATTGTAGTTTCTCTTATATGTCTATATCTGTGAATACAAAAGCATGTATGTCTATATATCTGTGAATACATGGTCAGTGCTCTTGTTGAAACATAAGAATTCAGGTTAACAGAGTTTCTATGATATAACTTTTGTTTATGCCAGCATACTGTCTAGTACCGGCATGTGTTTTTGGTGGCCGGCAAGTCCCAAGTGTTTCTTGTACGTTCAGTATCTTTGTTTTTTTGCGAAAAGAGAAAGAGCAAAAAGAGTAAACAAAGTACGAGTAAACTAAGATTCTGGCACACGGATGGTTGATCCTTGCAGTCCTAGTCCTAACAACAGCCAGATCTCTAGGAGTTCTATGGTTACCTCTTCTGAAATTGATTTCCTATGTTGCGCTTAGCATCTAGATAATTTTAATTTTACATGAAATAGTCTTAACACAACTATTGATTTTGTTGAACTGAAATGCAGGTTGAACTAAACACTCATTTATTTTTTGATGGGTATTCCCGTGGAGCTGTTACTCCAGAGGGTTTGCCCATGTTACTAAAGCTTGAAGGCTGGCCACACCATAGCTCATTCGAGGATCGACTGCCACGACATGGTGCTGAGTTCATGTCTGCTTTACCATTTCGTGAATATACCGATCACAAATCTGGTCCTCTTAATCTGGCTGTGCAGCTTCCAGAAAAAGTTATAAAGCCAGACCTTGGTCCAAAAACTAACATCGCGTATGGCGTTGCCCATGAATTAGGAATTGGTGATTCTGTTAGCAAGCTTCATTGTGAAATGTCTGATGCGGTAAATCATTTGACATTTCTTATGCTTCTTGTCCTTCATAAACGTACATTTTATGGATTAGTATCTACTCCAGTTCATCTTGAATCTGAATTACTTATATTGTATATCATTTGCATGTTCTTTCCAAAAAGAGATGAGGAGTAATTAAGATAGAAGTGAGGCTCAAACCTCGGTGTATGAGTTTGCAACCTTGTGCGCCACCACTACATAATAGGGGATTTGATTTTCCATATATCCTATTGAATTAAACACTGTGTAAAGATAGAAATCACCCATGGATGTTGCTGTAACTGCTTGTAGATTTGAATTTGCTCTTGTTCCTTCCAGTCAAATGTGCAATTGTGCATGCTTTTGTTTACTTCAGTATTGTTGGACTCTTGGTTGTTGACCATTGATTGGAGTAGTCATTGATTTTAGAAACCATAATAATATTAATCTAGATTGTGTAGATCTATTAGCCACATGCTTCACCCAGCTGCAAAAGTTAGCTGTTCCTCTGTTTTCCCATCTCTGTTGGATAATGTTGGATGTTCTGAGTTTGTTGTTCAGTTTTGTGAATGATATCTTGTTTCCTATTGTGTAAACAGGTCAATATCCTCACACATACTGACATAATAAAGCTCAAAGCACAAAGGGTTACAGCGATTGAGAAAAAGAAAAGGAGTTTGACAATAAAGGAAAACAACAGAAATCAAGATTCACATGCATCAAAGAAAAAGAAGAAAACAAGCACAGAAGATAAGGTGCTTGAAATTCCCATAACACTTGAGTTAAAGTACGATGATCTCCCATTTGTAGAGAGTAACCAGCCAGAGGGTGCTGCATTGTGCGACATATTCCGACGGGAAGATGTCGACAAACTAAAAGAGTATCTAATGAAACATTCAGAGGAGTTTAGGCATGCCAATTATGAACCAGTGGAGCAGGTGATTACTGATCAGCTCTGTTAACTATTTGACCCTAGAATGCCAGATGGCATCTTATTCACATGTCGCATAACTGTTGATCTTGGCAGGTTATACATCCTATACACGATCAGTGCTTTTACCTAACAAATGAGCACAAGAGAAAGCTTAAAGAAGAATATGGTCAGTTAGGAATAATGATGTCTTTTGGAAGATGATTTTTACCTCGGTGGTTTACTTCCTTTTTTTCCATTCCATATGCAGGAGTTGAGCCTTGGACCTTTGAACAGAAGCTTGGTGATGCAGTCTTTATCCCTGCAGGATGTCCCCACCAAGTCAGAAATTTGAAGGTGTGATATGACATGCATGGAAACAGTTGCTACTTTCATCTACTTTTAGTGCCGTACTTTTGAATAGAAATGAGTGCTATTATCTGTGGCATTTCTACTTTTGTTAAATACTTCTTGGTTCTTGGGCAGTCATGTATAAAGGTCGCACTTAACTTTATTTCTCCGGAAAATGTACAAGAGTGCATCAGGCTGACAGAAGAAATTCGTCTACTTCCAAAAGGGCATAGGGCGAATAAAGATAAGCTAAAGGTCTGCCGATCAGTTTATCCATACTCTCCTATTGTATGTATATAAATCTATGTGTTTGTTTATTTCTAATCCTTATCTTGATTATATGTAAGTATTATTGTGCATGCATACTCTCAGTCTTGATAGCTCCATAACTGTTACATGCTCTCTTTCTTACACTCTTTACTAATTCTGAAATTCTGTGTCAATTTGTAAACTTGAATTGCTAGATTAAGAAGATAGCTTTTCATGCAATCAAGTATGCCATTGAAGATATCACCACAAGTGATGATAGGGAAAGGTTAGTAACAGCAACTCCGTACATCCTCTCGCCTTTCTTTTTTCTTGAACATGCATCTAAATGTGTTTCATTTGTATTAGAAGAGACCACCAAGACAGTGCAAAGTACAAAGCAAAAGCCAAGGGGAAAGGAAAAATAAGAAAGAAAGCAACAGCAGAAGGCCGGTAAAGTGCATCGTCTCAACTTGCTTTTGGTATTTGAATATTTTCTGTTTCAGTTTGATTATGTCGATAGATCATATGTCTACCTCCTTTTATCATCTCTGATTTGAGCAAACTATTTTGCTGCTTAAGCCTTCAATTCTCGGTAATGTTTTTCATCACATGTAGGCGTGTAGGACTGGTTTATTTGTGTGTTTACTATAAAAATAACTCTGGATAACTATTCAGTATGTCTGCATTAGTGTTCCTGTGTACCTCCTTGTCTACTGCAGGCATGCTATACATGAGAATCTTGGTTCTTTTTGTGGCAGCAACTCTCCGCATCGGCTCAACTTGCTTCTGTTTTTAGATTTTTTTAATCATGATTATGCAAATTTTGCATGGGTAACCTTTCAGTTTGGTTGTGTGAACTTTTTTGCAGCTTAAGCTTTCAACTCTCAGTACGTTTTCATCATGCATAGGTATGTAGGAACGGTTTATGAAAGAAAAAGTAACTCAGGATAACTGCATCAGAGTTCCCTGTACCTCTTTTGCCTACTGTAACATGTGCTATACATGAGAACTTTTGTGTGTCCTCTTTATCTGAAATTTGAACATACAAGTAACGGTGCACCGGTGGTATTCCTGTTTGCTGCTGAGGGTATATTTGAAAATAACTGAATGCACTCCTTATGCATCTACATTATCCCGCGGAACAACAACTGTGCAGCATGTTGCTGTTAGAATGTATTCTGTGAAAGCCTTCTAAAAGCTACTGTGCTTACCAGTGCTGTTGCCACACGTTCTTTCTAGATAATTGAGAAGTTGATTTTCAAAATAACTCATATTGTAGTTTAGTGAGCCAAGCATTGATGGCTAAGTACGTTAAGTTCTTTAGTACGGTGTGATTTCTTCTATGGTGTTGAAAATAATGAAGATAATATTTTATTGTAGCAGCTGTAAAGATGATGTTAAAGATCAACCTGGTCCAAGTGAACGTGCAGAGATGGAAGAGGATAAAAAACAATCAGCTCAAGCCACGTCCGAAGTTGAAGGTGTACCTGCAGAAATGGAGGAGCGCCAACAAAAATCAGCCAACGATATATCTGAAGTTGATCGTGAACCTGCAGAAACAGAAGAGCGCCAGAACCAAGCTGCTCAAGCCATGTCTGATGATGAAGTTGAACCTGCAGAACTGGAGGGGCCCCAAGAAAAGTCAGCTCAGAACTTGTCTGAAGTTAAAGGTGGATCTTCAAAAATGGAGGAGCACAAAGAACAATTACCTGAGGAAATGTTTGAAGCTAGACCCGCAGAACTGGAGGAGCACCAAGAACAATCAGCTCAGGATATGTGTGAACTTAAAGATGGGCCTGTAGAAATGGAGGAGCACCAAGAACAACCATCTGGTGGCATGCCTGAAGCTAAAGATGAACTGGTAGAGATTGAGGGGCACCAAAAGCAGCCAAGCGATGAAGTTCAAGATAAACCTGGTCCAAGTGAATCGGCAGAAACAGAAGAGCACCAAGAACAACCATCTCAGGACATGTCTGGAGACAAAGGTGAACCTGCAGAAATGGAAGAGCACCAAAACCAATCAGCTCAAGCCATGTCTGAGGTTGAAGATGGACCTACAGAGATGGAGGAGCACCAAGCAAAATCAGCTCAGGATATTTCTGAAGTTAAAGGTGAACCTGCAGAAAAAGAAGAGCACCAAACACAAGCAGCTCAAGCCACTATCGAAGTTGAAGTTGAACCTGCAGAAATGGCAGAGCCCCCCAAAAAATCATCTTGGGACATGTCTGAAGTTACAGACGGATCTACAGGAATGGAGGAGCTCAAAGAGCAATCAGCTCAGGACATGTCTGAAGCCAGAGATGGACCTGCAGAAATGGAGCACGAGGAACAATTAGCTCAGGATCCGGGTGAAGTTAAAGATGGACCTGTATAAATGGAGGTGCACCATAAACAACCATCAGTACTCAGAAAGAAAAGAGCAGCGATTCGAAAGGTAAAGGCAGCTCCTGAAACAATTTTAAAAATGTCACCAACAAAAGTTGCACGAGCGAAGACTGATATCTCAATTTTCTATACGAAGCGAAATGCCTCTACTGCCTCTATTGCTATGCGTACTGGATGTCGAACCAAGAGAACAAGTGCTAACAATGCAGATTCTGAAACTATACTTATATTACCGGTTCCTCTTCAAGTCATTACTGAAGAAGCAGAAATCGCATTTGCATCAGCTGCCAAGAAGAAGAATGAACTTGTCTCTGAAGCACCCAAAAACATTGTTGCTGAAGAATCAGAGACTCCATGTGGCAAGGAGCTAGCAATTGTTGAAGAAACAGTGATTCCATCTCTCAAAAAGCCAGAATCTGATGAAACTGCTCATCCAAAGCCTGCAAATGACGAATCTGATGAATCATCTCCAGAGGCAAAGAATCAGTTTGTATCACCAGAAGATCATGTTGCTTCACCTCGACAACATGTCCCCTGTGAAGAACGTGAAGACAATGTTCCACTGACTGCAGATAATAACGAAGCAGCATCAGTGAACTCTCAACTTCTTCTACAAATCCTTGAAAATCAACAGAAGATTTTGAAGAATCAAGTTGATCAAGCTGCTGAAATTAAAGAACATTCTAAATCGATCAGGCTTATTCGTCGTGTTTTGAACAAACTTGTCGTTCCTAACAATGAAGCCACTAGTCCGCAAGTCTCCTCCACCAGCTCCTGATGCTTAAACTTTCAACTGTATGATGCCTTTTGCTACATTTCTACCATAATATGCTGCCATCGGATATCTTATGCATGTTTTGTTTCTGATGCATCACACTCATGTGCGTTGTAATCATACACAATGCACTCGCATGGAATCCAAGATATAGGGAAGCTCTTCACAAACCTCAACTGTGTGTCTATGTGACTTGCATTTAAACACAAATTTCAAATTCTGGTCATCGTGCGTAAGCCAGTTCACTCTCCCTCTTTGGACCCAATATAATTCCTCTTGTTCCAACAAAATTTTCATCTTCAGTTTGTATATATATCTTTTTGTTTAGCCACTCTGCTTGCTCCGTCGGACCAACATTACTTTAATTCAAATCTTTTTGGAGTTCCATGAGTCTCCTCTGTGGCCCCTTAAGCACGTCCTTGTCCCACTGACGGAGCGCCTCATGCATTTCTTTGGTGTAATGACTCAGACAAGTTAATGGCGATGATGTGTTTCCACTCTCCCCCTTCCTCCTCTTATTTGCATCAAAGGATGTGCTAACATCCGCCTCTTTCTCCTTGTTCTCCTACTCGAGACCATTGTTTGCATTATCAACAACTATTAATGCATCTGGATTAATCTACTCATGTTCTGGATCATCTGGACCTTCCAATCCAAGTCTCTTCTGACACTTTTTCTCTACATCTGTCATAACTTCATCCGTGGGCTTTTAAAAAAGTAATGCGGTAGGGAAATACCCTACAACATTTTTTTATTTTTTAATAATTAATAAAAACCCAAATCTACGCCCACGAAGACTTGAATCTAGGTGGCTGGGTAGGTTGTACATCCACTTTCCTAACTAAGTAAGCTAAACTCACTTCTTATCATTTGTGGGCTTCATCGGGCTAGTCGTTGTATTACCAAGATCATGATTCTTTGCCCAACCGCACCGTGTTTTAGGCCATGTGGATAACAAATGTGACCCTAACAACTACGGTACCGATAACCCAAATTTTAGTCTCGAGCTCACCAACTGACGAAGGAATGCTGAATAGGCCCTCGATATTCGCCTACCTGGTTTTCAGCCCAGGAGGGATACCGTCAAAGGAATCACAAAGCTCATGAAGATGTCGGCCTGGCGCGGCCCAGGGACGTGACTTGGCGTACAAGACGAAGACTCGAAGAAGGAGACCTAGTCGAATTAGGACTCATCTAGGGTTTGTTCTAGCCGATTCGATCTGTAATCAACTTGGAGAACAATCCTGAGACCCAACCTTCGCATATAAAAGGTTGGGAGGGAGATCGTAGCAAGGCCTAGACACTTTTTCACCACCTCACGCCGGCGCTCGAAACATTAGAGCTCTCCACCTTCGGCTAGATTCAATCTACGCCACCATTGTAACACCTCCACTGTAGCCACTCCATCAATAAAAGTCAGACAAGCAGGACGTAGGTCGTTACCCTACCAAGGGGGCCAAACCTGGGTAAAACCATGTGTCCCTCTGCTTTCGTCTGATCGCCGTCGAGTTCGCCGGATCCCACTAGCGCTCCATATCTCGAAAGCCCACCAACATGGGCATTGCCGGGGTTGAACCTCGTCAATTGGCGCCAACCGTGGGGACGACGGGATCTGGATCTACGGATTCGCCGGCTCCTTCACCAACCACTGCCATCAACAACGCGCCGATCGTCATCGACACCGCCATCGACACCGCCATCGACAGCGCGCCATCCGCCATCGACAACGCGTCGTCCGTCATCGACACCATCATCGATGGCGCTTCGCCTACCGTCAACGTCGACGGCATTGAGCCGACGATCGCTTCAGGGATCGACATCGACCTCACAGCAACGGCCATCATCGGGCTCGTCCCAGGCTCGACAGGACCTGCTTCGGCAAAAACCAGAGGTTTTGACATGGCTTTCGGGCTGTTCAATTTCCGCGTGGACAACGACGGAACAATGGAGCTGATCTCCATCAGCGACTCGGCCCCGCCCGCGGCCGAAACAAGCACACCACTAGCCGTCGAGGGCAATCCCTCGACAACCATGCTACTGGCGCCATCGGAGGAGGAACCAAGGCTGAAAACTTCGACCCCGTCAGTCGGGTCGAACGACTTCAAAGATCCACCTCCATCGCCAACCACCGCCTATTGTGTCGATTGCGACGCGTACCACTACGTGGGCGCCGGAGATTTCTCGTCCCACGAGATCGCCGGTTGTGAAGATCCTTGGGGAGGCACTGCGGCTATCTACCCGACGATATCCGAGTGCGAGCGGGCTCTCAACGCCCTCACGCTCCATACTACGCCATACGACCCTAATTATGTCGAAGGGCTATACTCGGACTATACATGCTCAGACGACGACGACGACGTCTACCCCGAAGCTAAGGGGAAGATTGGCAATTCGGCTAGCTCATATTCGAGCGAATTTGTCGCATCAAGCAACGGATACATGGTCGATTATGACTCTGACATCATGATCAAGGTCGGATCTTACATCGGAGACGACGACATCTACCCTCCGGCACTAGGCGAAATCAGTGATGACTCGATCCCACCGTTCGGAGGACACTGCATGATGGCGCCGCACGAAGACGGGAACAAGCACAGATCCAATGATGGTCGAAACTGATCAAACACCGGTCGTCAGTTCATAACGCAAGACCAGATTCGGTACGCAAGGAGAGTGTACGCGGGCGAAGTAGATATGAGCCCTAATCCAAGCCCGTAGGAGCTAGCTGCGCTCTGATTCGTCGTCCAGGAGCAGAAGGACCAGATTAGCGCCGATAGGCGCATCTTAGAGCAACGCAGAGATGAGGCCGACACGTCCAGCAGAAGACGGGCCAAACGATCGTCTCACTATTCATCGAGTGTCCAGCATAGGACGCGGTCGCACATCCAGCCTGGGGCCAATATGCACAACATCGTCCGGAATTTGGAAGCAGACTTTAATGAAGCAGATCTGTTGCCCAAGACCAAGGAAGCTGCAATCATGGCAACAACAGCGTATATTGCGGCGAACGCAGCCAACGACGACGAGCATATGCGGCATCTGCGGAACCTGGCGCTCGAAGGAGTTAGGGTGCTTCAGGGCACAGCTAACCAAGGGCGCAAAACGATGCCAAGAAGAGCTATCCCGCTAGTTGAGCAGTCCAGACACCCAGCAGAAGCGCCAGCAGTCGCGCCTAGGACTCAAGTGGTGGAACCTATCAACGGGGAACTTCGACACGGCCTGGCTTAGAATAGAGTCGACTCGGGATGTGCACGACGCGATGCGCGTTGCTTCGAGGAGGAACGTGATCTGGAAGCATTCGGCGGTAATCACGATGGACTGTGCAGAGTGGAATGCTTTAGCCTCCTGATCCATTCCACACCATTGCCGAAAGGGATCAAGCTTAGCGACAGTGTAGTCAAGTTCAATGGGCAGCAGGACCCTCAGATTTGGCTCGATGCACTACTAGGAAAAAGGCTACCCGTAGCGCACCTGTTTTAGTTACCCGTAGCGCATGGCTCGGCGCTGCGGGTACCACGCCACTGGTAATTAGTTACCCGCAGCGCATCGCCTAGTGCGCTACGGGTAATTTACTTACCCGTAGCGCACCAACCCATGCGCTGCGGGTAACGTGTTTCGTGCGCTACGGGTGTTTTTTTCGAAATTCAAAAAAATCATAATTTATTACGTACTCGTGGCGCACTAGGGCCGATGCGCTACGGGTATTTTTTTCGAAATTTTAAAAAAAAAGCGCCACCGGCCACCGGAGAGGAGGTCGTTGGAGGGGAGCTCGCCGGAATGGAGGTCGTTCGAGAGAAGCTCGCCGGAGATCCCATCGTCGGTGAGGAGCTCACCGGAGAGGAGGTGTTTGGAAAGAAGCTCGCCGGAGAGGAGCTCGCCGGAGAGCCCGTCGTTGGTGCGGAGCTTGCCGGAGAGGAGGTCTTTGGAAAGAAGCTCGCCGGAGAGGAGGTATTTGGAAAGAAGCTCGCCGGAAAGGAGGTCGTTGGAGAGTAGCTCGCCGGAGAGGAGCTCGCCGGAGAGGAGCTCGCCGGAGAGGAGGAGCTTGGCCGGGAGCTCGCCGAAGAGGAGCTTGCCGGAGAGGAGGAGCTTGGCAGAGAGCTCGCCGGAGAGGTGGAGCTTGGCCGGAGCTCGCCGGAGAGAGGAGCTTTCTCATGCTCATGTGTGTGTGTGAGAGATAGAGGGAGGGATGTAGAAGAGATATGAGGTGGTGAGAGAAGAAGGAAGGAGAGAGAAGAGATAAGGACAAAGAGAGAGAGATCCGCGTGACCCCCTCTCAACCAATCACAAGCCTCCATTGAAGATGCCACGGATGTGTGTTTGTTTGGAAACGTTGGGAGCCATTGTATGTGTGAGTAGATTCTCACTTACCCGTAGCGCACCACTTCACCCATGCGCTACGGGTAAGTGATTCGAATTTCGAAATCCCCCCCCCCCCAAAAACTAGAATATCAAAAAAGTCCATCTTCCCTTTTGAATTTTGAGATTCTAAAAGTTGTCAAAACGACCATAGGTCGTTGAATTCGGATGTAACTTTTCGTTCTGATACTTTTTCATATAAAAAACTTTTCAATCCGACTTCGTATGCAAAAGTTATGGCCATTTTAGCGAGACATAAAGTTTTTTTGAAAAAAACATCAAAATTCATATTTATTATTTTTCCTACTTACTAGATCACGTAACATAACTAAATCTTATTTTTTGAATTTTTTCCAAAGATTTTATCATTTTCTTTTATTTTTTAGAAGAGTAGAAAGGCGTTCCACGGGGGGGGGCGGGGGTGTGTGGCGGGGCAAAATTGCAAAAAAATATACCCGTAGCGCACCACAGTGCCAATGCGCTACGGGTACGTTTTCAAATTTTGATTTTTTTGTCGCCGATTCGAAATTTTTGGCGGGAAACTTACCTATGGCGCACCATTTTCTGTACCCGTAGCGCATTTGGTGGTGCGCTACGGGTAAATCTAAAATGTTTGAATATTATTCCCGCCCAACTTACCCATAGCGCACGAGAGGGGCATGCGCTACGGGTAATTATACTACCCGTAGCGCATGCTTCAATCGTGCGCTACGAGTAAGTTGAGGGAGTCCTGCCCACCGGAGCCCATATTACCCGTAGCGCATTGGAAATAGGCATGCGCTACGGGTAACTAAATATCCACAGCGCACAATGTTTGGTGCGCTACGGGTATATACCCGCAGCGCATCGTTTTTAAAATGCGCTACGGGTAACACTGCTATCTATAGCTGTTTTCCTAGTAGTGATGACTTCATTACCGATGTCACCATTAGCGGCGGATCTAGAGATAATGCTCTCTAGCTACTGTCGCTGCACTTGAAGGACAACGCAAGGGCGTGGCTGAACAACCTTGCTCCTGACAGCATTCGCTCTTGGGAGGAGTTTCGGCAAGCGTTTATCGCAAACTTTCGAGGCACCTCACGACGGCCCACGTCGTTTGAAGAGTTGCGCCTGTGCGTACAAAGGACCGGAGAAAACCTGAGGTCATACATCTCACGATGGATCAGCCTCCGCAACACAGCGGAAAATATTTCGCCCGAAAGAGCCATCGACGCCTTTCGGGATGGTCTCATCCGACGTGACTTCAAGGAGGAGCTAGGACGCTGCAAGCCGAAAACCATCGACCATCTCATGAGCTTGGCGAACGAGTGGGCCGATGGAGAAGATTCCATCGCGGCACCTAGAAGTCGCCGGCGATCAGCAGAGCGTGACGTCGACGCAAAAGACCAGTTTCACACTAGCTCCCGAAAGAAAGGTCGTCGAAACCGCTATGACGACGCAGACGCTACAGATATGGTAGCAGCAGGCTACGTGAGTGAGGACCGTGACGATAACCGCGACGGACCACGACGTGGGAACAACTACTACGGCAGCAGCAGCAGCAGAAGCGCTGGCCGCGATTCGAGGCCAAAAATAGAGTGGCGCCGACGCCGTGATCAGCCACCGCCGTCAGCGGAAGAGATGCTCGATGGGGGGTGCACAAGGCACACCTACATCGACAAAGATGGAGTGCGAAGACCTACTCATCTCCTCATTGAGTGCAGGGAATTCCTTCGCCTCAGTCGAGCACTTCAGGAAAGGATGCAAGCAAAGCAGCCGGTGGCAGGTGCGATAGCTTATAATGCTCCACCAGCACCACCTAATCCGTCGGCGAACATGGTGCAACAAGGTCATCAGGCCGCCACGATCCAGCAAGGCGAGCCACGGCAGCCAGCCGTCGAAGAAGAGGCGTTCCCACCACCGCGGGGCTTCGTGCCCATGATCCAGAGAGGACGACCGACGAATAAGGTTCAGCGGAAGCGCGCACGCGAGGTATTTCACGCCGAGCACGCACCATCAGCTACGCCCGAATATCTGAACTGGTCAGAGCATCCGATTGGCTTCTACCGGTCAGACCACCCACCAAAGATCCCGCACCCCGGACACCATGCCTTGGTCCTCGAAGCGCAGATAGGAGGCTTCACCTCCAAAAAAGTATTCATGGATGGAGGGAGCAGCTTAAACCTCATCTATGCGGACACGCTGCGGAAGATCAAGATCCCGATGGATAACCTCTTGCCGACAGAGACGTCCTTTCACGGAATCGTCCTAGGAAAGCCAACATACCCACTGGGAGCAATACACCTCGATGTCATCTTCGGCACTCCGACAAACTTCAGGAAGGAGAAGATCGAGTTCGAAGTTGTCGACTGGCCCTCGCAGTATCACGCCATCCTCGGGCGACCAGCGTTCGCCCGATTCATGGCGGTGCCGCACTATGCTTATCTTAAGCTGCTGATGCCTGCGAATAAAGGACCACTGACGATCAGCGGTAGCTTTGCTCGCTCTGAAAATTGCGACAAGGACTTCAATAGCATGTCCCAGACATTTGGAGTGCACAAGGAGCTCAACCATATCAGGGAGAGCACCAACATGGACGTTGACCCACCGGTGCAGCAGAACGCCCTAGAATTATCATTCGACGCTAGCAAAGATACCCGAGAGCACTAGATCCACCTGACGGATCCAACAAAAACCGCGCGGGTGTCGAATTCTCTTTCCCCCGCATAGGAAAGCGCGCTCATCGAGTTCCTCCGTGAGCACTGGAGGATGTTCGCCAGGTGTCCAGCAGATATGCCAGGCATCCCCAGGGAACTCGCCGAGCACGAGCTAAAAATCTTTCCTAACGCAAAACTGGTCAAGCAATCAATGTGCCGGTACAACCCAGAAAAGGCCCGATCAATGGGCGAAGAAATAAACCGCCTCCTCGAGGCGAAGTTCATCAGAGAGATAAAGGAGGCCACATGGCTTTTGCCACCGGTCATGGTAGAGAAGAAGGACACCAAGATCTACAGGATGTGCATCTACTTCATGGCGCTGAACAAGCACTGCCCGAAAGACTACTTCCCTCTGCCTCGAAATGACCAGATCATCGATTCTACTGCTGGCTGCGAGCGCCTCTCGTTTCTCGACGCGTACTCCGGGTACAACCAGATAAGGCTAAAGGTCGAAGACAAGACGGCGTTCATCACCCCGCATGGGGTGTACTGCTATAGGACGATGCCCTTCGGGCTCAAGAACGCGGGAGCCACCTATCAACGGTGCATGTAGGCGTGCCTGAAGGAGCAGATTGGTCGCAACATCAAGGTCTACGTCGATGACATCGTCATCAAGTCTACGAAAGCAGACAGTCTGCTCGACGACCTGCGAGAAACCTTCGCCAACCTCGACCGCTACAGCATCAAGATCAACCCGAAGAAGTGCTCTTTCGGGGTGCCTACAGGCCAGCTACTAGGCTACCTCATCTCTGAGAGAGGAATCGAGGGCAACCCATAGAAGATTCAGGCCATCATCAACATGTAGCCGCTGAAGCTGCTTCGACATGTCCAGCAGCTGACAGGTCGACTAGCAGCACTCAGCCGCTTTATAAGCAAGCTCGGCGAAAAAGCTCTCCCCTTCTATCGGCTACTCCGGAAGACAGACAACTTCACATGGATAGAAGAGCTGAATGGACGGAAGCACAGATGCCCGAACTCCCGGACCTGTCGAACTGCTGGACCATATATGTCGACGGGTCTAAGCGGGTTTTGGGAGAAGGAGCAGGAGTGGTCCTCGTGTCACCACAGGGGGACAAGATGCGCTATGTCCTCCGTATGCGCTTCACGAACCCCTCGAACAACGAAGCGAAGTATGAAGCCGTTCTGCACGGCATGCGCATGGCGAAAGCCTGCGGGACCACTCGCATCAAAATCCACGGAGACTCGAATCTCATCGCCCAGCAAGTCATGAAGGAGTGCGATGCGACCTATGCAAACATGATTGCATATCGCGTAATGTACGACAAGCTCGAGGGCGACTTCAAAGGGTGTGAGGTGACGCACATCGGAAGGGAAAGCAACGAAGAGGCAGACAACCTGGCCAACATTGGCTCCAAGTGCCTGCCGATACCGCCAGGAGTCTTCTTCGAGGAGATATTCGAGCGCTCTTTTAAGATCAAGCCAGTCATCGACCCGGCGTTAACAACACGCTCGGGGGCTAAGCAGAGAGGTCCCACCCCAGCAGCGGGAACAGAAGACCTCTCCAAGGAAACGACCAAAGTCATGCTCATCAAAGCGGTCTGGACGAAGCCGTACCTAGCCTACCTGACGCGAGGCGAACTCCTAGAAGACCCTATTCATCATCGACAGGTTATGCGGCACTCCAAGGCCTTCACAATAATCAACGGAGAACTCTACAAGCGCAGCACTACAGGGGTTCTCCAACGGTGCATAGCATAAGAAGACAGAATTGTTCTCCTTCGAGAGATTCATGAAGGAACTGCAGGCACCATGCCAGCAGTCGAACCCTCGTCGCTAAGGCTCTTCGATCGGGGTTCTACTGGCTGTCGGCCCTCCACGACGCCAGGAACATCGTCCAGCATTGCGAAGCATGCCAGTGATTCGCCATGAAGCCTCACGCGCCCGCGTCAGAACTGCACACCATACCTGTCACCTGGCCCTTCGCGCAATGGGGCCTCGATCAGGTAGGGCCCCTGCCCAAGTCATCTCGAGGAAGCCACACTTACCTGCTGGTCGCCGTCGATAAATTCTCCAAGTGGATCGAAGCTGTCCCTATCACCAACCAAGAGGCGACCATGCCGGTCAAGTTCTTCGAGTCCATCGTCTACCGGTACGGCGTGCTGAACAGCATCATCACCGACAACGGCACCAACTTCACCTCGGGCGAATTTCAAGAATTCGCCAAAGAACTTGGCATCAAGATCAAGTACGCCTCGGTGGCGCATCCCAAGTCCAACGGTCAAGTCGAAAAGGCCAACGGGCTTGTATGTGCAGGCCTGAAAAAGCGACTCCTTCGACTCCTCAAACGCGCGGCAGGCGCTTGGGTCGAAGAACTACCGTCGGTCCTATGGAGCCTGCGGACAACACTCAACTCTTCGACCGGCTACACGCCGTTCTTCCTGCTTTTCAGAGCAGAGGCAGTGCTACCTACGGATGTGCGCTACTGCGCGCCTTGTGTGGTCGCCTACGTTGAAGAAGACACAGAAAAAGCATTGGCAGATGCCCAAGACCTGCTAGATGAAGCTCGAGACGTCGCTCTCGCTCGCTCGGCAGTTTATCAGCAAAGCCTCCGCAATTACCACAACAGACGGGTACGCGGACGGTCCTTCGAGCCTGGCAACCTCGTGCTTCGCCTCAAGCAAACAAGCACGTCGAAGCTAGAGCCACCATGGGAAGGCCCATACCTCGTCCACGAGATCATCCTAAGAGGAGCTTACCGACTACACAACCCCAAGACAGGGGCGGACGTCGAGAACCCATGGAACGCTGCGCAGCTGCGTCGATTCTATCCTTAGAGCGGATAAATTTTCTCTCTCTTTCTCCCCATGTAACTAAGCATTGGCAGCAGACCACGCTCAACTATCGCGCCTTCGGCGCCAAGCAATAAAAGTGTGATTCCCCATATCATTTATTTGACCCATGCTCGGGGGCTTCGCCTTTCGACCAACGCTCGGGGGCTTCGCCCTTCGACCCATGCTCGGGGGCTTCGCCTTTCGACCCACGTTCGGGGGCTTCGCCTTTCGACCCACACTCGGGGCTTCGCCTATCGACCCATGCTCGGGGGCTTCGCCTCTCGACCCACGCTCGGGGGCTCCGCCCCTCGACCTACGCTCGGGGGCTCCGCCCCTCGACCTACGCTCGGGGGCTTCGCTTTTTGACCCACGCTCGAGGGCTCCGCCCTTCGACCTACGCTCGGGGGCTCCGCCTTTCGACCTATGCTCGGGGGCTCCACCCTTCAACCTGCGCTCAGGGGCTCCGTCCTTCGACCTACACTCGGGGGCTCTGCCCCTCGACCTATGCTCGGGGGCTCTGCTATTCGACCGCGCAATTCGACGAACACATGCAAGACTACACACCATCCGCAGTAGAGAATGCAACAACAAATTTCACAGAAGCATACACAAGTAACAAGCAATATTTACACATGTGGCTAAGTCATTGCGCTACAGCATCTCGATTCGCCCTCTGACGATCACTCTCGGTGATGATCTGCCGGGCGATATAATCGGTCGTCTCCCTACAAGCAGCATAATGATCATCCATGTCAACACGGCCACTGGGAGTTCGAGGGAGCATCTTCAATAGTTCTAGGTCGATCTCTGGATAATGAGCGCGCACAAAGGAAAGAGCGACCAGAGCCCCGCAGCGAAGATGCTCACGAATGAAGCAATAGACAGCGTCGCCATTCTCGAAACGATCAAGCAGCGCAGGGAGGCCATCAGGCTGATTGTTCAAAGGGAACATTGCCTCGTGCACGAGCGCGAGTGCGGCGCGGCTCGTTTCGGCCAAGACTCTAGCTTGGGTGATCCAATCTTGGAGTATAGTCAGCTTCATCGCCTTCGATCTGTCAGCCTAGAAGTTATCGGCGAGTGAATTCGCATGTGTCTGAACTGCACGAAGGTGCGCGTCCACGCGCCTGGCTTCAGCTACACTGTCAAGGCATGCATCTGCAGGAAAAGGAGGAAAATCACATAAGATCAGCAGGGAGCAAAACAGATCAAGAGCTCGCAAGACTCACATTTCATGGCTTTCCCAAGGTTTTCGATCTCTTCAAGAAGGAACTTTTTGGCGTCTGTGGCCCGTGAAGCTTTGGATAGAGCAACATCGACCTTGGTGGTGACAACCTTCAGTTCTTGCTGCGCGCGTCTAAGTTGATCGCGTAAGGAGCGGATCAAGGAAAGCTCGCTCGAGGAAGGTGCTCGCCTCTCAACGGCGGAAGAAGAACTACCAACCGTTTCGTACGAAACAGGCCAGGCGTCAGATCCTGCGGAGATACCCTGCAAATGGGGCGCCCGGTCACGAATAGTCATGCAACAAACCAATACGCGACCAAGCATAAACATCTCGAAAGAGAGCAGCGAGAGCCAAAAGCAGCTCAACAGTTGGCAATATTTAGAGATACACCACAAATACAAAAGGACAGTGCATCATTCATTACAATCTCGATCAGTTAATTGGCCAGGCTATGTCGAACTACCATCGGCTTTGCTAGATGCAGCACCTGACGCACTACGTTTTCATGCCTTTGCTGCCACCCTCTTTTCATTCCTATCCGCTAAGAAGCTCGTCATCCGAGCAGATAAGTTGCGGGTGCGCTCAAGGTAGGCCTTGGGAGCGATGTCGCATCTGTCCTTGTCTTTCGGGTACGTGCCCGTGACCTTGTCGGCGTCGAACTCAACCCCGTGCATCATCAGCATAGAGAAGACGGACTCGGAGCCGATAGTTACCTGTCGGCGAACCGCGGCAACTAAAGGATCCTCGCCGTCTTCCTTCACCACCAAGGCTTCGAGGATGCCGGCCATGGTGTTGCTGGTCGACTCAGGAGCGGAGATGTCGCGAACGCGGTCAAGCGTCGACCGTACCTTTGCCAGGAGGTTGTTTACTCCCTGGCAGAGGCGTTCGGTGCCACCAACGCTGGACTCGAGTCCAGCGGGCTCCTTCATCGCCCCAGCATCCAATTCGGCAGTAGCTTCATAAGAAAACACGATCTCCAGTCAGGATTGGAAGTAATCGGCGCGGATCATATACTAAAGGGAGAACAAAGATTTACCACGCAAGGAATCGAGGGCGGTCTACAAGCGTCGGTGCAGGTCCTTCTCCTTCGACTCAGCCTCCAGACGACACTGATTGGCAAGCTCCCGAGCCTTTGTCGATTCAGCTTTAAGCTGAGCAACCTCGTCGACCAACCCATCAGCCTTTGCCTTCAGCACAGATTTTTCGGCCGCAAGATCGTCTAGTTGTGCTTTCAGTGACGTCTTGTCGGCGGCTGCTTGAGTCGCGATTCCTGCTCATTCGAGGACTAGCAGGCTAAGAAAGGAGGTAAAGGGTGTCGAAACAAAATGACAGATGGGGAAGGACATCACTCACGGCGCACATCTTCTAGCTGCGTTGATAACTGCCAATTTTCTTCCTCCAGCATGAGAAAGTTCTTGCATATCTTCGATAAGTCCCTGACGACAGGCTAAACCAGCAGAAACAAGGATGAGTCTCGAATGGTTCTTTTTTAACAAGGATGAGTCTCGAATGGTTCTTTTTAGAGGGCAAGCCCAAGTGTAAACACTTAGACTCACCCTCGGGGACTACTGATGGGCAAATATCAGAGTTGTAAAGCTAGAATCTTTGAGCTTACATGGCGTTTGGGACCGGAAGGTTCGCCGAAGGAGGAGACCAGAACAAATTTGGGTTTGATCATCTTCTTCTTCGGAGGGGGTGACGACTTCAGGAGATCCCCAGGCGCGGTGTCTCCAGCCGCCTTCTCCTGCGAATCCGCGGTCTGCTCGAGGGTGGAATCGTGGGGTCGAATTTGGAATCGATCACACTCGCCCAAGCTTGCCGAAGTCTCCTCAGTCGAAGATCTGAAACACGCGACATAATCAACACCAGACGAAATCGTCCAGAAAAGAAGTTCGATAGAGAATCTTACGACGCGTCAAGGCCAAATTTTGGAAGAATCTTCTTCCCAGCTCGAAGAGGAGGGCGACTATCCAGAGGCTTGGCAGGAATCACGACATCGTCATCATCACCAGAAGAGAAGTGGGTATCGCCGAGATCTTCTGAATCTTCAACGATATCAGTTTCCACAACCTGTCTCTTCCTTGCCGATGCTCGCGACGATGAAGGAGCAGCAGAGGTCGATTCTTCCGGAGCCTCAGTAAAATCGCGCCTAGGGTATTCACCGTCTTTGGGCTGGGGCGGATAGCATCGGGCTATGTTGATAACCTGAATAAGCACTTCCATTATCTTTCGATCCTAGCCAACAAGACTGCAGTGGAAAAGAAGCATTCAGCTAAGACGAAGAGCGTACCTCAATGCGGGGGAAAGTCTTGCTGAAGGCCACCGCGCTGAAGATTTTCGGCACGACCGCCTTCTTCTTTATGTTGGTGACGGCGCGAACATTGTCATCGATCTCTGCTTCCCTCAACTCGTCAGAAGAAATTCGCGTTGGGTCTCGGCGATCGGTGTAGTCCCACATGCAGTGGGCCCGAGCAGCGAGCGGCTGAACCCGACGCTCTATGAAAGTACGAATAAGTTGGATGCCCAAAAGTTATTTCTTGGGCGTGGCTCGAAGCTGCTGGATTTTCTCCATTAGAGGCTCTGTGATCTTCATCTCCTCTTCAGAGAGCTCGTGCCTCCATGACGCCCGGGGTCGAAGAACTGTGGTGGCTCAAAATTCTTCAAGCCCGAAATCTTCGCCAGCGGAGGACTTGTCCTTGGCGTAAAACCACTTTGTCCTCCAGCCAGGGTTGTTTTCTGGCCTCTGAAGATTGAAGTATGGGACATCCGGGCGCACTTGGCAGCTGAAGACACCAGTTTGATAGCGCAAGGGATGCCGGATGACGAAGATTCGGCGCCAAAGCGCCCAATGGGGCTCGATCCCCAAAAAACACTCACAGAGCATGATGAAACATGCAATGTGCAGAATTGTGTTGGGATTCAGATCATGGAGCTGAATCCCGTACGCAAAGAGAAGGCCGCGAAGAAAAGGGTGAGGAGGAAGCGAAAGTCCCCGGAGGAGGAAGGCGAGAAAGATTACCCGGAAGCCTAGGGGCGGCCGGGGGATGATCTCCGGACCGGCGGCGAGGGTTTCCGCTGGGTCATTCTTCAGAATGCTAATCTTCTCGGTGCTTGACAGCTCTCTGTCTCCGATCTTCATTTGGACCCAATTGCCAACGATGGAGCCATCGGTGTCTGCGGTTTTGGCCCTCTTAGCGGCGGCGCCGGCCGCGGTCGAGCTTCTTTTGCCCATGGCGGCGGCACACAGCAAGAGCTTTGCAGGAATGGAAGTTGAGAGGAAGGCGTCGCTGGAGCAGAACGCAAGAGAGAAGATGATGGTGGCGGAGTGGGGTGAACAGTTACCCCTATGCTGTGACTTTTATCTTGTCCCCGGAAATCGCTGGCTCATCCTAGCCATCCGTTGCGAAGGGGAAGCGGCTGGGCGGATCTGGCCATCCACGTGTCAGCACCGCGGACATCCTGGCCTCCACTACACACGGTAATTGAGGAGACAAGGCGGACTTTTTTCACCCATGCGCGGGACGTGCGGTCAAACTCAGTCAACAGCCGGGGCGTGCGGCCGCTGGGTCCACAGGGCGTCAAGTCTTGTCAATGTCAGGCTATCCTTGCAGAGGATGGCGTGACAGCTCGAAGAAACCAAGCATCATCACTGACGTTATTGCCTGCGGAGCAATTTCCCTTCGGCCCAAGGGTTAAGCGCAATTTCGGGCTCTCATATTTTCGAGGTATGTACTTTTGAAATCCAAGCTTCATTGGTGCTGGGTTTTCCTTGAAATCTTTCGCCCTCTTGTGCTATCTGAACGCAAGTGTCGCCTTTCGAGCGGTCTTGCTCTTTACTCGAGGCTTCGATTCGACTCGCTCAGGAGTTTTTTGAGTAAGGTTTTCTATATGACTACTCGAAAGGTTTCTCCCGCTCCGAATGACACCATTTTGGTATTCGAGTTGCGAATTCTCATTCTCGAATTATCTATTACGGGCCGGTAGTGCCTCTATGCTCCACGGGTTAAGGGTGTCGATTCTCCCTGCTTACTGCATTTGAGCAGGTTATACTGCTGTAATCTCCGAATGGTGGATGTTTATCTCTCGAATTGTCTTTTGGCTAGCAATGCCCTCTTACTATTCACGTCATGGCTATCAATCCTTCGACTGTTTCTTTACTTCGGCCTGCAGCGCCGCAAGTTTACTCAAATAATAACTTTCTTCGTTCAGATGATCAGAACTGTTATAACATCTAACCATGGGCCTCAGTCCCCAGGTTATCTCGAATTCAGGGTCGGCAGTGCCTCAGTTTCGATTTGGGAGCAGTTTTTAGCTCCCTGAATTCAACTCTCTGCTTATACTTGCACTTAATGCCCGAATTTTGGTGGCAATATACCAATTCGGATGCCGTATGTCAAATACGAAGGTAAGTCCATGGTTGGCAACACCAGATGGCCCGGTATTCGTATCAAGCGCGCTCTGCCGAGAAATGTTCCATACCTACGGTATGAAGACATGCATCAATGCACGCATCGAGTGCCTAACACTGAACTGGGCTTCGACCTGATAAGTCCACATGCGGCTCGGGTCGAAGTAGCGCCAGCCCACGCGGGTTCGAGTCGGGGGACTCAAATCTGAGTAAGCTAACCGAGGTTTTTACAGCTATGCAATTAACTGGGACCCGGCGTGAGTCCCAGGCCGGTTATGCCAATCCCTCTAGCAACCAAACTAAGCATTTTCGAGGCTCGGAATGAGCACTACTCGAATTGGCAACTTTTACTAGACAAATCATTTGTATGCTCGCTATGCCTTTGTGTTTTTACAGGTAAGGCGAATACGGTTTGTGCAATCAAGGGGGGAGTCCCTGCCATAGTTTTCGACTATCCCAGGCACTCGAGGGCTACTGACGAAGGAATGCCGAATAGGCCCTCGATATTCGCCTACCTGGTTTTCGGCCCAAGAGGGATACCGTCAAAGGAATCACAAAGCTCATGAAGATGTCGGCCTGGCGTGGCCCAGGGACGTGACTTGGCGTACAAGACGAAGACTCGAAGAAGGAGACCTAGTCGAATTAGGACTCATCTAGGGTTTGTTCTAGCCGATTCGATCTGTAATCAACTTGGAGAACAATCCTGAGACCCAACCTTCGCATATAAAAGGTTGGGAGGGAGATCGTAGCAGGGCCTAGACACTTTTTCACCACCTCACGCCGGAGCGCTCAAAACATTAGAGCTCTCCACCTTTGGCTAGATCCAATCTATGCCACCATTGTAACACCTCCACTGTAGCCACTCCATCAATAAAAGTCAGACAAGCAGGACGTAGGTCGTTACCCTACCAAGGGGGCCGAACATGGGTAAAACCCTGTGTCCCTCTGCTTTCGTCTGATCATCGTCGAGTTCGCCGGATCCCACTAGCGCTCCATGTCTCAAAAACCCACCAACATGGGCATTGCCGGGGTTGAACCTCGTCACCAACCTTCCCGAACCTTTTCTTAACTAGATTTTTTGACAAAGTTCTCCCTCTATATTCATCCGGCAGGTTGTGGATCTGAACCCACGCTGCAATTTCATCGATTTCAACAGAATTTGGCAATGACAACCCATCATAGGGCATGATCACCACGGCGCTTTGCCTGAACAACCATGGACCGCCATTCGTTACCTCCATCAAACCCTCAAACAGGAGCATTGAGTTGTGATTTTTTCCTCCAAAGCTGTGAACCCGACCTCCCTCGCCGGGCTCCGTGTCATGATCATATGCTGCTCAAACATTCGAACGATGAAAATAGTTTGTCGTGTGCACATGCGTATAGTGCCATGCATCCACTCGACTCAATGCAGGCATCGACCATGCGCCGGCGTCGAGCGCACAAGCCGGCGAGACAGTGTTCTAGAGGCGATCGCCCTTGTCCTCTATGTTCTCCACACCCTAGGGTTTCTTGCGTCGCCTCTTCCATGCACCGCTGTTGTCTACCTGCGTTAGCTGCTAGCTTAGAGCATCTCCAGCCGTTTGAGCCTCCCGGGCCGAAATCTGGCGATATTTTCGCCCGGATTGGATGTAAAACAGGCGTGGGTGGGATATAGTTTCCAGTCGCCCCCCGGCGTTCACGGATATAGTTTCAATATAGCGGTTTTCCGCTACACAAAAGCATCGCCCACACAAGTTCGGCGATCGGATCAGCCACATTCCGGCGATCAAAACAGAAACTAGACTACAACAGGCTCGTCGGCGGTGCCTTCCTGCGCCTCGGGCGGCGAAGTTTCGTCGGCCGCCGGAGTGGTCATCGTCGATGGGGAGGACGACGAAGTCGACGAAGGGCGGAGGATGGGTTGGCGATGGGCGTCGTACCAAGCCCTCGTCTCCTCGTCCATCGCAGCGTCGTTGCCGCCGATCAGGAACGCAAGGTCGGTGTTCCTCTTCTTCGCCGTGGAGGTTGTCTGGAGCAAGGCGATCCGTGTGCCCTGGTTGGCGAGCATCTCCTTCCAGCGCGCGTCGTACTTGGTGTCCCTCCCGGCGTTGTGCGCCCTCGCGTCGGCCCAGCACTTCTCGAAAGACGCCTGCAATCTGTCGCCTGGATTCCCCGACTTCTTCTGTTCTTTCATCTTCTTTTGGCCGAGCTCCAGGCGGCCCGCCAACGCAGCAGCGGCGGGAGCGTCGGGGTTGTATGGCTCGTCCTTATTCTTGGAGAGGGTCCGACGTACTTCCGCCCACTTTTCGCAGCCCTCGATGCGGGCGAAGACATTAAGGAACTTAAACTGCTGGCCGTCCAAGTCGTCGCCATACATGTCGAACGCCCGCCGCATCTGCACAGAGAAGCCGGCGTGATCACAACTCGGCGATCCAAGGTCGACGGAGAAAGCGAGTAAGCATACCTTGTTCTCGAAGTCGGCACCGCTCACCGGACGATCGGCGATCTCCTCTTGTATGCCGTGCCACTTGTTGCACGCCGCCTGCATGATCCCCCAATGCGTGGCCATGGCCTTCTCGCCGCGGACCATCACCGTCTTGTTGAAGTAGGGATCGATGATTTTGCGCTCATCGAACGCCGTCTTGACCCGTTGCCAATATGTGTCAAAGTTCTGATTGGCGCCGGTGATGCCGTTCATGGACACGGTCTTCCAAGCTTCGGCGAGGCACTCCTCTTCTTTGCCCGTCCATTTGACCCGTGGCTCGGTCGGCGGCGAGGTCTTCTTCCTTTTCTTTCTTTCCTTCACCGTCGATGTCGGCTCAGGTGCGTCGTCATCCTCCTCGACCTGTGCCTGCTCCTCTTCTTCTTCATCGACGTCTTGGGTGCCGTCGCCGAACCCGTGATCGTCGACGCCACCCCACGACGCCTTCCGTCGCCCTTGCCTCCTCTTGTGTGAAGAAACCCGGGTTCGCCGCGGCGGCCATGGAGCCCGACGTGATCATGTCGTGCATCACACCGTCATTCGGCGGCGGCATCCCGTAGGAGAGCAGCCCTCGGCGCAGGGCAGGCGAGATGCCCTTGTGCATCGCTGCGTCATACTCCGGTGGCGACGGGGTGAACCTCGACATGGCGGGGATGTAGGTCTCGTGGAACATGGGCGTAGACGTCGCCGGCGAGTAGGTGGAAGGTGAGCCGATCGTACCTTGGGTTGGCCATGAATCGGCGGGGAATTGGCCGACGCGCGGCTGTTCCATGGCCATGGAGACCAGCCTCGCCTGCTCGTCCGCCGCTGCCGCCCTCTTCGCCGCGAGCTTCTTCTCCCTCTCCGCCCTGCCGCGCGTTTCGGCCTGGCGGCGCTCCACATCCGCCGCCCACGCCGCGTTTGTCATGCCCGGCGGCCTCTCTTTGGGGGCCTGCGGCTTTCTCGCCTTCGGCGCGCCGTCGTCGGCGATCCTCTTCGGCGGCATGGTGGTGGACGAGAAGAGGAGAAGCTGCAACTGTGGGGGATTTCAGCGGGGAAAATGGGTATATGCGGCGCATTTTGGAGGGAAACGAAATTAATGGCGGAGAACTACCCTTTCTCTCGCCGACTCCGCGGGCCCGCTCGCCGTTTCGCGCGTTTTCGTTTCGTCCGGAGTCCTCGAGCGCGCCTCGGAAAGCCGGGGATGGGCTGGGCTCGCCGGTTGGATGAAAGCCCAAATCCGGGTAAAAACGAGGAACCGAGGGCGCGGCTGAGCCAAATACCGCCGTCCGGATTAAAAAACGGCTGCCGGGGGTCTAGTCGGGGGACGGCTGGAGATGCTCTTAGGCCTACTGATCTCCTCATGTTCCATCATGGGCAATTGGATTGTGATGAAGGGCCTAACCGCGACTTCACATTCCACCATGGGCCGGGCCGCACGGCCCACCCACCGCGTCTCCTAACCCTCCCATGCAGATTCCTCACGCTTTAGGCCTTGTTCGTCTGGAGTGTTTTGGTGAGTATTGTCCAACATGTTTTGGATGAGAAAACCGCAATACACTTAAAAACTCTACAAAAACTGTTCGGTACTGATGTTTTGGCTGGGGTTCGGCAGTACACCATCCCGTTCGAGCTACTCTCGTGCCAACTGACACACGCATGAACGCACGTATGAACGCACACCCTTGCCAGCTGACACACTCGACACCACCTATCTAGCTAGCCCTACGCGCTTCGGGCAGGCCGGCCCTAGTCTTTGCACAGCGGAATACGCGCGGAGTACGGACGCGACGCAAAAACCAAAACGCGAGTACCCCTAGCGTTTTCAATCCACTTCAACCCGGCGAGTTTTTAGGAGGATTACCGAGCTACTAATCCCGTTCGAGCCCGGCCTGCCGAACAGTTTTTTAGAGTTTTTAAGTGTATTATTATTACGTTGGTTTGATTAAATACACTCCAAAACACCAGTACCGAACACTGCGAACCTGGCGGTAGGTTTTGGCCGCGCGCTCGTCGTTTCGAAGTTTCAAACGCGCACGCCCGCGGAAACCCCGCGAAACAGCGGCACTCCCCACATTTATTCCCCTACGACCTCCGTAGGCGTACGTGCGCTGCTCCCCGCCCACTGACAGCGGGCCCCACGGGTAGACCTCTAGCCCACACAGGCGCCGCTTCGTGTCGCAACCCGGGCCGACCGCCCCCCCCCGTGCTGGCCCACGGGGAGCCCCTGACATCTCACTGCCACGTGGGTCCCACACGCGGCTCGACCCGGACATAAACACCGGCCGCCCGTCGGGTTCGAGACCAGACCAGCAGACCAACCAGCGACCGAGCAAACCGACCCAGGCTCTTGCTCTCCGCGGCGATTCCTCCGTTGATTTCGGGAGCTCCGGCCGCCGGCGCGGCGAGGATGCCGCCCAAGGGGGCGCGGGGGCGGGGACGGGGAAGGGGGCGAGGTAGGCCGCCCAAGAACACGGCCGGCGCCGATGCACTCACACAGGTAACCTATGGCCCTACTTGCTAGGTTTCACATCCCCCCTTCCAGCTTCACCGGAGCCGCGCGCCGCCTCTCGTTCTGCTGCCGCTACGGGGGGGTGCTAGCGGAGGGTTTCTCGCCTCTCCTGGGCTAGATTGGCGGCGTCGCTCGCTGGTCATTGCCGTTTTTGGGGGGCAAATTTGGGGGTTTGAGTAGATTGCCACTGCTGCACTTGGGGGCGGCAATTCGGGGTTTGAACCTCTGTCTTGAGATTTTTCTTGAATACAGCGGCTCTTTGGTTCTTGATTTTTCTTCAATCGGGTTCGGGTGCTCTGTCTTGAGATTTTCTCAGGTGGCTCCTCTAGGGTTTGCCACTTAATTTGTTTCCGCCATGCCGGATTCAAGGTGTTCGTCGCCTCTCCTCACCTATATTGGGTGCTCGCTCGCTGGCCATTGTCATTTTTGGGGGCAAATTTGGTTTTTTTATCGGTTTTGTTTGCTGCACTTGGGGGCGGTAATTCTGGGCTTTGCTAGGGTTTCGAGGCTCGTGCTCATTCTTCTTTCGACCTATTCGTTGATGAATACGGCGGCTCTTTGGTTCTTGATTTTTCTTCAATCGGGTTCGGATGCTCTGTTTTCAGGTTCTTCTCAGGCGGCCGGCCGCCTCGCTCCCCTAGGGTTTGCAGCTTAATTGGTTTCCGCCCTACCCGATTCAAGGGGTCACGCCTGAGCGTGCCGCAGCATTCTTTTTTTTTCTGATTTGATTAGAGTTTTGCCATGATTTTGCCCGAAATAATCTCTGGTTTCTGTGGCAGGAAAACGGTGACACGAAGGGTGACGAAGAGGAGATGCCTCAGGCTAACTCGGAGGCGGTCAGTACTTCTCAACATTCTTCCATCTTCCGAAAGAGCGAATTTTTGGAGGCATTTATTTAATTAATTGTGCTGTTCCTCACCTGTTTTTTTTAATGAATGGCTACCTCACCGGTTGCAGGGGATGAATGGGAACAAGGCCGAGCTCCCTGACCACGAGACGTCGCCACAGGCTTCTGCCGTGGTCAGTATTTCCATAAACATTTTATTTCCTCTGAAACAGATTGTCGCTCAGCTATCCGAAATATGCTTGACGGTTTCTGGTCCTGTGTTGCAGGAGAACGGTGTGGAGAAGGCCAGTGAAGAGGCACCGCCGCCTTCTGCCGAGGTGAATATCCTTTCTTGCCTGAAATTCTGTGATGCGGTTGCAAAAGGAAATTCCTTGTCGAATTTCTCTCCTGTGTTGCAGACGGGAGGCAGGCAAAGCCGACTGAGGCCGCGCACGGCTCCAGCTGTTCCTGAGGTAACTACCTAATTATGTCTGCTCCCTGTCCTGGTAGTTTCCTGCTGTTTGAACATTTTTGCCATGGTTGGGCTGGACCGGCCGAAATGCGGATTTGTTCGGTTTTTGCAAATACGTAACGGTGGTTTATAGTTTTGGTGGCAGGGGAACAATGAGACGGAGGGTGAAGAGGAGGAGATGCCAAAGGTTTCTGCCTGCACAGAGTTTTGTGGATTCGTTTAGAAAAGGAAAATCCTTATCAATTATCCCTCCTGTGTTGCAGAAGAGAGGCAGGCTGGGACGCGGGCGTGGGCGCGGACGGGGGAGGCTGGACAAGACTCTAGCTGATGCTGAGGTAACCAGCTGGGATCTAACTAATTAACTCTGCTCCTCCTTGACCTACCACTATGGAATGAAGGAGCTCCCCCTTGAGCTTTCCGAAATGCTTAATGGTTGTTTGGTTGTGGTGGCAGGAGAACGGTAAGAATGGTGAAGAGGAAGAGTTGCCGCAGGTTTCTTCCGAGGTCGTTGTTTATTATTCCAAGGTAACTATGGTGTAAACTTCTGTGGACTCCTTTACAAAAGGAAAATAGTTATCAATTTTAACTCCTGTTTAGCGGAAGCGAGGCATGCATGGACGTGGACAGGGGAGGCTGAAAAAGAATCTAGCTGTCGGCAAGGTAACTATCTGTGCCCCCCTTGAGCTGCTAGTTGCCTCTCGCTTCGCTACCTCCATGGGAGCGAAGGGAGCTTCTCTGAGACCTTTCCCTGTGGTCTCCTACTGTGCGATTGTTTCTGCAATGGCTGGGCTGGAGAGGCAGCATGGGGATTTGTTGGGTTTTATGAAATGCTTAATCATTGTTTGGTTGCGGTGGCAGGAGAATGGCGAGATGAAGGGTGAAGAGGAGGAGATGCAGCAGGCTTCTGCCTGGGTCAGTATTTCCCTGGCTGCATATTTTTGCTTGCATCAACATATTTTCTTTGAAACGAGCTCTGAGATTTCTGAAATGCTTATTGGTTGCTGGTTGTGAGTTGCAGGTGAATGGGGAGAAGAAGGGTGAAGAGGAAGAGTTGCCACAGGTATCTGCCGAGGTCCATTATGTGTTCTTGCAGAAAGTTTTGCGCTTATATTTTAGAAAAGGAAAATCCTAATAAATTTTCACTCATGTTGCAGATCAAGCATGGACGAGGGAGGCCGTGCAAGACTCCAGCTGCCACTGAGGTAACCAGCTGATAAACCAACTATTATATCTGATTCCCCTTGACTACTAGTTGCTAGTTGTCTCGGGAGCTTCTCTGGGACCTGTACTGGTGGTTTTCCCGCTCGCTGTTTGATTTTTTCCTGCACTGGTGGGCTGGAGGAAAATCCTTATCAATTTTGATGCCTGTGTTGCAGAAGGGAGACACGCGTGGACGGGGGCGTGGACGTGGACGTGGACGGGGGAGGCTGCACAAGACTCGAGATGACAATGAGGTAACCAGCTGAGGAACTAACTAATTAAATCTGCTCCTCCCTGAGCTGCTAGTCGCCTTTCACTTTGCTACCGCCATTTGATGTTGAGTGTTCAGTTATCTTTGCAATGGTTGGGTTTGGGAAGGTATTGTTGAGGTTCAAAGCACATTTATAATCATTCTGCTTCTTAGCTTCAGTGTTGTTCAGAATCAACCAATTCTTAGGTTTATGTTTTGTTTCCTCTTCTGGTAGCTTTCTTGTGAAAATTTACTCAGTGTCCAACTACCCTCCTAGGTCTTGGTGGTTGGTGTTTCTTAATTGGTTTTCAGTAGCATGCTATTGGAGTGGATCAGAGATTGCTCCATGAACTTTTTCTTCCCATGTGTTCAGTCATTTATCTTCTTGAAGAAAGCTTGCAATGAATATTTTGAAATGATTAATGTTAATTTGGCTGTGATGGCAGGAGAACACTGAGCAGACAATCAAGGGCGAGATAGATGAGCCTTCTACAAATGT
Source organism: Dactylis glomerata (assembly GCA_007115705.1). Lineage (NCBI taxonomy): Eukaryota > Viridiplantae > Streptophyta > Magnoliopsida > Poales > Poaceae > Dactylis > Dactylis glomerata. The sequence goes on from QXEO01001356.1 coordinate 1,915,087, forward strand.
CAGTATTTGCCTACTTGTTTATACTTGCACGGAACTTTTTGTTTTTTCTGAAAGAGCTTGCGCTGAGCTTTCTGGAATACTAAAGGGTGGTTGGCCATGGGTTGCAGGAAAACGATTTGAAAATTGAAAAGGAAACAATGCCACAGGTTTCTGCAGAGGTCATTAACTTTTCGTACATTAGTTTTTGTGGATTCCTGTGTGAAAGGAAAATGCTTACCAATCTTAAGTCTTGTGTTGCAGAGAGGAGGTCGGCGCGGACGTGGCCGTGGACGAGGACAGGGGCGGGGTAAGGCACCAAAGACTCCAGCTGCCTCCAAGGTAAACAATGAACTAACTGTTTAAATTTGCGCCCTAGTCCCTAGAGCCACAAGTTGCCTCTCACTTCGCTCCCACCATGGGAATGAAGAGAGCCTCTCTGGTACATGTCCCAGTGGTCTCCTTGTGTTCAAGTATCAAGTATGCCTGCAATGGTTGGGTTGGAGAGATAGAACTGGGGATTTGTTGAGTTTTGCCTTTTCCGAGGTTCACATTTGTACTTGTTCTCCACCTTGTTTTCCGTGTTGTTTGGAAGTGATCGATTTTTCAGATGTTTCTTCTCTTGTATTTATCTTGTCGAAAAGAGCTTGTAATGAATGTTTGTCAGAAATGCTTAATTGTTGTTGGTTGTGGTGTCAGGAGAACGGTGTGAAGGAGGGCAAGGAAGAGATGGCTTCTGCTGAGGTCATTTTTTCTCTTGCATGCAGTTTTGTGAATTAATTATAAAAAACAGTAGTCCTTATCATTTTTCATTTTGTGTGCTGGATTTCTCAATGCCAGGAGAACGGCACAGACAAGACAACTGACAAACAAAGACCCACAAGAAAGCGCAGGAGGGACCCTGTTGCTGACCCCTCTTCTCTTGAGCCTCGGGCCACACGAGTTAGGCAGATGCAGACTGCTCCGATGGTAGCTGATACACCTAATAATGTGGTAAAGGTGGAAGCTCTTACTTTTCTTGTTGATACTCCCATCTCTTCAGTTATATGGATTCATGAGTGATGGATGACTTGCTAGGACTCTCTGTGCTTATGTAGTTTGTGCTTTATCTGTAAGAAAATGTTAAAGTGTCCATGCATTCTTCCTATGTTGGACACATGCGGCCAATTTTTATCCGCTTCATATGTATCTAAATAAGAATCACGATAAGCAGTATATAAAGTGTCTGAGCAATGATTTGAGCTACAAAAGAAATATATATGAAATACTCTCTCTGTTCCAAATTGATTGTCGCAGCTTTGGTCAAATTTAGTCTATATATGCATGTATCTAGACGTTTTTCAGTGTGTAGGTTTGCTTATTTTCGAAAAAAGCTGCGACAATTAACTTTGGAGAATATATACACTTGCACTTCTGACTGCCTGCTCAGTTTGTAGCATCTACCTTTCCCATTATGTACATATGATACATGTTTGCGGCTGGAATTTGCAGGATAGAAAAAAGAAAGAATCAACTTCAAGCATGTGCCATCAGTGCCAGAGGGGGACCGGAAAAATTGTGCAGTGTCTAGGCTGCAAAGGCAGAGACTATCTGAGGAGATACTGCATGGCGTGCATGACTCGCTGGTTGGTGTCCTTTAAAAGCATTCATATTGGTCACCTGGTTTTGTTCTAATGGCCTGCCTGTTTTGGTAGAGTTATAGCACTTGTTTGTTCAGTCTCTTATTTATCGAACTTATTGCTCAGTTACCATGCCCATAATGTCAATTTACAATAAAAGGATGTGTTTGTTAACATGATGGCATGGATTGTGTTCCTGACATGATCTGAACAGGTATCCACAGTTAACAGAAGACGACTTTGTGAATAATTGTCCATCTTGTCGCAATAACTGCAACTGCAAGCTTTGTCTGCGAAAAAATATAATAAAGAAGGTATGCCTTGTGTTTCGGGCTTCAGATCACATTTATTTCTTGGCTGTATTTGTTTGATGCTCCCATGCCTGTGTGATGTATACAAAAAGCTCCCTATTTTAGGGTGACAGGGTTGATAGTACAGAATTATTAGCTACTAAGAGTATGGACATAAAACTAAATTGCTTATTTGTTCCACAGGTTGACAAATGGGAAGTATCTGATGGAGATACAATTAAATACTCCCTTCGGATTGCACACTATTTACTACCATGGTTGAAAGACTTGCACCGTGAGCAGATGAAAGAGAAAAGTATTCAGGCAACAATTGATGGTATGATTCATTGCCCAACCTGTCCATTACCTCACTGTTTCAGGCATTGACTTTCTCCAATACTACCCATTGATCAGTACTTTTTTTCTATCAATGTAAACTTGATACTATAAAAATATGCCAGCACCATATACATAAGGCACAATCAAAACATTCCATTTTTATGAGATGCAAATTTGCAATTTTGATGACTGCATGTGTTTCAGGATGGCTTATATATTTAAAAATAGAGTCAGTACTCCATTGGCTCTGCTGTTCCTAATGTTGCTTTCATAACAGGCATTGATGTATGCGAAGTAAAGACTCCTCTAGCTAATTATAAAAAAAATGAGCGGATATACTGGTTAGTGTTGCTTCAGTTTGTAAGTGCAAATTATTTGTTGCTTTGGAATGTCTATCTAATTCATAGTTTTCTTTTGGACAGTAACAACTGCAGAACATCTATAGTTGACTTCCACAGAAGCTGCAATAAATGTTCCTATGATCTCTGCCTCAGCTGTTCCCAGGAGCTTCGTCATGGACTTAGTCCTGGTGCTGCTGCTGGAAGTGGCATGGTCCTTACAGAAGCTGGGGTGGGCAGGGAAGATTTGCAAAAGGGAAGTAGTCATGATAACATTGCAAGTCAAAAGCCTTCTGATGGACAGAATGATGTGTTGCTGGATAGTACAGTTCCTGTTGAGGATAATGCTCCTGGTTTGAGACAATGGAAGGTAAATAACAATGGAAGCATACCTTGCCCGCCAAACTCCTGTGGTGGTTGCGGAGATACTGTTCTTGAACTCAAGTCATTGTTGGAGGAGAATGCTATTTCTGACTTACTGGAGAAGGCCAATGTAGTTGTAAAAAATGAAGGAATACTGGAGGTTGGAGGCTCCAAATGTTCCTGTTTTACTGACTCTGGTGATATGACCAATGGATCATCACAGAAACTGGCTTGTAGAGAGAACTCGAGAGACAACTACATATATTACCCGAATGCTAGAGATGTTCAAAATGGAGCTTTAGATCATTTCCAGGAGCACTGGTTGAAGGGCCAGCCTGTTATTGTTCGTGACGTGCTTGAGTTAACTTCTGGATTGAGCTGGGAACCAATGGTAATGGCGCGGGCTTTACGAGAAAGGAAAGACAAGAATAAAAATGAGGGCCTCAATGTTACAGCTCTCGAGTGCCTCGCCTGGTCTGAGGTAACTGGCATCATCATGATTGTTATTGTTTATGGAACAGCACTGCAATAATTTGGTTTTTAAAAGACTGTCTAGGGTACTGGATGCATAGATCATGTAAAATCAGTAGATTACTAGGTGCAGAATATCTTCTACATTTATTAACTCTGTGCTTCTGTTTATGAACATGGTTGTTTTCTTTTGCTATTTATGTCTGTGTATCTGTTAATAGACGGTCAGTTAGTGTGCTTGTTGAAACATACTAATTTTGGTTAAGCATCTAGATATTTTTTGTTTTTACATAAAATATTCTTAACACAACTACTTCTTTTGTTGAACTGAAATGCAGGTTGAAATAAACACTCACTTCTTTTTTAATGGGTATTCCCGTGGAGTTGTTAGTCCAGAGGGTTTGCCCATGTTACTCAAGCTCAAAGATTGGCCACAGCACAGCTCATTCGAGGAGCGACTGCCACGACATGGTGCTGAGTTCATGTCTGCGCTGCCATTTCGTGAATATACCGATCATAAAACTGGTCCTCTTAATCTGGCAGTGAAGCTTCCAGAAGATGTCATAAAGCCAGACCTTGGTCCAAAAACTTACATCGCGTATGGCGTTGCCCAGGAATTAGGAATTGGTGATTCCGTCACCAAGCTTCATTGTGACATGTCTGATGCGGTAAATAAATTGAAATTTCTTGTGCTCCTGTCCTTGGTATATGTATGTTTTATGGATTAGCATCTAGTTCGTTTTGAATCTGAAATTGTTACTTTCATTTCTATCATTTGTATAGTCGTTTGAAAAAGAGGTGAGGAGGAATTAAGGTAGAAGTGAGACTCAGCTCAGTGTGTGGGTTTGCAACCTTGTGCCCACTATGACATGCTGGGATATTTGATTTTCTATATGTCTATTTGAATTGAATGTATGAAGATAAAGAGCACCTAGGTGTAATTTCTTATAGATTCAGTTTGCTCTTGTTCCTTTCAGTCAAATCTGCATGCTTTTGTTTTATTTAATGCTTCACACTGTTGGACTCATGGTTGTTGACCATTGGTTAAGTAATCACTAGTGTTTAGAAATAGTAAGACCATTATCTAGATTGTGAAGATCTATTTGCCACATATTTCACCCAGCTGCAACATTGAGCTGTTCCCCTGTTTTGGCGTCTTCTTTGGACAATGTTCTGATTTTTTTGTTCATTTTATGAATAATATCTTGTATCCTATCCTATTGTGTAAACAGGTCAATATCCTCACACATACTGATGTAATAAATCTCAAAGCAGAAAGGATTACAGCAATTGAGAAAAAGAAAAAGAGTTTGACCATGAAGGAAGGCAACAGAAATCTTCAAGCTTCACAAACAGATCCTGATTGTGACATGGCGATAGCTCTCAGTGAATTAATCAAGGTGCCACGACCTGAAGCATTTGGAAGTGGCTCAAGCATTCAACAGCCATTATCTGATGTTTTAGATGAGCGGGAAGAGGATCACAGAGACATGGTAGCTGTGGAAGCAGACGGAAACTTGACTGTGAATGGGCGATCATCCATTGAAGGTGATGTTGATCATGTGGATCTTTCTATTTCCAATGAGAAAGCAGAAGGCCTAGTTAATGAGAGGGAGAAGGTGGATCGTGGTTCCAGCAGCGAAGATAAAAGTGAATATCCAGAAAATACAGAAGGGACTTCTGAACCTACTGGTCGTCGAAAACGCCAAAGGCGAGGTGGCTGTCATTCTTTGAATGAATCATCGAAAAAAGAGCAAACAACTTCTATTGCATCAAAGAAAAAAAAGGAAACAACAACAGAAGATGAGGTGCACGGAATTTCCATATATATTGAGCCAAAAGATGATAGTGTCACACATCTAGAGGGTGACCAGCCAGAGGGTGGTGCATTGTGGGACATATTCCGACGTGAAGACGTCAGCAAACTATGTGAGTATCTAATGAAGCATTCAGAGGAGTTTAGGCATTACAGTTATGAACCAGTGAAGCAGGTAATTAGCTCTGTTAACTATTTGACCCTGGAATGCCACATGGCATCTTATTTGCATGTCGCATAACTGTTGATCTTGGCAGGTTATTCATCCTATACACGATCAGTGCTTTTACCTAACAAATGAGCACAAAAAAAAGCTTAAGGAAGAATATGGTCAGTTGAAAATAATGATGTCTTTTAGAAGACAAAATTTCCTTCGGTGATTTACTTCCTGTTTTTTGTTTGCATATGCAGGAGTTGAGCCATGGACATTTGAACAGAAGCTTGGTGATGCAGTCTTTATCCCTGCAGGATGTCCCCACCAAGTCAGAAATTTGAAGGTATGATACGATGTGCATTGTAACAGTTGCTGATTTCCTCTGCTGTTAGTACCATATTTTGAATAGAAATGTCTGCTATTTTCTTTGGTATTTCTATTTTTGTTTACTGCTTCTTTGTTCTTGGGCAGTCATGCATAAAGGTTGCACTTGACTTTGTTTCTCCGGAAAATGTACAAGAGTGCATTAGGCTGACAGAAGAGTTTCGTCTGCTTCCAAAAGGGCATAGGGTGAATGAAGATAAGCTAGAGGTCTGCCGATCAATTTTTCTGTAATCTGTTGTAGTATATAAATTTATCTGTTTGTGTAATGCTACTCCTTATCTTGATTATATATAATGATTTTATTGTCCATACAACAGTCATGATAGCTCCATAACTGTTGCTTGCTCTCTTTTCTAATTTTATGTCAATCTGTAAACTCGAATTGCCAGATTAAGAAGATAGCTTTTCATGCAATCAAACAAGCCATTGAGGATATCACCAAAAAGGATGACAAGGAAAGGTTAGTGGCAGCAACTTCCTGCACTGTCTCAACTTGCTTCTGTTTATAGAAATTTGCATCAATTATGCAAATCTGGCATGGTTTCTCATTTCAGTTTGGTTATGTTGTTCAAACTTTTTTTTTGCTGGTTAAGCTTTCAACTCTCGCACTGTTTTCATTCGGCATAAGCATGTAGGAATGGTATATTTGATTGCGTACTTTTTATGACATAAAAAGTAAATTTGGAGAACTGTAAGTAGGTGTATTGCTGCATTAGCATTCCTGTATACCTCTTTGCCTACTGCAACTCGTGCTATACATGGGAACTTTGTATGTCTTCTTTTTCTGAAATCTGAACATATAAGTAGTGGTATATTGGTGTTCCTATGGGCTGAGGAGGGTCTATTTGAAAATAATTGAACGGACTCCTTTTGCATGTTTATTGTTCAACAGAACAAAACTGTGCAGCATGTGCTGTTAGATTGTATATTTTGAATTCCTTCTGATAGAAGATTGGTGCTGTTGCCACACAACTAATTTCTAGATGATTGGGAAGTAGATTTTTGAAATTCCCCACATTGTGATTTTGTAAGCTAACCATTGTTGGTTAAGTTCTTTAGTAGGATATATGACTTCTTTGAGAAGGTGTTATAATGATGATGTTATTTAAATGTACCAGGAGTAAGGATGATGTTAAAGATCAACCTGGTCCAAGTGAACCTGCAGTGAGGGAAGAGGATAAAAAACAATTAGCTCAAACCATTCTGGAAGTTGAACATGAACCTGCCGAAATGGAGGAGGACCAGGAACAATCAGCCTCAAACAAGTCTGAAGTTGAAGATAAAACTGCAGAAAAGGAGGAGCACAAAAAACAAGCCGCTCAAGCCACGTCTGAAAATTCAAGGTACTGTTTTTCATCAGTAATAGTCATGTAGGATAGGGTTATTTGCGTGCATACTTATGACATAAATTGACTCTGAAGAACTGTATGTATTGCTGCATTAGTGTTCCTTTGTACCTATTACTGGAGGGCATGTTAGGCCTCTTCATCTAAAATCTGAACATATAAGTATTTGTGCATTGGTGTCCTAAGTGTTGCTGAGGGTCTATATGAAAATCAATTGAATGTACTCCTTCTGCATGTTCATTGTTCCACAGAACAAAACTAAGCAGCATAGTGCTGTTAGAATGTATCTTCTGAAAGCATAGATGATTGAGAAGTTGATTTTCAGAAGTTCCCATATTGTCATTCTTAAAGCCCTTGTGCATTGACTGTTAATTATGTTAAGTTGTATTGTAGGATGTGATTTGTTCTGAAAACGTGTTGAAATAATGAAACTGTTATTTTATTGTGCCAGCCGAAATGTTGAAGTTGAAGATCAATCTAGTCCAAGTGAACCTGCAGACATGGAAGAAGATAAGAAACTATCAGCTCAAGCCATGTCTGAAGTTGAAGATGAACCTGCAGAAATGGAGGAGCTCAAGGAACAATCAGCTCCATACAGGTCTATAGTTGAAGATGCACCTGTAGAAACAGAGGAGCACCAAAAAGAATCATCTCAAGCCATGTCTGAACATGAAGTTGAACCTGCAGAAATGGAGGAGCACCAAGAAAAATCAACGCAGGACATCTCTGAAATTAAAGATCAATCTGCCGAAATGGAGCACCCAGAACAATCAGCTCAGGGCACGTGTGAAGTTAAAGATGGAGCTGCTGAAATGGAGGAGCACAATAAACAATCAGTTGATTATACACCTGAAGCTAAATACGAACGTGCAGAACTGGAGGGGCACCAAGAACAACCAGCTAGTGCTATGCCTGAAGGTGAAGATGCACATGCAGGGATTGAGTGGTACCAAAAACAGGCAAGCAATGAAGTTCACGATAAACCTAAATCTGCAGAAACCCGAGAGCACCGAGAACAAGCATCTCCGCACATTTCTGAAGATGAGCACCAAAAACAATCAGCTCAAGCCATGTCCCAGGTTGAAGATGAACCTGCACAGATGGAGGACCACAAAGAACAATCAGCTCAGGGCATAGCTGAAGCTAAAGATGAGCCTGTGGAAATTGTAGAGCACAACCAACAGTCAGGTCAGGACATGTCTGGAGATAAAGGTGGACCTGTAGAAATGGAGGAGCTCAAAGAACAACTACTTCAGGACATGTGCGATGCCAAAGATGGACCTGCAGAAGTGAAGGAGCACAAAAAACAACCAGCTGATGGCATGTCTGGAGCTAAAGATGAACCTGCAGAATCAGAGGGGTGCGAGAAGCAACCAGCTGAGGCTATGCCAACCACACCCTGAGCAGCAACGCCCTATATTTTGTGCCTGTCACCCACCCTGAGATTTCTGCGGCGTCATACTTTGACTTGGACCCTAATCGGTCTGTAGGACTAATATTATATCTCGCAACATTTTGAGGGAGTGCAGTGACAAAAGAATGTCGATCTCTCTGACCACAGAACCAGACAGCAAGCAGGCCTTCTAGCTTTCTTCTCAGGAGGGCATCAAGCACTGAGATGACAAGCTTGGTCGTGGCTGTTGTTTGTTTTACAGTTGTTGCCACTGCCCTACTGTTTATCTCTGTAGGGCTGTGAAACCAAAAGTGCTCCGCAAGCTTAGTCGCGGAGTGCCCCCTCCAGTTATTGTAGTATCAACTAACCTGGTTATTTTGGATGTGGTAGTGTGACAGCTGGTGATATATAGAACATCTAAGCTGTATTTACATATGAAGCATGTTATCAACATCTGATTATCCTTTTCACAAGCCTAATATATTGTTTCCTCTGATTGTGAAGGATCAGTTGCCTGAGAATTTCAGCAATGTTAGCACTTTTGGTGAAACTAATTCGTCATCTTAGGAAGTGATGAGAAATCAAACTAGCAATTCCGCTGCAACTCTTCTCTAGGTAACTGCTTGCTTTAAATATGACAAAAAAATTCTGAGGAGATAGTGGTAGAAGATGTGCAAGACATTAGGGAAGACAAGAAAAATATAAATGCTTGAAGGTATATACCTTACTACCTCAATTGTTTCAATGCTTTAGCTGATTATGAAATTGATGATAGAGCTTTAGAAATTGGAGTTAAAATTGCTGAGTCTAATTCTGATAAATTTATTGTTATGAAAGATCTAGAAATTGGTAGACATGCTATTGACAAGAAACATGTGGTCGATAGAATATTGAATAATGCAGATGATGTTTAAAAAGATCCTGAGGTAGCGTATCTTGATTGGAAGAAAACTGCTTTCTAATGAAGATGAAGGTTTCACTCTCGTGGTTAACACATAAAGGAACAAAGAAGTTATCACCAATATAGTGTCAAATTAAAGGTTTTGGTGGTAAAAAGTTAAACCCCAGCTTGTTGTGCACAGTTCTAAATTTTAAGGGAAATTAAACCGTTTGAGTTGGGAAATTATGCATCTGTTTTAATTGTCAAATGAGTACTCCATCCGACCCATATCACTTGTTGCAGGGGAGAGTTTACATTTACTCTTTGCTAAGCACTAATCCTATTTGTCATACAAGTTTTTGAAAACTGTTGCATGCTAGTTCATGAAAATGTATAGAAAATTCTCTTGCATGGTGGTAGTTCCTTATGAAAGTATGAATTAGTAAAATGGAAGATATTTGTAGACCCGAACAAGAAGGTGGCTTTGTATAAAGGATTTGGAGAATTTGTGCTAGTGGTGGTGGAATATAGAGAAATGAAAAGGTACGTGGCAATATATTGTTAAGGCAACATATGTTTACAATGTTCGTGGCAAACAATCTATTTTTGTTGTTGGCATGATCTTTTGAAAATTAGGTTTATGTTGTCTCATGCATAAGCAATGCATATCATAACCATGAGGATAGCCAAGATATTGACATATGTTGTTCCAACGATCCTTCCATTCTAGGGTTGCGATGTGATGTTTATGAACCTGGATTAGTGATTTTTACCATGTTTTAGAGTGATTTAATTGATGATATCAATTTTGGACATTGGGGTAAAATTTTGGATTTGATCATGTGTATATATGCTACTAGTTACTCTATTTTAGTTCTACATATTATGCCTTGGTCCCAACTCCTAGCTCCCTAAACTTTATGGGCGAGAGTTTGATATGAACTTGGGATGTTATTTAAGTACTTTTGTATGGTTTTGTTGTTCTAATTTTGGTACAAATTTTGGAGTTTTTCTCATATTAATGTCATGTCGTGTTTCTCAAAAATTCCAGAACTAATGCAATGTAGAGATATGTGTTTTTACTTGGGAAATACCCTTACGATTATATGCTCCATTTATTCAGAAAATGAACTTAAAAATGCTAATTTTTTTTAGGAAAAATATATATATGAATGTATATCTCCATATTTTATGTACTCATACAAAGTTTCGTGAAAAACAGATACTTTTCATGGCCTCTATAAAAAGACAAAAAATGTGTCGCAAATAGGCTTATTTTAGTACCACTTTTTTTTTTCATTTTTATATAGACCACATAAAAAGTCCGTTTTTCTTGAAACGACTTCATGGATACGTAGAACATGGAGTTGTACACTAAACATTTTTGTTTAGAATTTTTTGAGATTTTCAAATATGTCAAACATTTTTGTTTAGAATTTTTTGAGATTGTCAAATATGTCAAAAATACAAATTAGATAAAGGGTGTATTTGCACCTCGGAGCAGAAAAGCCATGTCCTTGATTAGAGTGGAGACGATGGACAAATGAATCTGAACATTTGATTGTTTAAGGAGACCCTGTATGTAATTGTTTACTTTTGCCTTGACTTAATTAAAATACATGCTATAGAACTAATCTAAAATGGAGCAAAGTACCTTAAGTACTCATCCTTGTTGAAATCTTTTTGCATAGGAAAAAACTTAAGTTGATAGTGTTCTACTCGACAAGTAGTTTGGTTCTACCCACAACAACTTAGTCCTTGGGTTGTTGGTGGACGAACTGCGAAGTTGTTATTTCTAGCCATTTTTCCTATTTTATGGCACTGTGAACTTATTATGTTGTGTTTATGTTTATTTGAATTTTTGGTTTGTATCCTGTAATCTGAAGTAAAAAACTTGAAATTGTTGTAAACTACATTGATATTGTTGTGAACTATGTTGATATTGTTGTGAACTATGTGTGCTTTACGTATGCATGTTGTCTGATCCTTGGGAACTTGCTTAGTGTATTGTAGCTTTGGTTATGTTATTGGATTATTCTTATGTTGAATTAGATTAATTGCTGGATCGAATGGTTGTTATGGCCTTGGTCATGGTTGCTGAGCGTTGATACAAGTTTTGATTTCGGTAAATGAACTTAATTCAACATCGGTTTAATCACACTAAAATTTGAACCGTCCATTCATAAAGTTCCTCTTTCATTAAGGGAGAGATATTACGGATAGTGGGCTTTTCATGCATGAATCTCAGACTTAAAGGCACAACTTGTTATGATCAAGATTGATTTTAATAAAGCTTATAATATGGTGGATTGGAGTTTTCTCTTTTCATTTTGAGTTGTTGGTAGTCGTAAGGGGGCGAATAGGTAGATCCTCTATCATTCTTTTGTTTAGTGTCTTCTGTCAAGAGAGTATCCAAAAACTCAAAGTCGAGGTTTCTTTTGTTGATTTTACCCGTTTGAGTTGGGAAATTATGCATATGTTTCTAAAGATGCAAGGGGTTCGGTTCTACCCGATGACCCACTGAACCTAGATTTTATTACCAATAGGGTAATGGGCTTACCCGTAAAAGAACAGGTCCAAACGTGAACTCAGGGTAGAACCGCACCTCGCATCTCCTCTCGACATACTCTCAAAAAAAAATCTTCTCTCGACAGAGCTATGGCGGAGGGCAATCGGGTGCCGCCGGCGAGACACCGGCACCGGAAAATACTCGTCGGGTAGAGCACACCGACCTCCTCCCCCTGTCCCTCCGCTCCCGCCAGCTCCTCCATCCCCTATGCCCCTTTGCCGCACATCACAAGTTCTCCCCGTCGCTAGCCGCCGGAACGCCGCGAAGCTGCCGGAGGCGCTCAAAGCCAGGGAGCGCTCCGAGCTCATGAAGCACGCCGTCTTCAGCCCTTCTCTAGTAGCGGGTCACCCCCGTGCGGCCACGCCATCCTTGGGAATCTCCTTTCCTGGAAGGCATGTATTGTATTCTCGTATACAAACTAACGCTGCTTGCTTGCTCAGGGACAAATCTGAACCTAGTGGGTTATCCAGTACCCTACCAAAGAAGGTGCGGGGCGGACCTTGAACCTCCAATTTAGCTGAAGGTTCAGCGGTGCGGTAACAGGGCCGGACTGGACCGCCCCCTTTGCATCTTGATATGTTTTAAATTGTCAAATGAGTAGTATTTTAATCTAGGAGCGGATCTAGATTTCATGGGAAGGACTAGCTTGGAGGATGCTTACCTAGGAGAGAGTTTAAATTTACTCTTCGCTAAGCACTAATCCTATTTTTCATACATGTAGGTAAAAGTTTTCAAGAACGGTTACATGCAAGTTGATGAAAATATATACTCCCTCCGGTCGGAAATAACTGTCGGTGATTTTGTACTAACTTAGTACAAAGTTTGTACTAAATCCCTGATAGTTATTTCCGATCGGAGGGAGTAGAAAATTCTATTGCATGGTGGTAGTTCCATATGAAAGTATCCATTAGTAAAACAGAAGATATTTGTAGACCCAAACAAGAAGGTGGCCTTTGTATAAAGGATTTGGAGAATTTGTGCAAGTGGTGGGGGAAGTTAGAGAAATGAAAAGGTATGTGGCAATAGATAGTTAAGGCAAAATATGTTTATGATGTTCGTGTAGCCATGCCATCTTGCAAACAGTCTATTTTTGTTGTTGGCCTGATATTTTGAATATTAGAATATTTTCTCATGCATAAGCAATGCATATCATAACCTGTAGGATAAGCAAGACAACTGACATATGTTGTTGCATTCATTATACGTTTGGTCACTTGCAGGTGGATCCAACAATCCTAGAATTCCAGGGTTGCGATGCGATGATTATGAACCTGGATGCATGATTTTTACCATGTTTTAGAGTGGTTTAAGTGATGATAGCAATTTTGGAATGTGGGGGTAATATTCTGGAATTCTTTATGTTGGCATGCTTCTAGGTGTTCTATTTTAGCTCTACTTGTTATGCCTTGTTTCCAACTCGTCCTAACCTTTATGGGAGAGTTCCACATGAACTTGGCATGTTATTTAGGTACTTTTATACCATGTTGTTCCTGGAATTTTGTCCAAGTTTTTAACTTGTTTTCTCATATTGATTTCACTGACACTTGTTTATGACTCTTGTGTTTCTATAAAATTCCAGAACTGATGGGATCTAGATATAGTTGTTTTTACTTGATTATATGATGTATTTTAGAGTGGAAACCATGATTGTTTATGTGATTTACAAATAAGTTCATACTTGAACTTTGGTTGTGTTAGGAGACCCTGTATGTAATTGTTTACTTTTGCCTTAACTTGATTAATATGCATGCTATGGAACTAATCTAAAATGGATGAAAGTAACTTGCCTTTAAGTACTCAATCTTGTTGTTGAAATAACTTCGCAGAGGAAAAACTTTAGTTGACAGTGATTTCAAGTATGACCTTGACAAGTAGTTTGGGTCTACCCACAACAACTTCCTTGGATTGTTGGTTGGTGAATTGCAAGGTTGTTACTTTGTAGCCATCTTATGGCATCGTCGTGAACTTTATTTAGTTGTGTTTATGTTGATTTGAACTCCTGGTTTGTATATTTTAATCTAAAGTAAAAAATTTGAACTAGCTGTGAACTATGTGTGCTTGAGTTGTGATATTAACTCTGGATATGTATGCATATTGTCTGATCCTTAGGAACAACATATCCCAACTTTGGTTGATGCTATTGGATTATTCTTGTGTTGAATCTATACTCCCTCTATCCTAAAATTGGATGCCTATAGTTTTATATAAAATCAAACTTTGTAAAGTTTGACAAACTCTTTTGAAAAAAGTGTTGGTATCTATAACTTCAATCCAATACTTTAAGAAATATTATGAAATATATTTTCATACTCCCTCCGTTCCTTGATATAAGGTGTATAGATTTTTTGCACGAATATTTATGCACAGGCTAAAAAAGAAAATTTGATACTTTTAGACATTAATATAAATAGATGATCGATGTGAGAATAGAGGAAAAATAGGGAAATCTTGGTATTTTATCTCTCATAATCAGATTTTCTCTTAAATTGTGTAAAAAAATCCACAATCCTGCCATATACCTTATATTTTGGATTTTTCCAAAGAAAACTATAAACCTTATATCAAGGAACGGAGGGAGTATTATGGAGTGAAGACTTTGTGCACATGGGCACTAGTGATCTCATACTTTTCTAAAAATTAAAAATTATATTTTTGAGTTTCAAAAAAATTTGAAAAATATTTGCTTGTAACCAACTATTTATCCCACAAACTTGGAAAAAATCAAGTTCAAATACTTTGTGTTTTGGGCTACAAAAAAATTACAAATGTCTAAATTTGAGTATGCATACTTCAAATCTACAAATTTATCAAATTTCATTTTTTATGTAGCCCACAATACTAAGAATTTTGTAATGAAAATTTGCATACTTGTACATTACAACCTTGACTGTGTCTAGATTTATTTTCTTATTTTTAAAATTTGAAATTATATTTTTTAATTTTTTTAAACTAGATGGAGCACTGGAGCTCGGGAGCCAAAAGCACTTTCCGCATATTATATGCATTTGATATTATAGATATTGATATTTTTTAGCATATAATTGGTCAAACTTTATAAGGTTTGACTTTAACCCAAAACTATATAGGCATCTTAATTTGGGAAGGAGGAAGTACTTCATATAAAGCAAAACCCACTAACATTTAGTTATGATGTCTATCTTAATATGCAAGCTATCTATATTATCTACTATTCTAGCCAATTATTGTCCATGTCATCCTACTAATATTTATTAATAATAGTATCCTTTAACATACAACCTATCCATGTCATCAATTTTGAATCAACATATAAAAAAAAATGCCTATCAAAATTAGCATCTCGATTATTGTGATCAATTGAAACCATACTATTTCATGTCTATAATCAACTTTATATTTTATGTTGTTGTATGTGTTTTTATTTACACAATAAAATTCTTAGAAAGATTCCTGCTGCAAATTGCGGGGTATTTTAGTTAGATTAATTGCTGAACCGGATGGTTGCTATGACCCTGGTCATGCTGTGGTTGTGCACGGATACGTGTTTTGATTGCGGTAACGAACTTAATTCAACATCGGTTTAATCGCTGAACTGAATCGGAGTTGTTAAGCGCTAGATAGATTAAGAAATCCTCCGTGCTACAAAAAGTTGCTAGGTTAGGCAGCTAGTCCTCAGCCTTACCGGAGACAGGGGACTGGCCGCAGATGACCACAAAGAGGCCATCACCGAGGATGAGCACCTGGCCTGTTGACTGTTGTCGTGGCAGCACCCGATGACTACGTCGACCACCCCCTGAAGCTAAATACGAACGTGCAGAACTGGAGTGGCACCAAGAACAACCAGCTGGTGTTATAACCTGCAGAAACCCGAGAGCACCGAGAACAAGAATCTCCGCACATTTCTGAAGATAAAGTTGAACCTGCAGAATTGGAAGAGCACCAAAAACAATCAGATCAAGCCATGTCCCAGGTTGAAGATGTACCTGCATAGATGGAGGAGCACAAAGAACAATCAGCTCTGGGCAAGGCTGAGGCTAAAGATAAGAGCAACTCTAGAAGACCCCCATCTGTAATTCCCCAAATGCGAGTTCAGACTGGCCCATATCAGCTCTGCAGCCGTGCCCCGTTTTGCGGGGCGTGGCTTTCGCGCCTCGTGTTTTCGGCTCGTAAAGAATAAACCACATCCACAAGATTGTAATACCTATCAATGGATCAAAATAAAGAAACATTCATAAAATAACAGAAATATAAACTAATAATTGATTGTTCAAATATTACATCATACACCAATAATATAATTTACAAGAATAGTTCAAATCCAAGAAATTAAACAAATAATGAATGGTTTATAATACAAATAAATGTTCAAATCACACATGAATAAATATGAAATGAAATAATAAAAGTTTGGCACTATCGACAACCATGCCGCTGCCAATGGTGCTGAATGAGATTTTCCTTGAGTTACTTGTGGGTGTCGGCGTTCTCAATATTCCAGTATGTTTCAAGGAATGCTTTGATTTTATCCGGATATCTTGTTAGCTTCACACGGGTACCAAAATTATCAAATAAGAACTCTAAACTCATGTCCTTCTCATCCTCAATAATCATATTGTGAAGGATCACACAAGTGGTCATGATGTCATGGAGGGTACATTTGTTCAAAAAATGACTAGGACCTCGAACTATGGTAAATCTTGCTTGCAAAACACCAAAAGCTCTTTTATTATCTTTCCAGGCTGCCTCTTGTGCCTTTGTAAATTCAGCCTCGGCTCAGGTCTCGGGATTTCGGATGGTCTTCACAAGTGTTGCTCACTTCGGATAAATGTCATCCGTAAGGTAATATCCCATGTTGTACTCATGGCCACTGACAATGTAGTTGCAAGACGAAACATTATCACTAACAAGCCGGGAATTAGATGGGACCTTTTCAACACATTGATATCATTGAGACAACTCGGCTACCAAATAAAAACAATGCCAAATCCATAGGTTTTGCGAAGTAACCGCCTCGAGAAAAATTGTTGGATCATGGCTCTTGCCACAATATTGCCCGTGCCATGCCTTCGAGCAATTCTTTTAACACTAATGCATGCAATCTACACTACCAAGCATTCCCGGCCAACCTCTTGCCACATTCTCCCCCCTCAACCTTATCGTGTCTTGCTCATTCGGAGCTCGAATATATGTTGGCCCGAAGACACAAATCATCACATTGCAAAACCTACGCGTCGATGCGATGGTTGTGGGCCTCCGAAGGCGGGGAACGGATGCGGGGAGGGGGGGGGGGGCATCACCGCTGTAGTCAGAATCGATAGGGGAAGCGGTGGAGCGGCCAAGATTTGCAGCGGCGTGCGGCGGCGCTGAATTGGGAGGGCGCGGGCTGAAACTTCCGTCCCGCCAAGGCCTCGCACGGGTCGGACTCGGTTTCGCCTGCGAACCCCTACAAGTTCAAGTCGGGAGGCAGAAGATGGCGGCGCCCCCAATTTTTTTGCAGGTACGATCGATCGCGGATGATGTTTCAGTTCGGGCCCTCTTTCCTCCACAAATTTGCATATCGACAGTTATTTTGCGGGTCCCGTGCAGATAGGATGTCTGCTAGAGGTTCTCTAAGCCTGTGGAAATTGTAGAGCACAACCAACAGTTAGCTCAAGGCATGTCTAGAGTAATAAAAAAATAGCGTGCTATTTTTTTAGTGCTCCAACTATACACGCTATAACATGCTAATTGTGCGCTATATTTTAGAATAGCATTTTGAAAGAGCCAAATTTTTTTTTCCTCAAGAATAAAGGATATATGTAGTAAAATGGATAGGTGTTTTCGCCTTATTAGTTATGTTCAACGATCAAGATTTGCATCATATATATGCTTACATCCTCATCATATGCTCGCTTACTGTTGGAGAAATGAGCAATTTACCAAATGATTTAATCCAAAAAAGCAATGAACAGAACATGACTAATTTAACAGAGATTAACCTAATCATGATACACAGTAGATAGTAGACAAGAAATAGGTCTAGACAATTTGCTAACAATATTGGATTGAACGACAGCATGTCTAGACAGATTGAGAGCACAAAGAACATGGGCATGATCTGAAATAGATGATAGAGAAACACGTACGGTGCTGGAGCCGGTGCCGATGCAGAACCATTGTTGGTGTTATCGTCGGTGAGAGACATGTCGATGAAGAGGTCGTCGATGTCGGGGAAGAAGTCCTCGTTGGGGAAGACGTCCTCCTCGTGGGCTTCCGTGATGAAGAACTTGTCAGTAGTCACGCAGAGGGCTCCCCAAAAACATTATCGTCTCTCTCCTGTACTGGATCGCAAGAGACGGGGTTCCGGAAGCCTACTGTCCCGGCTCGCGGTGCACGCCGCCAGACGGGATGGGGAAGACTGTGAGGCAGCGCAGTGCTCTGGAACAAAGAAGCAGTGGATGCTCTGTGTTGTGTATACGCTGAGAGGAGCGACCTCTCTTATATAGCCACAGAGGGAGGCGAACAGGCAGCGCCGGGAGGTGAAACGAACAACAGACGTTTCAGCTTCCGCGTGACCGTTCAGTTCCGTAGTTCAGTCATGCGTGACAAAAAGAAAGGCTCGGCACCGAGGCACATTCCGCAAACCGCGGCGCGCGCGCATCGTGACGAGGCGGGCGGCGGAGGAGGAGCGCGCGTGAGAGAGCCTTCTTCTCACACACTCTTACCACAATGGGAAGAGCTCACCTTATATGTTGGTCCAACTCCTTCTAAACTAGCAAGGTGGGACTAAATATTTGTCCCACCCCTTGTCATGCATGAATGGGCTATATGGGCCTCTAGAATTTAGAAATTATTGGATTTTCTATTTATAGGTTGGGCCATAAAGGCCAAAATTCCAACACTTACTGTACCGTTGAACGAAAAAAATAGCATGCTATATTTGAAATAGCGCTAACGCTATGATGTTTTAGCGCAATATTTGAAATAGCGCTAACGCTATGATGTTTTAGCGCAATATAACATGCTATTTTGTAAATAGTGGTATAGCGAGAAAAATTTAGCGTGGACCCTTCAAATACGCTATAACGCACTAAATTGCGTGAAATAGCGCACTATTTTTTTCATTGGTATAGAGATAAAGGTGGGCCTGCAGAAATGGAAGAGCATAAAAAACAACCAGCTCAAGCCCTGTTTCTGGTTGAAGGTGAACCCGCACAGATGGAGGAGCATGGAGAACAATCAGCTCCGGGTATGGCTGAAGCTAAAGATGAGCCTGTAGAAATGGAGGAGCTTAAAGATCAATCTGTTCAGGTCTTCAGGTTCAGGACATGCTTGCAACTAAAGATGGACCTGTAGAAATGGAGGAGCTCAAAGAACAACTACTTCAGGATATGTGCGATGCCAAAGATGGACCTGCAGAAGTGGAGGAGCACAAAAAAAACCAGCCGATGGCATATGTCTGGAGCTAAAGATGAACCTGCAGAAACAGAGGGGCGCGAGAAGCAACCAGCTGAGGCTATGCCAACCACACCCTGGGCAGCAACAGACATTTTGCGTCTGTCACCCACCCTGAGATTTCTCCGGCGTCATACTAAACTTGGACCCTAATTAATCGCTCTGCAGGACTATATTATATCTCGCAACAGTTTGAGGGAGCGCAGTGACAAAAGAATGTCGGTCTCTCTGACCACAGAACTAGCAAGCATGCCTTCTAGCTTTCTTCTCAGGAGGGCATCAAGCACCGAGATGACAAGCTTGGTCGTGGCAGTTGTTTGTTTTGCAGTTGTCGCCACTGCCCTACTGTTTATCTCGGTAGGGCTGTGAAACCAAAAGTGCTTCGCAAATTTAGAGGGTGTTTGGTTGGGCTGTGGCTTTTAAATAAGCAGCTATGGGCTGTGGGCTATGTAAAACCTGCTGTCCCGAAAAGCTGCTGTGAGTAGTAGTATTGTTTAGAGGGTGTTTGGTTGGGCTGTGGCTTTTAAATAAGCAGCTATGGGCTGTGGTCTATGTAAAACCTGCTGTCCCGAAAAGCTGCTGTGAGTAGTAGTATTGTTTGGCTAACTGGATGTCTGCTTTCTGTAGTGAAAAGTCTCGAATGTCCTAAGATGATATACCTATTTTATCTTTATTTCAATAATTATTTAGCTAACGTGTATATATGTATATCGAGAATTAATTATTTCATTAGTTCTAACAGCATGAGGGAGAAAAGGAGTTTCTGTACTAATTAAATTTAATTAAAATGGCCTAATTTATGCTGTGAGACTATTCATGTTGTTGTGCACACGCCGTCAGAGAAAAAGCACCGCCGGTCAATGAAGATGGATCGCCATGACCAAGATACAGAGAAAGGAGGCGAGCTAGGGGTGGGGGACAAAGTGAAGCGGGCGAAGGGAATAGGAGATGCGTCTGGAGAGCACGTGGTCGGCTGGGGAGCAGGCGACGACGGAGGGGAGGGAGGAGGCAGCCGGCTGGGGAGGAAGTAGGAGGTCCGCTGGGGAGGGATCAGGTGGCCGATGGAGGGGGAGGGAGCAGGCGGCCGTTGGAGGAGGAGACAGCCAGCAGAGGGGATGGAGGAGGAGGCGGCAGCGCAGGGGTCGCATCGGCCCATGCGGGGAGGGGGAATGGGCTTTGGGAGATCGTTTTCCAGTGGTATATATACGGTGGCATAGGATGTATTTTTTTATAAGTGTTAGGGGTATATGGGTGTGGGATTTGTACAAAGCCAAAAGCCACAGCGAAAGCACCTCCGAACCGAATTCCCTGTTGCGCGATCAATCGCTCTAGCGATCAGTTTATCCGCGCGGAGCGCTCCTACGAAGTGGTCCCGCGAAAGGCTGAGTCAACTCATTTTCACGGCAGATTCTGGACGTTGTTTGCCTTCCGTGTGAATCAATTTTTTGTCGCCAATGATCGAGCTGGCTCTAGCCTACGTACAATAAATGCTTGCTTTTTTTTTGCATGACAATGCTGTTTTTCGCGGACTTGTAGCGTACGTTACCACTAATTCCTTTAAGCAATTCCCTTTTCAACTATTTTTGCAATTCCCTTTCAGATTTTGCGTGCGGTGCTTCCTTGCAAATATTATAATTTCACTTTCTTTGCAATTCCCTTCTTCTAGTATTTTTGCACCTGTAGTCACCATATTAATTGGATTAGCTTTTGACAATTCCCTTTTTCAATTCTTTTATTTTATTTTGTATCAAAGTCGATATTAATTGGATAGTTTTTTAATTCCCTTTTTTGGGCTAATGGTTTTTAGGGGGAATTAACGGGTGGGGAACCACTTATAACCACTTATAACAGGTGAGGAAATTAATTTTTAGGGTCGGTATTTTTTCACATTTACCATTGATAAATAATGGGCAAAAGGTTGATAATTTATGAGCTAAAACAGTCGTTAAAATACTGTAAATAATATTAACATTTAGGGTTGGTAACTTCTCACATTTACTGTTGATAAGTAATGGGCAGATGGTTGATAATTTGTGAGCTAAAAAAGGTATCAAAATATTCTATATGATATTAAGTTTTGGGATCGGTAACTTTTCACATTTACGGTTGATAGATAACGGGCAAAGGGTTGATAAATTTAGTGCCAAAAAGTCGCCAAAATAGTCTAAATGGTATTAACTTTTGAGGTCAATAACTTTTCACATTTATCATTGATAAATAACAGGCAGAGGGTCGATAACTTTTCACACTTACTATTAATAAATAACGCACGGAGGTTGATAACTTGTGAGCTAAAAAATTTGCCAAAATATTC
Organism: Dactylis glomerata; assembly: GCA_007115705.1. NCBI lineage: Eukaryota > Viridiplantae > Streptophyta > Magnoliopsida > Poales > Poaceae > Dactylis > Dactylis glomerata. The sequence goes on from QXEO01001356.1 coordinate 1,936,752, forward strand.
TAAATAATATTAATTTTAGGGGTCCGTAACCTTTCTTTGCAATTCTCTTCTTCTAGTATTTTGCACCTGTAGTCACCATATTAATTGGATTAGCTTTTGACAATTCCCTTTTTTAATTCTTTTATTTTGTTTTATATCATAATCAATATTAATTGGATAGTTTTTTAATTCCTTTTTTTGGGCTACTGGTTTTTAGGGGGAATTAACGGCTGTGGAACCACTTATAGCCACTTATAACCACTTATAACGGGTGGGGAAATTAATTTTTAGGGTCGGTATTTTTTCACATTTTACCATTGTTAAATAATGGGCGGAAGGTTGATAACTTGTGAGCTAAAATAGTCATCAAAATACTCTAAATGATATTAACTTTTAGGGTTGGTAACTTCTCACATTTACTATTGATAAGTAATGGGCATATGGTTGATAATTTGTGAGCTAAAAAAGGTATCAAAATATTCTATATGATATTAAGTTTTGGGGTCGGTAACTTTTCACATTTACGGTTGATAGATAAGGGGCAAAGGGTTGATAAATTTAGTGCCAAAAAAAGTCGCCAAAATATTATAAATGGTATTAACTTTTGAGGTCGATAAATTTTCACATTTACCGTTGATAAATAACAGGTAGCGGGTCGATAACTTTTCATACTTACTATTAATAAATAACGCACCGAGGGGTGATAACTTGTGAGCTTAAAAGTCGCCATAATATTCTAAATAACATTAATTTTAGGCGTCCGTAACCTTTCTTTGCAATTCCCTTTTTCTATTATTTTTGCTTTTGTAGTCACCATATTAATTGGATTAGCTTTTGACAATTCCCTTTTTCAATTCTTTTATTTTGTATCAAAGTCAATATTAATTGGATAGTTTTTTAAGTCCCTTTTTTAGGCTAATGGTTTTTAGGGGGGAATTAATGGGTGGGGAACCACTTATAGCCACTTATAACCAATTATAATGGGTAGGCAAATTAACTTTTAGGGTCGGTATTTTTTCACATTTTACCATTGTTAAATAATGGGCGGAAGGTTGATAACTTGTGAGCTAAAATAGTCGTCAAAATACTCTAAATGATATTAACTTTTAGGGTTGGTAGCTTCTCACATTTACTGTTGATAAGTAATGGGCAGATGGTTGATAAGTTGTCAGCTAAAAAGGTATCAAAATATTCTATATGATATTAAGTTTTGGGGTCGATAACTTTTCACATTTACGGTTGATGGATCACAGGGAAAGGGTTGATAAATTTAGTGCCAAAAAGTTGCCAAAAATATTCTAAATTGTATTAACTTTTGAGGTTGATAAGTTTTCACATTTACCATTGATAAATAACAGGCAGATGGTCGATAACTTTTCACATTCACTATTAATAAATAACGCATGGAGGGTTGATAATTTGTGAGCTAAAAAAAGGTATCAAAATATTCCATATAATATTAAGTTTTGTGGTCAGTAACTTTTAACATTTACCGTTGATAGATAACGGGCACATGGTTGATAAATTGTGTGCCAAAAAGTCGGCAAAGTATTCCAAATGATATTAACTTTTGAGGTCAATAACTTATCACATTTACTATCTTTATTTTAAGGAATAAGGTGCACGCGTATTTCAAAGTAAATTTTGACCGAATAAATTGGCTAACTAAAACTTGATTATATTGTGTAAAATTTGTACTGTTGGATTTGTATTGAAACATACTTTCCAGTGATGCTAATTTTATACCAATATTCTTTATATATTTATAGTAAATCTTGGTCAAAGAATAAACATGCAAAACGATGGCGTCTTATTCCTTAGGATGGAGGTAGTACCATTGATAAATAATGGGTAGAGGGTCGATAGCTTTTCACATTTACTATTAATAAATAACGCACAGAGGATTGATAACTTGTGAGCTAAAAAAGTCGCCAAAATATTCTAAATAATATTAATTTAGGGGTCCGTAACTTTTCTCATTTGCCATTAATAAATAACACAGAGAGGGTCGAGATCTTGTGAGCTAAAAAAGTCATCAAAATATTCTAAATGATATTAACTTTTGGGATCGGTAACTTCTCACATTTATTGTTGATAAATAACGGGGCAGATGGTTGATAACTTGTGAGCTAAAAAAGATGTCAAAATGTTTCATATGAAATTAAATTTTTATGTCAGTAAATTTTAAAATTTATCATTGATAATTTACGTAACTCAGGGTTGATAGCTTGTAAAATTTATCATTGATAAATCACGTATTAAGGTTGATAACTTTTAGCCAAAAAAGCTGTCAGACATATCTATATGGGTGCTAGTTTTGAAGATCTCATTGAGACTAATTTATTGGTAAAAACGGATTTTAAATTAGAGTTGTCGGTTGTGAGATAAAATGTTTTGAATTAGGAGAAAATATATATGCCATCTTTTTCCTCGTACTACATGCATGTAAAACTTTTTGTAAAATGAAAAAGTCTAATAGGAAAAAGTTGAGAAAACAGGGTTAATAATTTATGAGCAAAAAAGTTGGCAAAAAATCTTAGTAAAATTAAAATTTAGGATTGATAAATGCTTACATTTACCGTTGATAACTCACGTGCAGATGGGTCGATAACTCACATTCGAGGGTGTTGATAACTTTTAATTTGAAAAAGTTTGTCGAAACATATCAACATGGGTGCTAGTTTTTAAGATCTCGTCGAGACTGATTTATTAGTGAAAACAAATCTAAAATCAGAGTTTTCGTTTGTGAGATAAAATGTTTTAAATTTTTGAATTAGGAGAGAATCTATGTGCCATTTTTTTTGTCTCATAGTGTATGCATTCAAAACTTTTTGTAAAACGCTAATACAAAAAGGTTGCCCAAACGGAGTTAATAATTTGTGAGTGAAAAATGTCGGTTAAAATTTCTAAGTAAAACTAAAATTTAGGGTTGATAAGTTCTTACATTTACCATTGATAACTCATCTGCAGAGGAATTGATAACTTTTAACCCAAAAAAAAGTTTATCATAATATATTAACATTGGTGCTAGTTTTAAAGATTTAGTTGAGACTAGTTTATTGGTGAAAATGAAACTTAAATCAAAGTTGTTGTTTGAAAGATAAAACATTTTAAATATTCAAAATAGGAAAATTTCTGCTAACGTATATTTTTCTTGACTTTGTAGCGTTTGCTTGTAAACTTTCCTAAAATAGTAAATTCAGAAAGAATTTTTACTAAAAATAGAAAAAGGAAACAAAGACCCTTTGCGCTGGAATGAGAGACGTACGTACGCGCGCGGGATGAGAGACGTATGCTAGTGAGACTCCTCGTGCGACCAAAACAATCATCCAAAGCTTTCCAGTTTTTCTTTGTTTGGAACCTGCCAGAAAGTGATCGCTCGGTCTGGGTCGAGCGAACGATCGCCAGGTAGGGCTGCCCGTTCGCTTCGTAGAAATCAGTCTAGGAAATTCCACGGGAAAGTCGGCTCGCTAACCTGTACTTTTCACGGGAAAAATAACATCCACCAAAACCAAAGGAAACGCCTGGTAGAAAGTTTCTGTCCCTCCGCTCCGTCTCCCTCCCGCCCCGTCCCCCGCGAAGTGGCGCCAAATCGAGATGGATGACCACCGATGTAGCATGCCCAACCGGCGAATCCGGCCCCCTCCTCCGGCGAACCCTCCCCATCTTCCTCATGCTCCACCTCCTCTCCCTCCCCATATCCCTGATGTTCCACCTTCTCTCCCTTCATGGACACACGGGTTGGAAGATCTAAAATTTGGGGGAAGTCTAGAGATCTTGCAAGACACAGGTAATCTACTTCATACATCTGTTGAAATTCGTGAATCTTAGGACAGATCGGTCTCTCCAGTGCCGGATCTACCAGGTATGCCCCGCCGTGGCATGCCCTGGAGCCGAGCGTGCTAGGCTGCTAGCTGTACTTTGTACTAGGAAATCAACGAGCTAATCTGCTAATGGATTTGGTTTGCTGAGCTGCTCAGCTCGTGGCAACAGAAAAAAGGCTCTGATGCATTGTTCCTGCTGCCGGCGCATACTACAAGTAGGAGAAAAAAGGGAACACCTGATTAATTCGATTCTTACAGCCGCTCGGCTTTGTACCAATCCAAAATATCAGGACATGGACGCTGGTCTCGCCGCCTGCCGGACATACATGCCGGCACGCCGCATCGTCCTGAGTTTGAACACCACTCGTCACTACCCCCACACTGGCATAGATAAAATCCTGCGTTTCTGTCCAAGTAGTATAGAGTTACAACTAGTTGTTTCTTAATTAGGTGCAGATTGGATGGCTAGCCGTGGATTCCATTTTGCATTGTACTAGTTAATTAGCTTAAAAAGTGATTGCCAGATTAGATGGCTAGCCGTGGATCCGATCAGTCTTGTATGAAAAAGTTTCTAGCCTAGTTCGTCCATGCACTAGGCCGCTTAATTATCTCTACAAATAATACGGCTAGAGGACTGTCGTTGGTACGTGCGTCACGACGTTTTTCATTTAGCCCCCTAACAAACAAGAAATCAACCCGCAGTCCCTCTATGTATGTTTGGTCGTCAGTCCTGTGAGCGGCGGCGGCCGACGGGAGGCTAGCGGCCGTCCTCGAGCCCACCCAATCTCCTTCGATTCGACTTACGGGTAGTTCGCCATGGCGTTCGAGAAGGATTTCGACAGGGGTGGCAATATGGAGCAGCAGAAGGAACCGGCTGCCGAGGCTGAGGTGGCGAGGTAGTGGGCAGGGAAGAGCACCGGGTCTCCCTCGCCACCAGTGCTGGTCTGTGAGATGGAGGAGGGAGCGGAGGGGAGGCAGCAGTGACCCAGCGGTGGTCGGCTGTGAGGCGCGGATGCGATCGCCGGAGGAAGCCTGAAAGCAACCACCGCCGTGGCACCTGGATCCAGATCGCCGCTGGACACTGCCTCCGCACGCCGCTCTCCGCTGCCCCGAGGAGGTCTTCACCTCTCTCTCAAAAGAACACAGGCCAGAAGGTATCAGGGCGCTGCTGCCATGCTCTGGCGCCTTCACGGCTGCTGCCGGCTGCCGGCCGCTTGACAATCCACTGTTCACTTGGTTGCCTTGCGGGGAATAGGGAGTGCACGGTAATTCAGTTAATCTTCAGAGTATCTTTTTTATGCGTCTCCCGGTCTCTCTGCTGCTGCCGAGGAAACCGGGGTGAGCAGACTGAGCACGCGCGCACCCAACGTCCTGACACCCAGTCCAGTACTTATTTTCTTGTAACATGCTGTATTTTATAAGAAGATTCGCAGCAACGTCGCGGGCATTTAGCTAGTGTGTAATAAAGCAAGAAAATATCACTTTGCAAATACCAGGTTAAGAGTTCAAAAATAAAAATAAAACCAGGCATAAACAAACATAGCATACAGTTATATCATTAGTTGTAAGCTGTTGATGTTTGTTTGACTGAATAACACACCATTTATGATTGTTTGAAAGAATAATACTGCTGTTTGTGATTGCTTAAGTGAATAACTAGCTCTTTTTATTTCTGATTGCATAACTGAAAAACCACTGTGAGAAACATTAAAATATATACATTTCAGCTCGTATGTCATCAGGAACCACCAAGAATTGTTCTAGAGCCAGGTGGAATCACAAGATGAAGTCTTATCTTATTGAGCTCTTAAAAGAACATGATACTCCAAGATATCGAACACAAAATGCATGGAGCAAAGAGGCTTGGAAAAGTATAGTGGATGCATTCAATTTGAAATTTGGGTTATCGCTTACATCAGCTCAAGTCAAACAAAAGGAACAGGATATGAAGAAAGAATTTAAAGCTATAAAAGACTTGCTATCTGAAAGTGGTTTTGGATGGGACCCTGATAGAATGATGGTAGTAGCTCCAGATGATGTTTGGGCAGGTTTATGGGCACGTAAAAACAAAGACGCCCTCCAATGGCAAGACAAATCATTCCCATACTACGATGATCTGTTTGCTCTATATGATGGTGAGTTTTAAATAATCATTGAGTTGATTTCTATGTTTTATTCTACATGATGCAATAATAGTGAAGTTCTAATGTACATAAATTGTGCAGGGCGTTATGCTCAAGGAAGGAGTTGTCGTGGCATGGATTTATATGACAAGAAAGCAATACAACCCTCTCAGGCTTCTGCATCATATTCGCAGCAACTGGAAGGTCCTGAGGAGAATTTGCACTCACCTACGCAAGATCCAGAAGAGGAAATTGGGAGCACTAATTGGTTTTGCACCAATGATCCATTGGACCAAGCGACAGCAAACTCACCTCCTGGTAATGATTCTACAGTACATGCTTTATCACAAGATGCAGTTCCAAGACCAGCTTGCTCTACTGAAGCCCCACATCACTCAATGGAACATGTAGAAAATGTACGCAAAACTAATTCTGCCCCAAAGCTTACCAATGCAAGACAAGTGAAAAGACAGAAGACGAAAAATGGTAACAATGATTTCCATGAGAGGTACTTGAGCCTCAAAAGAGAAGAGATAGACCGACTTGTAGCCATTGAAGAGAGGAAAGTAGAGGATCCATATAGCATTCAAAAATGCATTACTGCACTTGAAGGTTTGAAAGATTTACAAGTTGGAGATATCCTAAAAGCGGCTGACCTCTTCACCGACAATAAGAACAACAGAGAGGTATTCTTATCTTTTTCAAACGATGCATTAAGGTTGGCTTGGCTGACCAGAAAAATTCAGCAAACCTAGTCAAAATGGTTATGGAAATATGCTCCTAGGTGCAGTCCTTTTGTGTATGTGTTCCTGGACACATGTAGTACTTGGCTAGGGAAGGATGTTACATGTTAGTTTTTGTGTATATGTTCCTCGGCATATGTACTACTACTGCAATGTTAAATGGAACTTTATTACATGTCCTTTTGAATGAATAGACGTATTTTAGTACAAACCAGATTGTTTCGTTTGCATAACATAGGTTGAATTACATTTAGTACAATATAAATCATCTTCTTGCAATATAGTCAGCCCACATTGCTTTTGCCATGGCATCTCGCATAGCATTTCCAGCTTGCCGCATGCTGTTAAATGCAGGCACATCAACATTGTATTGAGTATCTCCATCTGGTACGGGCACCATATTACTTTCATCGATATCTTCAGTACATCTTTCAGGCAATGTCATGTCTCCATTATGTAGTCGTATGAAATTGTGCATTATGCAACAAGCCATAGAAATATCAACCTGGGTGTCAATATCATATGATGTAGCGGCCTTCAATATGGGATATCTCTTCTTTAATATACCAATGATTCTCTCAATATGATTTCGAAGTTGAGCATGGCGAAGGTTGAATAGTTCTTGGTAGGATTGTGGCTTTTGCTGGGCTCTTCCTTGTTCTTGCAAATGATATCTAGTTCCCCTATATGGAGCAAGGAATTGAGGTGTGTTTCCGTAGCCTGCATCCACAAGATAGAATTTACCAGGGGGTACACTAAATCCATGCTTAAGTGCATCTTGGAGAACTCTTGCATCTGAAGCAGAGCCCTCCCAACCAGGATGTACCCACACAAATTTAAGATCAAAGTCACATGCAACCATTGCATTTTGTGAAAGGCCTTGTTTTCTATTTCTGTATGGCTCTTGCTGTCCATCTGGAATTGTCATGGGAAAGTGAGTACCATCAATAGCTCCGATACAGTTCTGCAGATTTCATGTATTAGTTAGATATATGTACACATTAAATTTTCTTAATAGCAATTTATGATGGTGGAACTAAGGTTAACTAGTACCTGAAAGTATGAAAACTTTGCTGCCTTAATATGCGATGTGGGTGCAGAGAAGGCATGCGTATGTAGTTGCATGTCAGAGATGTAATTGCATTGAGCACAATGTGGAAGTAAAAACTAACTGTTGATGCACTGCGTGCAAATCGATCTTGCACTGTTTGGTTGCTTGCATTCTTTGAAATTGTGTACAAGAACATACTGACTTGCTCTTCCACAGATACATATGTTCCATCTTCAAGCTTGCACTTCTCACGCAACTTCTGAACCAAAGCCTGGAAGATATCTCTCTCCATATGGAAACATCTTTGGCATAAGACCTCATGGCCGGTAAGAGTTTCATGTATATATGTAGCTCCAGTGAGGATGGATGTATGTATTGGTTTTTTTTGGGATGAATTGGGAGGAGGTACTGCCTTCTACTTCAGGGAGTATGAGGAAAAGGAACTCGTCTTCATTTTCTGAACGCCTTCGATAGCTTGAATCCATTCTTTCTCAATGGAAAGATGCTAGTATGCCAAGAAGTGAGAAGAAAATTTGTGATCTGAATGCCCAAGTGTATGTTGCCCTGTATATGATAGCTGTTTATATTAGTTACAGCTATAAGCTGGGTCGTGACCCAGCGAGCTGAGACCACCACCGCCGGTAACATTTGTGGTCGTTCGATATTGGGTAGAAAGCATCTGGTCCATTCACTATAGCTGGTAAACTGGACCTTTTGTTACCGAACGTACCCGTTTTCATGTGATGGCAGCAGAACCAATCTCTGAGCCGGGCCACCAGGCAGCGGGCTATAGCTCTCTGGATGGTAAAACCGTAACGACCCTGGAGACCTGGCCGCACTATGGAGGCTCACGCCCTCTCGCTTGTGCGATGTAGCCCTGGAAGTCGCCTCACTGTTCGCAGGGACAACGAGCGGCGGGCGGCGGACGAGAGAAGCTCGCCCAAGACATGCCTAGGTCAGTGCTCATCTGCTCGCTCGAGCTTGCTTGGATGCCTGACGGCAGGAGCGTGCCTCCACGCCCACGCTGCCACGCCGGCAGGCCGGCTTGCCGTCCCCCGCCTCGCCGGACCGCCGGATCCTGCCCGGTCGGCGGTTGGCGGTTGGCGGTTGCGTCTCCACTTCCGCCCTCCTGTGCTGCACGGCGGCGCCCTGCCTGGCCGTCGCCTCCTGCCCAGGATCCAGGATGAGATCCGCGCGCCGCCCCCACCACCCAAGCCCGAGGTGCTCCGCCGCGCGGTCTCCAACGAGGACGACGACCCCATAGAGAGCTTGGTGGTTCCTGTCGGTGTGGGCGAGCGCGGCGGAGGCGTCCTCGGCGGTGAGGCCAAGGAGGGCGCGGAGCTGGAAGAGGGCAGCGTCGCATAACCGGAGCGAGCAGCACTTTGCCGGCGAGTGACAAGTGCGAGCAGGAACAACTGTGCCCTCTTCAAGCTTTAGCCCAATATTTATTTTGGGTAGTTGATTTGGGAGCTCCCGATTTCAACTGCCGTGTTTGTAGCCTGCCAACAAGGAAGCATGCACAGGTAATATCCGCTCAAGGCCTGAACCCTCTCTTTCTTTATTTTGCATTATTGCAGTTTAAATCTGATGCCTTTTTTGGTACCAATTGAGCAATTAAAATTTGCCATGTTGTAGCTGAATTATTGATTCCTTAATCTGATGCCCCTTTTAAAAATTTCAGACATGTTCGTTTCTGCTATTTTTTGTGTCAATGAGCGATGCTGCACTCACTTAACACTGATGAGAAAGCTATATTTAGCATGCGGACCAATAAAGAATTGGGTAAATTTGCTTGATAGGCCTTTTTATCTTTCAAGCAGCGAGTGTAGATGATTTTGTCTTTTTGATTCAACATGTTATCAAATCAGCAGACTATCAACACCGCAATTTTTTTCAACTTGACATGACCCATGTAATCTTTTAATAGGAGAAAAAAAGGTTAAAAAGTAGTATAATTGTAAAGCTCTATGCTATTTTGCTAGCCAATAAATAGAACTTTATTTTGCAAGCTCCTGAGCTCACATGCTTTGGTAGCGTTTATGAGCTCATATCCTCACTAGGCACACTTCTGATAGGTGAATTTATATCTACCCATTGCTCAGATTGTCAACACTCAATTTTCACATATCATATTACTACAGAGTGTAAGTTTGGTCGTGAGCGGCTGTGCTGAGGCCATCAACCAATCGCCCCGCCTAGGGTGTGTGAGAGGCCAAGAAAATTTCTTCGTCATGTCTCTCTCAGGCCCGCCTAGGGTGTCAAGATGCCAGATTCCCAGTGCCAGTTAATTAAAAAGAGTGAGCTAGGGTTCCTCAGGCTCACCTCCGGCCGCCGCCGCCACTTCTGCCCACCTTCAGGGCTGCCGCCGCTGCCCATCTCGTCTGCGCGGCGTTTCAAGGAGCCCACGTCAGCGGCGGCTAAATAGCTCACCATGTCGAATGCCGTCCTCCACCCAACTTGTGGCAGCGACCCGGTTCATCCAGCGCCACGACGATGATGCTGGGAAGGTGCACGTCGGGGCCCCTCGCGTGCATCATCTCGCTCAAGCCGTAGATGAAAGAGGCACAAGCCGGGGAACGAGCCGACGACAGCGGGGAGGCGGCGGCCGTCGCGATTCCGACTGTATATGAAAAGGGCACAGTCGGAGAATGAGCCGACGACAGTGGGGAGGCGGTGGCCGTCGCGATTCCGTCGGACCTGGATCGATGCGGTGGCGCCAATGGGCGGAAGCCCAGCTGGCAGGACGCCGCCGTCCGCTCATCCGCAGTCCAACTGGTATGTGTTTCAACTCAAGGTCCGACTTCATCCAAGTCCGGCCCGTCTCCAACAAAACCTCCGGCCTCCTCCAGTACCAAGCTCGTCCCTTCAAAATTCGACCTTGACCTACTGAATCCAGCCGATCTGAGCCCCAGATCAATAGAGTGTCGACATAATTTTACAGATTCTTTGTAATACAGATCTGCTTAATATTAATTGCAGTTACAAAGTGGACAATTAACTGAGGAAGACTGAACACGTAGTGTTCTGAACATAATATTTGACCTGCATGCTAAATGGATAGCACTGTATTCGAAAGTACAGTTAGATCACTTCAGCTGTTTTGATTTGATCATAAACAGAACTTTCAGATTAGAAGATACACCAATTTCCGTTTTACATAAGGAGTCGTGATTGTTCCGATACCTTTAGCATTTTCAGATTATCTCAGCCACTCAAGCTGAAAAGTTAACCAAGCTTTATCAGGAGACAATTTTCTCCTACTAACATAGTTTATCCCATCTTGTGGTCTACTGGTTGGTATATTTTTTCAAAAGGTTGTCTCCTTCAATAACATATCAAAATAAAATGTGGTGCAGTCAACTTTCTCTAACTCTTATTATCTTTTCATACATAAAACTATCTAGGCTATAATAACAACGAATAACATTAGATCTTTTTATTTCAGATGTAATATATAGATTCTGTTTGGAAGCTCCCTACCAATTCTCTGCATCTACTTCCCCAAATCTTATCCTAAATATGAAAGTACTATTTCCATTGTCACACACCTCTAAGATCAATACATTTTGTTGTTCACTATTTCTGGAAGGCTAACAGACATTGATTCTTAGATGATGCTGGCCAAATATACCTCATACCTGAATCTATCCCCTTATAGAACGCCTCTTAGGCTAGACTGTGATCCTTCTTTGTCAAGCCAGGCTAGCTCTTTAATAGTTCCATTTTTTTATATCAATTCAACATTTATTTTCTGTCCTAGAATATTCTTTACTTCCATGTTGTAAGTTCCTTTGTTTTCATAGAGTTGAAGGTATATTTGATTTATTATTTTCTTCATCGCTAGCAAAGTTCTTGCTCCTCCAGCCACACAAAACACGCATACTAGCCAATAATTCATTTTTGTAGTGATTTTTAAATGACAAAAAACTCCAGAACTTGGTATGTCCACATGCATGTACACACAGCTCAGTCCCGCTCCCGTTCTCTAGCCCTCTTGCTATTTGCTCTCGCACTCAATATATAATATTTCAGACTGGGAAAATATGTTCTTCAGATATGGAGATAGCTCCCTCACAACGGGGAATCTGTTCTTCAGTTGTTGAGATAGCTAGAAGACTAAAAGGAACCTCATGTTTTCTGAACTAATATCATGCGGCTTGCTTCTGTTAATGTTTTAGAAATTGGGTTGCAAAAATCCATTCTATTTAATTACATGGTTGGTGAGCTTTTACTCATACTTTTTGGCCTTGCAGTTTTCTCTCAAGGATGAACTCGAACAGAAGATGAGATGGCAATGTCTTCAATATTTTTTATATGCGTCTTTCCCTACTTCTTGAATGCGAGTTGAGTGTCATTTCTGCTCCTTTGTCGATTCAGTTATCCTCTGTTGCTTCTCTATCAAAGTGAGGCAGTAATTTGAAGAGGCATAGTAGTGCGCACCACCTCTTTGGCGATAATTGTACGTTGTTCTGGATTTTTAATGTAAATTACGTTTTGCCCCCAATAAACTTGATGTATCAACTGAGAGAGTACCATGCATCGCTTTACTATAATTATATATTGGTTCAGAAGAATTACATGTTAATAAGATGCTAGGATATTAGAGCTAGAATGAGCACTCAGAGGTATAGTTAGAACCTAAATTTTATTTATATTTAACTTTGTACGAAAGATTGTATAATAAGTGTCAAATTAGATGTTTTTCATATGTCGGTTAAAGAATGGAAAAGAGATGGAGCAGGAAGATTTATTCAACTCTTCTCCATTGATATTGGAGTACCTCCTCCCTTTTCTTCCTACAATGAGGTGCTGTTGACGTGCTCACTTCATGCATGTTTCAGTGATTCACTCATTTAGTTCGAAGTGTACAAAAATTTTGGAGCTATGGAATTCCGAGGGCTACAATGTTTCTTAGTGTTAGTGGTTTTGGGGCATGTGCAACTATAGGCTGTGCAGTCGGCAACAATGAGATGTCATATTTCTTCGACATTTACTTTCTGGTTTCTTTGGTTTTGTTGTGAGATGATGGAAAATATAGAGGGTGTTCTCATATTGTTCGTCTGTAGATTAAAAAAATTAGTTAGTCATACGCAGCCTCATATTTTTTGCACTTTTTACAATCTTAGGCTTCACATTATTTAGTCTAACAAAAATAGTTGGATTTTGATAAGTTATAATGTAAACAATTTGGTACCAATCTGTTGAAAAATATACCATTGTACCTATTTGTATTATTTTGTTGAAGAACAAATAATCGATCCTTATTGTTTCATAGAAGCACTAGATACTGGAGTTTTCCCTATTTATAGTAGTGTGTATGTGTTTGTCTCTGTCTGCGCTATATTGCACAAATGAAATTCATTCTTACTACATTAATTATCTTGCGCTGCCATTGCCATAATGTTTCCAATTTTTATAGTAGCTTTATTAATATTTAAGTTACATGAGGAATCTGATGCGGTGTCAGTGCACAGCGCCTTGCAGTCGGACTGTGGCTTGAACATGTCCTACGACTACGAGGGCAAAAGGAAATACCTGAACAAGTGGTGACGATGAAGGCAGTGATGAGGCGAATGACTTTGTTGCGCAGCAGGCTGGTCCTGAAAATACAGGAGTAAACCCCGGGGTCTGATAGCATTGTGTGTTTGTGCTGAACCGCTTTGCATTGTTAAGGTTTGTTTCTGTAGTTGGAAGTTAGTGAGCTCTCCACTCTGGAGGCCCGAAATTTTGATGGTCACTGTGTAGATTCCCAATTTAATTGTGTGCCACCCTATTAACATATTTATTGTATTTGTGTGCTCTTTTACTTGATTAATAAGCACTATATGCAATACTTCTGGCTTATAAGATAAATGGTAGTTGTCCAACTATGCCATTTATGTGCAGGACTGAAACAAGAAAATGTAAATGTGTCAAGCTGAAAATGGTGCGTCCAATACATATGATACACTGAACTGAATACATATGATACACCGGACTGAACAACATCTGTAAGAACGATTGGCAGGCGGGCGCGGCGAAGCGCGCCGGCCCATCTAGTAGAGATGAAAGCTAGCATGTAACGGCTAGCATGCAACGGTTGGGCCTAACGGTCGGCTCAGTTTTTAAATATTTTTCCTATGCACCGAACGGACAACTTCTGTTCTATTCCTTTGTTTTTTATTCCTATGGGTTTGCTCTTTCCACACAATCCTATTCCCGTACGGGTTATTTTTCCTTTGGTTTCTACACCCATAGGCAATTTAGACACGAATAACCTAAAGATGGAACAAATGTAAAAAATAAACTTCTGGCGAAAATATTTCACGGGGCTAACCCCTTTTTGCCGCGCCGTTCACGGTGGCGCGGCAGAAGGTGGTGCGGCGCCACTGCCAGTGGCGCGGCACTGGTTGCCACGTAGGCACGGCGGGCCCCGCTCTGTAAGTGCGGCGCCACTGAGGGTGGCGCGGCTGTAGCTTCTGCGGCGCCATGCTGAGTGGCGCCGCACTTTCGAATTAGGTTAACCGGCCCGAGCTGGCCTCCTCCCTCACTTCTTTCCTCACCTCCTGCTGTGTGGCGGCTGCTCTCTCTCCCCCTCTCAATCCTCCCACCCAAAACCACCCAAATCGAAGCTTTTCTTCGTGGATTTTGCCTTTCCCAAGTCTCCTAAGGTACTCTCCATCATTTCCCATTCATTTGACCCATTGGAATTTGCATTTTTGTTGTTGAATCCCCAAATCTTGGAAACCCTAGAAATATTGATTCACCAAAATTGCAATGTTGATTCTTGTTAATTTGGTCAATGTTGGCTTGTATGATGTGTATGAAGTATTTTAGTGTAGATTGGTAGGTTAGGGTTAGGGTTTGTGAGGTTAGGGTTTGTTGTTATGGCAGGGTTAGGGTTAAGGGTTTCTTGTTATGTTAGGCGGTTTGGGAGTATGATGTGTTAGTAAATATTGGCATAGGTACTTATTAATTTTTTTTACCTTATTGTTGTTATACCAAATATAGGTATGGCGAGAATTGTTCATGTTCATCATGTTGACAAGGAAGCATATTTGAAAGGCAATATAGAGCCCGACCCGGATGAGCTTGACTTGGTGTTCGAGCGTACTCCTACGTACGCCGAGGTCTTGGAACAAGTTAGGATAGAGTTGAATTGGATGGACCCTAGTGATGTTGTTGAGTTGGAGGGTAGGCACAATGCCGGATTTGGCATGCACTTCCGTTGGAAGATAATGCGTATCAACTCCGAGCAACGTTGGGGTGCATACAAGGAGGTGGTGGCCGAATCTCTCGACAAGGCTCTTGAGTTATTTGCCACCAAAAAGATTGGTGGTACTTTGCATGTGGACTTGAACCGGAGTGCCTCCCGGGTTGATGCTAGGAATTCTCCACCGAACCACCAAGAAGAAATGACGGATGTAAGGCCAATTTCAAAGGAGGACGAAGCATTGGAAGAGGAGGATGATGAGTGCGGGGATGATGAGAATGATATTGAGCTTCATGACCACAATGTTGGAGATTTGGATATGTACTATACGCAAGAAAACATGGACCATGACATCCCGTACTCGCGATGCTATGCATCGGACTCGGATGACGATGGTCCCGAAGAAGAAGTTGATGAGGAAGGGTTCATGGCCAATGAGGCCGAAGTCCACGAGAAGGTATTGGGGCGAGATCATCGGATACCATTGTTCCGTGATCTTAGTCTCGCAGATGAAGCCACGGTTGACGGCGGCGAGGGTATAGTGCTTGGACCAAGGCCTACTTCTTACCGGGATGGCAATCACGAGAGTAATGGTATATCGAAAGGCTTGATGTTCAAAACCTTGCTGGAATTTAAACAATGGATCAAGGACTTTTCGGTTAAGTATCATCGTCCCTATACGATGCTTCACTCAGACGTGAAGAAGCGTTACACTGTTAAGTGCGAGGATGATGGATGTCCTTGGATTGTGCGTGCAAGACCATGGAAGGGAGGACCCGATTGGCGCATAACAAGTTGTGTACCAACTCACATGTGTCGCGGAAAGAGGGTGGATGGCAAAGTAGTAAAGCACGATCACCGACAACTCACCTCCGAGTTCATCGCATATAGACTTTCCAACCAAATCTCGTCACTTCCAACAATGAGCATCAAGACAGTCATGGAGCTTGTGAAAGCTCTCTTTCACTATGATGTCAAATACGGCAAGGCATGGAAAGCAAAGCAAGCTGCATTCAGGATGTTGTATGGTGATTGGGAAGAAGCATACAATCGAATTCCTCGGTTGTTGTTAGCAATGGCCGACGCAAACCCGGGCATGGTTCATGTGGTAGAGCCTTATGGACAGGAAACAAGGATTTACAATGGAAGAACTGTCCAAGTATTTGGCCATGCATTTTGGGCTTTCCAGCAATGCGTGAAAGCTTTCGAGCATTGTAGACCGGTAATCTCCGTTGATGGCACATTTTTGACTGGGCAATATAGGGGGACTCTCTTGGTTGCAATAGCAAATGATGCCAACAACCGTTTGGTTCCTTTGGCATTTGCTTTCGTTGAGGCGGAGAACAACAATAACTGGCAGTGGTTTTTTCACCTTTTGAGGACCAAGGTATTACCGCCACAAAGGGAAATTTGTGTCATCTCAGATCGACATCAAGGAATTCTCACAGCGGTAAATATTGACATTCCAGGGCATGCTCCTTTGCACCATAGATGGTGCATGAGGCATTTCTGTTCAAACTTCTATAGGGCATGTGGTAGCAAGGAGTTGACCGATGATCTTCAAGATTGTTGTCTCGCTTTCACTGACCGGAGTTTCGCAAACTTGTACATCAAATTGACCTCAAACAGAAAGCTCGATGCTAAGGGTCAAGCATTTCTCAATAGGCACATCCAAGATAGAACAAAGTGGGCAAGAGCCTACGATGAAAATGGTCGGAGGTATGGTCAAATGACAAGCAATATGGTAGAGTGCTTCAACAAGGTGCTCAAGGGTGTCCGTGCATTGCCCGTGACGGCAATTGTGCGATACACATTCGACAAGTTGAATGAGTATTTTTTGAAGTACTCAGATGAAACGGAAAGGCAGATTGTGGGAGATAATACGCAAAACCACAAATACAAGTACCCACCCAAAGTTGACGAGTGGATGACATTTCAGTCTCGTAAGGCAGATTCTGAAGTTGCCACCGTTTATGATAACGAAGAGCTCATTTATCAAGTGAACGAGCCCGGAGGAACCACGACCGACGGTGTCCAACACGGAGGCCGAGCATTCAAGGTCTCGCTAAGGAATTGCGAGTGCACATGTGCGAGGCCATCTTTGGTCCATCTCGCTTGCTCGCATTTGCTAACGGCGGCTCGGGTGCATCATTTGGACTACAATCACCCTCTCACCGTGAGAGAGTCAGAGTTCTCCATCACGATGACCAAGAAAACATGGGCTCCTAGATTTAACCCATACCTAGACTAATCACAGTGGCCCGAGTATCATGGAATCCAACTATGGCCCCATCCGTCATGGAAGGTTGTTAAACGTGGAAGACGTCAGACAAAGCGTTTTAGGGGCGACATGGATGGATGGGGTCGTGGTGGTGCGAGAGAATCAGGAAATGACCAATTTCAAGAGCCATGTGATAGATCTCGTTGTGGAAAGTGCAATGGTAATGGACACAATGCTAGGACATGTACCCAAAGGAAAAGAACAAAGAGAAATGACCCGAACACAAGCCAACCTATGAGTAGCCAACAAGGAGGTCCAAGCCACCAAGGTGGTCCAAGCCAACAAAGGAGTACCCAACAAAGTGTTGCAAGCCAACAAAGTGGGCCAAGCCACCAAGATGGTCCAAGCCAACAAAGGAGTACCCAACAAAGTGGTCCAAGGCACCAAGATGGTCCAAGCCAACAAAGTGGTCCTAGTCACCGAGGTGGTCGAAGCCACCAAGGTGGTCCAAGCTATCGTAATCCTAGGCAACAAAGAGGAAGACAACTAGGTCTTAGAGGAGTCCGTGGTGGTGTAAATCAAACTAGTATGATAGGATATCTACAAGGACCATTTCCGTATGTACTTCTATTTTGTGCTCTACAATTTCTAAATTTGAGATAACATTTTACATATTGTCTTTACTAACTTTTATCTCTACTCTTATTCTAGGTATGGCGGGGAGTCAAGCCAACAAGGAGGGCGATCAGACCTTCAATGAGTCTTGGAGGAAGGTGATGGAGATGGATGCGGCTGAGAGGAAGAAGAAAGAGGCAACACAAATAAAGATGGAAGAAGAGCAACAATTGAGGATTCGTGAGGAAAGAATGAGGAGAGAAAGAGAAGAGCAACGTCAAAAGGAGCTTGCGGAGGGGGTAATAAAGAGCATTCGTGAGTACGATGAGATAATGAAGAGAGCCTATGATAAGATAAGCAACATGGAAGTAGAGAGGAAGAGGGAGAGAAAGGTGAGGGGGACGGGGCATAGCTCAACTCAAGGTCACAAGGAGGACGAAGATGTTTCCAATGAGGCTTGGAGGAGAGTGAAGGAATAGGATGCAGCCAAGAAAGAGGAAGAAAGAAAGAGAAAGAAGAGAGAGGAAGCTGAGAAAGAGGCAGCGAAGTGGGAGGAGGATTGGAGAATGCGGCGGGAACATATGAGGTGGCAAGAGATGCAGCGCACCAAAGCACTTAAAGAGAAGAAAGAACGAGAAGCGCGTCTTAAGAAGGAGCGCGAGGCTGTTTGGGCAGCGCACCTAGAAAGGGAGGCCGCAAGGATAAAGAGGGAGAATAAGGAACTATTTGAGAGGGTGGCTGCCGAGGCGCGTGCCATAAGGGAGGAGAAGGAAGAAGAAGAGAAGAAGAGGAAGGCCATGGCGAAGGCGAAGGCAAAGGGACCATGCTTGAGCGAATAGAGCATTCGTGAATTTGGGCATGTATTGAACTATTGCATGTGAACCTTGTGTGAACCTTGTCATTTAGAACTATTTGCTTCCATTTCGAACTATTTGTGAACCTTGTGTGAATCGAACTATGTGTGAACCTTGTTTGAACTATTTGCAAATCTTTATATTATTTTGTGAACCTTGTCATTCATCAATATTTTTGGAATTTTAAGTGCCAGGCGTTGCTTGTGAGTTTCTGGTAATTAGGACTCAACTTTGCCAACATTTGTCTTCAAAAGTTGCCAGGCTAGCCGCGCCTGGCGTTGCTGTCGCCTGTGCCGCGCCATGCCCCACGGCGCTGCAGCGCTGCCGCGCCACGCGCCACGGCGCCGCACCGCTGTCTGCCACGCCTCGCGTTGCTGCCGCTGTCTGCCGCGCCTCGCGTTGCTGCCGTGTCTGCCGCTGGCGCCGCACGCCTGCCGCGCCACGCCCTGTGGCGCCGCACCTCTGCCGCGCCACACTCAGTGGCGCCACAGGCCTGGAGTAGCATACAACAGACCAAGTCCATATTGGCAAACATGCTCAAAATCAAGCTCAAACTCAAAATCACAAACACAAGGTCATATATCACAAACACACACTCATATTTCAAATTCGAACATCATATCAGCAGCTTGCTTCTGGATCTCCGTGCGCTACCATGTAAATGAATATGTCAAGAAACAGGTGGCAAGTGGAGATAGTAGTGAGATTACAAAAAGAAGAACAAGCTTACCACAAAGTTAATCGTGGAAGCAAAAGGGACTTGGCGCCCTTCTCTGACAAGCTTATTGTAAGCAAGATTGCCAAGCTTGTCGAACGGCAAAGGTTCTTCCAAAATGTCTTCCGTGTAGGCATCCGGAAGAAGCTGCAAACGAGTCCTTGGTTGAAACCAACGGAGATAGTTGTTGAAAGCAACATCAGAATGGTCCGCTATATTAATTCCTTTTGCCCGCGTAGCCTCCGCCACACGTTGTTCAAATGTCCTGATATGCTTCTTGTAAATATTGTGCCAATCCATCTTCCTATATTTGATCCTGTCATAGCTGCATATTAAAATAGCACACTATCAACAAACAAGAAGTACATTATAAAATAGCGGAACGGCGGAAATAGGATTCATACCGGTGAAGCATACGATCCGTGTCCTCATACATCGGCGGGTACTCTTAAAATAAACCAAACTGCCGCATAACCCGCTGCATCAAGTGAAACTCAACAGCCCACATGCATATCAACGGGCAACGCATATACCAAAGATTTCTTTCCGCCGTGTAACTCGGGTTAAGCTGCCAGGCAGCGTCACCGAAAGAATATCCACGACCATATGGTTTCCATATCACCTAAAACGTGCCCAATAATGAAGATCCTACATACCAAAAAATGAGAGAGTGAGGGAATAGAGTTTTTTACCTGCTCAAGGACAAGGTTGTCAAACTCGTTGGTGTATGCTTGATACGCTAATTGTGGGTCAGAAGTAAACTCAGAATGGACGTCCCAATAGTAAGCCCATGTGGGAAACCGGTAGGGGTTGTTACCATCCAGATATTCATTCTGCTCAGATAGTTTCAGCCGTCCAACAGGGAAGCATTCCCAACTCCACACCGAAAGAAGAAGCAGCGGACCACCAATACAAGAGTCCACATCTGTCCTACAACAAGCATCGTCAAGCTGCACATGGTATGAAAGCAAACATCAATAACAAGAATGTAGCCAAAATGGAGAGTAAATGTATGGAGTGGACAAAACAACTCATTACCTGATGGTACAACCAAGCCAAAGCTGCAGTGCCCCAGCTCCACTTCCTATCCATAATGGTGAGCGCCTTCAGCCAATGCCAGTGCGCGGTCTTGCCACTAGCGTTATTGAACAGAGTCCGTGTGATCACATACCACACGTACACGCGGGCGTAGATCTTGATGATATCCTCATCGGCATCCTCAGGGTAGGTATTGAAGTTATCTGAGATCCATTTGAAAGTAGCCCCGGCGGCGACCCTCAACTTTACTCCATCCTTGTTGAGAGTATCCCCGGGGCACTTCCAAATAAGATCTACCATCTTCCCGCGCCAATCATCACAGGATGTATCGATACAAAGAGGAGCCCCCTCGATGGGGAGCGCAAGTATCATCGCCATGTCCTCTAGCGTGACCGTCATCTCGCCGGTCCGGAGGTGAAAACTGTGGGTCTCCGGCCTCCACCGGTCGACAAGCGCGGTGATCGCGGCAGGATTCATGTTAGGTGTCCACCGGGTGACCATATGGATGAATGGTAGAAGCCCAAGATTTTGGATGTAGGGGGTGTACCGCTCATTGTAGATCATCGGCGTTGCCGATATCTGGTGGTACCTAAGTCGCAATGGTCCAAGAAGCTGCACACACACGAGCTTCATTGTCACATATCAAATCAAGCATACCAATATTACATTGAGTAATTGGTTTTTTAATTACCTTCTTCTTCTCGGTAATCATATAGGCACGGTGACGAACATCAACTTCATCCTCGAGAATGCTTTCATTGTTTAACTCCTCCATCCTAAACAATCCGACTATAATGTGAGCATATATGCACATAAGTCATACAATTCTTCTACAACAATTCATCTCCGAAAATTCATCTACAACTATACAATTCATCTAAAATTAACTTCAACTATAAAATTCATCTACAACTCATCCAATTAACATATATGTGAGCATATATGCACATAATCAAACAATTAATCTACAACAAATCCATATAATATGCAAATAATATTTCTACTAATTTCATACATATTATGAAGCACACAAATTGCACATCACAAGTAATCTAAAATTGCTAGTTAAATAACAAGCTACATAAATCAAACACACAAATCCATCCATTTGAATCTACCATACAAGTCCACCATACAAATCAATACAAATCCATCCATCACTAACTAGGATTCCCAAATCCATTGAAAGTGTAGATGGTCTAACCTAGAGGGGGGGGGGGGTGAATAGGTTTCTACAAATTTTACTTTTCTTTTCACTAGTTTTAGGCTTTGCGGAATATAAGTGTGAGCCTAACAACTAGGTGAACAACCTATAAGATGCTATGCAAAGTACTTCAAGCACGAAGGCTATCACAAAGGTAAAAACACAAGTAAAGGAACTCGGATAGAAATAACCGAGGCACACGGAGACGAAGATGTATCCCGATGTTCACTCTCTTGGGAGAGAGCTAGTCACCGTTGGAGAGGTGTGAATTCCCACGAAGGGTACTCAAGCGCCACGAAGGCTCACCTTCTTCTCCTTGAGCCTCCTCCACGAAGTAGGAGCCCAATCACTTGTGGTAGACCTTGGGGTGGTCTCCAAACCCTCACAAACTTTCCCGAAGCAAATCCACAACCCGGAAGCTTCCGGGCGACCTAGCACGCCTAGGGTTTCCCAACAAACCCAAGAGTAACAAGCTACTTGATGAACTTGAGGAGGGATCACTTTTGGCTTGGTGGAAATGTAGATCGAGACCTCCTCTCTCGATTCCCCAAAGGAATTAGGGTTTGGTTGGGGGGAATGAGAGATCTCAAGGAAATGTGGAGCTCAACAATGGAGGAGAGAGAAAGTGAGGAACAAGAGCTCTTTTTCGTGCAAAAGGTATCCCTTGGAGAAGAAGGGGGGCTTATAAAGGCCCCCCGAAAAGTGACCGTTGCAACATCAGGATGTCACTCCGGAGTGGCCCGGAGCAGTTCCGGCCACTGCTCCGGCCTGCCCGGAGCAACTCTGGCAAGTGCTCCGGAGCAGAGTGGAAGCACGCCAGCTTCACTGCTCCGCCCGGAGTACGGTCCGGAGCTGCTCCGGCCGCTGCTCCGGCCTGGCCCGGAACAGCTCTGGGGGGTACTCCGGAGCAAGGCTGAAAGCCTGGCAGCTTCACTGCCCCGCCCGGAGTACGGTCCGGAGCTGCTCCGGCCGCTGCTCCGGCTGCGGCAGAAGGACACAGGGACAGAGCACACCGGATTTCTTCGACTCGACAAGAGGTGGAAAACAAGGAAAAGATCATCCTCAGCAAGTTCATCATGAGCCCCTCTTAATAGTGCGGCATACCTACGACTCAAATACAAACCGGAAAAACGGAGTAAGCCGACTCTTTTCTTCTTTTTGAATTGGGGGGGTCTCCTTCCTTTCACCATCAAGAACACAAGGGACTAAATCTGAGAAATAAACTTGAAGATTATATTAGTACCATAAGTAAGTGTCATCATCACCAAAATAAATATAAGGGCAAAATGCCCTAACAATCTCCCCCTTTTTGGTGTACGATGACAACTAGGATTAGAGTTCTCAAGATATAGAAATAAGAGCAAACTCCCCCTAGCTCACAAAACACTTATACCAAGATATAATAACAACAATAGTAAAGACATGGCATAATGACAAGTTAAAGGATAGCATGGAGATAGAATCATAAAACATCACCATGCATAGATACGGGCTTGTCCACACATACCACCACACGGAGGTCCAACATAAAACCAAATCCAGCAATTGAGTACACAAGTCAATTAAGCACGAATAAACACAAAATATGTGACTTGTGGCTCACACGAAATCCAACTAAAAGGAGAACTCTACTTCCTTCTCCCCCTTTGGCACCGAAGCACCAAAAAGGAGAAAAAAAGAGTAGACAAGGCATCAAAAACATCACTCATCATGAGTCGAACCACCTGCTTCACCACCATGAGGACCACCTTGAGGATCAACATTAGAGCCACCAGCTCCGCCGGGAGCATAAGCTGAAGCAGAACCAAAACCAACATCAGAACCACCTCCATGGCCACCACCAAAGAAGGAGAACCAATCAGCATCGGTGACATCGGGCAACGGAATATCAACAAAGGCAGAGGGAGCCAACTCAGGAGGATCCGCCTCAGAAGTGAGACCCTGAGCTCGGCGATCAGCATTCTGAAGGCGACGCCCTTCCTTGGCAAACTCTCTGGCATCATGACTATAGGCACGGGCATCACGGCAAGTGGCAAACAAACTCCGAAAGAAAGCAGCTACTCCCCCTCTCTGTGGGGGAGCTGAAACACGCGGTCCAGTGGAGGGACCGGCCTGAGACTGAGGATCATGGCGCCTCTTGCTGCCATGCTCAAGGGGCCGAGAGACACCAGACGGACGAGGGCGGGGCTGAACAGAAGCAGCATACTCAGGAGGAATGGGCCCCGGCACAACAGTGGGGGTGTGAAGCTCATGAGAGCCCAACCGGCGTCCAGACATAATATCATCCCAATGCTCGCTAGCAGCAGACATGAAGAACCGGTGAAGATAAGGAGCATAAGCAGGCGACCGTCTCTCGATAACTCCATTTTGAATCTCCTTCCAAATAAAATCAATACCATCAACAGGGCGAATGTTGTCAGGATGAGCAAGGCGCAGGACGTTGACCATGTGGCCTGGAATAGCAGAGTAGTCGCCCGCCTTCTGACAGATAGTATCCTTAAGCACATAAGCAAGCTGGCGATAAGCGGGATACATAGTGCCTATCATACCCGGCTTGCTCCTCTTGTCAGCGGGGTAGCAAAACATGAGATCTTCCTTAGGAGCAATCAGCTGAGCATGCATATTCTCATGCTCAAACCAGCTAGAACCGCCGAGAGCAGTAACAAAGGCTAACTTGGTGCTTGAGATCTTGTGATTGCCACACATCCAAGTAATATCAACGGGCCCACTCTTGTGGTAGTAGACGGTGCAATAAAATTGTTGCACAAGCTCAGGACAATAGTCTTGGTTGAAACAAGCAAGGCTCCAAAGACCCAAACCTTCCAACAGGCGACGAAGGAGAGGAGCGTCGGAATCCCCATGAAGATGCATCCAGTTGGTGTTGAGGGACTTGGCACGAGCAATGGTAGACCGCTTGGACAAGGAGAGATAAACATCTTGCATAATCTTTGATTGAACTTTGGTCCAAAACCGATGGTCTTCATGATTCTGACGAGAGCTAAAGCGGTACGGATTCAACCGCCTCAAAGCACGCCACTTGCGAATTTGCATGTGGCGAATGTTCTCCGTGGGAACACGATCAACCTCCCAACCATCCTCACCAATTTCAGTTTCTTCTTCAGCAGCAGCCTCATCCTCAATCTCAGCACCATCAAACTCAACACTGTCAGAACTAGCATCCTCATCTTCATCATCACTAGTTGCACTGTCAAGCTCACTCGTAGTGCACGGACGACTGCCACCAACACGGCCTCGTCCTCTCCCCAAAGGAGTCTGGGCCTTCACACGGCCACTGGCACAAGCTGCAGGGGGAAGGGGCTTCTTAGAAGTCCGAGAAGGCAGCACTCTGGACTCGGGCTGCTTGAGTATAGGTCTCCGCTTCCGGCGGGCTTCACGAGTCTCAAGGCGGTCATCACTGTCACCCGAGTGCGACGACATGGTCCTCCGAGCCCGAATCCGGCGGAGGAGGGGGGGGGGAGTGGAGGCGGCGGGGGCGGCTGGGGTGCTGGGGGGCGGCGGCAGCAGCTGAGGTGGCGGCGGCTAGGGCTGTGGCGGCGGTGGCGGCGGCTAGGGCTGTGGCGGCGGTGGCGGCGGCTA
Organism: Dactylis glomerata; assembly: GCA_007115705.1. NCBI lineage: Eukaryota > Viridiplantae > Streptophyta > Magnoliopsida > Poales > Poaceae > Dactylis > Dactylis glomerata. The sequence continues at coordinate 1,961,908 of QXEO01001356.1, forward strand.
GGGCTAGCGCGGCGGTGGCGGCGGCTAGGGCTAGCGCGGGGTGGGTGGAGAAGGCAAATGAGGAGGAGATGGCGCGGGGTGGATGAAAAGGAGACTGGACCACCCCGACCCTTAAGGGACTGGTCACGCCGGAGTGGTCCGGAGCTGCTCCGGGCTGTGCTCCGGGCTGATCCGGAGCAGAATCCGGAGCTGCTCCGAGCTGCTCCGACGTGGCCAGTGGACTTAAGAGATGTCCGAAACAAGTGGCACGCACAAAAATCAGTAAAAACACATCCTCTCATGCCCAAAAAGAGAAAATGCTAAATAACAACAAGGATCAAGGGACATGATGAGAACCTTAAGGAAAAACAAACTTCAAATAAATGGACCAATAAAAACGGAGGCAAATGAAGGGCGGGGGATGACTCCCCCTATGTTAAGCACAAATGTCATGGCACCGCGAAGATAAATCCTAGGGCCCATATCATGACATTGAGTCTATTGATGTTGCACACATAGGTACGCATTATGCCAAGACATGGCAAAATGACTCGCCCTACATGTGCGGTGTTTCTAAGCTAGACACAAGATAAATGTGAGATTGCAAGCAAGTAGATCAATCCAAGTTTTTAGGATCAAGAATACCGAGTTCATTCCTTAGCTCAACAAACCGGGCCTCATCCAAAGGTTTCGTGAAAATATCCGCCAATTGGTGATTGGTGCTCACATGAGAGAGAGCAATATCACCCCTTGCGACATGGTCACGTAGGAAGTGGTGGCGAATGTCGATATGTTTGGTGCGGGAGTGTTGGACGGGGTTATTGGCGATCTTTATTGCACTTTCATTGTCGCATAGAAGAAGCACCGTACCAAGAGACACACCATAGTCTTTCAAGGTTTGCTTCATCCACAACAATTGAGTGCAACAAGATGCCGCGGAGATGTATTCGGCTTCGGCGGTGGATAGGGAGATGGAGTTTTGTTTCTTGGACGACCAACTCACCAACGACCGGCCAATAAATTGGCAAGCCCCGGAGGTCGACTTCCGGTCAACCTTATCACCGGCCCAATCGGAATCCGAATAGCCCACAAGATCAAAGGTTGACCCCTTTGGATACCAAAGCCCGAGAGTAGGAGTATGAACAAGATATCTTAAAATCCGTTTGACCGCCACAAGGTGGCACTCCTTAGGAGCGGATTGAAAACGAGCACACAACCCAACACTTAGCATTATGTCCGGCCTAGAAGCACAAAGGTAGAGAAGGGATCCAATCATGGAGCGATATACCTTTTGATCCACCGGTTTCTCACCTTCACCAAGGTCAAGTTGCATTTTGGTTGGCATGGGGGTTTTTGCACTCTTGGCCTTGGTCATCTCGAAGCGGGTGAGCATGTCCTTCACGTACTTCTCTTGAGAGATGAAGGTTCCTCCTTCAAGTTGCCTCACTTGAAAACCTAGAAAGAACTTCAACTCCCCCATCATGGACATCTCGAATCTCTGTGTCATCAATTTCTCAAAAGCTTTGTTATGTTTTTCGTTAGCCCCACCAAAGATAATATCATCAACATAGATTTGGCATATAAACAACCCACCCCCTTTAACCCGCTTGGTGAAAAGGGTGGAATCTACCTTTCCAATTTCAAAACCGTCCGTGAGTAGAAAATCCCTAAGATGCTCGTACCAAGCACGTGGAGCTTGCTTGAGACCGTAGAGCGCCTTATGGAGTTTATACACACGATTTGGGAAATTGGGATTTTCGAAACCCGGGGGTTGAGCAACATATGCCTCCTCTTTCAGGGGGCCATTAAGAAAAGCACTTTTAACATCCATTTGATAAAGCTTGAAATCATGGAAAGAAGCATAAGCAAGCAATAGACGAATAGCTTCAAGACGAGCAACGGGCGCAAAGGTGTCCTCAAAATCCATACCTTCTATTTGAGCAAACCCTTGCGCCACTAACCTTGCCTTGTTCCGGGTGACGACTCCATTCTCGTCTTGTTTGTTCTTGAACACCCACTTGGTGCCAATCACATTGATCCTATGGTCCTTGGGCCTCTCAACGAGAGACCACACCTTGTTGCGGGTGAAGCATTCCAACTCCTCTTGCATAGCATTCACCCAATCCGGATCTCCCAAGGCTTCATGTACCTTTTGAGGTTCAAAACTAGACACAAAAGCATGATGGCCACAAAAGGTGGCAAGCAAAGCAAGTTGTCTACGAGTTGAAACTCCCTTAGAAATATCACCAAGAATCTTGTCGACTTGAAGATCACTAGCCTTGGTGGCGGCCTTGATGCGCCTTTTCAAACCATCATGACCAACAAATTCTTCTTGTGGCTTGTCTTGGTCATGACCATCTTCTTGAGCTTGATCTTGAGAGGAGTGTGGATCTTGATCATCTCCTTGATCTTGCTCATGAGGTTGAGGGCTTGGTGGATGATCTTGGGCTTGCGTCTCCTCTTGAGAATCTTGTTCCACTTGGAATGGTGATGAAGGTTCTACTTGAGTTGAGCTAGGCTCCACTTGAGTTGACCTTGAATCTTCTTCATGAGGAAGGTCTTGGTATTGAAGAACTTGATCTTCACTAGGCAAGATGTGACCAACTCCCATAGACTTGATGACTTGAGAAGATTCTTCATAACCTACATCACTTGGAACAACTTGCTCCACTTGGGAGTCATTAAATTCCTCGAAAACCACGTCACAAGATACTTCAACACATCCGGAGGATATGTTGTAGTATCTATAGGCGTGGGAATCGTCCGCATAGCCAACGAAAATACCCTCGATTGTTCTAGTTTCGAATTTACCAAGTCTTTCCTTTTTGTTCTTGACGAAGCACTTGCATCCGAAGACGCGGAAGTAGGAGACATTGGGCTTGTTCCCGGTGAGGAGCTCATAAGGCGTCTTGTTGTACACCGGGCGGAGGAAGAGACGGTTGGAGACATGAACCGCGGTGGCAATAGCTTCTCCCCAAAAATTATGGGGAGACTTGAACTCATCCAACATGGTTCTTGCCATTTCAATGATCGTCCGGTTCTTCCTCTCCACCACGCCATTTTGTTGAGGGGTGTACAGAGCGGAGAACTCATGCTTGATCCCCTCTTCACCCATGAAGTCATTCATGGCGTAGTTCTTGAATTCCGACCCATTGTCGGTCCTTATGGTCTTGATCACTTCTTCAAAAGTACGTTCCGCTTGCTTGGCGAACTTGGTGAAGAACTTGTGGGTCTCATCCTTAGACTTAAGGAGGAACACCCATGTATATCTTGAATAATCATCCACGATGACAAGACCATATCTACTACCCCCAAGGGAGTCGTAGGTGGATGGCCCGAAGAGGTCCAAGTGAAGGAGCTCCAAAGGCCTTGTCGTTGAGATCACGCTCTTGGCCGGATGATTCTTCCCAAGTTGCTTCCCGGCAACACATGCACTACACACACGATCTTTTTCAAATGTTACATTGGTTAGTCCAACAACATGTTCACCCTTTAGGAGTCGTTTGAGATTTCTCATGTTGACGTGGCCTAGCCGGCGATGCCAAAGCCAACCCTCGTCAACCTTGGCAATGAGACATGTTGAGGAGGAACTGTTCTCTTTCGAGAAATCAACCACGTAAAGGTTGTCCTCAACATGCCCAACACAAACCAATTTGAGATTATCACTCCTAAAGACTTTCACATGATTATAAGTAAAATAGCAATCATAACCAATGCTTGCAAGATGACGTATTGAAAGGAGATTATAGCCAAGGGTGTCGACAAGCATGACATTCTCAAGAGACAAGTCCTTTGAGATTGCCAACTTGCCTCGACCCAATACCTTTCCTTTTGAGTTATCTCCAAAGAGGATGCATTGTTTTGAGTTAACATCTTCAACGAATTGCTCAAGCACCTCTCTTCCTCCGGTCATATGATTAGTGCACCCACTATCAAACAACCATTTCGGTCCACCGGAGGAATAGCCCTACAAAATCAATTCTTGGGTTTAGGAGCCCATTGTGAAATGGGACCCCTAGCATTAGCAACAAGAGATTTAGGTACCCAAATAGAGTACCATCTATAAGCATAACCACCACGAGGACCAACATATCTAGCAACAACATTCCCATCCGTGTCCTTACACAACACATACGATGGGTTGGTGTTTCCGGCAAAGCTATGGTTGGGATTGCCCCTATTGGCATTCCTTCCCATAGGCACATTCTTACCATTACCATTCCCATTGTTCCCTTCTTTCACAAAGATGATCTTCTTGGGTGGAGGAACATAATTGTTGTTGTTGTTCCTTGGAATATAACCAAGGCCTTGGCCACGAGGTCTCTCCTTTTGTTGAGCAAAGAGCTCATGAGGAGGTTTCCCAAGTTGTTGGGATGAGAGACGCTCTTTCTCAAGTTGAGCCTTCAACTTAGCATTCTCCTCAACGAGGATTGCTTGATCTAGAGAAGGGTTAGTAGCACAAGCTATATTCTCAACAATTATAGACACATTTGATGAACCTTGAACTTCCTTATGAAGAGCTTGAAGTTCCTCATATTTCTTGCTAAGTCTATTGAGCTCATCCTTGACTAGCTTGTTAGCCCGTTCAAGGTGCTCAAGATCCTTAATAAGAGAAGCATGAGCAACTTCAAGTTCCTTTTTGGAAGCATCAAGTTCTTGTGCCATTAGCAAGGTCTTATCCATAGCATCCAAGTCCTTAGTTTTATCAAGTTGATATGTTTCAATTTGATGAGAAAGAAGCAATCTAGTGTTCTTCTCCTCGGTTAGCTCTTGAACAAGGAGATTGAATCTCCGTTCCCCATCATCAACATGGGATCTCGCTTCCTCAAGGGACTCATTGCGTTGAGCAATAGTGTCCATCAAGTATTCGAAATGATCACGAGCATCACCACGAAGAGAACACATAGTTTTGTAAAGAGTGGCAAGAATAGTCTCCTCATCCATATCATCATTAATGGAACAAGAAGGTTGGGGCGAGGAGATCACCTTGGCCTCCTTTGCCATAAGGCATTTATGAGGAGTGTTCTTGGTGGAGCTCTCGTAGTCCTTGGTGTAGTCGTACTTGAATAGTGACCCGGGCTTGGCAAGGGCCAAGCCGGCCACTCCAACAACGTCCTCCTCGTCGCTATCTTCTTCATCAACATCGGAGGTATATTCAATACCCACAAGAGCCTTGACGTCCTTGAACTTGTTCTTGTTCCTCAAGTTGATTGGATTAGGCTTCAATCTTGGCTTGTCACCCTTTATGTACTTCGGCTTGTCTTGTCTCTTCTCATAGGGGCAAGTATCGGCGAAATGCCCCGGTTCATCACAATTGTAGCAAGTCCTTCTCTTCTCCTTGGGAACAAAGCTTCCTCTCTTCATGGAATGCTTCCCATACTTCTTGGCAAAGAAAGCTAGGTCAGTATCGAGCTCACTTGTTGAAGTCATCTCTTCTTCCTCTTCAAGATCTTCTTCAACTCTCTCTTCCTTGCTTGCTTCACGTGCCCTTGAATGAGTGACATTGGCCTTCAAGGCAAGGGATGGATTCTTGTTCATGGCGCGGACAATCTCCTTAGTCCTATTTGCCTTGGCAATCATATCATCATGGGCAACAAAATATCCAACAAGCTCATCCGCGGTCATCTTGCGACAAGGTTCCAAGAAGGTGACATTGAAGGCCAACTCCTTGTATTCGCAAGACACAATCTCAATGAACTTGTTCTTCACAAAGCTATCATTCATGTGAAAGCCATCATCAATGGTGTTTCCACCAAGAAGAATGATCTTCTCCTTGAGAGCTTGAAGTCTTGAGTAGGCACTTGAGACCGACTCTCCATCATTCATGCAAAACAAGTTCATGTCTTGTTTGGCGGCTTCATACTTGGTCTTTTGCATTGCCGATGTCCCATCAAACTTGACCGAGAGCTTCTCCCAAAGTTCCTTGGCGGACTCAATGCTTGAGACTTGATCATACACTTCACGCTTCAAGCTTTGACGAATCTTGTCAAGGGCGGTGGAGTTGAGTTGACAATCAATCCTCTCCTTGGGCGTCATGTGCTTCTCATCAACGGGAGTGAACCCATTTTCAACAACGCCCCAAAGCTCCACACAAACGCACCTGAGATGAGAACGCATGCAAGACTTCCAATAGGAATAGTTAAATTCATCAAGCATGGGGGGGGCACCGGAAGAAGGATTCATGTGAGGCATAGGCACGCGTTCGAGGGGATATTCATATGGCTTTGCATGGGAAGAGGGTCCATCGGGCTTAGGTGGATCATCCACCTTTGCCTTATCCGAGTTTAGGTTCTCCCTCGGAGCAACCTCAACAACCTCGGGAAGGACACTCTTAGCATCCAAAGCCGAGAATCTCGCTTCCAACGCGGCAAAATGTTCGTTGAGTTCATTGCGTTGCTTATCAAGCAACGCTTGGACCTCAACGGCCGTGAAGACTTTGCCTTCACCCTCATCCGTAGGTGAGACCATCTTACTCTTAAGGCGGTTAAGCCCTTAGAAAGAGCCCTTGGCTCTGATACCAATTGAAAGTGTAGATGGTCTAACCTAGAGGGGGGGGGGGTGAATAGGTTTCTACAAATTTTACTTTTCTTTTCACTAGTTTTAGGCTTTGCGGAATATAAGTGTGAGCCTAACAACTAGGTGAACAACCTATAAGATGCTATGCAAAGTACTTCAAGCACGAAGGCTATCACAAAGGTAAAAACACAAGTAAAGGAACTCGGATAGAAATAACCGAGGCACACGGAGACGAAGATGTATCCCGATGTTCACTCTCTTGGGAGAGAGCTAGTCACCGTTGGAGAGGTGTGAATTCCCACGAAGGGTACTCAAGCGCCACGAAGGCTCACCTTCTTCTCCTTGAGCCTCCTCCACGAAGTAGGAGCCCAATCACTTGTGGTAGACCTTGGTTTGGTCTCCAAACCCTCACAAACTTTCCTGAAGCAAATCCACAACCCGGAAGCTTCCGGGCGACCTAGCACGCCTAGGGTTTCCCAACAAACCCAAGAGTAACAAGCTACTTGATGAACTTGGGGAGGGATCACTTTTGGCTTGGTGGAAATGTAGATCGAGACCTCCTCTCTCGATTCCCCAAAGGAATTAGGGTTTGGTTGGGGGGAATGAGAGATCTCAAGGAAATGTGGAGCTCAACAATGGAGGAGAGAGAAAGTGAGGAACAAGAGCTCTTTTTCGTGCAAAAGGTATCCCTTGGAGAAGAAGGGGGGGCTTATAAAGGCCCCCCGAAAAGTGACCGTTGCAACATCAGGATGTCACTCCGGAGTGGCCCGGAGCAGTTCCGGCCACTGCTCCGGCCTGCCCGGAGCAACTCTGGCAAGTGCTCCGGAGCAGAGTGGAAGCACGCCAGCTTCACTGCTCCGCCCGGAGTACGGTCCGGAGCTGCTCCGGCCGCTGCTCCGGCCTGGCCCGGAACAGCTCTGGGGGGTACTCCGGAGCAAGGCTGAAAGCCTGGCAGCTTCACTGCCCCGCCCGGAGTACGGTCCGGAGCTGCTCCGGCCGCTGCTCCGGCTGCGGCAGAAGGACACAGGGACAGAGCACACCGGATTTCTTCGACTCGACAAGAGGTGGAAAACAAGGAAAAGATCATCCTCAGCAAGTTCATCATGAGCCCCTCTTAATAGTGCGGCATACCTACGACTCAAATACAAACCGGAAAAACGGAGTAAGCCGACTCTTTTCTTCTTTTTGAATGGGGGGGGGTCTCCTTCCTTTCACCATCAAGAACACAAGGGACTAAATCTGAGAAATAAACTTGAAGATTATATTAGTACCATAAGTAAGTGTCATCATCACCAAAATAAATATAAGGGCAAAATGCCCTAACATCCATCCATCAAAAACATTCATTTGAATCAACCATATCAATCCATGCATCACTAACTAGGATTCAAACTAGGGGATTAGAGAAGGGGAAGAGGGAGAAGAGCAAGGGATTGGAGGGAGAATACCTTGGTGAAGATCTTGAGGACACCACTTCTTCTTCTTGTTGGAGATTTAGAGAAGGGAAGGAGGGAGAAGAGTAGCCGCCGCCGCCGCCATGGATGAGGGAGAGAGAGGTGGGGAGGGAGAAGTGAGGGAGAGGTGGGCTGATCGGGCGCGGGCAGGGGTTTCTAACCCTAAAGTGCCGCGCCACTGCGGGTGGCGCCGCACGCTCACCTGCCGCGCCACTGCGGGTAGCGCCGCACTATCGCTATGGGTCCCGCCGTGCTGACGTGGCAGCTTGTGCTGCGCCACTGCCAGTGGCGCCGCACCTTCCTCAGCCGCGCCACTGTGAACGGCGCGGCAAAAAAAGGTTATTCGATTGAAATTGTTTCGCCGATGGTTTATTATTTACGATTGTATCAAGTTTAGGTTAATTTTGTCTAAATCGCCACACCCATAGTCCGAACAGAGCCTTAGAGTTGTCCAGTCACAAGCATATGTTTGGTTGAGGTGAATTGCCCATGTAGGGTGGGCTATGGAAATTTTGTGCCTTCACTCTGAACTTAGTTGGTTTCAAGATTATTACTCAATCAGTTCACTAGTACTAGACATTCTGGCAAAGCTAAAAACGTCTTATATTAGAGGTTGTATTATTTTTCTCCTCAAGATACTATGTAGAAAAGGCAAAATAAGAGTGCACTCGCTAATGTCCAACCCCTCTACTATGTTTTTCAAAGATTGAATTCAGTTAGCTAAGTTTCATTGTACACATTTCTATGTTTTTAGAATTTCAGCTGACTTGCTCTAAAAATATGAACACAATAAATTCCTCTTTCTTGGTTAAGCAAGCTAAATTCTCCATTTTTGGTGCTTTAACCACCAAATCAAATGTTTTGAAAGTGGTACCTCTATATTTGATGAACTGCACTACATGATTATATTACCTGCTATGGTGAAGTATGACCTCTGTTATTTGCTTTTAAGTCTTGTAAATTGACTTTTTTTTTCAGTTGCCCTTTTTGAGAGACAATGATTATGTCTCTATGATTTTGTTATCCTTTTGTTTAATTTCTTGTTGTTTTGTATGATATATACTCAAGCTTGAGTGGGTGCATTTTCTTGTTCCCTTCAAACTTATTTTCCTTAATTTACATGGTTTATTAATGTCTCTTGTGATACAAGCAAAAACTCTATCTATTCTTTTGGATCCTGTGGGCAGGGTTTCTGTTCAATCCTCGGCTGATTGACATGGCAAGAAGTCAGAACCCGTAACCAGATCTGCAAGCATCTGAGATCTTTTCGGTTTGTGAAGGTGAGATCCCATTGGCTAAATTAGGCATGAGGTTGCCTTATATCAAACCCTCTTCAATCAATTGCGTTCCTGAATATCTTGACAAATTTATATACCTAGAAAAGTTCTCCAAGTTTCCTTACTAGTCCAGGTATCCACGGGAATGAATGTTACTCTATTTTCTAGTCCGGCTGGATTTCCCTCGTGGCTCTCTTACTTCCTGCGAATCTTAGATATGCACTAGGAAGTTTGGCGCGGCGTCACGCCGCACCCTTGGCATTTAGATTGTTGGTTAAAATACTGTAGAATTATATAGATATTTGAGTAGCTAAAGTATCACAGATGTGTCTCATGTCAAAGCACAATTAAAATGACATAAAAGTGTTACGGTATAGCCATGGATCTGAATTATTTTATTCCCACCCATTTAGGTGATCGTTAGTGCGGATAAAAAACACCGGGTAATTATAAGGTAATGGAAAAGATAGAGTAGTATGATAGTAACACTACACAACAATAGCAGTGCCTCGAATGAGGCAGTTGTAGTTTCCGGAGTGAGGACAGTATGTTGGCTTAAAGAGGCGACATGCGGCAATTTTTTAGAACCGTAGAGAGGGCAATAGTATTTTCCTAATTAAAAGAGGCGACAGACAGTGGAGTATTTTTGTTTCTGGAGTTACTCTAAAAGAAGGCAACGGTACCTTTTTCATCTCAAAGAGGCGGTAGGGTAAGTATATGTTTCTATCACTGCTATAGAAGAAGATAGTAGTATTTTTTTCCAAGCAAAAGAGGTGGCTGACAGTGTAGTAAGTATATTTTTTCAAAGGTACCATGAAAGAAGACAATTAGACAATGAAATAACTATGTTTTTCCTAATCTATTGTAGAAGAAGGCATCAGTATTTTTCCTAGAAAAAAGAAGTCATGAATAATAAAGTAAGCCTATAGGACGACCGTACACTATTGTTTAAAAATAAGTGTTGAGAAATTAAAGTTGGAAATTTACCATAGGAAAGTTACTGAAGGCGATTAATAGAGAAGTTAGTGGCACTTTGTTGAATAAAAGAGGCGACCGATAAATGAGTATTTTGTTCCTCAAAGGTAACGTAGTAGAACACTGAACCTAGTTTAGAAGAAGACAACTATATTTGAGGAATTACTATGGAGATTATTGCTTGTGCACCGTTGTGGGAATACAACTGAGAAATTATCGCCGAGGACGTATGCGACGTTGAAGCATTATTGTCGCATAATTACTGTCGGTGAACTACTATTGACACTGAAGGTTTGTGTCAAAAGATTACTATCAAAGAATTACCTTTTGTAAATATTCATTTTTGAAAATCACTAAATTATTGGAAAAATATTGTAGCGCGGACAGTTCATGATATATCAGAAAATTATTGTTCATACTGTCGGTGAACTACTATTGACACTGAAGGTTTGTGTCAAAAGATTATTATCAAAGAATTACCTTTTGTAAATATTCGTATTTGAAAATCACTAAATTATTGGAAAAATATTGTAGCGCGGACAGTTCATGATATATCGGAAAATTATTGTTCATGTTATATCGGGAAACTACTATAAAAAATCAACCATAAAATTTTAAATAAATGTTGTTCAGAAAATATGGTTGGAGAATTGTGCATCATCATTGAAAAATTGTTGTTTTGTAATTATGGGCGGGGAATTAATGCGTAAGATGAAGAATTGCATTGAAAAATTACTGCTAGAAAATCACCGGTAAAAATATTGTAGCACATAATATTCGTGTTGTATCAGAAAACTATTATAAAAATATTAACAGCAAAATATACTGCAGTGAGATTTGTAGCGGCAAAAATTAGTATAATAGACTGTGTAGCGGACACAGTTTATTGATGCTATTTTGGTCATTGAATGAAATTTAACAGTCCAAATACTACATATACTGTTCATCTGTGCTTTGAGGGCATTAAAAAAACAACATAAAAATTGTAGCGGTGGTATCTAAAGATTTCTAGAAGATGGAAGCAAATACCAAGCAAACAATCAGAAATGGAGCACTGTAGATGCAATAGGTACTGTAGATGCATCTACAGGAAAAACACATACGTGGCATAGCTAATGAGCCTCTATTTCTCTTAACTTTTGTATATGTATGTATAAAAGTATTATAGCATATAATATTCATATTGTATCAGAAAACTACTATAACAATATTAACAGCAAAATATACTGCAGTGAGATTTGTAGCGGCAAAAATTAGTATAATAGACTGTGTAGCGGACACAGTTTATTGGTGCTATTTTGGCCATTGAATGAAATTTAACAGTCCAAATACTACATATACTGTTCATCTGTGCTTTGAGGGCATTAAAAAAACAACATAAAAATTGTAGCGGTGGTATCTAAAGATTTCTAGAAGATGGAAGCAAATACCAAGCAAACAATCAGAAATGGAGCACTGTAGATGCAATAGGTACTGTAGATGCATCTACAGGAAAAACACATACGTGGCATAGCTAATGAGCCTCTATTTCTCTTAACTTTTATATATGTACTAGGAAAATTAGCGCGGCGGCACGCCGCGCCCGTGGTATTAACTCTTGTTGATGTATATAGCTAGCCTTGATGCTGGTATGAACTTGAGTATTGGTTGGATGCGGACATAATATCCATATTATAAAGTAGCTAGTAGATATATTGACACTGGATTACATGGTGGATTAAGCTAACAGGACCAGTACTGGGACACCAGTAATACATTGATCATGATGCATTACAATATGGGTTCTAATTTATGCTAATGCTGACAGATAGAGCCTATATATTACACCAAGTTGAACGTACTTCCATTGATTTGATTCTACTGCTTCAGCTGCATTAGTTATGTCCGTCATTGTCTTCTGCACTGGAGAAGATTACAACGATCTCCTTCGGCACCATGAGGGCAAAGATAGTGCTGGTAATGAAGGGGGACTTATGACTCGAGCTCATCGCCTGGGGTACCTGTGGATGGCTTATTATGTAATTCAGAAGAGTAAAGATCTCTAAGGTAGTAATTGTGGTGACTCGGTGGTGACTGTACTGAAAATTACAAATGACTTAAAAGGAAAGCAGATGTCGGTGACTCATTTTTGACTGTACTCAAAGTTATCAATGAATTGCATTAAAAGAAAAGCATAGGCCTGAGCACTATGTACCATATATAGTAATATTTTTTAATAATTTCACAAAAGCAAGTTGCTAGAAACATAAAAGAATGGTTGAGACAATGTGCAAGTTACGAAGGTAGGAGTGCTACTGGAGAAATTGCTATAACAGTCGTTTGTTTATGACATGAGAAGGTAAAGTGTTGTTGCTAACTTGATACATTGTTTAGCACTGTTATACTCTATATTTAAATATCACATGTGAATATGAAGGCTTGAGCTAAGTTCGGTAGTGCAGAGGTGAAGTTCATTGTTGCAAGAAAAATATGTTACCCATGTGTATTCTTCGTTTCCTTCATTGGAAGCATTTTTATTTAACATGATGTTCTTGTAAAATCACATATATAAACACTTTAAATTCTGAAGCACATGCATACATCTAGAAAAAGACATGTGCACTACATGTTTCAATTTCTAGCTTTTTTCTATCCTAAGAGCCATGTCAAGATATTGGAAGCAAATGCATGAACGGAGGAGGACTAACCTCAAAAAGTCACCTCATGGTCCACAACAATTAACCCCAGCTTGTATACATACTGGCGTGTTTGGTAGCCGCTGTGTTTCCCAGATGTGGCCAATAAGTGCAAGGATTTTCCATTGAAAAGATTTGGGAACGTCTTTGATTAATGAAGTTTGCATGTTGCATTTCTTTTGATCTGCACATATAAGAACCTATTCAGTGCCACAACGCCGGACGAAGTAACAAAGATTAGAAAGGTACAATAACATTTACAGGGAAATTCTAGTTGTTGCAGGAAATGCATAAATAAAATAGAATGAAAAATTATAAAAAACATCAGTAGCGGATAACTAAAAGAGAAAAGGGAGAAGTAAAAAATTAAAGAAAGCACATCATGTAAAGCAATACTCCGATCTGAAGGACCATGCACTGCAGTAGAAAGGCAAAACCAGGAAGTTATTATCGGCAAACTGATGAGAACTAACCTAGCAGGATACCGTGGTGAAGAGGGAGTTAGCAGGATGCCGTGGTGAAGAGGGAGTTAGCAGGATGGCGTGACCAACCCAGAAGGGAGCCATCACACAAAAGCAGATCAAAGAAGACCTACATGCTTCTCCCCACCAATGCCACGACTCTCCTGCTGCCAGTTAGACAATATATGTAATATATCAATTCATTACTAAATTTAAACTTAAATCCAGACCTACAGGAGAGTAGACAAATCTAGATGTTTTACTACTGAATTCTCCAGCACAGAATATATAAATCTTGCAACCTTGCAAAGCAGGTCACTGTCACATTTACCTTCTTACTGTTTTAGAACTACAATGCTTACGTGGTGCAGTGGTATATTAGTGGCCGGTCTTTACTGTGATTTTACCTTCAAACAATCTTTTCTTTAAAAAAAACTATATTGCCGGTTCATGATTTTATTCAAAATACTTAATTGTGCTTGAAGTAGTGAAATTTACAGCAATTTATTATGAAAGCAGAAGCGAAGTGCACTGTTTGATGCTGATACATTTTAACTTATTAATGTAATAGATAATCAATAGAGGAGAGATTAAAGAAGCTTTTAGCATTATTAGCCCTTAACTAAATAACTTCATGAACTATGCAGGCAACATCAACATAATGAATAGCACTATTTCACTTATGTCTCCAAATTAACGGTTAGGAAACCGAGGTTATAAATGGCTCCAAACTATTAAGCATCGGAAGTCAGATTATTATTACAAAAACCCAGAACTCATCCGTGACCAAGTAGTCTATGTATTTTGATGATTAGGACAAAGAACTGATAAGTACTACCATTTACATAAAGCTATAACAATCTAAATCATACAGCAAGAACGCAACCTATATCAATTTAAGAATTTCTCAAAATAAGATATGGATTTTATTACACACGCACTCATCAAGCTGTCTTATAAAATATTTATAATATTGTCTACTCAAATTTGTAGCCAGACATCCTCATAAATTTTTTGAGATATGTATAATGAAGATACGGATGAAAAAACGCTAGGTAACTCACCTTGCATATTTTTTCCTTTTCAGGAAACTATAGGGACTGGACAGTCTCGGCTGCCCTGAAGGTATTGCACATCAATCATGCAATTATGTTAGATAAGGAACCGTCGTTCCTTTGGATAAACTCTTACTGATTTGGGTACTTTTCTAAACATTAATTGTCACGCTAAGGATAAAAAAATGCCAGTAAAAACTCATTTTTATTACAATGTGGGAGAAAGAGATTTGTAATACTTTTATTGTTTAAAACCACTAATTATGAAAATATATTTTAAGGGAGAATTGCAGTTGGAAAATATTGTTACTTTTAGAATTGAGGTTGAGCATACCATAGAACATGGACAATGGCTTCTGACAATGGTTGTAAGATAAGAAATAAACTGGTGTAAATATAGGGCCAGACAAAAAATATCTGACTGACATGGAGCAGTAAATTGAGTCTCTTCACATGAAAATAACTCCTGGGCTCAAAACGACTTTGAGAGAGCTAAGGATATTTGCAAGTTACCATATTAAAAGATGAGTAGTATAAAGGAAGCAAATGGCTACACCACCAAAAACGAAAATAAGCTACTCCGGGTAATTTGGGATCGCTCTTCTACCTACAAAAGAAGAACCCATTTTGAGTCCAGGAGAGACATCTTACAGCAAGAATGGTAATATATATATATATATATATAATTTTTCTTAAATTAAGTAATGACATCTTACTACATGTTCATAACAACTCAAGTAGTAAATAATAAAATACCGATATAACAACAAAATTTGGCTTAAGGAGTATATATAGATAATGATTAGCATATTGAGCAAAGTATTTCTGTTTTGCTAAAATTAATAACATAGAAGGATTCTGCAATTGGAAGGACAAAGAAATATAACGAAAGTTTCTTGGGAAGCTGTCCTTTTGAACTCCTTGAACTGCCTACAAACAGAAGATCAAGTTTAGTTGGTGTTGTTATCTTCCTGTGTGAAGTAGAAGAGCAAAACTCCTTAATAAAAAATTAGATGAATCCTATAACATAAACCTACTTAATTTACCCTGTAGGAGTATGCTCACTGCTGCCAACACCGAATGTGGACATGGCTGCCGCTCGGCTTGAAGATTTTTCTCATGAGCAATTAGAAACGACTTGAAAGCACATCAACCATGGCATGATTTCCTGCTGGCATGGTTGATGCATACCACCCTTGAAGATTCTGAAAAGAGTAATATTGGCCAGAGAGACATTCAGGCATGAAAATAAATTAGATGATACCTGTAATAATTGGAGATTGAGTGCGAATCATCGAGAGGACACACAAGTTGAGAGCCAACAAAGCATCAGTTTTTAGACATTAGAATCCTGGTGGCTTGCATGAAAAAAATCTTACAAAGCCTAATGTAAAGATGAAAGCAAACCTTGGGTCCGGCATATGACCTGCAGTGAACGTGGTGCCACTTATAGCGTTGCAGACCAAATCTCCATCCCTTCACTCGGCTCAAGCCTGATACAGCTACAAAACTGACTTTTTCTTCCTATTCGAGACATAAGCCAATTTGTCGGGCTTTTTAACGAATTCAACGTGCAGGAAAATAGAGCAGGGGAATTTATTGGTGAGCTTTACTTGCCTGTGTAATAAGGGCAGCAATATAGTTATTCAACACTGCAGCCTCGCGATGGTAACAGCATGGAGGAGATCTCCACATGGCGCCCTCCATGACTGCGAGCTCGCCGGCGGCGGCGCGCGACAGCCCCCGCGCAGCGACCAGGAGCTTGTGGATACAGCTGAGGTACATCGGCTGAAGGCCGGAATCACAGCGGAGAGGCACAGCTACCACTCCAATCTGGCCGCTCTGCCGGCGACCACACGCGAGGAGACGACGAACCGAGCGTCGCAGAGAACCAGACCACCACGCCTGCAAGCCGCCTCAAGAATGAAAGGAGGGCGCCGAGCTCCTCATCCATGTCGCCAGCGCGTCGGGGACATGGTGGTGGCCGGAGAGAGAAGGGAGGATGTGGGCCAAGTCAGCGGCAGCCTGGGGATGGTGACGTATCAAGGGGTGTCGCCGATGGCGGTCTGGCGGCGGCGTGTGATCCTCTTTTTTTGGGGAGACAGCGTGGGCTGCTAGGAGAAGGGAAAAGAGACATGGGCTGCCTGACAATCTAGACTGTTCGGTGGGCAGTTGCTTTTTTTTGGGAGCCCCAATCTAAGCGGTGGAGGTCTCGATTGTTCTATCTTTGAATAGAAGGAGGACACGTAAAAGAAGAGGACCGATGGCACGTAAAGAAATTAGAAAGCAACGGAGTAAAAAAATCCGAATGAGATATGGCAAATTGGCTTTTTATTAGTTGTCTAGGAAATGCTATCTAGTAAAAGCGATCAAACATAATAGTCAGATTCTAAAATAGGCGAAGAGTAAACATAATAGTCAAATTTTAAAATAGGCGCGGTTGAATAATTGGTAGAACACTTGGACACGGGCTACTTCCTAGTCATAGTGCGAGAAAACCCTTCTCCTTTCTTTGCACCCCTTGTACTATACGCCCCCGCCTTCTCCCTCTTCGCCCTTCGGCGCCCCACTTTTAACGACCTAGCCCCCTCACCCGCCCGCCCTTTTTTCTTTGATACGTGATGCATGATAATAGATGCTCTCGTATCACTTCCCTTGGACGACACATCTCTTCTTCCTCCTCGCTCTCCAAGTGGCTCATCCCATTGGCAAAATCTCCCTGTAACAATGTCTTCCTCTAGTATATATATAAAAAAAAAGATAAAACACAGAAATCTAAGTAGATCTTTTTCTAGGGGACAGAAACCCTAATTTTGTGGGCCAAATCATTTGTTTGTCCGCTCAGCCCAATTACCTACACACCTCAGCATCCCTATATATACTGCCGTCGTTGCTTGGGTCACCTTTTTCCTTCCGTTTCAAAACTTTTCCTCCCCCCAAATCTCCATTCCCTGTGCCGGCCATGGCTGACGGCGGCCGCCTCCGCCCCGGCCCCTTCCGAATCCGTGACCTTCTGATCCCCGGGTTCCTTGACCGCTACCGCAGGTCGGCCCCGCCGGATGATGGGACGACGCGCTACATGCTCCGGCCGGAGTTCCCCTTCAAGACGGCCAAGCTGATGTTCGCCATGGCCGCCGTCGAGGGCACCGGGGACTCCGCGGAGATGGTGGTCGCGCCGCCGGAGAGGAAGCAGCCTCTGGAGGACGAGGATATCCTGACCGAGATCCTTTGCCGCCTCCCGCCCCAGCACTCCCCGCTCGCCCGCGCCTGTCTCGTCTCCAAGCTCTGGGCTCGCCTCGCCGCCTCCGCCACCTTCCGCCGCCACCTCCAAGCTCGATACCGCAAGCCACCAATCCTAGGAGTCTACCATAGGTACGAGAGGGATCTTCTCTTCATCCCCACCCTGGACTCTCCCGACGCCATCCCTCCCGAGCGTTTCTCGCTCAAGGTGGTCGCCGACCACGTCTACGCCCCCGACTGGTGGATGGTGCTCGGGTGCCGCCAGGGCCGCGTACTCGTCGTAAACCGTACCCGGGCGGAGCTCCTCGTCTTCGACCCCGTCTCCGGCGAGCGCCACCTCGTGGCCTTCCCGCCGGACTTCGTGAACCAAGCGTGCTCCGCCAGCGGAGGCGTGGTAGTCGATGAGATGCATGGCCAGTCGCCCAGCCCGTTCAAGGTGGTGCTGGTAGGCGTCTCGGCCAATGGAAGCGTGGCCGGCGCCGTCTCTGCCCGCGTCTACTCCTCGGAGACCGGCGTGTGGGGCGACCTCGTGTCCACGGCGGAGAGAGGCCGCGTGGGCAGCCTCCCCAGCACCCTCGTGGGCAGCGATCTCTACTGGTGGCTGGCCAAGCCGTGCGGATCCATGCTGCGTTTCGATCTGTCTGCCCACACGCTCGCCGTGATCGACAGGCCCAAGAACGTCCCCGGCATCAACGTCGGCTGCAGCCGGATCATCCGGAGAGAGGACGGCGGCGTCGGCATCGCCGTACTGTCCTCCCCGACCCTCTGCTTCTATGACTGCAGGGTGGATCCTCATGGCGTCGTCACGTGGCTGCTGCGGAGGACCGTCCAGATAGACGCCATGCTTGGCCTGTTGGCCGTGGTACTCGAGCGAGGGACCTTTATCGCGGGGTACGCCGAGGAAGCAGACACCATTCTTTTCAAGGTGAACTGCGGTGACCGGGACTATGAAATGCACATGGTTCACCTCCACTCGATGGAGCACAGGAAACTCCAGGGAGAGTTTATGGGCAACGCCTATTATCCTTTTGCAAGCTTCTACTTAGGCGGTAAGCACTTCTTATTATGTTTACATTTGTGTGGCATTTTTTTTCGAGAATTACGGTGGGGAATAGCGTTCCCCACCGCTTTTGATTGGATTGTATATACATGGTTGCTACCTACAATCTGCACTTGTAATGCGCTTATTTACGCTTTGACAAGTGCTTTACCGTGTTGTCTAGGTTATAATTAGCATATATAGTGGCTCACGCAAAATGCGCAGGAATTGTAAATGAATAGTGCACCCTCTTACCCTAAATGAATTCTAAATCTTGTGTTGTTGTGTAATTTTATGTATACAATTCAAGGGCTTGATATCCAAAATTTATGCTTTAATCCTACATGTCCAAGTGTTTAGAAACAACCTAATTAGATTTTTTCCTCTTTGATTGATTCATTAAATGAATAAGTGTTTATGCATGCTTAGTTGTATACTTCCTCTTGGTTAACAGATGAAAGTTTAGTTGTGTTGCTTTTGTGTCATAACTTAGCTTTATTTGTCATGAAATATAGCTGACTGGTTTGAGTAATTTATTATATCATATGATTGCTATGAAGGCACACAAACTTTCTGTATTTTTTCATATATTATAGTTGAATATGTTTGCTGTCCTTTGTAGTGTTTATAAATGTCTTAGATATATTTTCATCTTTGGTTAATAGATGATAGTAATAATTGTGTTTTTTTATCACATCATTATTGTGAAGGCTGGCAAACTTTCTGTAATTATATCATTTATCAGGCCCGTCGGTGCTCCAACTTCCAGCTCGTGTGGACAATGGTGGGGGCGCTGCTGTGGCTGCTGATGATGGTGACTCTACACAAGTGCTGGATTGGCGTTCGGCGTAGCCTGTGCTAATAGTGCATATACCGGGGAGAGCCTATCAATGGCTAGTGTGTTCAAGTCTCCCCATTTATACTTTAAAACTGATATACATCTCATGCTTCTGAATTTTGAGGCTGAAACTCTTAATAATTGTGGTTGATTGTACTGTGAATCTGGTGTTGTTATTTTGAATGGTCTGAAACATAATTGCTTCTTCATACATTTAGGTTGCCTGTCATGCTTTTTCTCTCATTTGAAAACTACTTCATCTAATATTGCTGGATCTCGCAACAATTTTGAGGCAACTCGATACCTAATAAGTTATTATGTACTGTTCCTTTTTTTTGGAAATGGGAGGATATCCTTTGTGGTAGTTGCTACTTGCTACTGTCTTATGCTGCTTCTAGGAAATTAAGTATTAGCTTCTGTGCTATCCATTTCAATAGATAAAGTTGATTAATGCGTGCTTTGGTTAAACTATATGTAGCTTAAATTCTCTGCAATCTTTTTTTCTTCTGTTGCCACTATATATCTTTTTTATGGTTAAGCATGGGTGCAGATTTTGTTAAGTTTTGAGGTGTAGATCATACAAAGAGTGACCGAAGTAGAACTTTCCCTAGCTAGACTGATTATTACCGTCTATTGTGCAGCTTCAGTGAAAGATGGGATGAGCATGTTTGTGCCTTGGTGTAGTTGGGGTAGGCAAGTGTAATCAATCCTTAGTTCCTTACACATGTAGCATATAATCCCGATCCAATAGCAGATGCTGATCTGTGTTGCTCAGACTTCTGAGAGTGGGATCGCCAGTTTTGCTTTTGCCACCTTGGACAGCTAAAAATAATAGACTTAGCTAGCTCTGGTATAGGAAGGTTACGATTCCAACTGTATCCTACATGAACGCAGCTTGACAACGTTAACATGCCGATATCCTATAAGCAAGTGCATGTGTTGCTGCAAGCCGTCGTCTTCGCACATGGCCACCACAACCTCCTCAATTACATCTGCATGAACTGCTACTGCTGCATACTGGACACCGATCTGGGCGTAACCAGCCACCGCCTCCTTAGTTCTCTCCATTCAGTGTATGATAGTGATGGCGTGTTTGGTAGGTCGGCTCTACACAGAGATTCTCACCTCATCCCAGATTTACGTGTTTGTTAGCCCAGTTTTGTCCTCTCAGCCCTGCCCACCTCGCACAAATATAGGGCCTGTTTGGTTTGTGTCTCCAGTTTACCCTACCAAAATATTGGGCATGCTAAATATCCTTTTGTCTGTTTGGTTTGTTGCCAATTATTTGGCTGTCGATGGACCACTTGATATCTCCTTCACTGATTCTTGCCAAAATTTTGGCAACCCATGGACGATCAAATCCTGCGCCAAAAAATTGGCTAGCCAATTTTGATAAGGTTACTTGTGGCCACAAACCAAACAGGCCTATAGCCTCTCAGCCATGCCCGGTTGCGAAGCTCAGAACGAGCTTCGCACCTCAGCCTAGCTGAGCTCGCCCCAAAAAATTTCTCCGCGTCCAGCCCAGCCCGCTGGGGTCACCGCCCCGCATCCCTGTGCTTGCTCATTCTCCCCCCGCACCGCCCCCTTCCTCCTCGCGCGCCCACAGACGCCTCCCTCAGATCCCACCGCCGGTTTATCCCTCAGATCCCACCGCCGGTTCTTTCCTCCACGCCCACGTACCACGGCCACGGTCGCCGCCCGGATCTGCACCACCACGGGCTCAGCCCGCCGCCGCCTGGATCTACACCACCACGGCCGGCCGCGTGGGACCAGAACCAGGCCGCCGTCGCCGCCCGTATCCGCACCGTAGCAGGCCACTCCGGCCTCGATCTGCACCGGTCGCTGACCGTCGTGCCAGTCCAGGACCAGGTCGCTCCCGCCCCGGTCTGCAGCGCCATCGGCTCCCCGGCCTCGACTCCCACCGGCGGAAGCGCCCAGCACCTACCTGGGGCTGAGGACCTGATTGATTTTTAATTTACTACTTAGGGTCTTGTGTGTAAGAAAGTGGTCCTTGTTTGTAATTTAATTTTCTGGTTAGAGGGTTCTATCTAATATTGCTATGACTAGACGCAAACATTTCTGAGATGTTGTTCGACTATGTATTTTTTCCTTTAAACTGTCGCTGGAAGGCTTGTAAAATAATGAAGGTATTTTGTGGTATCTTCACCACCTTAGGAGTAAGGTAACCAGATCTAAGTCCTATCTCAACCAACACAATCCTCCAAACAGTAACTTGGTTGAGCATGCGTCAACACATACGAGGTACCAAACATGTGATAAAATCTGAGTGGAGCTTATATGAGGTAAGAATATCTCAGGTGAGATAGTCTTTCTCCAATGACCCAGGCTACCAAACACACCCTGAGTGTACCTATGGATGAAACTGCATGATCTCTTAGCTCCGTCTAATCTCTGAATAAATAAACCGTACAGATAATGTGTTGCAACTCTTTGTGAAACCGGATGATTGTTTTCTCTTGACATACTTTCTCTGTTCACGAATATAAGATATTTTACCCAGCTAACTTACCTTGCAAAAGCATCTTATATTAGTGAATGGAAGCAGTATTCATTAACTAAAAGTTTTACTGTTAAGAAGGAACATAAGATACAAGGGATTCATACAGCATAAATCGAAAAACTTTGAAAATAACAAGGCCATATATGTCAAACAGTATTATTACGGAGCTATACATGAGTACCATCATATTTAACATATGAATCTTGTGTTGGAATTAATTCAGTTCCACCAACAATGAAAAAATGCAAGGCTTTTGCCATATTTTTTCTCAAGTCAGTTATTGGAAAGGGATATGAGACACAGATTTGGTGTTGAATATAAAATGAGAATTTGTGTTTCAGCTGCTTTTTTTTTTTTATGTTGTGACAGCAGACTTACCTTACTCCACCTCGTCATCGGCCCCCTCCCCCAATTACGCCACCGCACGGCGGTGTCACGCGGCGGTGGCACGTCCCCGCCCTAGTACCCTCGCCTGCCTCCTCGTGAAGCCCTCTCCTGCTGCCTCCGCCAAGGCGCTAGCCGACAAATCTCGGGGTCATGGTGGTGGCGGCGGACTTCTTCCTCGGCGGTGGTCTGCTCCGACGCGGCGACGCTTGCTACGACCAGTGGATGGCCAGGGGGCAATGCAGCAACGCTGGTTGCGGTCGGGCCCAATCTAGGCCGAGATGGTTCCGACGGGCCGTGGTTGTCACGAGTTCCTCTTTCTCCGACGTTGCCTCTTGCTCATGGGCTTCACCACACAGTTCGAGTATGTTGGGGGCTCTGGCCCTGGCATGGCGGGGGTGGCTTCCTCCTCCGCCAAAGGGGGTCGACCAGATGGTCTAGGCGACGAGTTGGGGATGCGCAAATGCTAGTGAAAATAAATACCATATATATTCATAGTAACAAATAGTACATTGTAGAGATACATGAATTGACTTCAACTATTACAAAATAAAGTATGAAAGAAACTAGCAAATCTTCAAGGTCTTCAAACTCTTTCTTCTTCCAGGACACCATTACCTTGTTGAAGGCATCGCCGCTGTAGGCTGTGTCTTCTCACTTGCGCTGCTCCGGGGGAAATCCCAGATCGGGCAATGATGGCGCTTTTGGAGTCGTTTTACCTCTTGGGGACATGGTTCCTGGAGTAACTTTTGGTTGGTGGCTTTCGCGGAGTTGCTTCGTCTTGCAGGGATTTTTGGCGGAGATGTCAAGTCATGTCTAGCAGGCGGGTGCTACCACGACCGGTCCTGAGATTTTCGAGGCCTTTGGCGAAGATTAGAATATGGGCCTCTTGAGAAAGATTCTAAAATCCATAGATACATGTTCGCTAAAGGTGATGGCTAATTAGTTGAGTTTGATCAACTATATTTGTTGTTGATTAAGGTGTTTCTCCCGCCAAAATAATTTATGCAGATCACTTTTCTTTTTTCAATGGTAGGAGCAAGGGGCATTGCCTTTAAAATTCTTTGATAGTTTGAATCCACATAAGATGTCTTTTTATTCGTATGCTGCTCCGGAAGCAAGAAAAGCTCTTGGGTGATCAGTTGCTAGTTTCTTTGATTCCACTCGGTGTTTCTTTTCGTTTGCTTCCAATAGTTTGATCTTGTTGGTCTCCAAATATGCATCTAATCGCCAGGCTATTGCCAGAAATCGACATTCTCCACTATCAGTCTAAAGAAGGATCTCGCCAACTTATATTTAACGCCAGGTATGCTTGCTCACGGTGGCGGAGAACAAAATTAAATTTTGGTAAGGTGAAATCGATAGCATGAAGAGCAAATTATAAGACATAAATTATATAATTACCTAGATAATAACTACAATTAGCCATGGCTTCAAGGAAAACCCGCTTTGATAAAAAAAATGCCTAGCGTTGTGCAGGTTCCTCGAGAATCAAGAAGTGGTTAAAACTAGGAGGAACTAGGTAACTTTTTTGGTAGAGGAAATAGACACCCAAATTCAAGTTGAAGAAGACTCGATCCTGGGAGGTGGGGGTATGTATCGACGCCTCCCACCAACTGAGCTAGGGTCGGTGCCTCTCTGGCATCACAGCTGAAATTTTAGTAACTTTACCAGGGATGGTATTCAACACACTAACTATGCCGTGGGTCTGTCATAGGGATCCCGAGAACATTGTCGGATGCCATAGTAAGATCTTTCCCTAAAATGTGGATGTAACTGAATAGCAAGTCTGCTTCAGTCTAGTGATGGAATGGAAAAACTATAGATGGGTGACAGTTTATTGCTTCGCAAAATAGGAAAATATTTGGATGAATTCATTTGCATGGTGCTTCAAGATCGTCCACCATTGTGTATGTGGATGTCGTTGCCTCGAGCCCACAAAAGAGCCTCATATAGACGGTTACACGATGTGAACCTCTTTCCATCACACATGGTTGTCAGTCATTACTGGCGCTGAAGCTTGACAGCATACCAGATGCCATGACATGAAAGGAAAAGGAGGGAGCACAGAGTTGGGAGGAAAGGGGCTGCATCATTATTCACCATGAAGTGTAGGCTTTTTGATCACTTGCTTGATAGGTTGTTGCCATGGGAAGGAGAACCCGGCTGCGGTTGCAGGCCCAACAGTAGGTAGGGTCCCGTGTAAGGCACTATGCAGCTTAACCAGAGAAAGAGTAGGATCAGGCGAAAACTACATCGTAGCTCTCCACAAATCCGAAGCATGCAAACACACGTCGAACGAGGATAGGGTTGCGTGGAAAAGAAAGACGAATAAGCTAACCCAAAAAAACTACGCAACTTGGACACTGCTGATATGACATATCGGATAATGGCATGCACGAAGCAGCATAGCTACCAAACCCAACTCTGTTCCTCATGGCCAATCTGGGGCGATGGACAAAAGGCCTCTGCGAAAAGGAGATGCAGAGAAAATGAAGTTAAGCGCCAGAGAACATGAGGCAACGAAAACGCTGATGTTGCCAACGGGACCAACAAGAACAGAGGCCCAACTGGCAGAGAAGGAGCCACTAAATGACCAAAGGACATGAGCTTCGATAAAAAACGAGCGTCAAGCAGTGGAGAGAAAGAAACGACTACCAGAAGGAACGACCCACGATCGCCATTCACTGGTCTCCCACCTTGGTAGTCTAGGACCATTTAAAGAAAGAAATACACTCAGGTTGTACTACATGTGGTGGTATTGCATTGGCATGACCCCTTTAAGTAAAGGGGATAAGTATCTTTTTGTTTCCTTGACTATTGCCTTGGTTTCGTTTACATCCAAGCTCCAAACCATCCAAATTTTGCACCCTGGGCTCTCAACTATCAAAAGTAGAGTGGCAACTAGACTTAAAAAGTCCGTAGTACCAAGAGATGGCTTAATTAATTCAATCCAGAACCCCAACACCCAGCAGACGACTTCACTTTTAATATGGATTGCACAGGGAATGAGGTTAATTATATCTCCTACAAGCAGCAGCCAGTAACAACTAGCACATAAACATATTGTTTCCGGACTAAAAAGAAAACATAACCCAGGTAACACAGCATCACGATTAGTGTAACATTAGTCATAAATCATACGGTATTATATGGACAGAACAACTGACAGAGTTAACTAGTAAAACAAAGAGATAATTGACAAAGTGATAAGGCTCTCTCTCTCACAGCTAATCGCAGGGTTCCCATATGAGTCAACAATCTCACTGTAACAACCATGTTATAAGAAATACAGACCATATGGAATTAATGGCTGAACCTTTGAAGTCTGATCAGTGGCTCAAGAGATGTATGCCGATACACAGATAGACTCTGCTGGTGCGGTGGCTCAATGGCTGGAGCAGAACTTCATGCTTTAACAGGACCTATGTGACAAGCAATCTAATTAGTGACAAGTGCACAGGCCATAGCTCAAAATAGAGAGTATTGACTTCGCCATTACAGAATTAAAGACCAAAAAATTGAAGTTACGTCACTCCAGCAATGCTACGTAAAATAGCTCGACAGGCTGGAATTCAGGTTCAAATCCACCCTAACATTGCTGAACTATGAAAAGGTCAAAAACGACTTCACATTATTTTCAAACAACATAGCATTCAGTGGTGTTCCTCAAGTCTCCAGATTCCCAAGCGTGATCAGAACACATTAATTAGGAGTTATCTTTTTTAACCTTCGGACACTGCTAACAATAGTCTTAAACAATAAAATAAAAGCAGAGATATCCTCCTCAAAGCATTGCTTTTTTCTTAAACAGTCATCTTCACATCCACGCAAAATTCTAAGATGGAAGCGTTATGAATTGTTAACAGAATGCCAGTTAATTTTGTTTTGAGCTCTTGTTGCAAAAGAACTATCAGATTCTTGTGGGCAATTTGCTAGCCAACCTTGACAGTAAAAGAGAGGATAAGAGCACATGGGAAATTTGGTCTTTTCACGCAGCCAAATGACTAACAAAATAAAATTTACATAACAAATTTCAGCATGGAAAAGTAGCAATTGATATACATCAAAATATATATGGGCATATTGAGAGGTAACACCTCAACTATTGACCATTGGCAATTGCACGGCAGCTAAGGGACAACATATGAATAATATTCTCATTAAAAAAATGGTCAGGTGTGATCGCCATATCAAACACATAATATCCAGTCCAAAACGCAAACTACAAAAGAGATGAATAAACTCTGGCAATCAGCCTCACAAATCTAACTTTCTAGGCTTTCAATGAAGCATTCAGTCAACAAGTTAAAATGGAGAGGAAGATAACGGGCTACACCTACACATAGATAACATGCAAAGCATTATCAGCAGCACGACCCTGAAACAAGACAAGGTCTTTTTGACATATCAGCAAGGCAGAATAGCAATCGATACATGCCAGCAACTTAGCAACATGTAATGGATTATCAGTTACTCTTAGGCTCAAGTAAACCTGACACAGGTAATCTTTCTGTTATATTACCGATAAAATTCTTCTGCTACAATGGAAATGTGTAAACAGATGCAATGGAGTCATCTTTATAGCATTGTACGCTTAGCTTTTAAGGTGTAAGATTTACCATGATTGTGCCTTTGGCTACACTTTATCTTAAACAAATTGACAAATTTTCATAAAGATTTATATTAGTTTTTGAAATGGTGCAAGCACCAGATTCCAGGACCTGACATCAAACCCAGGTTCCCTGCGTGCACATATCAGGCGCTCATCAATCCGACTAACAGGCAGTTCCCGCAATACTTTTATATATAACATGTGCAAACCTTTGCAAGAATGATATGAAACATAGTTTGGTATCTTCAGTAAAAAGACTGCTCAACTATAACACAAAAAACAGCACAGCCATTACTTTTATCAATCAAGCAAAGGGCAAAAGGATAACTAAGTTGTTAGCAAACACTTAAAAGCACAGTAATCCCCCTGAGGCTCCCATGCGGCTGCGCCGAGCCGCACCGGAGCGGCGACCCCCGCCGAGCAGAGCACCTCCCCGCCCCCTCTCCTCTCCTCGCCGCTGCCAGAGGCGTCGCCGGGCAAAGCCCGGTGGGCGCGGCGGCGGCGGGGCTCCAAGGTCGCGGTTCTCCTGGGATTTCGGCGGCGGCGCCCGATCTGCAGTTCCCGGCGGCGCAGCGACATGGCGGGGTGGTGGTGGGCGGCGAAGGCAAGGGTGCGTTGGGGCTCGGCCATGGCTGACGGCGGCGCGGTCGTGGCGAGGCTGCAGGCGCGGTGTCCTTGCGGGCTCGATCTGGGCCCGCGATGGGCCGGGCGGGCTGCGGCTGTCGCGTGTGGCGGCGCGCGCTGGCGGTTCCCGGTGTCGAGCTGATGGTTCCCGTCGATGCGCGGGAGTGGGGGCTGCCTCTGTGGAGTGGTTGCAGCGGGGATTCGAGTCTCCGGTGGTGCTGATGCGGGTACGGCGTGCGGCTCGTGGTGCTCCGCAGTGCCATGGGCTGGTCGGGGCTGCAGGCTGGCAATGCGCGGCGCTCGTCGTTGTGCGGCTGTGGTCCCCGGTTGCTGGAGTGGCGACTCCAGACGGTGGCGCCGGTTGGCGGACGTCTGCTTCTTTGGCTGCAAGGGCGGCGACGAAGCGGACGGCGGTGAAGTGGTGCACGGTGGCCAGTCCGATGTGCTGGCCGAAGGTCTCTCGGAGCTGATCCGGGTGAAAACCTGTTCTTGGCCGTTGGCCGAGCCGGCGATGGTGGTGCTTCGGGCTCCATCCCCTTCTTGAAGGCGTCGTCGAGGTGAAGCTCCATACCTTCGACCTTCTCCGGGGGAAACCCTTGATCTGTTGATCGGATGATGGCGGCGCTCCTGCGTCGTTTCCCTCTTGGGGGCATCATCCTTGGAGTTGTGCATCGGCTGGAGGGACCAGTGGTTGGATTTCGGTGGCGGGTGGAGGTTTCCGTGCGGATGGCTTGCGTGGCAACGATGGTGGTGATCAGCGCTGGTGTGATTGCGATAGGATCTTGTTAGTCGGCTTCTCTTCCGGCGTGTTCGACTCGTCCTCCTCCTTGACTTCCCTTCATATGAAGTCGGAGCTGCAGCCTGGGGGGCGTGTGGCGACGATGACAGCGATGGGCGGTCTCGGCGTGAGGACTTTCGTCGACGCTGGTCCTGCACATCTTCTTCCCAGTGCTCGTCTTCAGATTCGGAGCTGCCAGTCTTCTTCACGATGGGTCGACTGTTTGGCATAGGCCAGCGTGTGCTGGTAGCCAGGTTGGCCGGGTGCGCCTTGGGGGTCTTGTGTGGCCTTGGGCTTGGGTTGTGTGTTCTGGGGGGTCTTCTGGCCCGTTTGTTTCGGTTTTCGCTCGGTTTCCACCTAAAAAACCGGACACCTTCTTCTTAATTAATTGATTGGGGCAATGCTTATTGCCCCCCGTTTCAAAAAAAAAAAGCACAGTAAAGGTACTCATGCAACCATGTACGAAAA
Source organism: Dactylis glomerata (assembly GCA_007115705.1). Taxonomy (NCBI): domain Eukaryota; kingdom Viridiplantae; phylum Streptophyta; class Magnoliopsida; order Poales; family Poaceae; genus Dactylis; species Dactylis glomerata. The sequence goes on from QXEO01001356.1 coordinate 1,990,807, forward strand.
ATAAGTGGCTTTAGGCTACTCATGTGATCTAAAGATAAACAATTACCTGCAGTATAGAAATTCGTGAACAGATGATACGAATGCTCCATAAATTTCCGATTAAGTTTTCTGGAATGCATCGACTCGCGTGTTGTATGGTTTTTGGATCCGGTTTTCCTTATTAACTGGATCAACTTCCCTCTTCTATAATGCAAAGGCAGAGCTCCGGCCGTTCACGGTTAAAAAAAAGCATGGTGGTTTTTGCTAGACACCGATATAATAACTGCATCAGCATCCTCAAAATACGCCACTATACCTTCACTCCTTGTCTCGAGCCCAGATGGCAGACCAATAATCTCGTGCATGTTAAAAGGGGAACGAGATCCTCTGACATAAAAGGGGAAAACTGCAGAGGGAAGTAATTCATTTCTGTACGTTGGTTCTCCATCCGACGGGCAGCTGGGCCAAGACCAGGAAACACAGCGCAACAGCTCTGCTTGTGTATCTCCAATCCATGATTCTAGATAGTAAAAATTCCCCGATCCACTTCGAGTGAATCAACAAAGCAAATACCAACAAAAACTTGCAAGTTATTTATATTATGAACTCAGAAAATATTCTAAAGTTGCTACTGGTCAGCTCCACAAGGTTGATTGATCAAGTTGAATCATCAACTACATAAAAAAGAGAAACAGAGAAGCTGATTAAGATTCAAAGAAATCTCAAGGTGAGAGTTTGATTTAGCCAGGCTATATAGATCTACCTGAATAAAGAGCAGAACCGCGCGCGTGCGCTGCCTAGGCGGCCTTCTTTTTTTTGCGTCTTGGCCTTTTTTGCGTCTTGACCTGAATGACGAGCAGAGCAACAGCGGCGGCAAGACAGTCCAGCTCGCCGGCGCCGGGACTACCGGAGGAAGCGGAGGCGGAGACGCGGACACACTCCACCTGCTGGATGCGTACGGAGAGGCGGAGCTGCGGCGAGGCGGTCGACGGCGATGCGCCGAGCGTCAGCAGAACTCCATTAGTTCGGCTCGGCTATGCATGGATGCTGCTGCGCTGCGTTTCATGGTGTTTGCCGAGCTGCCGTCGGATGGAGAACCAACAAACGGGAATCAACTACTTTCCTCTACAGTTTTCCCCTCAACGTCAGAGGATCCCGTTCCAACGCCGGTAGCCTGGGAAGTGTTTTGTGCTAATTTCTCAAGCGTCAGGCTCTTAAGTTTGCGTCGATGCTAGGAAAACGACCGGGAACGGGGCAAAACGGCTGGGATTTAATCCCTAGCGCCCGTGTTTAAGCGCCGCATTGTAGATGCCCTAAGAGTGCCCGTCACAGTAATATCAGTGACGAACAGATTATTATACCTGTCACTAGTACTTGGTATAGCTGTCGATTATAGAATTATTAGCGACGTGCATTTTCTTGTCCATCACTATTATTAGTGACAGACTATGTCTTGCCCGTCACTAATAGGCTGGAGGCTATAAACTATTCTGTACTAATGTTAGAAAAAATGCGATAATTAATTTGAAACGAAGGGAGTACTAACTAGTTTTCAAAAAGAATTTCTGGTACTAATTACGTGAATTTCTTCTCACATTTTTCTCAAAAAGTATTTTAGCATTCCCTCAAAAAAAGTATTTTAGCAATTTCCTTAAAAAATTATATCATAATGGAAGTAATAATTTTTACAGGAAGGGTACACACATTGCCTCAAATGGACGTGAACTTCTCCGCTGCCAAGTAAACATATCCATGTCACAACATTGTCACATTGAGCTTGCACCTTGACATGATGCTTGGTCGACACCATGCTTAGCTGGTAGGACGATGGGTCAACACCTAGGCACATTCTCAATATCATGCCTTAGTTAGTCAATTTTCTCGCCACCCCGAACTAACGATAATGTTGATGTTGTCGAAGGATAGCAGAGAGAAGAGAAGCGCTTGCGAGGGATGCCGTTTTCAGTACCTTTATTTTAAAGATATTTAACAAGTTTTACAAAGGTCTTAATATAGAATGTATGTGAACCTTTACGGAAATAATATATTTACGGTACAATAAACTAGTACAACTATTTTGCTAGACACATGTAAAACAACACAAGTAGTAATTATGTAGCTGAAGCAAAGAAGAACATAACAAAGTTTTGTTATTAGTAATAAACGATTCAAAGCAGAACAAAGATACTCCAGCTAGCAGCCATGTATGAGAAATAAGCAGACTGGCTATTCTTGTATTATAAAGATAAGCAATTACCAGCTGTATAAAAATCTACAAAAGGATGATAGCCCTTCGTCAAAAGGCTTGGACAGGATTCGATGAACTGCATTGAGTCAAGTTGAACTATGAAGACACCCCTGTAGCCGGGAAATCCATACACCGATATAAAAATCGCGTCAGCCTCCTCGGAGTACCCGGTTATAGTTACCATCCTTGCCTCAACCGATGTGGGCAAACCAAGGATCTCGTGCATGTTGACGGTCTTCCGCAGCAGCCATGTGGCAGCGCCGCCGTGAGAATCGACCTTGCGATCCCACATTTGGAAACTAGGGTACAGCAATGTGATGACCCCAACATCGCCTTCCTTTGTGCGGGTGACCCTGCGATTCCATTGAGTGTCCGAAAGGGGAGGGCCATCGATCATGGCCAGGCTCTTCTTATCCATGTCAAACTCGAGTATACCAACAACAGGCCCAGCTAGCCACCAGTAAAGGGCATTTCCAACAATGGTGCAGGGGAAATATGTGATGTTGCCGTCACATGGTTCCGCCGTCGAGACGAGGTCTCCCCACATGCCAATCTTTGAGGAGTAGACGCAGGCGATTGCTGGCTGCGGTTGCCTCTTGGTCCCTACCAAGACCACGTTAAAGGAGTCGTCGCCGGTAGGGCAGAGCACCGCTCCACTGATCAACCTCTGCCCAAAGAGCTCCGGCGGCATGGCCACGACACGGCGGCCACGGGAGACAGGGTGGAAAACGAGGAGCTCAAACCGTGAGCTGTTGATGCAAAGGACGCGTCCGTGGTGACACCCGAGAAAGCTCCATAAATCGCCGGCGGCTCCGACCCGCAGGGCGAAACGCTCGGGAGGGATGCGGTCGGGAGGCTCGAGAAGGGAGGTGAATACCAGCTCTCCGGCGCGCCGCTCGAAGACGCCGAGGATGGGGGGCTTCCGGTGGTGGGCGCGGAGGCGGCGGCGGAAGGCGGCGGAGGAGGCGACGCTCCGCCAGCCCTTGCAGACGAGGGAGGCGCGGGCCAGAGAGGAGGGGTTCGAGGGGAGGCGGACGAGAATCTCGCCGAGGAGGTCCACGCTGTCCAGCGGCCCCGTCGCCGGCGGCGTGGTGCGGCGGCGGAGGGCCGTCTCGTCGCTCATGTCGTGTGGATTTGGGGAGTTCTTTTCTGATTGGGAATAGCACACGGCGGCCGTACGGATATAGGATGGACTTGGCCCAAAAAAAACATTTTTTTTCTATAGCCAAAATATAAGTTTCAAACAGAAATTCTCCGAATGTCCACTGAGCTGAAGATCAGAGTTTCTTAATTATTGTCCAGAATGATCCATTGACCGTTCCCGTAGATTGTTGAGCTCCTCTAAATGTAAACGGTTCAAGTCCAGGTTCAGAATGTGCCTCCTTGGAACGTAGGAAAGAAAGACATGTTTGAATCTCGAAACTGTGTAATCTACAGAGTCGACCATCGAAACTATGGTGGCAGAATGTTTTTTCTTTTTGGAATGATTGGTGGCAGGACCGAAGGATAATAAAAGAAAAAAAAGGGGAATATGGATCTACTAAGAGCGGCAACCAGTAGGAACTAGCACAAACACATCTTCTTTTTTCCAGATATATATAAAAAGCACAAGAACATAGGAAGGATACAAAAAATCACAGGCACTGCAGCTTCAGTCATAGAGTATTCCATGGAACTAGTAAATGAAGGAATTTTTGACAACGTGGGTAATCCCAGGATGCCTCATTGATACGAGTAGACCATCCAATTGCATCGACCAAGTTATAAGAAACATGCACATCACACAGGAAACTAGCTAAAGGGTTAGATAGATGTATGCCGATGTGATAAGGGTTAGAGCACGCTGCTTCAGTAGGTCGATGACTGGTAGGGTTCAGTGACTGGAGTACTTCGAGTTCCAACAATACCTGTGAAGCAACAAATTCCGTCAGTTATACAACTCACTAGTGCATGAGCCATATAGCTATAAAATATCAGAAAATATTAACTTCATGGTTACAGAATTTATGACAGAATATTTGAACTTGGGTCATTGCGCAGCAAATAGTAGGTAAAGAGAAAAACAGCATTTGAAAAAGGAGAAAGGCACAAAATCGATGTGCTGGTGTGTGATTCGAAATGATCCTAAGTAATGTCACATTCTTTTCCATAAAAATAGTGTCGCATTCTTTGGTTCCTGAATTCACCAGATTCCCGAGTATGATTAAATAACTACTTGAAACTTTTGAATGTGCTAACAAAAGTTCAAACAGAAATAGATCAAGTAGCATAGATATCGCCCTCATAGCCCTGTATTTTTTCCTTAAAAATAGTATATGATCCTTGCATCCAGAAAAATTCTAAGAGCAAGGAATAACGGGTTCTTGTCAGTAATCAGTTAGTTAATTTTCCTGTGAACAATTGTGTCTCTGAATGATTAGATTCATTTAAGCATTTTTCTTACCTACCTTGCCTCCAAGCAGGAGCAGAAGTGGTAGGGTGAGGAGGAAGAAGGGACAGAAGATCGGGATAATTTGGTCTTTTCATGCAGCCAACTAGCCAAGTCCCAAGTGACTCTAAATATCAAGATGATAAAATATAAATTGGCATCTCAAATTAGGGGCATATGAGAGGTTACAACTCCTATTAAGAAATAGGAATTGTGATGGTCATAGTCAGATCACTTAAGTGACTAATTTCTCGCTAAGTTAAGAAATACTCCCACCGTTCGGAAATATAAGATGTCTTAGTTTTATGAAGTGAATGTATCTAGACATCTTTTAGTGTATAGGTTCGCTCAAATCTATACACTAAAAGATGTCTAGATACATTAACTTCACAAAGCTAAAACATCTTATATTTCTAAACCGAGGGAGTAGTCAGGTATGATGGTCATATCCAATAAAGGTATCCATAATCCAAAAAAAAATGAAACAACAAATAAAGGAGTTAAACTTTCGTGAAAATTGGGCTAGCATAACAACTGAATATCAGCCTCACAAGTCTAAATTTCTTAAGCCTTCGGTAACCCACTCGGTTAACATGCAACAATTGTAAGAAAGAAGGTGAAATACACATGAATAATAGGCAGAACTTTATGAGCAGCACAACCCTAAAACAAGCTGACGTTTGACATATCATCTTATTCTTATAACTGCCAGCAGCTTAGCCAATTCTTTTTTGAGAAAACGCAAAGAAGAATTTTGCGTTTCATTTCATTGAAAAGGTAGGGGTTTTACACGCCTCCTAAGAGGTTTACAACGTTATTGAGCAAAAACTAGAATTAATGCACATCCCAGGTCGTTGGTATGACAACTCTGAGCCCCTCTGCTCCTGCTCTGACCCAAGCAGCAGCCTCATCTTTGATTTGGTGTAACGGGTTGCTGATTGAGGGACGTGCTCGATCGAACACACATGCGTTACGTGTTTCCAGACCATCCATGGGACAAGTAGCGTCACGGAGTCCAGCGCCTTCCGCATCGCCTTGGATGCCCCCTGTCTTGTGGCACTCCACCATTCAAAGAGGGTGTCGTCGTTTGTCGGTGGATTGCATGACATCCGCAACCAAGCAAGGATTTCATGCCAGATTTGGCGGGCGAAAGGGCACCCGACCGTGAGGTGGTGTATCGTCTCCGGCATTTGATCGCAGAGGAGGCAGCTTGGGTGATGCTGAAGGCCTAGCCGTGCTAACCTGGCTGCTGTTCAGCAATGGTCAATATTGGCCTTCCAATGGAAAAACTTCGCTCGTAGAGGTGCCCATGCCTTCTATATCATCCTCCAGGCTTTGCACTGTATTGATCCTTGGAAAGTGGCTAGGTAAGCTGAATTGGCTGTGTACTCGCCGCTAGAGTTCCACTTCCAAACCAGTCTGTCAGGTTTTGTGGTGAGCACGGTATGTTCTATCAGCCTCCAAATCCTCTGATATTGCCCAATCTCTGCACTCCAATGACTCCCTGTATGTCGCGTGCCCAGTTGTTTGCCTGCAGACCGTCGGCAATTGTCCGGTGCTTGCGGCGTCTCTTTGGGATGCAGGAGTATAACTTCAGCGCAATCTCGCTGATAGAGTGGCCATGGATCCACCTATCTTCCCAGAAGATCAATGTGTGGCCATCACCCACAGTCATGGTGGTAGAAGCGAAGAAAAGATCTCTTTCTTCCTCCATGCATTGCAGGTCAAGGCCATGCCAGGCCCTGTTCTGGTCGGTTCGGTTGAGCCATTGCCATCTTAGGCGCAAGGCCATGCCTGCACGCTCAAGGTCTTGGACGCCCAGGCCACCAAGTGCAATTGGCCGCGCAACTCGCCTCCAGTTTACATGGCAGCTGCCTCCATTCGCCGCTGCTCTGCCCTCCCAATGAAACCCTCTTTCGACCCTTTCCAATTGTTTGAGGATCTTCTTTGAAGATGCAAGTGCTCGCAACTGGTGAATTGGAATCGCTGCTAAGACTGCTTTGATGAGTGCAGGTCGTCATGGCTGCTGCATGAGTCTTGTTTTCCTGGTAGGAAGTTTGCCAACCATTCTCTCTACGAGGGGTTGCAGAACAAGAAAGTTGTGCAAAGAGAAGCAATGGTGTCCCCCATAGACTTGGAGCAGGGTATGCAGACATTTGAGGTGCAAGATTTACCACGAAGATCTACAGTTTATGTGACTTAAATTTATAGAATTTTCACAATGGTTTACATGTAATGTATGAACAACCTCCCAGCAATGATAATAATAGAATAAATTAGTCAAAATAGTTTACCACGAAGATTCAGGAAAGCTCTGTAAAGAGAAGCAATGGTGTCCCCCTTAGACTTGGAGCAGGGTACGCATAGATTTGAGATGTAAATTTACCACGAAGGTGCCTTTGACTACCACTTATGTATAGCCAAATATATAAATTTCACAATGGGTTTACATGTAATGTATGAACAACCTCCCAGCAATGATATGATAGAAAATATTAGTCTAACTACTTTGCTAAGATAAATTGATAAATTTAAACTATAACGTAAAAAAGAAACAGCTACTAATTTTATCGATCAAGCAAACATGAGAAAGATAACTAAGGTGATGAAAACTTCAAAGCACTATAGAGGAATTCAATATTGTATGCAAAATAAGCGTATTCAAGGCTGCTCATGCATAATGTATAGAGAAGCAATTATCAGAGGTAACAAAAGTCTGTGAACGGATGATAGGAATCCTCTAGAAAGCCTCCACGGTATTCGTTGACCTTCATTGACTTAAGTTGAACAACGATCAAGGCATCCCTGTAGGGATCTGTGGTTCCGCGCACCGATATAAAGATCTCGTCGGTTTCCTCAGCATAAGCCACTATAGCCGCCATCGGTGAATTAATCAAAGACGGTAGACCAATGACATCTTGCAGGCTAACGGTCCTCCGCAGAACCCATTTGGCAGCACCGTGACAACTGAGCTTACAGTCCCAGATATGGAGGTTTAGGCACGTCGATGTGATGATGCCAACATCGCCATCCTCTGGACGGATGATCCGCATGTTAGTCCTGTGAACTTTGTGGCCTGCAATTGGAAGCCTCTTGATCACGGTTAGGCTCTGGCTGTCCAAGTTAAACTCGAGTATGTCAATATCAAATCCATGTAGCCACCAGTACAGGCAATTTCCGATGAGGGCGCCGGGGTGATCGCCGAAAAAACCGCCACATGGTTCCGGTGTTGAGGCGAGATCTCCCCACATGCCAGTCTCCGAGGAGTAGACGCAGGCAATGGCTGACCGCTGGTTCCCGTGAAATGTGCCTACCAAGATTACCTTAAAGGGGCTCGACTGGCAGCCCCCGTGCACATGGCCTGGGTCGGCGTCGCCGGCGGTGCAGAGCACCGCTCCATTGGTGCTGAACCCATGGCCATACCCAGCCAGATCGAACCCCGGCGGAAGGGCCACGGTGCGGCGGTCGCCGGAGACAGGGTGGAACACGAGGAGCTCAAGCCGTACCCGGTTGAAGGCGAGGACACGTCCGTGGCGGCACCCGAGCAGCTCCAGCTGTAGAAGGAGTCGTCGGCGCTGACCGGCAGGGCGAAGCACTCGGCGGGGATGCGGTCGGGAGGGCCGAGGACCGAGGTGAATAGGATGTCGCCGGCGGACTGCCCGTAGACGCCGAGGATGGGGGGCTCCCGGTGGTGGGCGCAGAAGCGGCGGCGAAAGGCGGCGGAGGCGACGAGGCTCCGCCATCCCTTGCAGACGAGGAAGGCACGGGGCAGGGAGGAGGGGTTCGAGGGGAGGCGGAGGAGAATCTCGCCGAGGAGGTCCGCGCTGTCCAGCGGCCCTGTCGCCGGCGAAGTGCTGCTGCGATGGCGGACGGCCGTCTCGTCGCCGCCCTTCTCACTCATGCCGTCTAGATTTAGATTTGGGGAACAGGGAACTCTTTTGTGATTGGGAATTGCACACGGCGACAGTACGGATATAGGATGGACTTGGCCCACTAACTTTTGGGTTTGAGCCCAACAAAGTTACTCCCTTCGTTTATAAATATAAAATGTTTTAGCTTTGTGAAACAAATGTATCTAGACATTTATACATTTTTTTAGTGTGTAGGTTCATTTGAATATATACACTAAAATTTATCTAAATATATTTGCTTCACAAACATAAAACATCTTATATTTATAAACGGAGGGAGTAGGAGACATGTCCTAAACAATACTCAGTATTTTTTTCTCTATTGACAAAATAATTTCAAACAGAAATTCTCCAGATGTCCACTGAGATGAAGATAGTAGCTTCTAATTATTATCCGGAATGAGCTCCTCCAAATGTAAGATGTACAAGTCGAGGTTGAGAATGTGCCTCTTTGGACTGTAGGAAAGAAAGACATCTTTGAATCTCGAAACTGTGGAATCTACACACTGAACCATCGAAACTAAATGTTATTTGTTTGAATGATTTCTGACGGAATGACAAAAGAAAAATAGCGGCATATTGATTTTTTGATAAAGGGAATTTATTAATATCGAAAGATACCAATGACATCCAGCCTCTGCAACAATGCAATACCCTAATGGCAGTACAGATACATGTTGTTGTTTGATGGCGCCCAGTTGACGAGGGAGATTATTCTTCTGCGTTTCCCGACAACGGCGCCAGAAAATAGCTTGATGCAACCGAGTAAATGACCGGCCAGTTGGGAACCCTAAGAGGAAGGTGTGATGAATATAGCAGCAAGATTTTCCCTCAATAAGAAACCAAGGTTTATCGTTCAGGAGAGGAAATAGCCAAACGACTGAAGGTGATGCTCACTAGCTGCATGATGCTCTAACAAGGGCGCCGTTAATGATAACTTGTTAGCGCGTCTTCAACTAGTAGCAACGTGGAACCTGCACACAACACAACCAGATACTTTATTCCCAACTTACAATGAGGTTGTCAATCTCACCGGTTTGCTTGAAACAAAGGGTATGAGTGTATCAAGTGGAAAGTGATAATAGTATGCGAGTAAAGTAAATAGTGTGAGTAAAGTAAACAGGTGATAACAATATAAAAGAAATAGGACCAGGGTCCACAGTTCACTAGTGGCGTCTCTCTATAAGATAAAATAATACATGCTGGGTAAACAAATTACAGTTGGGCAATTGATAGAATAAAGACAACGTGCATATGATGAGAGGATCACTATGAGATTTACTCTGGGCATTACAATAAGATACATAGACCGCCATCCAACTGCATCTATGACTAATAATCCACTTGTGGCGAATCAATCCGAGAACTCCACAAGTATTAAGTTGCGAATAACAGATAATTGCATTAAGCAAAGTGTGTAATGTAAACAAAGCATATGCCCTCGAGTATATGATTGTTGTTTTCCCCCTAGTAGCAACAGCACATCTACAATCTTAGAGGTTTCTGTCACTCCCCCAGATTAAATAGAGGCATGAACCCACTATCGAGCATAAATACCCCCTCTTGGAGTCACTAGCAACTACTTGGCCAAGATAGCTACTAACAATGGAGAGCATGCAAGATCATAAACAACATAGAGATAACATAAGATAAATTTCAGTACATCAACTCAAGCATAACACCACTATTTATCGGATCCCAACAAACCAAACATGTAGAATTATATAACGGTGATCTCAATCATGTAAGGCAGCTCATGAGATCTAAACATGAAGCACATGGTGGAGAAGACAACCATCTAGCTACTGCTATGGACCCATAGTCCAAGGTAGACTACTCACTCATCACTTCGGAGGCAAGCATGGCGATGAAGAAGACCTCCGGTGGTGATTCCCCTCTCTGGTAGGGTGCCGAGAAGAGCTTCTGGACCCTTCCGATCTTCGGGTCGATGGCGGCGGTGGATCGCGATGTGTTCTGGAAAATTGATCGGGTATTTAGGTTTTTCCCGTCAGAGGGTCTTTATAGGTGAATGGGCATCATCAGGAGTGGACCGAGGAGGTCTCACTCATAGGGGGCGCGGCCTAGCCGCTGGCCACGCCGCCCTGGTGTGTGGGGTTCTCGTGGCCCCACTCCGTCTCCTCTTCGGTTCTCTGGAAGCTTCGGTGAAATTCTGGGCGACTGGCTTTGGTTTCGTCCAATTCTGAGAATATTTCCTGTGTAACTTTTCTGAAACACAAAAATAGCAGAAAATAGGGAACTGGCACTGTGGCGACTTGTTAATAGGTTAGTTTCGGAAAATGCATAAAAGTGCCACGAAGTGTAACGAAACACTAAGCAAATGGTATAAAAACAAGCATGGAGCATTAAAAATTATGGATACGTTGGAGACGTATCAATACACATGGCAAAAAAAAGAAATTAAGAAAATAAAAGACCTGCTATGGTGTTCCAGTCCTAGCAGCAACAGTACAACCACCACCAAAACAACACCTGAACTCCAGGCTCTTCAAAAGTGACACCTCCAAGAAGGTAACAGTGCACAAACGCTATCGTGTCGCTCGATCAACGATCTTAGGTTTTCACCTTGAAGATAGTCCCCACTCTCACAACAATGCCTTCAACAAGGCCATTGCTAGGCACAACTAATTAAGGCAAGACCTTGGGTTTTCACCCTGAAAGGTAAGAATCTGAACTTCACTTGTATTGTCGCCCCCACTTACATACTGCTGTGAAACCCAGAACACCAAGCAAGTTCCTCAACAGTGCGAAGACTCGAACCTCCATTGATAATCCTCCAATCCGGCATTCATGATATTCTCCGCCTCTGACTTCACCATGGACCAAAAGTCGCCTGATGGGAACAAACAAAGGACAGAGCTTCGCGCTGCTCCCTCCTGAACCAAACGGTCGGAATAAAAGTATGGGTGCGCACGACCGAATACCACCTGATCCAGCAAACTTCAGACAAAGTTGCACTATTATGTTCGCCGGCAGAGCCTTCCAGAACTCCCCACTCCGGCCAGATCAAGAAGGACCAGCCTAAGGAAGGTCTTTATCTTTGCGCAAGAGGAACCCTAGGTAAGCCACCTTTATTTGACCGGCCGACCAACTCCGATGAGAGTAGGTCACCACCACCATGCCTGGGCTCGTAGCCGCAGGGGACCTCGTGAAGCCTGACAAACCTAGAAGCCACCACCATGAATCGCCGCCGACAAATTCAGCAGTAAACAGAATGACCACGACCAAAATAGGACTTGCGGCCATCTCCCGCTCCTGCCTTCTCCATCAGCTTCGACAGACTCTAACATCTCTAGGCGCGGGCCAAGCCACCAACCAGCTCCACCGCGTCACCAGGGCTGCCGCCCCGGCCTACCTGCATTGGCGAGCAACTAGGCCCGAGGTAAGAACCACCACCAAGCCGTGCGCCGCCACCAGCACCAGCCCCATAGCCGCCCGCGCAGCCGATGGGAGCCACCGAGACCACCTACCGCCGTGTCTGAGGCCGCCGCCCCGGCCTCCTAGCACCACTGCCTCCAAGGTCGAGGATGAGTGGGTGCCCCCCAGTGCCTTCGGAGCAGGGGGCCGCTGCCACCGCGGCCAATGCCAACAGCAACCGCGGGCGTCGCCATCAGCAGCGGCGGCAGAGCAGAGACGTATGACCTCCGTGGCGCTATGGGCCTGCTCCCCTCGAGCCGCCCCGAGGGACGACACGGGGTCAGGTGGGCGGGGGAGGGAGGAAGGAGGGAAACGGGCGGCTCTAGGGACTGCCGGCGGTGGCGCATGGGGCGGGGCGGCGGCTGTGCATGGAGCGGACGAAAATACAACACTTAATACCTTAAAATGGGGGAGAATTTTACTTCCCCGGCCTCTGCACCAACTAGGAATGCGCACAACCATTAAGCATGAGTACCAGGATTTTTAATCTTAATCTTAAATAAACAAGAAACCTAGTCCTCAAGATAAATTGCATGAGTCCTAGGAAAACCTGGTCCTCAAGTATTAATAGAAACCTTAATTCGCATCCGTGAGGATTTGAACTCAGGTGCTGGATTTGTACATCCACTCCCCAACCAGTTGAGCTATGCTCACTCTCAAGCGGTGGCATATTGATGGATATCACAGGATTTCATGATTTCGTCGTACATAAATCACAACACTGTAGCAAGATTGCCCGTGATACCAGTCATAGAGTATTACATGGAACTAGTATAATGAAAGGATTTTTTACAACGTGACAAGGTGCTCTATATCCCAGGATGTCTCATTGATACTATATGAGTAGAACATCCAATTGCATCGACCAAGTTATAAGAAACATGCAGATCACCGAAAACTAGAGGGTCAGACAAACAGAATCACGTAGTGTCACATGGAGGACTAGAATGCTCCTGCGCCCCGCGGGCGCCCCATGCTGTCGGCCGCCGTGCCCCCTCCAGCCACCCCCTCCCCCCCCTACCGTCGGCGCCGTTGCGGTCGCCCTGCCCTACCTCCTGCCTCCTCCTCCCACGCGTCTGCCGGCGGGATTCGTGCCCCAGGTAATCCCAATCCCCGTCCCCGTTGACCGTGCCCCTGCAGATCCAGATCGCCGTGCGCCGCTTCCGCTGCCGCCGGCGTGGCCAGCTGCCTCCAGCGATGTGCAAGAGGTTCCAGAGATGCCCCCAGAGTTTTTGCGTCAGCCGTCCATCCGGGAGCCAGCTGGGATGGCCGCTGCCAGATTCAATGCGGCGGGAGGATGGGCTGGACTTGCCAGCGCCATCAATGCTCCTCCTGCAAGCTCCCGTCTGCCTCCATCACCTCAAGCTTCAAGTCGCCCCGGGCTCAAGGCGGAAAGTGCTCGGCATGGCGGGACGTCGTATCCCCCACGCAGTTCGGCTTTGCCTTCAAAGCGGCTCGCCTTCAATGCCGGCCAGTGACCTCCGCCCCCCTCTTGGTTGCTAGGGCGTTGCTTCCGCTGCCTCTACAAAGGGAGGTGGTGTCACAGGGCAAGCGAGTGCAGGGAGCCTGTTAAGTGCAGGCGTTGTTTCCGCTCTGGCCATCGCGCCTTCCATTGTCGCCATCCAGCAGAACCGGAGCCAAGTCCGTCGACGATCTCTCCCACGCCTGCGCGTTGCTCGGCCGCTGCTGCAGCTCGAGAGCTTCCTCCTCAATTGCAAGACCTGCCTCAAGTCCCTGCGCTTCCTCGGCTCGACCGGCATGAGCTGCTGCAACCTCCTCGACGCCCTGCTGCCGCGCCTGCCGCCGTCGCCATGCCTCGCTTGCCCGACATCGTCCGCACGCCGGAGAGCTTCGCCGTCATCCACGCCTCGGCTGAGATGAACAATGAGGCCGCAAGGATGCTCTCCTCGGCGGCGTATGCCTGGTTCGAGCGGGAGCCGTCCCGCGATCCTCGGGGCGCCCTGTCGCGCGCCATCGCCCTCACCTTCGGCGCCCTGCAAGAGGACATCACCGTCACTGAGCACTACCCGGAACCTTTTCTTGTCAGGTTCAAGTTTCCTCACCACCGCGCTGCCGCCGTCTCGCACCATGACTTCCTATTCGAGGGCTCGAAGGTGCAGGTGCAGCCATGGAGACTGGAGGACAATGCGGAGCAGGTCTCCATGCAGCAGCATGTTAGGCTGTGCATTGAGAACGTCCCGCTCTACGCTTGGAACGAGGGCTCGGCGCAGCAGGCTATCGGGAGTGCCTGCTCCCTGGACTACATCGAGGACCAGTGCAAGACCAGGGAGTACACCAAGGCGCTCTGCGTCTGGGCATGGGTGGAGCGCCCGGCCTTGGTCCCGTTGGTCGGCTGGGTCACCTTGCCAGTGCCGACGGGAGTGCCGGGGGTGCCGGAGCGTGGTCGTCGTGGCCTCCGGCGTTGCTGCATCATCCACCTCGACATCGTCGAAGACTTGACAGTCGAGGACGCTCCAATGCCTGGCCGCGGCGAGTGGCGGTGGGGCTATCTCGACGGTGAGCGGGCCATGCGTGATCGGGTGGAGCGCATCGACGACCAACGCGAAGACCGCCGCGACAGGGACCGCCGCGATGAAGACGAAGACCGCGACCGTGATCGCCGTGGTCGCGTGTCGTCCAGAGGGTGGCGCGAAACGCTGCGTCGCTGCCCGTCTCGCTCCGGCCGTGCTCGCCAGGATGGCGGCTCAAGGGACGAGCAGGATCGCCAGAGGGACCGCTCTAGCAACCGTGACGGCGGGCGGCACCGCACGGCCGACGACGCTCCAGCGCTGGAGGATGCGCCTGTGCTGGAGAGGGTGCCCGTGCTGGAGAGGATGCCCATGCTGGAGGATGTGCCCGTGCTGGAGTTGGTGCCCGTGCAGGGCGCTGCGCCCGTGGCGGCTGGGCTCGCCGCCCTGGATGTCGGCCATGACGACGCGCCTGTCGTCGAAGATGCCAGCGACGTCGACGAGCCGGTGACGACGGGGCCTCGCGGCAGGCTGCAGGCGCGCGACGCTTCACCGCACTCGAGCAGGAGGCGTTCTAGGGCCGCGCGCATGCCTCCTTCCACTCCGGACCCGGCTTCATCGCCCACAGCTGTGTGTCCTTCCTCGCCGTCATCAAAGGGCAGCTGCCCGCCGCTGCTCCTGCTAGCCAGGGACGGGGTCTCGCCGGCGCATATCGAGCTCTCGCCCTACTCCGCGGCCTCGATCAGCGAGGGCGCACGGCGGTCCGTCAACTTTTTGGCGCCATCAGACTCGTCCACGTCTCGTCCGTTTGGCTTTGAGGCCTCTCCAAAGCTCGCGCCTGCGTCGCCGCTGCTGTTGAGGGACAGCATCGCTGTCGCCACTGAGGCTGAGTCCTAGCTGCTCTAGCCACTGTTCTGCGCCGCCGAGCAGCCGTTCCTGTCGCCGCCGACGCGCCGGGTCATCAACCGCAGGAAGACGCTTGCAGGGGTGAGAATGGTGTGCAACACCACTTACTCGCTGCAGCGGACAAGCGCCCGTCTCAGGAGCAGTCGCAAGGCCCCTCCGGTGGCCAGAGCCGCTGAAGCCTTCGTTTTCCGCAGGCTGGGCATTGTGCAGGATGGCGAGGAAGTCACGGAACTAGCGTTGCAGGAGCTCTCTCGCCGGTTCGAGGGAGAGGTCCCGGACCATGTGCTGGCTATGCTCTGGGAGCTGTTCAAGGTGAGCTCCCAGGAAGAGGAAGAGGTGGACGAGGCGCTCCTCCAGCACGGTGGTGCTGCTGGCATGGAGTTGGCAGATGATGGCGTCGATGCTGTGGCTCATGTGTCAAGCTGATCAAGATCGTTATGCTATGTTCTTTGAGTCCTATTTGTTCCCAATGTTAGCAAGACCTCAATGTTTAGTTTGGGCCTTGAGCTGGTGGCCGTGTTTCAGCATGTTAAAGACTTCTAGCTTGTTCTGACTTCTGCAATTGTACTGCATGTTGCTTCTGTTTAATTCGGTGTGTGTTCCTGTTGGTTTGCATGTCTCTGTTTGCCGAGTTGTTTTGGTGTCCGATGATTGAGCAAACTGTCAACACTCTGGGCTGGAACGTGAGAGGGCTGAATGACCAGGACCGTAAGGACACGGTTCATGAAACGATCGCGGCGTCTTCCTGCCATATCGTATGTCTCCAGGAAACTAAGTTAGAGTCCGTCTCCCTCTTTGACGCCTGCTACATTGGGGGAAACCGCTTAAAAAGCTTCGCCGAGCGCCCGGCGATCGGTACGAGAGGTGGGATGCTCTTGCTTTGGGATGACTCTTTGCTTCAAATGCCAAACAATATCGCTTCTGAATTTTGTCTTTCGGCGGATGTCCACATCCTCAACAATAGCAATGAGGGTGATTTCAAAATCACCACGGTTTATGGGCCTACGGCTAGCAACCGTAAAGATGACTTCTTCGCGGAGCTCATTACTCACAAGCCGCCGATTGGGGTGCGTTGGTTGGTCTTGGGCGACTTCAACCAAATTAGGCGGGCGAGGGACAAAAACAAAGCCAACGTTAACCGTAGACGCATCAACCGCTTCCGGGACGCTTTGCAAGCTTGCGAGCTCCATGAGATTCATCTTCAAAATCGTCGTTTCACTTGGAGCAACGAGAGGGAAAACCCGACTCTTTGCAAATTAGAAGCCTTCTATTGCAATAATGAGTGGGATGTTTGTTACAACACTCACGTCCTTACCGCTTTATCGTCTTCTCTATCGGATCATTTCCCTCTTTTTCTCGTGGATGATAGGGGTCCAAGGAGGCCGCGGACCTTTAAGTTTGAAAACTTTTGGACCAGAGTGCCCGGGTTCATGGAAATCGTCAATCAAGCTTGGAATGCTCACTCAACACACGTCGACCCTTACCATATTCTTTTCCACAAAATGAAAGGCACGGCCAAGGCTTTGTCCTCTTGGAGTAGGAAGCTTTTCTCCAATGCCAAGGACATGATTCACGCCGCATTGCTTGTCATTTTGCATCTTGACTTGGCACAAGAATCTAGGGTCCTAAATGCCCATGAAAGGGACCTTCGGGCAAAGCTAAAAAGGAAGGTCATTGCCCTCGCGGTGGTGGAGCATGCAAGGAGGAAGCAAAAGCGCGTATTGCTAATGTCAGAGAGGGTGACGCAAATACGAAGTTCTTCCACCTAAGGGTAAATGCGAGGCGAAGGAAAAACCACATCCACCGCATCAAGCACAACAATGGATGGGTCACCGATCATGGCGCCAAAGAGCAAATAATCCAAAACCACTTCACCTCGGTCATGGGTAGAGCAAACCCCCGCAATATTGATTTCAATTGGGAGTCGCTTCACTTCCAAGAGCCTAACTTATCAACTTTGGGCGACCCCTTCACCGAGGAGGAGGTCTTGAGGGCCATCTCCCAAATGCCTAGTGACAAAGCTCCCGGCCCCGACGGTTTCACGGGGGCCTTCTTCAAGAAATGTTGGGGAACCATAAAGAATGATATCATGGCGGTCATCGATCATTTTGGGGAACTTCACGTTCACGGTTTCCATTGGCTCAACTCCGCTAATATTGCCCTTTTGCCAAAGAAAGAAGGTGCGGAAGAGGTCTCGGATTTTAGGCCCATTAGCCTTATTCATGCTATCGCTAAAATCATCGCCAAGATGCTTGCCATCCGCCTAGCTCCTCTCATGAATGAGCTCATCTCAAATGCCCAAAGTGCCTTCATTAAGAAACGGAGCATCCACGACAACTTCTTGTATGTTAAAAACCTTGCAACAAGATTCAATAGGGCAAAGATTCCGGCGCTTCTCTTCAAGCTTGGCATTCGAAAGGCTTTCGACTTCGTTAGATGGGAGTACATTTTGGAGCTTATGCATAGAAGGGGCTTCCCTCCTCGCTTTCGGGATTGGATGGCCGCCCTTTTCTCTACCGCCACCTCCCGGGTGCTCCTCAACGGAGTTGCCGGGAGCCCCATTGCGCATGGCCGCGGCCTTCGGCAAGGGGATCCCCTATCGCCGCTCCTTTTTGTGCTTGCCATTGACCCTATCACTCAAATCCTTGAGGAGGCGACTCGGGTTGGGCTTCTTCGCAAGCTTAGGGGAAGAGGAGTCATTTTGCGTACCTCTCTTTATGTGGATGACGCGGCGGTGTTTGTGGCGCCGGTCAAGGAAGACGTTCAAAACCTTGCTTCCATTCTTCATCATTTTGGAGAGGTCATCGGCCTTTGCACCAACTTCTCGAAGAGCTCCGTCATGCCAATCCGTTGTGAGGCCATTGACCTTGATGTTGTCCTTGAGGACATCCCGGCCACGCGTGCAACATTTCCTTTGAGATACCTAGGTCTCCCGCTCTCGGTTTGGAGCCTTAGGAGAAGGGACTTCCAACACCTCGAGGATAAGTGTGCCGAAAAGCTTCCCACGTGGAACAGAAAGCTCATAAACATGGCCGAGAGGGTTTCCCTTGTCAAGTCGGTTCTCGCGTCCCAAGCAATCTATCATTTGACACCGCTTTCCATTCCGCCGGGTACAATGAAATTCATAAATAAGTTAGAGCGCGGTTTCGTATGGGCGGCCAAGGAAATGGCTTCCGGAGCAAAATGCAAGGTGAATTGGGAAACCGTTTGTCGCCCTAAGCGCTATGGGGGCCTTGGCGTGCTTCACTTGGACAAGTTTGCCATGGCGCTCCGTCTTAGGTGGCCATGGCTTTAATGGAAGGACCAAAGTAAGATTTGGGCTGGCACCGACAACCCTTGCAACGAGAAGGACATGGAGATTTTCTATGCGGCCACCACCATCACCCTTGGCAATGGGAGAAAGACCCCTTTTTGGAATGCGCCATGGCTTGAGGGGAAGAGGCCGAGGGACATTGCTCCAAATTTTTTTGAGATATGTAAGAGAAAAAATTGGAAGGTTTCTCAAGCCCTTCATGAGGATGAGTGGATCACAAAGCTTAGCGGGGAGGCGACGCTTTCTCTCCAACACCTCACACAATTTTTCAACTTTGGGCCCTTATCCAAAATGTGAACCTTGTTGAGCACACCGAGGATGACATTGTTTGGAAGCTTACCGGTAATGGGCAATACTCCGCGGCCTCCGCCTACAAGTTGCAATTCTTTGGTCTAATCGAATCTAGTATGTATAAGCTTGTGTGGAAAGCTTGGGCCCCTCCGAAAGTGAAGAATCATGCATGGCTTGTCCTTCAAAATAGGCTTTGGATGGCGGATAGATTGCGGAAGCGAGGGTGGGACAATTGTGGGCTTTGTCCCCTATGCAAGCAAACCAAAGAAAGCAATAACCATCTTTTCGTCCATTGCCGCTTCACCATTCGTATTTGGGAACAAATTAGGGATTGGCTTGGCATTGTTGGCTTGCAACCAAGGCAATGGGCGGGCATCGACATCCATGATTGGTGGTCCGCTTTGGTGGAAGGAACGAGCCCTCATCGAAAAGGGTTGTCTTCGCTCGCTTTGCTTGTCGTTTGGGAGATTTGGAAGGAAAGGAACGCTAGGGTTTTCCGTAATAAGCTTTTGTCTAATGTTTTAATTTTTGAGTTAATTAAAGCCGAGGCTAGGCTTTGGACCCTTGCCGGGGCCAAGCGTTTGGGTGATTTGATGCCGGGAGAGTAGTTGTAATTTGTATTCGGTACCTTGAACTCTTGTTCTCTTCCCCTTAATTAATTGAAATGGGGGCAAAGCTTTTGCCCCCGCCCGTTTCAAAAAAAAAAAGAGGGTCAGACAGATGTATGATGATATGATATAGGGTTAGAGCATACTGCTTCAGTAACACAATGACTGGGGTGTCCAATGACAGGAGTACTTCCAGTTCCAACAATACCTGCGAATCAGCCGGATATTCATTTCGGCTCACGGGAGCAAATGAACCTATTATTAGAAAATATATTTCAAAATATTAACAAATTTGAAACAAAAATTTTACATGTAAATTCAGACATACTACGTTCATACACAAATTTTCAGAATGAAAGAACATTTTTATATCCTATATAAAAAGACAAATTTATATATGAACATATGACTATTTACAGGACATATTTTTTGTCTTTTTTACTGATGCCACATAAAATGTTCTTTTTTGTCAAAAACTTTTGTGGGACATTGAATGTCCTGATCTACATGCGAAATTTATTTTTGAATTTTTTTGACATTTTGAAATTTGTTTTTTATATATTTTCTATAATTGGTTCATATAGATCTGGGAGCCAAAACACCTCCTCCTGAACCAGACGGATCCATTAGTTACACAACATACAGTGCACGAGCCACAGCTCAAAATAAACTTCATGATTATGGAATTTATGACCGAATCTTTTAACTTCGGTATTCCAGGAATAGTAGGTAAAGAGAAAACAGAATTTGAAAAGGAGAAAAGCACAAAATCAATGTTTGTGTAATTCAAAATGTTCCTAAATAACACCACATTCTTTTCCATAAAAATAGTGTTGCATACTTTTGTTTCCTGAACTCACTAGATGCCTGAGTATGACTAAATATGACTACTTGAAACTTCAGAATGTGCTAACAAAAGTTTCAAACAGAAGTCGTAGATCAAGTAGTATAGATATTGCCCACAGCCTTGTATATTTTTGCTTAAAAATAGCATATGATCCTTGCATCCAGACAAAATTCTAAGAGCAAGGAAGAACAGATTCTTGTCAGTAATCAGTTAGTTATTTTTTCTATGAACAATTGTGTGCCTAAATGATTAGATTCATTTGAAAAATTTGCTCACCTACCTTGCTTCCAGGCCAGATCAAAATGGGGTAGGGATGAGGAGGAAGAAGGAACAGAAGATATGGATAATTTGGTCTTTTTATGCAGCCTGGTCCCAAGTGATTCTAAATATCAAGATGATAAAACACAAATTGGTGGCATCTCAAATTAGGGGCATGTGAGAGGTTATAACTCCTATTGACACAATGACAATTCCAGATCACTTAAGTGCCATATGATCAACTTTCTCGTTAAGCTAAGAAATAGTAAGGTGTGATGGTCATATCCAACAAAGGTATCCACAATCCAAAAAAACAAACAATGAAACACCAAATAGAGTACTAAAACTTTCATAGAAATTTGGCTAGCATAACAACTGAATATCAGCCTCACAAGCCTTAATTTCTTAAGCTTTCGGCAACCCACTCAGGAAGAAGGTGAAATACACATGAATAATAGGCAGAGCTTTATGATCAGCACAACCCTGAAACAAGCTGAGGTTTGACATATCATCTTATTCTTATAACCTACCAGTAATTTAGCCATATGAATTCATTATTAGTTCCTCGTAATAGCATGAAGATCACGGTCCAAGTGTTATGCTGACGATGAGAAATATTTCGGAACAAAAAAACTGTGCAAAGAGAAGCAATGGTGTCCCCCATAGACTTTGAGCAGGGTATGTATAAATTTGAGGTGCAAGCTTTACCACAGAAGGTGCCTTTGACAACAGTTTATATTAGCCAAATTTATAATTTTTCACAATGGTTTACATGTAATGTATGAACAATCTCCCAGCAATGATATAATAGAATAAATTAGTCAAAATAGTTTGCTAAAATATAGTTAAACTATAACATAAAAAGAAAAAACTGCTAATTTTATCAGTAAGGCAAACAGGAGAAAAAATAACTAAGTTGATGAAAACTTTAAAGCAGTGTAGAGGAATTCAAGAAACATTGTACGCAAACTAAGTGAATTCAAGGCTGCTCATGTGTAATGTATAGAGAAGCAATTACCGGCGGTAACAAAGTCTGTGAATGGATGATAGGAATCCTCTAGAAAGCTTCCATGATATTCCCTGACCTTCATTGACTTAAGTTGAACAACGATCAAGACACCCCTGTAGGGACCGCCGGCTGCGCGCACCGATATAAAAATCTCATCGGTTTCCTCGGCATAAGCCACTATAGCCGTTGTCGGTGAATTAATTGAAGACGGTAGACCAATGACATTTTACAGGCTAACGTTCCTCCGCGGATCCCATTTGGTAGCACCGTGACAACGGAGCTTGCGGTCCCAGATATGGAAGCTCGGGTACATCAATATGATGATGCCAACATCGCCATGATCTCCATGGATGATCTGCATGTTAGACCTAGAAAAGTCATGGCCCGTGATCGGAAGCCTCTTGATCAC
The DNA here is from genome assembly GCA_007115705.1 of Dactylis glomerata. NCBI lineage: Eukaryota > Viridiplantae > Streptophyta > Magnoliopsida > Poales > Poaceae > Dactylis > Dactylis glomerata. The sequence continues at coordinate 2,012,917 of QXEO01001356.1, forward strand.
AGCTAGGCTCTGGCTATCCAAATTAAACTCAAGGATGTCAATATTGAAACTGTGTAGCCACCAGTACAGGCAATTTCCAATGAGGGTGCCAGGGTGATCGCCAAAGATACCGCCACATGGTTCTGGCATCGAGGCGAGATCTCCCCACACGCCGGTCTCTGGTCGCTGGTTTCCAGGGAATGTGCCTACCAGGAGCACCTTAAAGGGGCTCGACTGGCACTACAACCCTCGTGCACGTGGCTAGGGTCGTCGTTGCCGGCAGCATAGAGCACCCCTCCATTGGTGCTGAACCCGTGGCCATACCCAGCCAAATCAAACCCCAGCAGAAGGGCCACGAGGGGCTTTTAAATTTTAAACATATGAAGGAAGCAATTTTAAAAAATGTGGACAACATACATGGGCTTTTAAATTAAGGGGCTCGACAGTGTGACTTTTGCGGCTCAGAAGGGTGGCGAATGTAGGGAAGTGGGGCGTCGAGGTTGTGGACGCTGGGAAATAGGGTGGAAGGTTCGGGTCTTCGGGATGATGTGTGTGACAACTTGTAATAGGAGAAAGGAAAGAAAACAAAATGGAAAAGAAGGTTGCGGGTTGTGCAAGAAGAGAGATTGGGTTGGCTGGCCCAATCGGCTTTCTCATTTCTATTATATTATATTATATTCTTTCTATTAACTAGACCAACATATGTGTCTCCTAACTAATTCAAATTAGTTTTAGAAAAACATAAAAATAATGAGTTCAAGATAGAAGATCGGAGTACCATTTCCATCTCCAATTAAATTTGTAAAATACATTTTGTGCAATAGAAGTTAATATTTTTGACGTAAACTAGCAGGAGCTCTGCTTATTGCATTAAAGAGAGGGGGAAAACATGTACAAAGTGAGAACAAACTCAGGCCCTTTGGCCATTAACCCTACTAGACAAACCCTCAATTACAAAATTGGTGTACTCGCTGTCCTAACCCCTGCGAGAAGAAGCAGGTCCATATCAGCTCTAATCAGGCCGGCCACCGCCGTCGGAGGCATGGACACCTTCTGGAAAATCCTGCGCCCTCTCTCCTTCCAGATATGCCAAATAATATACACCGAGAGCGAGATATCACGCTTGTGCCGATCGTCCTTTCGCCCCTGCCTGAGCTTCTTCCACCAGGCCGCGAGAGTTTGCGAGCGAGACGCCATGAGGAACGCCCTTGGACTTTCTCCCTGGAACAACGCCCAGACCTGCTTAGAAAACGAGCAGTTGAGAGCAAGATGAGCCGCAGTTTCAAATTCTTGGTCGCACAGGCTGCACTTGTCATCATGGGTCAGCCCGTGAGCCCGACGCCTCTCAGCCGTCCAGTTTCTGTTCTGCAGGCTGAGCCAGAGAAAGAACTTCACGTTTCCTTCAGCCTTGATGCGCCAAACATACTGATCCAGCTGTATTTTGTAATTAGACAGGGACACATTCTGCAGCTGCACCCATAGCTCCACAAACTGATCCAGCTGAGCTTCATTGTCCATGCGACGCAACCCCCGCATCCATCGCCCATTGGCCAGGGCCTCTTTCACAGTCAACATCTTCCTCGCAGCCAGCTTGTAGCATAGCGGTGCCAATTGCTTCGGAGCCTTTCCGTTTAACCACCGATCATCCCAGAAGCGGACAGTTTCCCCATTACCTATGGAGATCGACGTGCAAGAAGCGAAAAGATCCCTGTCAGATTGGTCGCACGGCGTCTCCATGCCAGCCCAAGGCCGGTTCTCATCAATCCACCTGAACCATTCCCAGCGGAGGCGCAAGGCCCTCCCGAACGCCTGCAGATCCTTGATCCCGAGACCCCCATACGTAGTTGGGGCACAAATCTTTTGCCAACCAACCAGGCATCTTCCTCCGGTTGCCTCCTCCTCGGGAGCCCAAAGGAAATTTCTCCTAAGCTTGTTGAACTCTTTGATCATCCAAGGTTCAGCCTTGAAGATTGTCAAGAAGTAAGTTGCTGTAGATGTGATCACACTGTTTATCAAAGTAAGCCTTCCTTTCTTATTCATTAACTTTCCTTTCCAGCCTCTAAGCCTGCTGACAGCACTATCAAACAAAGGTTGCACATCAATTTTCCATGGTTTCCTGAATCCCAGTGGCAGCCCCAAATATTTACATGGAAAAAGACCATGTGTTCCACCAAAGTCCTGCAAGATATTCCCCAGGTCCTCACCCTCACAAGCCACCGAATAGGCCACACACTTGGCAATATTGGTCTTGAGACCAGAGGCTTCTCCAAACAGCTGCAGGATCCTTTGAACAGCAGTTATGTCATTCTTGAATGGGTTGACGAACAAAGCAGCATCATCGGCGTAAAAACTAGCTCTCAAACGGGCAATTCTGGGGTTGAGAGGGGTTAAAACTTCCAACTGGGTGGCCAGCTCAAACAGACGCTGCAGCGGCTCCATTGCCAGGATAAAAAGCATGGGCGATAGGGGATCGCCCTGGCGAAGACCTCTCTTGTGGTAAAACGGCTGCCCCAGGCTGCCATTGAGCAGAATTCTGGAAGAGGAAGAGCCCAAAATCAAGGATAACAGATTGCGCCAACGCTGCCCAAACCCCATCTGCGACAACACTTGTAGAAGGAAACCCCACTTCAAGGAGTCGAAAGCCTTTGCAATATCCAGCTTCAAAAACAGCAGGGGAGCCTTCCTTTTGTGAGCCTTCTTGATGACATTTCTAACATACAGAAAATTGTCCTGAATAGACCTTCCCTTGATGAAAGCACTTTGTCCAGAAGAAACCAGATTGCTCAACTCAGGTGCAAGCCTGTTCGCTAGAAGCTTGCATACGATTTTGGCTGCACTGTGCATGAGACTGACAGGTCTATAGTCCTTGGCATCCACTGCTTCATTCCTCTTTGGCAACAACACAATGGAGGCAGTGTTCAGAAGTCTCCACTGGTCCCCCTTCAAACAATGCATCTGATTCATTGCAGCTAGCAGATCATGGCTCACAATGGCCCAACACTTCTTGTAAAAACCCCCAATGAAGCCATCTGGCCCCGGCGCCTTCTCGGCATGCGTGTCATCGATCGCCGTTTTCAGCTCAGCTAAGGAAAAGGCCCCCTCCAGATGAGACAGATCAGAGGAGTTGACATTCAGGGCTTCCCAATTCAGATCAACCGCAGCAGCTCCTCCAGTGCCCATCAAGTTGGCAAAATGATCTAACAAAATCTTCTCTTTCTCTTTGTGACCGGTCACTAAACCTGCAGGCCCCAACAGAGATGGAATATGGTTCTTTCGTCGACGCCCATTGGCTCTGAGGTGAAACAGTTTGGTGTTTGCGTCGCCTTCACGGATCCAAGTGATCCTGGACCGTTGTCTCCACTTAATTCTGTCGATGGCCGCAATCCCTAGCAGCTTGCTCTTGAGGAAAGACCGCAATTGCTTCTCTTCTCCCGAAAGCTCCTTGTCCTCTTGTGCGACATCAAGACTGAAAATGACCTCGTCAGCAATCCCAGACACCATCTTTGCCCACTTGACTAGGCTTCTGTTCCACTTTCTCAGAGCCTTTGCTGTTCTGCAGAGCTTAGTATGCAAAACCCTGATTGCATCCGTCGATCGGACAGGCTTCTCCCATGCCGTGGAGACAATCGACATGAAATCATCATGTTGCAACCAGTGAGCTTCAAACCTAAAACCCTGGAATTGTTTTCGTTCCATCTTGGACAGCAACATAGGGCAGTGATCAGAAACATTCGATGATGCAGGAGTTAGCTGAAACTGGGGGAAAGCAAGGTCCCAATCCCTTGATACCAACACTCTATCAATTCTTGTGTGGGTGGATATATCTCTCGTACTTGACCAAGTGAACTTCCTTCCAATGAGAGGGTAGTCAATTAGTTCAAGGTCTTGTATCAAGTCTCTGAACTGCCCCATTAGACGTAAATTGATATTGGAGTTACTCTTATCAGCAGCCGAGGAGATTAGGTTGAAATCTCCAAGGACCATCCATCTGTCCTGCACAAGATTCTTGATCTGCCGCACCTCCTGCATGAACTCACGCTTCAGGTCATCCTCCTGTGGCCCATAGACCCCTGTGACAGCCCAGCTCGAGAGATCAGCCCTGTGTAAGATATTCCCAGTGATGGAGTAGGTGCAATCAGCAAGCAACGGCTCCGCGGTTATCTGGAAGTCAGCAGTGCACGCAATCAGCACCCCTCCCCTGGTGCCCTCCGCTGGCAGGGTGATGAAATTGTCACCAAACCGAGGCCCTAGCATTTCCACCACGAGCGAGCGAGTCATGACCTCAATCTTGGTCTCTTGCAAACAGACGACATTACAAGGCTTGTCAGAAAAGAACAGTTGCAGAGCACGCCTCTTGGCCGGGTTTGTTAGTTTCCTTATGGAGCTCGCCATTATGAATAGAAGTTAATATGAGCATTAACAAAATGCCCAAATTAATTCCTATGAATTCCCAAAAAAATTCACAATCATGTGTTGTATTATGCATATATGTATGTCATGTTAACGTCCAAATTTGGGAAAATTGGGATGTTTCAGTTAGCAGCATATCCATGTAGTAAAAGCGCCTTTATATGCATCACATGATTGTACACTCACAATGCTCAATGGTGACAAACTGGTAGAGTGCTGAAACACTTTCACTAGTACGATTGTACGAACTATGAATATAATCACGGCAGTATGCAAATGTCCACACTGATCAAAGTACACAACTCAAATTAACCAAAGCAAGTGCTAAGATTAATTGTATTCCCCGGGACAGTACTAGATAGCAAATGATCTGGCGCGGGGTGACGGCTTGGTTCGGTAGAGCTAGCGGACGACGAGGACCACCACCATGATGTCGACGACGACCGCCATGACGCTGGCGATGAAGAGCAGACCGGAGGACACGCCGAAGATGGCGTAGCCGGCGACGAGCAACTCGTGGTAGGGGCCGTGGTCGTGGCAGCGCCCCATCGCGACGTGGATTACCCCCGCGAAGACGGTGCTGAGCATCCAGGCCATGGGGATGCTCACGCACGTCGCGAGGAGGGTGCCGACATGTCGCATCGCTCCGACGGCCGCCAGCATGGCCATCAGCGCCTGCGCCGCGCCGAGCAGAAGCAGCAGCACCGTGTTGGCGCGCATCTCCATCACCTCGGCCGCCGTCGCCGCGCAGTCCGTCTGGCCCTGCTCAGGCGGATTTGGGTCCGACTCCTTGATCATCTACGCAGGTGCAAATGCAATGAAACGGAATTAATCGGTGGAAGATTGATATGATCTGTTTAAATCAGTAAATCTAAGTGGACGGAGCAATTTCTGATGTACTCTGAGAAGTGGAACCCGAAGAAAAAGCGCAACTTAATTCTCCAATCAACGTCAGTTAAAAACTTAAAATGCATTGTGGAGAACTGGAGATGAACTTAAAACGTAGTTGTACAGTAGAGCGAAACCGTGAGGAAGTTGTGGTCGAGTCGATTAAATTCGATGTAGAGATACACCAATTAACCATGGACATTATTTCGTGGCGTTGTTGCAGAAGAACAAAAGAGGGGGTGAGAGAGTGAGCTAGAGGGTGGAGCGGCTGTACTGTATAGTATAGTGTACCTGGAGCTGGAGCTCCCGGAACGTGGCCGGATCGAGCGAGATGGCGTACAGGGCGAAGCACACCGCCGCCAACCCCACGACGAGGTTCGCCCTCGCCACTGCGCGCATGCTGCCGCCAGCCATGGTCGATCGATCGCTCGCCGCCGGCCGGCCTCACACTAGAGTTTCTCTCGCCTGGTTTTCTTCTCTTGTGAGCTCTCTCACTCTCTTTCTCACTGCTTTCTGGCTCTCTGTGGGCAGGCGTAATAGCTTTGGTTCATTGGTTGGATGGATGTTATAAGTGCCTTGCTGCTGTGCTGCAGTTTGCACGGTGATGAACCGCCGGCCGGAAATGGGAGGACGGTGGCGAGGTTTTGCAGCTTACACGAATTTGGCGGTCTGACTGGGCAGGGCTGGTAGCCGGAAGTGACAACAGCAAGCGAGGGAGTGAGTGCGGTGAGCCGTGGCCCGTGGGCGGTGCTGCTAATTTCCAGTTTCACACACGCTCATAGCCATGCAGGCGGGGCCGGTCTCTACGCATGCATGGCCGTCTCGGGGAACTGGACAGGATGCACAAGTGTTCTCTCTAGTTTCCTTACGATCGAAGCTAGCTATAGCTGAAACATATACGTAGTACTTATATACTAGCTAAATGCCCGCGCATTGCTGTGTATCTCTCTTCAATATCATTTTCTCTTCAACTATATCTTATCTACAATTTGATAGGCCATTGTGCAGGATGTAACGAATATTAAATAGGAATATGTAATTACTACAAGAAAATGGTTGTTTTCACACTCTTCTTCACTCTCATATTAATTATGGTGTGGCATCTGGCTTGGCTCTGTTGCTGCTATGTGTTAAGCTCGCTTTGAACTCCATGTTTCATATTGCATCGCTCTGTGTTGGCGCAAACTTTGTCTTTAATTTAAATGGCATACGGTCGCACATATATGTCTTGCCCTTATTTTTATATTATAGAAGAGAAACATGATGCTAATAATACCATAGGGAAAATCCAGGTGTAAGCCTCGAAACATTTCCACACGGGGGAATATTCTAAAAGATGGTTGCACTATGTTTCTTTAAAATCTAGAAGAACCCCTAAATATCTTCCCGTTCCATGCCTCCCTATCACACTCATCTATATTTTGATAAAATACTACAACTAAAAAGTAAAATTTTCTATGCTTATGGTGTTTTGTGGCGACCTTCCTATCCACAACACAAATAGCACAAAAAATAGAATTACAATAAAATGGTATAAAAAGTTATTGTTATCTAGTATTCTACCGATCAATTCATATTTACATGGATCTGCTTATGCATAAACTATGTACATGTATCAAATTTATCAATTAATTTTGATGTAATGCATCAATTTTATCAATCAAGTCCAATGTACATGCATCGCATATGTATCAACCGTAAGGATTTTTCTCCATGTGAGAACAACCAGCTTGCTTGAGCGGCGCAACCCATACACCTCCGTCCAGCTACCTTCTCACTTGAACACATACATGATAACGGAAGAAATTTCATGATTTGTAACTAAATTAATTGCTACATATTGGTGGAACGATCATATATATAAAAGTGATCAGCCATTGATAAAGTCTACACATATAGAACACATAACCTTTGAGAAATACTAATTGTCCCTTGATATATTATTTAGAGCTCTCATTCGTTGTAGCATTGCTGCCTAGCTAGCTTCCAGCCAGCTTGGTTGAGCAGTGCAATGCCTGCACCTCTGGCCAGCTTCCCTCTTCACGTAGGCTAATTATACCATCTACTCTAGCCACTATGAGGCTTTCGGGCCTTCCTTTTCCATGCCATATCTTCCATGTCTCTTTATAAAAAATGTTTGCTCTGTTGAATTTTGTTGGAACGGTTTGCTCTGTTGAATTTTGTTGTCTTCTAGAGGTGAACCATGCACTCTGGCAGAAGCTTTAGATGATGAAAATTGGTGCAATGCTATGAATGAAGAATACAAGGCATTGATGGAAAATAAGACCTGGCATCTTGTTCCACCAAGCAGCAACAAAAACTTGATTGATTGCAAGTGGGTATATCGCATTAAAAGGAAAGCAGAAGGTATGATTGACAGTTATAAAGCACGATTGGTTGCAAAAGGTTTCAAACAGAGATATGGTATTGATTATAAGGATACATTTAGTCCTGTGGTTAAGATTGCTACTATCAGGACTGTTCTGGCTCTTTCTGTTTTTAGAGGCTGGAGTCTTCGGCAGCTAGATGTCAAGAACGCATTTTTACATGGTATTCTGGAAGAGGAAGTATATATGAGACAGCCAACATGTTTTGAAAATCCTAATGCTCCCAGCTACATTTGCAAACTTGATAAAGCTTTATATGGGTTGAAGCAAGCTCCTCGAGCCTGGTATTCTAGACTGAGTTCTAAACTATGTGATCTTGATTTTGTACCTTCGAAGACTAATACCTCACTATTTCTCTTTAACAAGGCAGGTATCACTATATTTTTGCTGATATATGTTGATGACATCATTGTAACAAGATCTTCTGATTATGCTATCTCTGCCTTGCTTCGAGACCTTAACAAGAATTTTGCTATCAAGGATTTAGGTGATTTACACTACTTCCTTGGTATCGAGGTAACAAAGAAACAGAATGGTTTACTCTTGACACAGGAAAAATATGCCAAAGATTTGCTTCAGAGGGTCGGCATGCAAGGTTGCAAGTCGACTCCAACACCTTTATCATCCACAGAACAGTTGTCTCTTACAAGTGGTACACCTCTGGGTTCTGATGACAACACTCAATATAGAAGTATTGTTGGAGAATTGCAATACCTAACACTGCCACGTACAGACTTGTCATACTCTGTTAATAAGGTTTGTCAGTATCTTCATTCTCCTACTACAGAACATTGGACAGCTGTTAATAGTATTCTGAGATATGTGAAGGATACTGTCAACACTGGGATAACTTTTATAAAATCTCCTTCTATATATCTCAGTGCTTTTTCAGATGCAGATTGGGTAGGTTGTCTTGATGATAGAAGATCTACAGGGGTTTTGCAATATTTGTTGGACCAAATTTGATCTCCTGGAGTGCTAGGAAAGAAGCTACAGTGTCTAGGTCAAGTACTGAAGTTGAGTATAAATCTCTGGCAAATGCTACAACAGAATTACCGAGTTCAAGGTACGTTCCACGCCACAATTTCTATCAGCCAGCACCTTCTCCACTGCATGCAGAGGCTTTGGCACTTTCCTTAGTAGCAAAAATTGCTGCTACACTCCAACTCTCACAGCCAACATTTCTAACTGACAACCTTTCTCTGGCTAGAGCGGCTGCAGCAAATTCATTGACTGATCCACATGTCCTATAGGAGATACGTAATCTGGTCGCTGAATTTAAACAAGTTTCCCAATGTCTACAGGCATCGATCTGCCACATCAAAAGAGATTTGAATGGGATAGCCCACAACTGCTCACAACAGGCTTCCGGAATCTTCTCTTGTGAGCCTATATTCAGTTGTATGTCTTCAGCTCACAGAAACAGTTCTTGCCCTATAGCTCTAGCAAATTAGAATTTAGATTTACAGGGCTTTGTACTGCATGATGTAACCTGTTTATGAGCTGAAATGAAATTGGCGCCTCCGGCACCTCTCTTTGTTCAAAAGAAAAAAAAAGTCGGTGATGTACGTAACGGTAACATCAGTGCGGCACGACCACATAGCACATGCTTGTGCATGCTAAACTACCTAAAAAATTCAGTTATGTATGTATCCCCTAATCCCGGCATAGAAAAGTCAGTTCATGTTCACGGGGGCAGAGAGCTCAACGTACGCCTCAGCTGAACCTTATTGAGGGCTTTCTCTTTTGGGGAGCTAGGCGACTTGGTCCACGTGGACTTGATGCATGTTCCACTGTACAGCCTGGCAGGAAAGGCAGTCTCCACGGTGGCAGACCAACACGTTGACGTGGCCGAGGAGGATCGGGTCGGAGGAATCACACCAATGGTGATCGAAGAAACAAAAGATGCACCATGGTGTTGCAAGCCCGTTCTAGCTAGCTCGGCTCGAAGTACACTCTCGATTAGCTATGCAACAGCGACAGCAATGTCTCTCCTTTCCTCTTTGTTGCAGAAACAGCAACGTCCCTTTCGAACAACCAATTATATACTTACCCTGCGTGCGTAATCGATTAGCTAAGCCCTCAAGCAAATCTTGCAGCTGGTGTTTTCTTAGTGCTCACGGGGAGGGCAGATCAGCTGAACAGGAGAAGAGTATCTTCTTTTTTCAAAAAAAAAAAAAAAGGTAACGGGAGGAGTGTAGACAGAGCCTATGTTTTCTACTGTATCGAAAATTATGACTTGGTCTAGGTAGACCGTATCCGTATGTGTGCGTCCAGCTCGGCGCGAGACAGTCTTCATTCAGGGCAGCACGTTGACGTGGTAAGGAGCAAGCGCTGATGCGTCACTGTCCGAGCGGATCGTGGCCGCCGCGACGACATGACAACGCACAGATGCGCCTGTCAACGGCACCGATGCCTCCACGTGGCCATATTAATATTTTGCCTCCAGCTAAAGGGAGCATATGCTTCCACGAGCGAAACTGCATTTCCGATTGATGCGTCCAAATACATTGCTTCTTTGCATAATAGTTAATATCCTGGCGACAAGGACGACGCGTTTTTGCACTCACGTGCATATGCTTCTACTATTAAAAATTAGTTATAAACATACTTTAAAACGTAAAAAAATGTCGCGCGTATATCTCGACTCCTATGTGAAGTATAAAAAAAAATAAGTTTTACCTTTTTACAATAGACATAAAAAATATCGGTTTATCCCGAAACTTGGTGTGCACACATAGGCGTGAAATTTTTGTTCCATTTTTTTTATATTACAAAATGTTTTTCTGGAGGCAAGAGCATATGCACCTGAGATCAAAAGTGGATTTGGCATGGCTTTTTGGCTCCCAGCTGCATATGCTCCCTTTATTTGAAATGCATTTTTGACATATTTGAAAATGTCAAAAAAAATCAAACTAAAATGTTGTGTGTACATCTCCATGTGCTATTTGCCCACGAAGTGGTTTTGAGAAAAAATAACTTTTTAGGTGGCTTATGTAAAAATGAAAAAATCGGTACTAAAATAAACCTTTTCGCGACACTTTTTTTTATCTTTCTTGCACATCCCGCGAAAAATGTCCGTTTTCCATGAAACTATGCATGAGCACATAGAATGTGGAGTTATACATGCGATCTTTTTTTCTAAATTTTGTAAAATTTAAAAAGGGAGCATACGCACCTGGGATCAAAACTGTATTTCTAGGCAATATATCCAGCCTACAACTAAACGAGTCTGTGTGTGCAGGCCTCTTATTTGATAAATGAATTAGAGAGACTATGAGAGCAGCCAAATAAAATGTATTACAAATTCCCATTTTTCCAAATCATTTAAGATTCAACATGCCAGGACATTTGATATATACGTTTTTCCTATTCCTGTGTTTTCCTCTCAACTAACATGCATTTCTAACCAACGAAATCTTCAGGCCCACACGTAATAGTTTCTAGTCTCGGTGGCAATGTGAAGAGACAAACTGATGGAAATAATGTTTCTTTGTGTAAACTTATATTTTCTCTCTTCTCCTTGTAACAAACTAAGCATGAACTATCGAAATGCTCCAACTCTTCGTATGAATGGGACATAATTGTGTGTTGCAAGCTATGAAGTGGATCATTTTCTGGCCGTTGGCTTTGGCATTTGGCAGTTGTGGGACAGTTGGGTATGGTTTGTTTAGCAAAACCGAACATGTCTATAACCCAAAACTTGAGGAAAAGCGACAAGAGAAAGTGTCCCCGTGTCTCCGGTGTATCTGGCCTCTTCCTGTCGGGTGCTAGCTAGTAACAGATTGTCCTTTCAGTGCCACTCTGCCCTGTCGTGCCTTGCACCTCAAGGTATAATTCCTTCATTTCCTCTGCTTAGGGCCTTTAAGCCAGGTACTTCTAACTTTTGCTAATTAATAGTACTCCCTCCTTCTCGATTTATAAGGCCTACGTGTATCCCTAGGTTATTATTTTAACCACTATAATATAAATTTTATAATATAAAAATTATACCATTAGAAAGTAGAATATCTCAAGTTTCCGATGATATATTTTTTGTAATTTATACTTTATATTACATTGATCAAATTAGCAATCTAGAAATACGCGCAGGACTTATAAACTGAGAAGGAGGGAGTAAAATCAGTAGAGTTCTGTTCGGTACTACCAGCTGCATTGAAAATGTGATGAAATTAACTAAGGATGTGTTCGGTTCCAGAATTTGAGGGAACGGAACGGGTTGGTTCTGTCCCTAGGATCCGTTCCTGTGTTCGGTTGAGGAGTCGGAACGGAACCAACTAGTCCTGCCAAATGGAATATACCGTGTAGATGCGGAATTGCCTAGTTCTCCCGAATCGGCCGGATCGCGCGGAATGGAGATTAGGCTAATCAAGTTTAGCTATAATTAATCAAGTTTAGCAATAATTAATCAAGATTAGGCTATAATTAATCATGTTTAGCAATAATTAATTAAGATTAGAAATAATTAATCAAGATTAGGAATAATTAATCAAGTTTAGCAATAATTAATTAAGTTTAGTAATAATTAATCCAATTTAGGAAATAAATAATCGAGTTTACAATAATTCCGTTCTCATTCCATTCCATTCCATTCCAAAACCAAACACAGGGATGGAACCGTTCCGTTCCTCGAATTTTTCCGAACCGAACACAGGGTCGGAACCATTCCATGCCCTAGGAATGGAACCATTCCATTCCGTCCTCCCAGGTTCCAGAACCGAACACATCCTAAAGATGAGTGGCAAGGCTCCATGCTGTCTCATGAATGTTGATGATAGAACACCAAACATGTTGAGGATTAAGAGTCAAGGGTACTCTCGTTTGCTCATCAAGGGTAGCCAGGTCATTCTCACAGGTAAGCCATGACCATGTATATGATCTGCTATTAGTGGGATTGTCATCCCATTTTCACCGGGGTATTAGTGTAAGTGCAACTTCACATAGTCTATGTGTCCATGGTGGAAACAAGTCCTCATGCCTTCTCGGTACACTGGTCAAATATTAGCACAGAATCCCCTTGTCTTTGGAGTCAAAATTGAGACGATATGGCCATATGGATATCATAGGAAAATGAGATGCCGCCTCCTTGTTCCAAGTGGCAGCAGCTAGCACATAGCCACATTTCTATTATTTTTTCTCTGTAAAGAACAATACTTAACTCAGGAACTGCAACTTTAGGATTGCTGTGAGAATAGTCATAAGGTAATCCATGGCAGACAGGTCAGCTGGGTTGGACTTAGCAAAAAGGACAAAGTGCCAAGCTCTCTCATCACAGCTAATCCCAGGCTGTGCCCCTTTGATGGCCTGCACATCTCTGGCCATTGAAATCTCTGTCTGTCACTGTTGGCTGCTGCAGGCCGGCCGGCTGCCTAGGGTTGAGTCAACTGTGCATTTGATTGCGTCGTCTTCATCCACCAACTTGATCTTTGTCTTGATTCACTCGTAATCCCTGTCCTGAGTCAACGTGCTTGTCAACCATCTCGTCTGAAACAGCTGGATTATTTGCAGCCGCGAAGATAATCGAAGTCTGTTATCCCAGTAGGAGTGTACTATGATCAGAAGCAGTTGCAGAGATGAATGTCTGTTGAGCCCAGGAGGTGAGAATGATCACAGGAGAGGATGATCAGAAACAAGTGCAAAAAGGGGAAAGAAAGCAATTGTTGGATCACGATGAGTGACAAAGCTGACAAATTCTGCAATCCGTTAATCATTCATATTTTTCTGTTTTTTCTAGGGAGACAATCCTTGACCTTGTCTGTTTTTTCAGCACAAAATACATTCTCTTTTCTGCTCTTGAGCATTAAGAACAGCACTAATCCAAAAAATAGAAGTTAGTTTTTACAGGCTTACATCTACACAAGATCACAGACAGTGGTACTATGGTAGAGATAGAAATCAAAGAATGGTACAGTGTGGTGGGGGAAGAATGGATTTTTTTGGTTTTTGATCCGAGAAGGCAATCCTAATCCTCCGCTCAGAAGGAATGGGGCTGCGGCGGCGGTGCGCCGGTGGAGGCGGACGCGGCGCCGCTGCGCGCGCTGTGCTCGATGCACCGCACGACCTCGGCGCGGCTGGCGACTACACGGTGGAACACGGCGCGCACCTGCCGCTCGAGCGGGGCGAGGCCGTCCTCCAGCGCCCTGCATGCGCTGGCCAGCGCCTCCGCGCGCTCCACGACGTCCCCGGCGCGCTCCTCGCTGACGGACGCCACGGCCTCTGTCTCCGACTCGGCCGCCGCCTCGTCCTCCTCGGCGATCTCGTCGAGGAGGCTGCTGAGCTCCCGCGCGGCGCGCTCCACCGCCTGCATCTCGGCGAGGAGGCCCGTCGACGCCGACGAGGATGAATTCCCGGACGACGAACCCTTCTTCTCCCTCCGCCTCGACTCCTCCACGATCCGCTCCTGGAGAGCCGTCATCGGCGCCGCCCACTGGGTCTGCTTCGGGGGCGCGACGGCGGCTGTAGCGGCGGTGGCCCGGTCCTGGCACGGCACGGCGGCGACCAGCGCCCACATGGCGAAGACGAGGACGGAGCTCATGGTGTAGAGCGCGAGCCCGAGCCCGCACCCGGCGCCGGGGGCGAGACCCTGCGACGGCGGCGGCGCGAGGTGCGCCGCCATGGCGTGCACGTGGCGCCCCGTGGACCAGTTCTTGGACGACACGCTGAAGGACAGAGCCCGCGCCGCGCGCGAGCAGGACGGCGTCGTGGGCGCGCCCATGCCGCCGCCCCTGGAGCCTGCTGCGGCGTCGGGGAAGAGCCTGGCGATGGCCCGGCGCGCGCGCGCGAACTGCGCGCGGTGGAGCAGCGGCGCGCCGTCCCCGACGAGGCAGGAGGCGGCGGTGAGCGCGGCGCGGTGGGACCCGCGGAGCGAGGCGAGCGCGAGGGAGACGGCGTTGAGCACGTCGAGCGCCTTGACGGCGCGGTCGAGGAGGTCGGCGGCGAGGCGGTCGGCGGGGGCCCTGGAGAGCGCAGCGCCGACGGGGCCGACGGCGAGGGCGTCGCGGAAGGCCGCGTCGGAGGACACGACGGCGTCGAGGATCTTGGAGAGGAAGGCGAGGGAGAGGATTGGCGCCTGCTGGCCCTGCGCGGAGGCGGAGAGGGCGGCGAGGCGGTCGGCGACGTGGGCTTGGAGCGCGTCGAGGACGTGCAGCTCCTCGTCCTGCGCCGGGTCGAAGGAGGCGACGGCGGTGGCGCTGCGGCGGAAGCTGAGCAGGCCCAGGAACCCCATCCCGCCAGTCGGCGCCGGCGTCTCGGCGGTGGCCATCGTCGTGGTCAGAAGCGGGTTTGGGTTCGGGCTTGGGCCTGGGCTGAGGAGGAGTGGAGGGGAGGGAATGGTGGGGAACCTCGGGTTGTGCGCGACCATATATACTGCGAGGGGGACGGCCACGGACAGCCAGGTCTGGATACCGGCGATGCTAATATCTCCACCACTGATATGTGGGCCTGGAGACTCATGGGTCCAACTGTCAGTGAGGTCAGATAGGAGACGCGCTAGTGTATTGTGGCAGGGTGGACTGGTTCGTTGGAGAGGATGGGAGGCTGCCACTACTGAATGGACTTGGTGTACTCTCCTCCTGCATCATTTTTCTCTCCCCCTTTAATTTTTCTTATTAATCCATTCTCTACTATTTTTTGCCAGATTTATTTCCTTAGTTAATTAACATTATTATCGGTATGATTTCCGTTGATTTGGTTCCATAAAGTATCTTGATTTCGTCCAGATTAATCTGATTTCGGAAAGATTTTTAGGATCTCAGTACAATCAAGCTTTTTAATTATTTTAAAATTTGGTTCCCCTTTTAATTTCAGCTTTTTAAATTTGAAAATGTCATTTTTGATTATTTTAAAAACCAAGCTGCATGTAGCTCAAGCTACATTTATAGTTTTAGTCTGTTGAAAGCCCTAAGCCAGTGGGATGAAAGAATGAAACTTTTTTAACATAGAGAATTTAAAATATGAGACACTTCAGGTGCAAGGCATGACATGGCACTATGGCAGAGTGGCACAGAAAGGACAAAGCTCAAAGCTTGTAGGTAAACATCCGATAGGAAGAGGCCAAATACATGGGACACATCGTGCGCTATACACACCGGGGATCTTTGCTCTCTTGTCTCCCTTTTCATCATGTGCTTGGTTGTATATACTACTACTGTACAATGTATTGATTGGCTAAACAAGACCGGCCTTAACCGTCCACAACTGCCAAATGCATGTTCGAGCTAGCGCCTGGCCACAAACGAATACAATCCAACTTCATTTCTCAGTTTGTTATACGAAGAGCTTGGGCATCTATATGATAGTTCATTTCTTAGTTTGTTAGTTGGTGTGAGGAGAAAACAAAATATATTATACAAAGAAACAATTTGAATCCAATAGTTTGTTCTTTCTTCACGTTTTTACTAAATCTATGCTAGTATTTACGTGTGTACATGATGTTGATGTTGATAGGATCTCGGTTTTATGAAAAAACAACCAAGTTCGCTACAACGATTTTGCTTGTTTTTAAGTAATAGGGACAAGGCCCCAAACATCGCCGGCATACCACACAAAATGTTGTCCAGCGAACTCCCACATCCACGATCGATGTTCATTAAGTTTTGTGGTTATTATATGTACATTCTTTTTTGTGAGAATATCTAGATCTCTTATAGAGTTCACAGGAAGTACAAAGCATCCAAACATGCTAATAAAATTATATCAAGGTTCTTGGACCACATAAAACCATTACAGCTGCCAGAACTAGTCGCCGATGCGCCGATGTACCCATATCAGAGTCGGCCTAACGTTGTTGAAGACATCCGAAAGTCTCCGTACACATGCACGTAAGGACCAGTGCCTAGAGCCGGAGTCATCACCACTAAACTCTTGAATTGATCCGAATCTTCTGACACTAAATATGTAACAGTTGCAGACTAAGGAGATCTGCAATACCATGGAGCAGAGACCAAATGATTTCCCGCCATCCTCAGCTCCATGGGAAAGATCGCCGCCAACAAGGTGGATGAGGAGGTGGTATACCTTATTCTTGTTCCTCGTAGCACTGGCATAGCAACCATAACATCGCCACCAGTTGACTAATACCTAACTTTACGACCTTAGTACAACGCTCAACGCAAGTCGAAGGTCTCCAACCCTTCCTCCGCCGAAGCAGCTAGTAAAGGAGGCGGGGACCCCATCGATTCCGATTGGAGACGACAAACATGGCAGATGGTTGTGGCGGCTAGGGTGGAACTGGAACCCCTAGGTCGCTTATTATATGTACATTCTACCCAATGTTTTCCCCACAAAAATATAGTTGGACATACTTGTCGTAAAAACATGGTATCATGCAAATACGAAAAATCTTGTCTCTAGTTTCATCATCGGAGGCTTCATGCTCACATAGTCTCTATAGTTCATTTATTTGAATATTGCAGCTCCAAATTAAAAGAACGTGCACTCGTCCACAGTCTTTCTATTACCTCCGTTTTGAACTATAAGACTTTTTAGAAGACTAAATTAGCTTTCTATTTTGAAATGGAGGTAGTACTTCACTTAATTTGAAACGAACACTTAAGCTTACGTGAACATGTAGGATCAAAATTCGAAATCATGCAGACCAATGTCACTAAAAGTCTATTTGGCGCACACGACTGGGTAATCGGGAGACGAAAAACCTCATAAGCTCTCTCTTAATTAATGAAATAGGGAAAGCTTTTGCCTCATTAAAAAAACCTCGAAAACACAATCATGTTCTTGGACTTTGCATCCCGGCAAGAGATGATTCTCTAGCTAGTCTCTCGCGGATTGGCTAGCGACAAGGTCCATATGTACATCTTGTGGAGCTATATGTACTCTGCGATTTGGATTTCGTTTTGCAAAATTTACCAGTCCGCACTGAAAATGGGCGAAATTCGGGAATTTTGGTATTTTTTGGCGCTATCTCTGACAAAAAGAGAGCAACATAATTTAATTTTTGTATCAAAATCTGACGGAATTTGTGTAAAATTCAGTTTTAGGAAAAAAATTAAAATTCTACAAAATTCAATAGATTTCGGCTGGTAAATCATCTTAGTGGTCCTGACCGAAATAGGCAAATTTGGGATGAAATCTGATTTTTTTTGGGGTGAAATTCAAACGGCCATATGTACTACGACTACAATTACTTCCTCCGACTTATATTACTCTTCGCTAATACGGATGTATCTAAATACATTTTAGTGGTAGATATATCCATATTAGTGAAGAGTAATATGGATTGGAAGGAGTACTATAGTTTCCTCTTGTATTTGAGTCAACAATTGGGGTACTTTTATCCGGTAGGAGAAAGCAAATCAGTGGAAACTGCGAAGGTTTTTTTAAGGGCCGCCGGACCCTGGTTCATGCATGCATGTACGAGCAGGTTTGTCTGGCCGAGCTTAGCATTTCTCGCAAAATGTCAAAGCCCTGGAGCTCGTCTGTGTGCCGCGACAGAGCCAAATCACCGTCCGTCGCGCCACGTAGACACATCTGAGCCGTCCACCGTGGCGTGCGTGCTTACGTGATGCGCCCTCGACCACGTCAACGTGCTGGCGTGGAGACTTTCTCGCCGAGCTGGACGTACGCATACACAGTCAACCTCGACCAAGTCATCATCTCTACTATCCTCCCGTGAACATGGAAAATATAGTAAGACTAGGTTTACAGAGCACGTACGCTGGACACGTCTTTTACCAGGAACTGAAGCTGTGGATCGGTTCACCGGTGCACGAACACATACACGTCGCCGTCTGCCCGTCGATCTCTACCACGAGCTAGCACGCAAGTACTGACGTACACGTACGTGGACGGCCAGGATTGGATCCCGAGCTGCGAGCAAGACATCCTCCGCCGTCGATGCGTGCCAGCTAGCTTAATTAGCAGCTGGAGACGGACGTTCGCGGTCACGGGCTCACGGACGACAGTGAAAAGCGAATGAACAAAGTGGTCGCTATATGTGTTGTTGTCCTGGACTGGCCAGGGCACGCGGCAAGGTCAATGGCAACCAAAGCGCCGTACGTGCTGGCGATGGCTTAGTATACTACGTACGGTAGTTTACTAATTTAGCTCATGATGAGGTTAATCCACTGATTAGTTACATACCAGATGAGATGAGTGCACTGCAAATTTGCATGTACAGTACAAACGTAGCCTTGCTTTAGGGATCCCAACAGATAAGGAAAAACTTCTTAACATCCATTGAAGACCTGGTGATCAAGAGAAGATGGAAAAGAAATTAGGATGTTGGCAACCAAAAATGTTGGACATTGGATCAACAGTAATTCTCCTTCATGTCTTATCTCCATCATATTTTATATGATGTCCTTCTATAAAACGCATGTAGGGGAACAGGGATTAGGAACTGCCACCTAAGAGCAACACTAGCAGACCTCATATGTGCAGGCCCCCGCAACCAAAAAAGGGGCTAGAATAGAACCTGCAAAAGTGGTTAAACCTGCAAATCTTTTGCAGGCCCCCGCGAAGCTACGCCCGTGACCCTCATATGTGCAGTTTCGGAGGAGAGATTTGAGGGTGCCTGCAAGCCGGTCAACTCTCCCGTGAATGTGAAGTTTTATCCTAACTCACTAGTAGAAATATGAGTATTAGCACCGGTTTGTAAGTCCCATTTACACCGGTTTTGCAACCGGTGCAAAGCATCCGGCACTAAAGCCTCATTCTTTAGCACCGGTTGTACTACGAACCGGTGTTAAAGGGGTTCCACGTGGCCCGCGCAGCTGAAGGACCTTTTAGCACCGGTTTGAGACACGAACCGGTGCTAAAGGTCCGGACGAATTTCTGGTATAAATTTTGAAAAAAAATAAAAAAAATTTGAAATTATTTTTCAGAATTTCTCAATCTTTGGATATTTGAATTGTTTGACAGTTTCCACTCTAATCTCTAATCACCCCTATTCTCATGTCAAAGTATATACTAGTGGTCTCACTTCCCGATCGGTCACCCATCCTCACACTGCTCCACCCTTAGCACGCTTAACTTCTCTATTCTTTATCTACTAGCTTCCAAGACTGCGCTCGCGACTTCCTGATAATACTGTGTTGTGAATTCTATTAACCCATACACTTTGATAACATATGATTTTACTTTTTTGAATTCCAAATAATTTTAAAAATAAGCAACAATGATTAATTATTAATAAGCATCAATGATTTCCAAATAATCTTTGTGTATAATTTAATTATTAATTTTAAAACTCAAAATATTCAAAAAAATCAAAAAAACTTAAAAAATTCCAAAATAATATAAAAACTTCAAAATAACTAAAAAGTAGAAGAAATAATAAAATAAATTTCAAAAAAAACAAATTTTTATTTTTTTTGACAAAATCTAAAATCTTCCTGCTTTCATATTTCCCGTTGAAATCGGATGTAACTTTTTGCGTAGATGGTTTTTCATATATTATATGTTTTTTTTCGAGTCCGTACGCAATAGTTATTGCCGATTTAATTTGGAATAACCTTTTTGTTCAAAATATATCAAAATTCAAAATTTCAAATTTTCCATAAAAGTTGCTTACGTGAGGTACATGCATGTCAAAGGATTTTGAAATTTGAAGTTTTTATCATTTTCGTTTATATTTTTAGACTTTTTTTCTGCGCGGGGTAGGCATGAGAGGAAAAAATGGGTGTCAACCCTTTAGCACCGGTTCGTGGCTCGAACCGGTGCTAAAGGTACCCCTTTTGCACCGGTTCGTGCCACGAACCGGTGCTAAAGGTCACTACCTTTTAGCACCGGTTTGAGCCACGAACCGGTGCAAAAGGGGGGACCTTTAGCACCGGTTTGAGTCACAAACCGGTGCTAAAGAGTTAGCGCCTGCACGCAACCACTTTAGTACCAGTTTGTGGCTCAAACCGGTACTAAAGGTCTTTTACGAACCGGTGCTAATGCCCTGGCCTTACGAACCGGTGTTAATGCCCCTTTTAGTCTGGGTTCGTAAGACAACCGGTGCTAAAGCTCCGGGCAGCTTCAAACGAAACCCTTTTTTCTACTAGTGGCTGTCACCTGATGAGCACCGGAGTCGCCGAAATCTGGCCAAATTCGGCCATAGAACTTCGACCTTTGTAAAAAAAATTCAATTAATTAATTATTTCATTTTTTTGTCAAATTCGGGTGTCATTCTTCGGACGTCGTTGGTCAGGCTCTCGGCTCCGGCAGCGGCGGGACCATCAACTCCCGTGAGATGCAGACACGCCTCGCCCGGCGTGCCTGTGGGGCCTCATGAGCGAGCTCGCTAGGATGGACGCAGTGAGTGGCGCGAGGCTATGGGCGGCGCGGGCGGGTGGAGGACAGAGGTGGAAGAAGAGAAAAGAAAAAAGGCAAAATTTTGTGGACCCCACATAAAGATGCCTTTTTGCAGTTTGTCTTTGCCGTATCTGTTAAGCGCGATGCATTTTTGGTGATCAAAAGAAGATGGAAAACAAATTAGGATGTTGGCAACCAAAAATGTTGAACATTGGATGAACAGTAATTCTCCTAGATTCATGTCTTACCTCCGTCATATTTTATAAGATGTCCTTCTATAAATTGCCGGTAGAGGAAACAGGGATTAGGAACTGCCACCTGAGAGCAACTCTAGCAGACCCCTCAAAAGCAGTCAAACCTGCAAATTTTCCAACTTTTGCAGTGTGGTAAAAAAAAAGGGGCTAGAATAGGACACGTAAAAGTGGTTAAACGTGCAATTCTTTTGCAGGCCCCCGCGAAGCTACGCCCATGACCCTAATATGTGCAGTTTCAGAGGAGAGATTTGAGGGTGCCTGCAAGCCGGTCAACTCTCCCGCGAGTGTGAAGTTTTATCCCAACTGTCACTGGATGAGCACCGGAGTCTCCAAAATCCGGCCAAATTCGTCCATAGAACTTCGACCTTTGTGATTTTTTTTTGTAAATCTGATTTTTTTTTTCATTTATTTTGTCAAATTTGGGTGTCGTTCGTCGGACGTCGTTGGTCGGGCTCCCGGCTCCGGCAGCGGTGGCACCTTCGACTCCCGTGAGATGCAGACATGCCTCGTCCGGCGTGCCTATGGGGCCTCACGAGCGAGCTCACGAGGGATGCACGCAGCAAGTGGCGCGGGCAGGCTCCACGCTCTGGGCGGCGCGGGCGGGTGGAGGACAGAGGTGGAAGAACAGAAAAGAAATTGGCGAATTTTTGTGGACCCCACATAAAGATGCCTTTTTGCAGTTTGTTTTTGCCGTATCCAGCGCGATGCATTTTAACCCTCATAACGCTTTTGCAGTCGTTTCATCTAAGTTTTTGCATGTTGAAAAATGCAGGATTTGCTAGAGTTACTCTAATGATTTGGGAAATTGTTTGTTCTCCAAAAGATCTTGGTGGGTTGGGGGTTTTGAACTTAGATCTTATGAATCTCAGTTAGTTATGCAAGTAGCTACGGAAAATAGATAATGAAGCTGGTGCTTGGCATAATCTTTTAAAAGAAAATATTTACAAAAGACGACTCTAACTTAGGTAGAGCCCAATATAGGGGTTTCTCAATTCTAGGTTGGGCTCCTGAAGGCGAAATATATTTCTTACAGAGTTTGTGAAAGCAAATTGTTCTCATGAATAAAAACAAATCTTGGAGAGGATGTGTGGTACCAAAGGAAAACCTTGAGTGAGAGGTTTCTTGGATTGTATGATTTATCCTTAAATAAGAATGTTAATGTGGATAGGGTCATAGGGTGGTATGGTCCTTAGACTAGTCACAATGGTGGTATCATAGCTAGTATCATGCATTCCATGCATGCAAAAAGCTGATGTGTCACCATAATTAATGAAGAGAGAGATTAGAGTAGTATCATAGGTAGACTAGTTGAATGCCCGTGCGTTGCCACGGGAAAATAAGATCTAAAAAAGAGTGATCGTATTTTGCTAGGATATCCACGATGACTTAGTCTTTTATTTATAGCGTTTATATACCTCACATATTTACCAATCTTTCCACAAGCTAGCATTGATGCGGAAGAGAAAGACTGTCCCCAAGTATATGCCGTACTTTTATGAATGGGACTATGTAAGCCTTTGCAAACCACATCAGAGAAAATATTGAAGTGTAATCACCACAAAGTTAATATAGGTTATTATTTCATTTATTTCCACTTGTATACATATGTCCCAAAGTACATAAGGTTTCTTATTTTCCTTAAAATGTACATTTTTCTAAAATTGCAAACCAATACTATTACAATCCAATCACAATTTGGCATATCCCTCTTAGAAAACAAATTCACTTAAAAGGTCCACCAAACATCACCATTCAGTAAGCAAGCGGCAGGAAATGGTGTGCACCAAGTGGCCACGGGTGCACAAACATAAATACTGTCAAAAAAGTATTTTTTTTCTCTCTAATTTTACACGTGAAAAATATCACTTGACCAAGTCAAGAACTCATCTTGGATCATGTGGCATTTCCACGTAAATTTTGATATCTCCATGGCTCCCTCCCATTTCCCCTTGTTGGAGTTCCTTCTGAGTAGGCACAATGAGATAATCATCGGTAGCATCGTTTATCTCCATATAAGAATTGCAAACGAATCACAAAAATACATAATATTATCTGAAGTCCACACATAAAATATATTGAAGCTAACATGGTTTTTTCCTACAGTCAAGCTGAGCAAAACATAAATAAAACATCAGATATGTTGCATACTAAATTAAGTTTGGCTTTAGTAGATGGTCTTAAATACAAAACATCATATTACCAATCAAAGGTTAGTTAAGAAACTGGACACCTTTAACTGGGGCAGAGCTTTGATGATACCAAAAATTTAGATTCATGGCATCAATGAAATAGTGGTCAAATTAATAAAACTAACCATGGACCAGAAGATATACAATGAGTCTCGAGTGAACTCCAATCAGGAGAAAATAGAAGTATTTTGGGTTCATCAACAAAGAACCACACGTTATTGCATGATCAGATACCCTCCAATATGACAACATAATAAGGAACGGAAATGTGAGTGTGCAACTTGCCAAACTGGCTGGAGGCGACGAATTAAAGGTCTTGTCTGAATATAAAAAGCGTAATTCCAAGTTTTGTAGGCCCCAATATAGTTCAGCCTGCAGAAAAGCACAAAGAAACTTCAGCATATGTCAAATAACATCATGGTGTGAGCACAACATGATTTGAGGGCAGACCGGCAGACCGAACATCATGGTGTGCAATGTAGGTATGCGAAATAACGTAGTTGCATATTCCTTGTGAGTATTTTACTGAACCTGGACAGAAATCTAGCACCAAATACACCTGATCTTTCATACCTATCTAATATCAGACCGGAAGAAGAAATGTGTTGCCACAAATTTTTTCCACACCTGAAATCTAATGCGAGTATATATATGCCAGAGTGCTTGTCCGATGCTATGATTTCATATATTAATATATTGTCCTATGCGTTCGGAAGAGCTTACCTCATCTTTTAACTGTGAGCATTATGTAAATAAGTTTACTCACTGCATTCACTCCGACATAGATTACCAGGTGTCAGCTCTAATTTTCATGGATTTATTGGCCTAACATAGCCCGATGTTTGTTGATCTTTTCTTCATGCTCCATGATAATCACTTCTCTATTCAAAATCGCAGAGTAAGACAAAGCATGCTTATTTCAGAATATATGATTTCTCCAAGTGAATAAGCGACTTTACTCCATAAGAGCCCTGCAGAAGTTCATTTCAAAATCGTTCAAAAGAAAAAAGACATTGTTTAAAAAATAATAAAAACTGTTGGAAAGATACATTTTCATCTAGCACGGTACCAAGTGCCAACTATCAAACAAGGGTTGGTTACCATGGATAAATCATGTGAAAAATACTTCTAACAATAATATCATGTGTAAAAACATTTTAGGATTTCTACAATTCATCCAAGTTTGCTCACTATGTAAAGCAGCTATCATGGAAAATGTGGACAATAAATTTACCTTGCGCCTTTGATTACGAGCTATCATGGAAAAGTTTCAATTCTTTACATGTACTCGCGTCTCATCTCATGTAAATCAGCAATGCACATGTTGCAACTCTGTGAGCCTCCCTCCCCTCCATCGAGCTTGGCTTCTATCTTTTCTCAGATTTATTTATTTTGACAGAAATAATCACATTACTGTGCAAACTTGAGTATTGAAATAATTTTACATGCATAGGCTACTTAAAATTTAATAATATGAAAAAACAGCAGATTACCATTAAAAGATTGTACTGCCAAAACAATAAGATAACAGAAATTTCATTTGATATGGAGAAATATGGCTCAAGCTTCAGGTCTCTATTTCTCTTGTTGAATACTGCTATATGCATAGTTTGTTACTTTGGAAAGCCATCCGCATTTTTTGCTTTCAGTAGAGGTAGTCAAGAACTGTGGATCATCCATCCCTTACACTATTATTTTTAGCTCCAAAAGTTTCTAAGGAAGGTAGAAAAGTCTGCACAATAATAGATATTAATATGGCTCGTACTGCACTATGCTCACACCAGGAAAAAATAAAGTTGCGGTAGTAGTACACCCGGTTGGTGAGAAGGTAAGAAACATTTACAGCAAGTTTAGCTACAAGAGCAGTAAGTACAGAAAAATTTACACATATGCAATGATTCAGAATATTAGAAATTCCCAACCACACCTCTTAAGTGAATTTGGACGGTGTATAGGCACAACTCTTGTGGGGTTCACGCCAGCCTTAGATTTCCCCTTATTCAGAGACTTAAATTTTTCTTCAAGATCAGTTTGGAGAAAATAATAAACATGTCAGCAGAAATAAAAACTAAGAGAAAAGATAGAAGCCTGCCATGAAAAACTCAAATAAAAATGTAATTCAGAGAAAGTAGTGATAAGTAACAATATATAGGACACCATTGCCGTTGACACATCCTCTATGCACAGAGATGAACACTAAAGGAAACAAGGAGTAAGAGAAATAGGCCGATGAATGCTCAACAACTTTAAATAAATCGAACCTAATTACCGATTTATATTCACATGAAGTTTGGGCTGGTTATTGGGTCATGTACTCGTGGTCACCTACTTCAACAGATCTGATACTGTGGAATATATGAAGATGTGGAACGAGTACCTTATCCCTGCTTGCGGGTTCCAATGTACACTAAAGGATCAGATCTATGAATATTTAGAGAGCTCAACGATTGGCGTCCTAGTGGTGCGAGGCAGCGGCAGCGACAGCAGAACCTGCAGCGACAGCAAAACAACCAATGAAACTCAACAAGCACGAGAATGTTACAGTGCCTACACCAATCCGAACCTGAAATCAGGATGGCCGAGGGGATGCAGGGGACGCCGTGCCCGTGGACACAAAGCAAGACATGTTTCATAGCCGGCTCGGCGTGGGCCGGAAGCTCCACTTCCTCAGTGCCGCGCCGCGCACGCCCGTGGCCGGCGGCGACAGCGCCGCCGGACCAGCTCACGGTTCCTCGCTGGCACGCGCGCCGGCGCCCTGCCACTTCCAACGCTCGCTCTGCACGACTGCCGCCACGGCGCCTCGGCCGTCTGCGCGCCTGCGCAATCTTGCTCCGGTCGCCTAAATCGAACGGCGGCTCCGGTATCCATGCCTAGGTCCTGCTCGAGCCGGTGGTTATCCGATCAGGAGGAGGCGCTCCACGGTGGTCAAGAATCCATCATCTCGGAGGTCCAAGGATGCGGCTGCGGAAGGGCGGCTGGGGCGTGGGGAATTTTTCTGTCGGGCGGCTGATTAGGGTTTGTTTTTTTAGTACACTGATAGTTTGGCGGTGGTAGATGTTGTGATATCTCTTGGCTTGTAGGGGTAAAATTGGAAATCAAATGATGTATAGCAAAAGTGCCTTCACCAACTCAAAACCAATAGTAAAGATACTGTATCATAGCACGTATACCTAGAAAAAATAGTGTCAAACAGATCTTGTACACAATTTTGCATCGAGATTCTACAAATCATTAAATATAAAGAGACTATGACACTACTATATGATATCATGCACTATCATGATGTAGTATCATACGCATGATACCACACTATGATACTATGCATTGCGACCAGTCTTAGTATCTTGTGTGATTTTTAGGAGAACCTTGTGGGGCCCTAGGGTGGGGGTGGGGTTGGCTAAAGATTAGTTTTGGTATTTTAAACATCATGCATTATTAGGGTGTGGGTGATGTTGGCCTCTGTAATTTATTTATTTACGTATTGTTGCGCCAAATTAAAAAGGACTGCAATAGGGAGGACACATTTTTGCGAAGAGAGCACATCTATGAGTTGCCACATAAAATCTAATGGCTCACAACTCGTTCGCTCCATATGCCAAGATCTACATATTCTACTTCATTAAATTTATATTAAACATACAAGTTGGCACGGACACCGGATGAAAATTTAAATGCAAGCAAAATCATGTCAATCGATCCCACCATCATTCTAATTAGCGCACATGATTACCTAGTCGTGGAATCATGTTCTTCTACTTTCTAGCCCACAAGTGTTTGCTCTATAGTATCTCGAGAATTAACTGTTATGGTTCGCATCTTGTGAAGTTATATGTACTCCTCCCTTTGTACCGGTTTATTAGGCTGACGTAAAGTTCTTAAAAATAATAATCATAAATTTGGTAAATCTTTACCTAATAATTAATAAAATACGCAAGGGTTCCATGGTTTGGTTCTTCCGTCCGATCGTTTTGTAAAAAAGCCCATCATAATTTCTTAAATCAAGACCGAAAGAAACGCACGAAGCGAAAATCGATCCAAGGATCGAATGACGCATCCATCGATGGAATCCCTTTTTTCCTGTCGTGGGATCGATGCACGCGTGCGTGACAGCTGGATCGATCGCAGGGATGGACCACCGATCTCGTTGCTACGTTTCTGTGCGCCACCATGCCCAGAGCGAGAGAGTGCCGCTCCGTCGCGTTTTTCACCCTTTTCGTCTTCAAATACTTTGCTCTCCTTTTTTTTAAAAAAAAAGTTTACATACTTTGCTCTCCGTTCGTTTTTTATAACCGATCCACCTACCGAGCTATGCCATTTTTTTCTTTCAAAATCACCGTTCGCCATGCCCAGAGCGAGAGAGTGCCCGGTCGTGCATGCATGACGTCATCCGCGGCGACATCGAGCACAATCACCGTCCGTCGCGCCACGTGGACACATCTGAGCGGTCCACCGTATCATGCGTTGCTTAAGTGATGAGGTGACGTGCGCATCGAACGGCTCCTCCGCAACCACGTCAACGTGCTGGCCTGGAGACTTTCTCGCCGAGCTGGACGGACGCGCGCATACACAGTCAACGTCGACCGAGTCATCTTGTTGAGCTGAGCATGGAGAATATAGTAAGACTAGTTTATCCTCCGGTGCAGTACGTACGCTCGACACGTCTTTTACCAGGATCGATTCGCCGTACGTCGAACTGCCCGTCTCTACTATGAGCTAGCACGCACGTACATGTAGGTGGACGGCCAGGATTGGATTGGATCCCGTGCTCGTGCTGCGGCCTGCGGGCGAGCCATCCTCTTTGTTAGAAATTATTAGCTTTAGAATTAGGCTAACTATAGACAGTTAGGATTTGTCCAACTGCCTTAATCTAAGGCATCCCCTCACTTGTAAACCGTCTTAAAGGCGACTGTTCACAGAGTATATATACTCATACATCTATCAATAAAATCACTCTTTGGATTCTCATTCTTTCATTTTTAAACACGTTATCAGCACGTAGCTCTTCGACAGAGCAATAGACCATCACCGGAAAAGAAGGCAGCATCGATGGTGAGGTCCTACCGTCCGGCGGACGGCGACTCTGCACGACAAGGAAAATCGAAGTCTCGCGTCGCCCCAACGGGTGCGGCCACAAACTCCACCCCTCGGCGGAGATGGTCGCGGCCGTGCCACGAGACTACCTGCGGCGGGGCGTCCTGCTCGCCCGCATCCGCATGCCCCGGCGGCGCACCTCACGGCGGCTGTCTACCTCCCTCCCTGGATTTCTCCAATTCCCCTTTAAATAGAGAAGGAAGGCAACATGGACTGCCGCGGCGGCGCTCGCGACCAGGCCCTCCTGCTATTTATTCTGGCGTCTGACGCTCCCCACGACGAGGTCTCCGATAGTTGTTTCCAGAGCGGAGGACGAGGCAATATAGCGCTTGGTCTTCAAGGCCGACGGCAAGCGACGATGGCCATCGGCCGGCTCGCTGTGCGACAGCGCCCTCTGGCGCCACCTCCTCCCTGACGCTTGGCGTCGCCCCGCTCTTCACAGCGGTGATGCCCTCAACCCAGCGGCAACAGCCGATGCACCAACCGAGGCGGATGATGTCCGGCGGCGGCCGACGGCCGACGATCTGCCTGTCCCAGCAGGATCCGCACAGGAGAAATATTTGGGGATTTTCTATTCCTTTGATCTGGGGCCGATTCGTTGTAGAAGAAAGCCAGGCAAAATTTCCCTCAGGAATCGCACATGGAGTCTCTTCTCTTTGGCTGCTTTGGACTTAACTCCTTCTACTGTTCGTTAGATTTAGTACAGCCCCTAATTTTCTCAATTAAGCACTTTGGCTTAATTCTGTAAAGCAGATTTATCCATGTCCTATTTTATTAGACAATCAATCAATCTGGTCTTTTAAACTTTACATCATAGCTCTCAAGCTAGGTTTTATTAGTACTTTAACCTACTGGTTATTATTATTATCATTATTGCATTCAAGCCTTTGACATCACAACCAATATACGTAGTACACTATGTATGATCTTCTTAATTGCGCATAATAAAAATATACTATTTTACATCATGTAAAAGTATCACATGAAGTCCTCAAGCCTTCATATATTGGACCAGAATAGTTTACTCATATTTTAATATCCCTAAATTATATGATGTTGTATATATTTGCCTCTAGCATTTATATAACATGCCTTTTGGTACAACAACCTTTATTTTGCAATTGGAAGCTATTTTTTTCATTGCAAAATTATCACTAAAAATATGAGGTAGATTCGACAATGAGATAGACCTTCTGTCTAATATAATTTACAAATATGTCATGACATGTTATTAATATATTTGCCTCTAGCATTTTATAACATGTTATTTGGTACAACAATTTAATTTTGCACTTGAAAAATAATTTTCTTGCAAAATTTCTCATTAATAAAATATAAGATAAAAATATATGTGACTATCTCGAATATTATTTGTGAAACACAAGGTGATGGCATCTACTGCATAAAGTGCAGATTATCCATTACTATGAGGCGTACTTATCCGTCATTATGACAATAAGATTACCTACAAAGTGCTCTTCCAAATAATTCGATAAAAAAAGTATAACACAAGGTAATAGGATAAGGCGTGTACTGACACCTGTCAGACTATGCTTCCTACTACTGAGAGATGTACTCCATAAAAAATGGAGATTATCTACAACGTGTTAACTTGAAATTCGAAGATCTACACATATATGACTTATAAGCATCAGCTTAAATTCCAAATGTTCATCTAGAACATACTTTTTGTTTACCAAAATAAATTTTACCATCATAGTAAAAACAATTCATGCATGATTATTTCATGCTTCTATTACATTGGTATGATGTGAGATCTATAATCAATGTACATTGTTGAAATATCTATCAAGACAATCCATGATAAATAGATATTTCTCATAAACTACTAAAAGATCTACATCAGATGGTGATAATTATATTATCATGAATAACCAATGTGGAATATATATCTATGTTTTGGCACTAAATATAACATCACCCATCACTTTGGGAATAAAGTCAAAATCATTGATATAAATCATTTGGTGTCTCAACACTGAATGTCTACTCTATGGTCATTATGGTATCACTTTTACCATTAATATATGTTCAATCGAAGCATTTTTCATAAATTTAAATTTACTAACATAGTAAATGAGTTGTATGATCATTTCATACCGGACATGGCTATCATTTCCATTAGTGGAAATTGTTGAACTCGCATACATGAGAATTTTTTTTGATTAAGTATTGACTTTCCTCTAAATCTCCATCAAGGAGATATAAGATGCATAAACGCAATGGTAATAATTTCTCAAACACTTTTGATGACTTTTACTATGTTGTGGGTTTTTTTTTCTCTTTCTGTTGTCTATATAATCAACTCAAAGTTGATATTTTGTGATCAGAAACTTTTTATAAAGATCTGATCAAAACCTCTAATGTACTTTACATCCTACTTTTATAATAATGCATCAGCATTATTGTCTTTATTTCAGGTTAAAACTATATGATATGTTCTTCTGAAGAATCATTAAATACACCCTACAATGATATACAATTACCTGAAATTCGTACTAGTACTCAAAGTACTAAGAATCTCGTTGGTCTCAAAATGAACCATGAGAAATGTATGTAAAGTGGAGGTAAAATGACAAACAGAAACAAAAGGATAAGATGCATTTCAAATGCACTATTGAAAGGGATAAGATAACTATCAAGTTTATAAAAATGTATTATTGTATGAATCATCATACATATGCATTTCCAATTCCCATATCATTGGTTAGGTTATGCCACATATGCATCAATTAATATGAGTTCAACGAGATAACTTTGAAGCTCACTTCGATAAGCACCAGAAAATAATATTATTGCATATTGTACTTATAATCTTCATCAGAAAGAGAACATAAGTATAGCTCCGTAAGAGATGCACTCATATGCGATAATAATTTGCTTTCAGAAGAAAATTCCCAAGACATTTTGGTGACCTTGTTAATCTCATAACTATCCCATTATGTCACATAGCCTATAATTATACTACTACATGTGGTATGTTGTCCAATAATATCATGTTCTTTTGACATGACAATTAAATGTTTGAACTAAATTCATACTAATTTTGTTGCATACAAAATAATTTTTCAAATGTTGATAAATTTAGCATTTGGCATAATCGCCTTAGTCACCCCATCATTGGGATGATACGAAAAATTATCAACAATCTTGTTGGTCACAACTTAAAAGTTGCAAAATTCTCAAGTCATCAGATTTTATGCGCACCACATGTGCCATGAGAATTTTTTTTTAAAGGCTCTCTCACCTTAAAATTACAAATGAGCCACTCAAATTCTTGAATATATATGAGATACAGGTGGACTATTTAGCCATTATATGGGTCATATAAGTACTTCATGGTATCCACAGGCGCATCTTATAGATGGCCTTATGTGGGTCTCTACTCTCCACAAACCCATGATCTTTATGAATTAATTGCTCAATTATCAAATTAGAGCAAATTATCCTAAGACATGGATTAAAAACATGTGAATGTCATCTTAATGAGAATTTATGATTTTACCAAGTACCTCATGTACATACCCAAAATGGTGCAACTAAACTCTTTATCAAAAGAGTAACTAATTATTGACCACATCAAGAAAATTGAATTATACCAACCTCTTGTTGGAGACATGCGTCCTTACATGGTGCAGATCTGATCAAGATCATAATAACTGCATATCATACTGCTTCCCCTTTGCAGTAAGTACGTGGAAATTAAACAAGTATTTCCCATCTGCGATAATTTGGTCATATACCGATATCACCATCCCAACGTACATCATGGGCTCTCACATCAAATTGGGATCTATGTGAGAAATAACTAAGGTATTATCCATCAAATACTTGGCCCTAACAAGGGAGTTATTGATAGTCTGTACGTTGATTGCATTAGCAATAAGGATATTTTTGACATTAGGGGGAGATTAGTACCACAAAGAATGCCGATAAATAAATTAGAAATGTCATAGACATTCAGTCCTTATATTCACGTACTTGAAAAATCTGAACATGAAGTTCAATCATAAATTACAACACATTGCAAATCTGCCACATACATTTATAGAGAATAAAGATGTCACTACATCATATTATTCATGCAAGCAATATGCAACATAAGTGGAGGTACCTAATTCAACCACTCTTCTCCCCAAATGAGAACAAAAGGGGGAGAAATCTTGTCACATGGGATTTAAATTCTCATATGTTTCCGCGGACATAGAGGAAATGCTATCCTCAAACTATAAATGTAATTCAACCTCTAGTTGAATAACACAAAATGGATGTTCATCATCCAAACCAACACAAATGTGCACACAATTTTAAGTGTTGGAAATCGAAACACGTTGACTCCATTGTTATGGGAAATCATGAGGAGTTAAATGATGTAAATGATATTTTCACAAATCCATTGATTCAACAGAATTATTTAACATAAAAGCCTACATTTGTCGACATATATTTATTCTTAAAATTGCTAAAACCTTTAGGGCCCTGAACCAAAGTCCATGGCAGAGTGCCTCATGCACTTGTATATTGGTTCAACTAGAAGGAAGCAATTAAATAAGAATAGCACTCGCTCAACAAACGAGAGGTGTCTACCTTAATAATATCTACTCCTCATATGGATCTTTCCTCTAGAAGATCAATAACTTTTTGTAATAACAAAAATAATGAGGTGGTGAAAAAGCGAGGCTTGTAGCACAAGGGTTCACGCAGAGACCCGACATCAATTATGATGCAACATACCCTCTTGGTATATGTGGATTAAGTTTCGATATTACTATTATTGGCAGTTACAAATAAACTATTCATGCAGTTGATGGATCCATACACATATGAATCACTCATTTTGGATACTTATATTAAAGTCCCTCCAGGGCTTAAATCCAAAAGAAAATCGCAACATGTATTTGTGTAAATCTTCAATAGTCACTCTATGACTTGAAGAGATAGTCGGAAAAATTATATGGTACAACCGACCAAGAGAATTCCTTGTTCATAAGGATTACTCAAATAATGATGATTGCTTACATGTATTCATAAAGAAAATCCCTAATTGGATTATACATGACCTTTGTACATGTAGATGACTTTATCATCAAATTATATACATGAAAGGTGCTTACAATCATTTTATGATGGAGATTTGGATTAAACCAAATACCAATCAGGTTCACAACTTAAGTATATCCCCTCGAGAATACATATTTATCAGTCTTCATGTATCCATAAAATATGGTAGAAAGTAAATATGGATAAATCATATCAACACATATGGTCATGCTATCCCTATCAAGGTACAAACCATTCATTAATGGTATCAATGATGAAGTGATATTGGGACCTGTTGTTCCATACCTCATAAACTTTATCATATGTGACAATACTTTTGTTGTCAGTTTATTAAAGTGCAAAATCCAACCAAACATTGGATAAAGTAATATCCTTCGATATCTTCAAGGCACTCAATATATATATCTTGATTGATTCCTTCAGGAACATCAAGGTATGATCATATTGTGACACACATATATTGGCTAATTATTTGATGCCTATAAAGCCATATCATAGACTGGATTCATTAGAAGAGCCTGCTAAAGAAAGTCTTCAAAATAGACTCTAATGGCTTCACATAATGATTGACCACTTTCAAAATCATGTGGTTAGGATTCAACGGAATCAATATCATATCTATCAAGATAAATCACACTTGTATTGCACAAATCCATGTGGGTTATATAGAGAACAATATAGCAAAATAAATTGCTAGTAAAATAGCATTTCCCAAAGTGGGGATATTGTTCTTGCAAACATATATTGTGAAAATCTAACAGATTTATTCACAATGTCTTTAATTACCAACTTTGTATTCCATAACTATGTCATGGAATTGGTATAATACAATTTTGAGATTTGCACAATTCAGGGGGAGTAAATTCCCTAATTTTAACCCATTGATGATCTTCAGATCATATGTATGGTACTCTTTTTCCCTTGATGAGTTTTTCCTAATGATTTCTCATAAAAGGTTTTTAATGAGACAATATACATACACGTGTTTAGATATGCCATATCACTTTCTCCTTATATTTTTTCCATTGGGTTTTAAAGGATTTTTCAGTGGCATGTCATAATGCACTCTTTGCAATATTTACTCAAGATATATGCCATCCTTCCTATTTTTCCCCATTGGGGTTTTTATAAGGAAGTACAAAGGCATATATGTTATTCTCTAAACTCACTAATGAGGTTTTCCCTTTTCAAGGTTTTTCTCATGTGAGTTGTCAAGGAGATAACAATCACTATATGTTGTATCATTTTCTCCTTCTTTTCCCACTGGGTTTTAAGGAGTTTTAACAACATATCAAATACAACTCTCCTCATATTTTTCCCACATGGTTTTTGGGGGAGATATTCTAAAGATGATGAATTTCAAGATGATAGATTTCAAAGAACAGTATTGTTTACAAGAACATCCTCATGTTTACGCAAGAACACTCTCAAGGCTATGTAAGAAGATTTTTGAAGATTATACAAGACATTTTCAAGAAACGGCGTTGTCCAAGGGGGAGTGTTAGAAATTATTAGCTTTAGAATTAGGCTAACTATAGGCAGTTAGGATTTGTCCAACCGCCTTAATCTAAGGCATCCCCTCACTTATAAACCGCCTTAAAGACGACTGTTCACAGGGTATATATACCCATACATCTATCAATAAAATCACTCTTTGGATTCTCATTCTTTCATTTTTAAACACTCTTCCGTAGCCAGCTAGCCTGTAGCCGGAGACGGGCGTCACGGGCTCACGGTCAATGGCGACCAAAGCGCCGTGCTGGCTCTACTAACTAAGCTCATGACGATGTTTTTTTTTTGAACGTATGAGAGTGTTTGAATTAGGTACCTCCACTCTTCTTGCATATGAATTGTATGAATAATATGATATAGTGACATCTTTATTCTCAGTAAATGTATTTGGCAGATTTGCAATGTGTTGCAAATTTATGATTGAACTTCATGTTCATATTTTTCAAGTACGTGAATATAAGGACTGAATGTCTATGACATTTCTAATTTATTTATCGGCATTCATTATGGTACTATCTCCCCCTAATGCCGAAAATGTCCTCATTGCAAATGCAATCAACGTACGGACTATCAATAACTCCCTTGTTAGGATCAAGTATTTGACGGATAATACCTTAGTTATTTCTCACATAGATCCCAATTTGATGTGAGAGCCCATGATGTACGTTGGGGTGGTGATATCAGTATATAACTGAATTATCGCAGATGGGAAATACTAGTCTGATTTCCACGTACTTACTGCAAGGGGAAGCAGTATGATATGCAGTTATTATGATCTTTATTAGATCTGCGCCATGTAAAGACGCATGTCTCCAACAAGAGGTTGGTATAATTAAATTTTCTTGATGTGGTCTTTTAATTAGTTACTCTTTCGATAAAGAGTTTAGTTGCACCATTTTGGGTATGTACATGAGGTACTTAGTAAAATCATAAATGATCATTAAGATGGCATTCACATAGTTTTAATCCATATCTTATGATAATTTGCTCTAATTTGATAATTGAGCAATTAATTTAGTAAGATCATGAGTGACGAAGGAATTACAAATGGGTCCTCGATATTTGCTTACCTGGTTCCTGCCAAGGAAGAAGCCCGCTCGAAGGGTACCCGAAGCCCGCAAAGCCCAGCACTCCGACTTGGAGTAGAAGGCGAAAACTACCTGTAAACCCTAACTGGCTGCATATATAAAGCCACCAAGGGCGCCCCCTAGAATACAATCGGGCATAGACACCTGATCTCGCATAGATCCCACGCATAGGCTAGCCACGCCATCTCCTTCCACCTCCGCCAGATTACCTCTGCGCGCCATTGTAACAGCTCCTCATATACCAGCAATACAAGATCAGACAAGCAGGATGTAGGTCTTTACCCTCCGGGGGGCCGAACCTGGGTAAATTCGTGTGCACCCCCTGTTTCTGTCTGAAGCCGTCGAATCCGCCAAGCGCCCACATGCTCTCCATGAATCGAAAGCCCCGAAACATGGGCATTGCCGGGTTAAAACCTCGTCAATTGGCGCCGACCGTGGGGACGACGGGCGCTGGATCCACGGATTCGCCGGTTCCATCAACGCTGCAACAGATCCATCGCCAAGATCTTCAACACCATCGACATGACCTTCGAATCAAGCATCAAGATCTTCAACGCCGCCATCGCCAAGATCTTTGAGTTCGCCATCAAGATCTTCGACTCCGTCGACATGATCTTCGAGCTCGCCAACATCGATTTCGACCTCGCCGTCATCATGATCTTCGACCCCTTCATCGCCATGGTCTTCGTCGCCGCCATCGCCAAGAAATTCGAGTCTGCATCGAGAGGAAATTCGACCTCGGTGTCTCGAAGAAATTCGAGCCCGGTGTCCGAAGAAATTCGACCTCGGCGTCTCGAAGAAATTCGAGCCCGGTGTCCGAAGAAATTCGAGCCCGGTGTCCGAAGAAATTCGACCTCGGCGTCCGAAGAAGTTCGACCCCGGCGTCCGAAGAAGTTCGACCCCGGCGTCCGAAGAGATTAGACCGCGGCGTTTCGAAGAAATTCGACCCCGGCGTCCGAAGAAATTCGACCCCGGCGTCCGAAGAGATTCGACCGCGGCGTCTCGAAGAAATTCGACCCCGGCGTCCGAAGAAATTCGACCTCGGCGTCCGAAGAAATTCGACCCCGGCGTCCGAAGAGATTCGACCGCGGCGTCTCGAAGAAATTCGACCCCGGCGTCCGAAGAAATTCGACCTCGGCGTCCGAAGAAATTCGACCCCGGCGTCCGAAGAGATTCGACCGCGGCGTCTCGAAGAAATTCGACCGCGGCGTCCGAAGAAATTCGACCTCGGCGTCCGAAGAAATTCGACCCCGGCGTCCGAAGAAGTTCGACCCCGGCGTCTCGAAGAAATTCGACCTCGGCGTCTGAAGAAATTCGACCCCGGCGTCTCGAGAAATTCGACCCCTGTGTCTCAAGAACTTCGACCCTTGTGTCTCATGATCTTCGACCATGCTGGCAACAACAAATTCGACCATGCCATCATCCAAGATATTCGACCTTCCGCGTCAAGATTCTTCGACCCCTGCAGAGCCGAAGACTTCGCCCAACACTCTTCGACCCCTCGGAGCCAACGCTTCGACGATTTTTCTGACAGCTAAAACAGCCCGATCCTGAATTGCAATAGCTTTTGCTAGGAGTGTCTGAACGACATGAGACCACCGCCATTGGAAAGATGACGACGAGAGCTACCCCACAAAAAGCTAAGTCTTCCTCAACTATGAGTTGATTACTTTCATTGCTTTCTGTATGCTTTCGACACTTTCAGCAACCGATACTCGGGGGCTTTGCTTTTACATCATACATGTGTTTTGCCTTCATATTATACATATGTCTATTCGCCTAACGACCGTCGAGCGCGAGGTATCTA
Source organism: Dactylis glomerata (assembly GCA_007115705.1). NCBI lineage: Eukaryota > Viridiplantae > Streptophyta > Magnoliopsida > Poales > Poaceae > Dactylis > Dactylis glomerata. Next base: position 2,050,858 of record QXEO01001356.1, read on the forward strand.
CCTCCTCGACTGCAGGGATCAAAGTCATCGACCCTCCACCATGACATACTTCGGCGCCTCGAATCGGCATTCATTTACCCCGGCGTTGGCAGCACGCTCGGGGACTACGTCTCATAGTGGCGTCTATTCGCCCCGACGTTCGCAACACGCTCGGGAGCTTCGCTTTGCATTGGCGTCTATTCGCCCAGCGTTAGCGACACGCTCGGGGGCTACACTTAATGCCCGAATTCTGGTGGCAATATACCAATTCGGATGCCGTATATCAAATACGAAGGTAAGTCCATAGTTAGCAACACTGTAGGCCCGGCAACACAGCTATACGTGCTCTGCTGAGATAATTCGCAAGTCCACAGTTAGCAACACTGTTGGCCCGGCAACACAGCTATACGTGCTCTGCTGAGATAATTCGCAAGTCCACAGTTAGCAACACTGTTGGCCCGGCAACACAGCTATACGTGCTCTGCTGAGATAATTCGCAAGTCCACAGTTAGCAACACTGTTGGCCCGGCAACACAGCTATACGTGCTCTGCTGAGATAATTCGCAAGTCCACATGTAGTAGTATAATTATAGGCAAAGAGATATAATGGGATAGTTTTGAGACTAAATATGGTCATCAGAATGTCTTGGGAATTGTATTCCTCAATCAAATTATTATTGCGAAGGAGTGAATGTCCTATAAGACTATACTTACGATCACTTTTTGACGAAGATTGTAAGTACAATCAGCAACCAAATTATATTCTGGTGCTTATCAAAGTGAGCTTTGAAGTTATCCCATTGAACTCATATCAATTGATGCATTTGTGGCATAACCTAACCAACGATTTCGGAATTGGAAATGCATATGTATGATGATTAATACAATAAGATATTTGATAAAACTTGATGGATTAATTAATCGAAACTTCTCAATATTTTTAATCCCAGGTCAATACTAATGGTCATATTGGGTTCTCTATGTTAATACTAATGCATGAATTGCTGGAGATTATTGTGTATGGTAAGCATCACTCTTGAACATATTATAGGCAGAACTTGCAGATACTCAATGATCGTCCTGGACCAGTATATGGTTTACCTTTTACCCGTAATTACCAAAATTGAAGTGCAACATCTTAATTTTAACTTGTTAACAACACCAAGTGGTCTTCAGTGGCTTCTAATTTTTGGAACTTTTTTCCAGATTTAGGTTTACTCAGAGTTATCTTATTTAAGCATGATAGATCCAGTGGCAATGGTGTTTGTGTCTGGGATCCTAGAAGAGTGGCATGTTGCTGAAGAGGCTAACCGACTAGTGTTTTAGAGGGAAGAAGAAGAGGCGTGAAAGGGTATGAAGAGAAGAAGTGGAGTCGTAGACAAATTATACAGGGTTGGCAGTACTGTTGGGCTGAACTTCTTTTAGGCCTTGTTTACTTCTCCGGTATTTTCATCCCCGAAGAATGTGGGGATACGTGGGGATTTGGTGTTCACCCAATACTCTCAAATCCCGTCAAATACTCTTCCCCAAAAATACTCTACCATGATGGAGAGTTTTTAATCTAGCCAAAAATATACTAGAGTGGAGGGGATTTGTGGGGATATCTCGGGATTATCCCCTCAAAACCCGGACTAGTAAACAACCTATCGGGGAAGTTTCGGGATACGAAATAATCCCCTCCAATCCCCTTAAATACCCTAGAAGTAAACAAGGCCTTAATGGGTTGGGCTGGATTTTGGGCATGGAAAAGATACGTAACAAATGAGTGCACAAGCTGGAGAAGTGTCGTACAAGGATCGGACAGAAATCGTCGTGTGTGAAGCAATTTCGATTCTGCAAAAAGAAAAGGAGAGACGTTGTTTTCATGCTCGACACGTCTTTTACCAGAACAACTGGGCCAGCCACGGGTCGATTTATTCACCCTGCACGTCGTCGTCAAAGAGTACAACTGGACGGCCAGGATCTACAGGCGAGCCGTACGTCCTCTGCCTTGGGTAGTTCGGGGCAAACCAGCTGCCAATCTGGAGCCGGACCTCGGCGCCGCCGTTGCCGTCGCCGTCGCCGGGTCACGACTAAAGGGAACGGATGGACCAGTGGTCGCTGTGTCGTGCGGCGAGGTCAAGGGCAAGTCTACCAGCCAAAACAATTTATCTACGTGCGCATGTATCAGTGCATTATTCGTCTAGTTTTATTCTTTATGCTTGAGACAGCGAGCTGGCTGGCGAGAGCAGCGATCTTGAGGCAGAGAGGTGGACGCGCCGTCGTTGTGCTGCGCGGGAAAGTAGGTACCTGGGCGGGAGGCCTTGATCGATCGATCGTATATTTTGTTGCCCACGTGACAGCCGCGAGGAGGATGATGGATCGCCTCCTCCCTTGAATTAAGCGAGCGCCGAGCGCGGCCGGGGCCGGGGCTCTCTCGCGCACGATCGACACGACTGAATCCAAGAAGTAATCTTCTCCTTGCACCGCCACGAACGAACGGATCTAAGAAGAAGAGCAAGTGGCTGTAAAACCAACGGATCGATTCATGGACTGAGGAAACCGAAAGAAAGAAAGAAACACCAAACAATTAATCATACGGCGCAGCAGGAGCGGACGTCCGTCAAACATCAAACCAAAACACCAGATGATGACCAGATAAGATTCAGTCGTCCCACAAGAAACACGGGCAAGAGGATAGATACCTGCTAATCTCGGAGAAGAAACGGGGAGAGTGCCGGTCGTCACCGCGCCACGCCACGCCACGCCAAAGTCCTAAGTCTAAGTCGCACGCGCACCCCGCACGCGGTTGCTCAACCACGCTTTGTATTTATAGAGGACAAGGTAGAGAGGGGTTGCAGCCTTTTCTTCAAATTTCAAAACTCACCCCGCTCACCTTCTCATCTCCCGCTAACTCTGTAAACGTATCACCAGTCATTAAAAACGTGTGGGCCAGTAGCTACCAAGGCCTGGAAATCAGCTGTCATGCATGTCACTGCCATAATTGTGGGTGACCGGCACTGTC